>JADMNL010000024.1:310115000-310715000 GCA_016271365.2 Neoceratodus forsteri | reverse complement strand
TTAGAGGGAATAAATACCCTCTGGAAGCCAGAGAGCTCGTTGTACTCGGATTTCCTCTAGTTCCTCCAAATTCTCAGGGGGTACAAATAGAGACCATTTTTGTATACTCCTCAGCCTTGGAAGTCATTGTTGATGTAAATAGTTCCTATATGAAGGGTAGGTTTACCCTAGTTATTCAGTTAATTCAATTTATTTTGCAAATACTACAATTTTGGCTGTGTAAGTTATACAGTAATAATAAAAAAATGGTTGATTTGATTTACCAATTTGAAATTCAGCATCAGCAGGAAGGTACAGTACACAATGTAAAGGGAGAAAAGTGGAGATATGTTTATCCTCGGGGAAGGGGGTACTACAGAGAACTAGTGGGACAAAGTATAAGGAATTTGGAGAGAATGCAAAATGTCAGAAATAGCTAAGTAAGAAGGTATTATTTCTATATGACTGGGATGTGCTGGTGGAATGGGGTGAATTGGAGAGGATTTTACTCATTAATTACACGTAATGGTGACCCAAATAATTAGGGCATTGTCCCTCAATATAAATGGATTGAATAATCCAGTAAAAAGAGCTAGACTCTTTCAATACCTAAGGAAACATCCGAATGATTTTATTTATTTATAAGAAACCCATTTGAATGACAAGGAGCATTTAAAATTAGCATGGGGGGACCAATTTCAGATTTATGCCTCGTCTTTCCCAAAAGGGAAATGCCGTGGAGTGGTGATTATGATTCCCTGGATCTCTCCTTTTCACCTGTCCTCACAGCATACTGATTCTCAAGGATGATATATCATGTTAACTGGGACCCTATTTGGGAAATCGGTCACTTTGGTTAGTGTGTATTTCCCCCCAGTGATGTCTGCGGCTGCAGTGAAGGGATTTTTTTAGCAAACTGACTGATAATATACAGGGCTGTGTGATTATGAGAGGCGATCTGAATCTTACGTTGAATCCACATTTGGATTCTTTCTCCCCTCATAAACACAGAACTTTGATGACACAAAAATGTTGTCGTTCCAATCTGGAGGCCCTAGGCCTGCTAGATGTCTGGAGACAATTTTATCCCTACTTGATGGAATACACATTTCATGCTTCCCAATATAATACTCAATCCAGGTTGGATTACTTCTTTATTTCGAAGGAATATGCCGATTATTTGCATGATTGAACTATTGGACCCAGATTCCTTTCAGATCACTCCCCTTTATTTCTAAAATTAGATTTTAAAACACCTAAGAAAACCACTGGGTGGTGCCTGAACACTTCCTTTTTGAAAGAGAGGATCTTTAGAGAGGCTTTTACTGCCAAAATTACCCAGGTGATAGAGGATAATTCAGGGTCAGAGGTTTCGGTAGCTATATTGTGGGATATGGTCAAGGCGGTGATCAGAGGAGAGGTAATTGCCTATGCGGCAGCAAAGGAAAAAAAAGTGGGAACAGCAATATGCCAAACTCCATGGTGAATTAGGTGAATTGCAGGCCTGAACCCCAGTAACTGAAGACATACGGTTACAGATTAATCAAAAGAAAGCAGATTTGCAAAAATTGCTTGATGAGAAAACAATACAGGCATTGTTTTATTTAAAATCATACAAGTATGAGGGAGGTCCTAATGGTGCTAGAAATCTAGCTAGGTGACTTAGGGGACAGAAGACGAACACCTATATATCACACTTGGTTGATTCAGTTTCTAATACCTGAGTCACCCATACAGAACAAATCATGAATTGTTTTAAGAAATATTACTCCCAGCTATATATGGCTCCAGAGGCCCCAGATCCCTTTAAGGTGGAAGAGTTTTTATGGTCCATAGTGCTTCCCTGTTTGACAGAGGAGAGGGCGGAGAGTTTGAAGTCCCCAATTAAAGTAGAGGAACTTAAGAGAGTGATAACGGATAGTAAAACCCAAAAAACTCTGGGTCCAGATGGATTGCCAGCGGAGTGGTACAAAACCTTTTACAAGCAGTTAGCTCTGGTGGTGATTAAGACATTTCAAGAGATACAGGAAGGTGGAATACCCCCTCCCTCATGGGATTATGCAAATATTGCACCTATACTGAAGCCTGGCAAGCCCCAAGACAAGGTTACATCATATACACCAATATCCATTTTAAGTATGGATTATAAACTGTTTATGGCTATTTGGGCCCATAGGTTAGAAAATGTGATCCCTGATCTAGTTGACCCTGATCAATTGGAGTTTGTCCAGTCTAGACAGACAGCTGATAATACACGTAGGACTGTACATTTACTGGATTACGTTAATCAGAGATGAGTCCTGGCCGTCTTTGTCGGCCTTGATGCTGACAAAGCATTTGACTGGGTTAATTGATGCTTTCTATGGAAGACCCTCTCTAGGTTTGGGTTACCAGATGAGTTTCTTTCCTTATTACAGAGGGTGTATTCTGCACCAAAGGCCTATATCTAGTTGAATAGGCAGCTCTCGACCAGGATCCCTCTGTGGTGGGGGATGAGGCAGGGCTGTCCGTTATCACCCCTTTTATTTGGCCTATGTATAGAGCCACTTGCGGAGGCAATAAGACAGAATAGTGATATTCATGGGGTACCTATGGGAGGGAGAGAGACTTTGTTCTCTCTTTATATGCAGGTGATATTCTGTTAACTCTGTTGGATCTAGAAATTTCAGTCCTGGCTACCTTAAAGGTAATAGACAGATTCTCAGAGATAGCTGGGTATCAAATTAATATTCAAAAAATGGGGATATTGGCACTAAATTTTGTTCCATCACAGGGACTGAAAACATAGCTACCAGCGAGGTGACAAAATAATAAAATTAACTACCTGGGGGTTGTCATTCCTGGAGACCTGGGGCTTCTGGAACTTCTTGATTTAGAACCTATGATGATAGGTATTGAACAGCTGCCTGGGAAGTAGACATACCTCTGTTTATCATTTTACCATCATGCACAGGTCATCAGAATGACTATTTTCCCCAAGATTTTATATTTTTTTCAAACTTTACCTTTAATTCCTACCAAATTTTACTCCCAATCTTAGAATACAATGCTTTCAAGGTTTCTGTGGGTGGGGAAACACCCAAGGGTCAGGTGGTCATTGTTACAATTACCCATTGCCCTGGGTGTTCTGAATCTTCCTAACTTAAAAGAATACCATAGGGCTGTCACATGCAAAATGGTTATGATATGGCTTAATTCATATGTAATGCCATTATGGAAGCTTATAGAATTTATGCTGAATGACTTATATGATGTCCTTCCGGTGCTGTTTTCCCCCTTGGAAGCCAGACCATGTCCTAGGGATTTCTCTTGGGGAACTCAGAATATCTTAAAAATATGGTATGAGGTGAGGTCATGTCAGGAATTGGCAGAGGTCTTTTATTATTTTAAATTAATAGCTAAAGAAAAACAGTTTATTACCCCTTGTTTAGATCATGCATATGAGCAGTGGCATAGAATGGGTCTATCTATGATTTATCAGTTTTTGGACGAGCAGGGGGTAATACCCTTCACAACACTGCAATCTAGGTTTGGCCTTTCTTCTACACATCACTTTAGATATTTGCAAGCTCGTTCTTATTTGATGGACCAGAGCTCTACTGGGAGAACTCTCCATACTCTGAAGCCAGCCCTTATGACTTTGATTATTGGGGCTATTGAAGGACAGGTACCAAAACACTTAATTGGTCATCTTTATAGATCTCTCAGGGAACATTGGAAGGAGACTACTGAGAGTGTTTTGGCTAGATGGAACAGGGAGTTAAATACTCAGATTCCATATGGGAAGTGGTTGGAACCAATACAATTTTCAGTGAAGATTTTACACACCCCATACTGGCTTGAATATATTTGGAAATGCCATATACATTTTTTTATATCCCCAGATAAATTGACCAGATTCCTTCCAGAAAGCTATAGAAGATGTTGGAGAGAGTGTGGACAAACCAAGGCTAACATTTCTCATATTTTCTGTATGTGCCCAGGGGTTGATCAGTATTGGAGGGACATCTCTAAGAGCCTTACACCTTTAATAGATCCAGCTTTTGTTTTATCGAATCAAATGATTCTTTTATATATTGGGGAAGATGGTTGTATCCCACCGAAAAAGAGTATGTTGTACTTGTACTTAGCAGCGGCAAAAAAGGTGATAACTCAATTGTGGAGGACACCCATACTCCCTACCTTGCAGAACTGGCATTCTATAATGATAGAAATTTGTTACCTGGAAAGATTGATTGCACGTAGGAGGGATCGGTTACATGAATTCGAGTTATACTGGAGTCCCTGGGTGTTTTATATCTCCCCGCTGGATGATTCATTTATTCGCTGAATAAGAAATTTTTAATATAACTGCTTGAGATTGAGTAAAATGTTGTATAAGGAATTTATTTCTCCCCTAAGGTGATTTCTTTTATTTTATATGATCCTGCTGTACTACTGTATTCCTGATGTATTTATATTATAAATAAAGAATATTAAAAAAAAAAAGAAAAGAGAAACATGTACTATCTGATCACCAAACAAAGCCCTCCGGTAAGGTAACAGTATAAACCATGTATCCCACCTCCTTCATGAATATACTTACTGGAATGGTAATGAAATCATTTTGAAAAGTTGGTCCATCTTGTGCTATTTGTTTCTCTTACATTAATGCAATCATAACTGACTGTAATTATACTTGCTGTATAAACAATATTAATATATTCAGTAATGAGCTCTTAATGGTAACGGCTTCAGTGGCCTGCAAAATATGCCATTCTTCCACTTCTTCCAATTAAGCATATGTTTTAGAAGGCACAATTACTACCTCAGCAGGTGTTGCCATTAATGATACTCTTCAAATACACAGGGTCTCCATTAGCATTCAACTGTATGACAGGTACATGTTTTATTAAATAAAGTAATACTGCAGAAGTGTCAGTTACTTCTTTCCATTTTCTGATGACAACTGGGTGAATTTAGTTCATATTTTGATGGGATAAAGACATTCATACAGCAGGCAAACATCTGCAATCATTTGCACATTACAGGTAGCTTTGCCTCCCAGGTAGTTCACAGAGGTGGTATTAGTATATATTCTATGTGTCAATAAATTGTACAATACATTTGCTTAAGGACTTTCTGCCCAAAAGTCATTACACAAATAACAATGCTTATTCCATGAACAGCTATAAATCAAATGCATTCCACTTATGTCTATCCCCCACTCGCCTGTTTTATGTTTCTTTTAAACAGTTCAAAACATATGGCACACGAAGCGATAACAGTAACAACCACAACTGCACATTCATTTGCATTCAGGCATTCCACCATTATGCAAATATCTCACTCATTTTTCATCACCCATAGTACCTGGTGCTAAAAAGGGATGATGAATCAGGGCAGAGTTTGCTCTTTGGCAAATCAGTCATCTTATATCAAAAATTAGTTCCCCTGATACATGATCCCCTGCATATTTTAAATTGCAGAGTTCAGGAAGGTTTGTAAGCTTTGTTAACTTATTGCTATGTAATTGAATATCATAACCTGCATACTGCCATAGTTTGGACTAGATTTCACCTGTAACAGAGATTAGTAGACATAATGTGAATACCTTAAAATAAAAGTATAATGAAACTAGCGTGCCCCCTTGGTACCTTTAATCTGAAAATATAATTAGATGACAAAGGAAAACAGCTCTAGCATGTCTTTCTCTTGAAGTTGCTGGGCTGACACAGTAAAGGTTTATAAGGAAAACAGGACAGAAAGGTGTAACATTGATGGCTGAGAACAATAAAGTACAATTTGAAAAAGGATATGTTTTACAAAGCCCAAGTCTAGGATAAGTGTAACAAGGGGTTTACTGTGGTGCAAAGTTGAGATTTTTACTTGCTAGGTTCTATACCAAATTTTCAGAGAATTATTTAAATTGGTTTCAAGTGCATTCATGCTTCATCTTTTTTATCATAGCAATGCTCCAGATTTAATACTTATAGAGTTGTTAAGATGATACCAACAGTCAACTTTAAGAATCCTCTGACTTCACAAAGCCCCTCAGTAGCCTTGCTATATTTCAAATATTTTCTAATAATTCAGATTTGCTTTCAAAATAAATGAAATACAACGCTTCGTACAGCAGAATCATTTAATTATTGACTGCATACAAAGAGTGTATTTTGTATTTACATGTGTCCACAATTTGTAAATGGAGAGTAGAAATTATTATTAATTCATGTAGACTGTACATTCAGAATTATTTGCCTTCAGGTAATGAACCTAGTGAACCTCTCACATGGAAATGGATTGCCTTCCATTGCATATGAGATATGACTGATATCCAACTCCCCTGATTAATATTGTTTATGACTGTAATTTCTACTTATGGTGGAAAAAAAAGGTTTTGCAATCTTTTCCATATTTTGAAGGTTAGGTTGTTAAATATTGACACATCTGTTAAAATGATAAGAAGCAAGTATTGATCCTAGTGATCAATTTATTCTGGATTTAACCTTGAAACAAAATTCACTGCATTTTAATTTTCATAACTTTTGGTCAAGAAAGACACACTAAGCCAAAGCTTATTTCTGGGTGTATCCTGGGAGCACAGGGAATGTAAGTGACTTGCTCACAGTCACACAGTATGCAAGTGGTGGCTGTGAGATCCAAACCCAGTTCTCCAGGTTTGCAGCTCTGTGCTCTTAACCACTACACAATATTGCTTCCCTACACATTTGATCAGAGTCAGTCATTATATAATAGAAAACAAAGCACTCTGAATAGTTACTCTATACTGCCTTCTGGTTTTGAATAAGGTACACTTAGATTTGTCTCTGAAATGTACTGACATCTTAATAATGTCTTAATAGTCATACTGATTTCTTTAATCTGTGCTTTCCTTGCAGTTAAAATGGTTATTGTTATATTTTAACACTGGGGTCCAAGTGACATCTGTCAATATTTTTTTTTTTGCTCTTCATGGCATTACTTCTTTCTCCCTTCCCCCCAGATCACACCTATAAATGAGCCTTGGCTCAGTGTGCCTTTCCCAGTTACCAAATTAAAAAAAATATATATAAATACATGAATAAAGTAAGTAAATAAGTGTAGCTATGTTTATCATCTGCTTTACATGATCAGTAGATACAAGTTGCGTAAGTACTTATAAAGCATCAACTACTGTATATGTTAGCTACAGTTTTCATATTAATGTTACTTTTTGTCAGCAAATGACATCTAACAAACCACAAACATTATTTTGAATTGTAGTTCACACACTTAACCATATTGCTTATGGTATAAAATTTAATTTCTGATTGTAATTTATGTTGTTGTTTTTTTTTATTGTTATGTTTGTTTTTATTTATTGTTAAAAATTCAATAAAACATACCTAATTAAAACAAACTCTGGCCAGAGCCGATAGGGCTGTGAAGCACTACCAAATGACAAAAGTTAGACATGTGCATGGAAATTATTCAATGCCCAGGTGTAACTTGGCCATATGTTGGAGATGTTGTGCTAAATTTTCAACATGGCCTTTTTTGGACCCCGCCTCATGAACAGTGCTAGTGTCATTTTGTTCAGTTGTCCTGAAAGATGATTGTGCAGACCAAACACACTATTCTGCACTACAGGTGCAAAAACATGGTTTGGACAGGTTGTGGAAAATGACAGCTGTACAGTTGTGAAGGAGGTGTACAAAAATGGCTATGTTAAAAATGTGAAGTGAAAATATTAAAAATTAGCGAAGTTAGGTGCATGCGTGGAAACTGCACAGCGCTTGCTTGTAACACAGTAATTTTTTAAAATTTTGTAACCAGATTTTCAACATGGCTTTTGTTGGAACCCTCCTCATGAACAGTGCCACTGTCATTTTGTTTAATTTTCCTGAAAGGTGATTGCACAGAGCAAACGCTCTATTCTGCACCACTGGTGCAAAAACATGTTTCAGGCAGGTTGTGGAAAATGACAGCTGTACTGTTATGAAGGAGGTGTGCAAAAATGGCAATATTAAAAATGTGGAGTAAAAATATTAAAACTAGCATTGTTAGAGTGTATGTAGAAATTGCGCTATTACGCGGCTCGTAAAACAGTCATTTTTAGATTTTTCACCAAATTTGCAACATGGGCTTTTTGGGACCCCACCTCATGAATACTGGCACTGTCATTTCATGAATCAGTCCTGAAAATGATTCTGTGCAGTGACCACAAACTCACGTTTCTGGGCTGAGTAACAAAATGACAGTGACAGTTTTCATGAGGTGGGGTCCCAAGAACCCCATGTTGAAAATTTTGGGCAAAACTTCCAAGAAATGGCTGAGATATGAGCACAAGTTGAAAATCCCATTAAATGGCTGTATAGCATACTTACCTTGAATTCATCAGTTTGCAGTTGGGCTTTGCAGAGTGCAGATGTGTCCCAGTGCAGAGAAGATGACAGTACCAAGCTCCTGAGGTAAGTATGGGGTAAGGGTGTGGGTAGGGAGGTGGATGCTCAGTGGGAGAGTGGAGAGGGTTGGAGGGGGACCGCAGCAATGATGAGGGACTGTTTTTCAGGGGAAACAAACCACTGAGGGACCATTTTCTAATTTACAGGACAATTGTTACACATTTAGGTACACTGGGGTGGGCTCCCAGTGTGACACATAGGGGAAAGTAATCAACGAGGGACCATTTTCTAATTTACAGGACTACAGTATTTTTAAACATTTAGGTACACTGGGCTGGGCTCCCAGTGGGCCCCATAAATGCAGACATGGGGATTGGGTACCCCAATGTTGGGCATCCATGGGCAGGGGGCACCAGGACAACAACACGACGAGGGACCGTTTTCTGTTTTTCAGATAAAACATTTCACACACTGGGGTGGACTCCCAGTGTTGCAATATTAAGATTTTAGGATGACTTGGGAAAGGGGGCACAAAAAGAGAATGGCATTATGCCTTTCGCAACATGCCAGCACTGCAGCACTGTGCATGTGCACAAGTCCGCGCATGTGCATGACTCATATGCATGTGCAGTGCACGCATCGGAATGTGGAAGTAACAGCCAAAATAGTGCAGCTGTTATTCTGTACATTGATCATGGTGGAGGTCTTTCAGCTCCATTGGGCTTTCAGAACAAAAAGATGGTGGCCACGCTGGGCCAGCCACGAACTTAGCTCCACAGACTTATTTTATTTCAAGTTATAATGGAGTTTTTGTTTTGGAGTTTTTATGCTTTAGGACCATTAGTGAGTGTTGTTTCTTTTACTAACTTGTTTTTGAGGCTTGGGAACATGGAGGTTTGTGGCATCCTTTTGCAGAACTGCCGGTTTCCTGTCATGGCGGGTGAAATGCTCCGTGACTCAAGGGACTAGGTAGAGTCATTTAGTAGTGCTTCTGTTTGTGTCTGTTCCTGTTTACATGAATCATTGAGCCTGCATTCAATTTAGGCTCTCTGACTATTGCTGACATCAGCATTGACTTTTTTTACTAGCTGTTAGTATTCTGGAGTTTGCATGTTGCCACAGAAGGTCCTGTCTGCATGCTGGAGTTGGCAGGGAATAATCTGATAAAATGAGTGTTTGGACTTGGTCTGGTGCTCAAGGACGACTTCTGCTGCTGGCTTGGATACTGTGATGCAGCATACTGAAGGAAGGAAGAGGAGAAGAAAGAGGAGTGGTTCAGCCAGCCCGGCCAACCTAGAGGTGGGTGTGGGGGTAGCTGTTTTTCCCCTGGAGGGTCGGGAGTGCTTACCAGAGGGCCAGTGCTCATGGGGCTTCCAGGGGCCATGAGGGTTGCCTGGCAGAAGTTGGGCTTTCCTCAGTGACCCAGGTGGAGGGAAGGAACCGTTGCATATTCCGGGACCTGGCCTGGGTTGGTTTAGGTTTTGGCCTTATGTGAACCAGGAGGATTTTCATCATTGCCATCTTCATCCTTATTAATCTGACTGGTTTGACTGTTGCAGATTGTTTTTGAGTTTTTATCTGGCCTTTTATCCATGTTTGTGTAACCTGTTACTCAAGCCTAGCAATTCTTAACTGACTAGGGAGGAAGTGAGAGGGCCTCTTTTTTGGAGAATTCACTATGTTTGATTGAGATTTGCCTGTGGAAGGGTTTATCTCATTAGACTAGCTTCAATGAATAGTAGGTGGTGAGAGCCCTCCTTTTCTTCTGCAAATCTTTCCTGGAGAACTGTGTTATTGGTTTACCTGCCCCTCTGTGACTTTAATTGCAGCCTCAAATCAGACCATATTTGATCTGCTCTCTCTGTCAGGGATTTTGGTGACAAGCCTGATAGTTCTCAATTTGTGTGTTATTTATTATTTTTAATTTATTACAGTTTATGTTATATTATAGTTTATTGTATGTATGTGGGTGCATGGGTACAGTTATGTATATATTAATAGTTTGATTTAGTTTAATTGTCGGAAACGTCCTCCTCTTGGTGAGAGTAAGAGGAGGAGTCTCTGAAGGGGGGTAAAATTTAATTGTTGGTTTTGGTTGTATGATTGTTTTATTTGTTTTATCTGTTCAATCTTTCTCCAAGTGAGAGTTGGGGGAGCTTGAATTGTATCATTTATTTTGGGTTTGTGTTGTGTGTACTTTACTGTTTTTTTTTATTTATGTTTATGTAGTTTTGTGTAATATTTAGATAGTATTCTTTATTTTTGGTTTGTTAAGTACATTATCTGATCTGTGTGGGATTAAGTTAATTTGGGTGTATTTGTTATTGTTTTAAGAATGTGCTGGGGAGGCCAAATGATGGTCAGGCAGTATTCCCCCACCAGGTTCAGGTAATTATGCCCTTTTGACTGCCCTTATCCACCAGTAGAGATCTACACATGTTGTAAATCCCTTAGGATTGTCAGGAGGTGCAGGAAGGTTGGGAGAACTGGGCCTGGTGGGGGAATGGAAAGGGGGGATGTATTAGAGTGGTAGGGACCAGGCAACACCTTGGGGTGAAATGGTTCCAGGACAGGGGTAATCCTTGTCTTGTTTCCATACCCATCTCATCCAACCCGGGCAGTGTTATGCAATGCCAGGTTCATCACAAACAAGACAGCTATTATAGCTGATCTTGTTGAAACGGTGAATCTGGCATGCATCACCGAGAACTGGCTGGATGAAAATGCAGGCCCAATATCGGCCTCTGCAGTTCCAGCTGGGTTCTCAGTGATTTACCGCCCAAGATTGGATCGTAGGGGTGGGGGTGTAGTCATCTTTTTTAAGACCAAACAGGGCATTGTGGATGTTCCAGTAGGGTCCACCAGATCCTTTGAGTGTATCATGGGAGAGGGTGTAGGTTGCAGGATACTCCTCATTTACTGTCCACCAGGTGATGGGGTTTATTCCTGCAGGAGATTGTGGACTTCATCGTCGACATGATATTGGAGTCTCCCAGATGGATAATTCTGGGGGATTTCAATGCCTGGGTCAATGATGAACTCTCGCACTTCAATCAAAATTTCCTCTAGCTAATGTCAATGCTGGGCCTCACACAGGTAGTTACCTCCCCTACCCATATAGGCATTCACTCATTGGATCTGTTGTTCCTCCTGGGGATGGAGATCTCTGACTTGGGGGTGGAGTCAGTCAGTTGGTCTGATCATCACACCATAAGGTTCAGTTTTGGGGCCCCCCAAAATGGACCTACCCCTTCGGAGATGGTCCGGTACCGCCCTTTAAGGGGAGTTACCTCAGATGGTCTGTTGGTGGTTCTGGACCTATCAGGATTTCTGGGTGAAAGCACAAGTCCAGGGGACCTAGTACTAGCCTATAATAAGGCAGTGGGAGATGCCTTGGACTTGATTGTTCCTATTCGTGTTCGACCACTCACTCTTCGCCCAAGATCCCCTTCGTATGATGGGTCCTTGAAGGAGTTGAGGCGGGTTAGTCAAAGGCTGAAGAGAGCATGTCGGAAGTCTGGCCTGGATGCTGACAGGCTTAGATTGATGGAACATTATAAGGGCTATCAATCAGAAATCACCCATAAGAAGGCAGAGTTCCTGTCCAGGGAGATTTCTGCTGTGCAGAATTGACTGGCTCAACATTTCTGAACTGTTGAAAGATTGTGCAATCCAACCTGTCTCCAGTCCAGAACAGCTTTTTCACAAATTAAGTGTGATGAGCTAGCTCGGTTCTTCGCAGACAAGGTTGCCAGCATCAGGTCCGGAATCGGCCCGGCTCTCTCTATGAAGGGTTGCGGAGGTCAATGGGAGGAAGTGAGCACCCAGTCTGTCTGGATGTATTTCAGCCAACCGGAATTCATGGACATTTAAAGATTGCCCAGACTTTGCACCCAACCTGTTGTAGTTTGGATCCGGACCCCATCCCCATTTTAGTGGAGTGTGTTGATGTTACCTGCCTGATCCTAGCTTAAATTGTATGGAGATCCTTGGAGAGGGGAGACTTTCCAGACCCCCTAAAGGAGGCAGTCATTTGATCACTCCTTAAAAAAAAACTCCTTGGATCCAGACGATCCAGCTAACTACTGTCCTGTCTCTAACCTGCCCTTTGTGGGGAAGGTAATTGAGAAGGTGGTTTTGTTGCAACTGGACGATCACCTTGTAACTCACAATGTCTCTGAAGCTCTTCATTCAGGTTTCAGGAAGAGGCATAGCATGGAGGAATGCCCTTGTTCGGGTATTAAATGATCTCCTAATGGTGAGAGATCGAAAGGCTCGCACCATCTTGGTCCTTCTTGGTCTCTCAGCAGCCTTTGACACTGTGGACCATGGGGTGCTTTTGGAGACCCTCTGGTTCCTTTGTGGAATGTCATGCACAGTTCTTGAATGGTTTTGATCATTCCTTGTAGGTAGATCTCAGAGGGTGGTCACTGGAATTTATTCCTCTGACGTCCTCCCCCTGTCCTGCAGAGTGCCGCAGGGCTCCATATTGGTGCCCATGTTGTTTGCAGTGTATATGCTGCCATTGGGGGATATCATCAGCCTATACAGCTTGAGGTTTCACTGCTATGCAGATGATACTCAGCTGTATATGTCCTTTGTGCCCGGACAGGTTGATGCGATCTTTATGCTAAACAGTTGTCTTTCTGAGATCAAAGACTGGATGAGCTTGAGTTGGCTGAGACTGAATCTGGATAAGACTTGAGGTGTTGGTTATGGACCCTGGTTGCCCAGGGGTGGGTTTGGGGGCTGTGCACATGTTGGGACTATGGCTTGATGGTGTCCAGCTCACTACCTCAGATAAGATGCGTAACCTGGGCATTATTTATGATGACAGCTTGACTTTGAAATCTCAGGTGTCAGCTGTGGTTAAATCCTCATTTTACCATCTGAGGAATATCACCCAGGTGAAACACCTGGTTCAACTGGGCGACCTTCCAGACTTGGTCCATGCTTTCATTACTACCCATCTTGACTACTGCAATGCCCTCTACCTTGGGCTGTCTGGGGTTGATGTCTGCCACTTGCAGCTGGTGCAGAACATCGCAGCCATGCTGTTGACTGGTAATTCTAGGACCAGCCACGTTAGCCTGTGCTGCATGAACTGCACTGGCTGCCAGTTCAGTGGTGGAACACCTACAAGGTAGGCTTTCTTACCTTTAAAGCCCTACATGAACAGGGACCCGACTACCTGAAAGATCTCCTGACTCCCTACTCCCCCAATTGTCTTCTCTGATCCACCAATGAGGGACTGCTAGAGATTCCCAGGGTTTGCCTAAAAACTTCTGGAGCCCACGCTTAATCATTTGTAGCACCAACCCTGTGGAATTCTCTGCCTCGTCGGTTGAGAGAATGCCTGACTGTCTGTAGTTTTAAATCTGTGTTAAAAAAAGTATTTATTCTCATTGGCTTTTCCAGACTGATTTTAAATAATTTGTATTGCTGTCTGTTTTTAATATTGTGGTTTATATTGTGCACAGCACCTTGATTCTGAAAGGTGCTATATAAATAAAGATTTGATTCGATTTGATCAGAGAAGGATACTTTCAAAAGTCCAACGGAAGAGGTTGTGAGTTCGGTCATTTTCAGAGCTAGAATGCTCTCGCAAAAATGGCTGTAGACTCCACCCACAGCCCTAAAAATAGAATTTCTGTTGCATATAAACAAGTGAGTATGCACAGAACAGCCTATTGCCACTATATAAAAGCTTTTAGAACTTGTACTAATGTGGACTGTTATTTCCGTAAGTCAATTTAACTGAAACAAAATGGAAATATTTGTAACCCATTCCTATTTTCTGGCTAGTTTGTATAAATATTTAGTTCTGAACTGAGGTTCAGTGTCATATCTCACTATAGTGGGAAACATATGTCTTACATGAATTGTAATTCTCATTTACCAAATAATCGATGTCATGACAGTAAAACAAATAAGACATTACAATTTACAATAAGTGACTAGGCATTTCATAACTTCTGAGGACTTAGTCTAATTAATTATTCTCTTATCATATACAGCTGTGTAATTTCAAATTGACCTAATAATTTGAGCTAATATTATAAGTTATATAATGCCTCATCCTGTTTTTGCTTTAATTCTCTAATGACCGTGTTGCATAATATGCAACTTGTTAGTTCTGAATGATGTAATTATATTTTATAGTTATACTCATTTTCCTTCACTAACTGTGTAGAAATTTTCCCCCAAGAACACCCCTCACCTAGGGACACTTTCAGCTTCCTGCACATGTCCTCTGTCCAATCAAATTAGTTATTGATTAAGTTATACTTGCTTACTCCACAATGTGATGGATCACCACTTATGAGTAAGTAAGCTTTTTTTCAAATATTTATATCCGCCTTAAAAGTATACATATACCTATGGGAGGCAGTATAGCGCAGTGGTTTAAGGCTCTGAGCTACAAATCTGGAGACCTGGGTCTGAATCCCACAGCTCCCACTTGCATGCTGTGTGACCCCAAACAAGTCACTTGACTTTCTTGTGCTCCCCGGTCACACCTGTATACAAGCTTCCATCTTAGTGTGTCTCTCTGTTGGTTAAATAAATAAAAAAAATACCATTTTCTGTAAAGTCCCCCTGAGGGACCCCTCAAGCAGACCTCTTGGGGATCATTTATTTATAGTGGTTTGTGTTGCCCAAACAACAGTTCATCAGTGTAAGTGCCTACCCAAAATGTAATTACTCACATATACAGATATATGTATTACTACTTTCAAATATTTCTCTTTAAATGAACCATTTAGAATAAATTGATACAAAGATACACTGAGAAAATAATGTAATAACAATACTAGATTATGAATTTATCAGATTAGAATTTGGATAGTTTTGAAACCTGTGTTGAAATTCAGGGGTGTAGTGGGGCAAAAATGTAGGTTGGGAAGAAAATTCCTAAATTCCTAACAAGAAGACTGGGGGTCTGGGGTCTGCAAAGCCCCCAGAAGCTTTGGATATTTAGATGTTGTGTGGTGAGTTTTGGGGCTTTTATTGAAGATAAAACGCACTTTTTTTACATCTTACCTACCCCTGACTTCAGGAAACAAAATTATTTTGTTCCTCTGGAGTCATGGGTGTGGGAGACCATAGGTTGCCTTAAAGTCTGCAGCTGCAACTGTGGTGAGCAACTGGCTGACCAACAATGCCATCAGCCACCCACCCCATAGGCATTCTTGTAATGTACTGTGAATGTTTTTAGCCTGCAGTGTTGAGTGTCTTTTCTTAAAGTATTTCCTGCATATTGCAAGATTTAATTTATTGTATTGCATATATTTGTAATTGTAAATTGTGTTATCAACTATGGCTCCTTTGTACTGGGCTCCAGGATGCACCCGAAAAAGGGCCTTTGGAGCAATATGTTAGTCCTGTAAAGAAATGAAATGAAATGGGGGATTGGGGTAGAATATAGCAACAAGAAGTGTCAAAGCAAAATGTATGTAAAATTACAGTACTGGAGTGGAGTCGATGAACATGGACATGGTTATTTGGCTATGGTAAATTTATTTATTGAAAATGTTTTGCTGTCTGTCTTACTGGCACAGCTGTAGGGCTATTAGTAGGTCCTGTGATTTCCGAATCTGGACATTGCTGAAATTAACAGTTTTTCTGAAATTGCTTTGAATTAAATAGTACTATATATCTAAAATTGCAATTTGTAGTGAAATTTCATCCAAATTGCTGCTTTTCCCTTTTTTGCCTTTTCAGTCCATAAACAAAACCAATGTCACCTCCACAACTTACATTTTATGCAGATTTTCACATTATTAGCTGGTGCATTTTAAATGTCCAGGGAGGCTATACTGTGTTGAGAGACACATTTCAAAGTTCTCTAACTTCAGCTAAAACTCAGCACTGCTGTCTCAGTGTTTAAAAGGTTGAAAGGTGTTGATACTAGTGCATTATTAAGGTGAATGGGAAGTAGTTCACACACTTGCTCTAGTCCCTTTGTTTCTCTTCAGTTTTATAGTAATCTGGCTTTTTGCATTGGTGCAACATTGATTTATTCCATAAAGGATATTTTTTAAAATGAATCTGCTTTTAAAGTAAATATTTAGATGCTATGGAATACTTCACAGGAAACAGTGGACCCACCTTTTTCAGCATCTGAATTGTTTAGTGTCTCTCTCTCTCCAAAAATGTACCATTGACTTACACACATATCTATATCTTTAGTAGCTTATTCACTTTTTACTAGATGTTGTGGTAACATAGTCATTGGAATTCTGTACCCTGTAACACTGTGTTGGTAAAATGCTGCAGTATAATTATTACTGATAAGAAACCTATAGCAACTGTTATGTCCTGAATTACCAAACATTGCATTATTTTTATTACAAAATTTAAGAAATTCCATATCCAGAAATCATTGGCCCTAGCTATCACTTGGGATGCCAAGGACCTGGCTGTGGGAATGAGCAAGGATTATCAGGGACCTCTTTGGGAAGGAGGAAAGAGCATCCCACAGTATGCGCTCCTCCTCCTCCATGGAGGAAGGGGAGCCCATCATCTGCTACAATACTGCCATCTGGGTGACCGCAAATGGTATTGGAGTTGGAAAGCTGGCAGGCTGGTGATAATGTAGTTGACATAGGTGCATGTCTCAACATGGGGCGGGGAGGTAAACCACAGGGGCTAGAGGAGGAGAGTGGTACTGTATGCATCAGAGAAGGTGGGGTAATAGACATAGAGGAGAGTGTAGGAGGATAGAGAGCAGATAGAAAAGCAGTGGTATAAATTGATAGCAAAAAAAAAATGTTTTACCAGGTAAGCATACAGAGACAAAGTACACATTAAACCTCATTTACAGATTCACTTTTTACTAGATGTGAGGGCAAATAGGGTGGGGGGTAGCAAACATTATCGGTCAGACTAGATGGATCTCATGGTCCCCTTCTGCTGCACCTTCTATGTTTCTATGATTGCTTTGGGGATCAACTAGACAGTGAACAAAAATATTTAAGAGTTATGAAGATAGATCAATAGTATTACACAATGTTCAAAGACTACAGGAACAGCAATGCTGGCAGTTACTGTATAGTATAGTATAGTATAGTATAGTATAGTATAGTATAGTATAGTATAGTATAGTATTCTATGATAAAAATGGCAAAGTGAAAAAATTATATTATCTACAAATTTACAATTCAATTGTTTATAGAAAATCAAGGAAAGATGTTACAACTATTTAGCCATGACTCACTTTTAATGGTGTCCTTTATGATAGCTTACTTATTTATTGTAGGAACAAAAGGTAACACCTAATATGTAATGGTTACACAATGCCTACAACAATATAAATTAATTCTGTCACCTCTGAATTAAATTGAAGTAAACACAATACAATTCCATCATTACATCATACATCCTGTAGAAACAAAGAATCTGTTGGCAGAAAAATATCAATGGACCATTGAGTCTGCACATATTATACTACTATACCTCATCCCTGGACCTAGTGGCCAGGTGGGTTGCCCTCCTCTCTCCTCTTCATGCAAATAACAACCCCCCGAGTCCCCAGTGGGGCTATAAGCACTCTTGTGCTATTCCAGTCATGGTTGAATACTGTTAGGGTGCCAGCCCCACCACTTCCACCAGTTATCTGTTCCATGGCTCCACAACCCTCCAGTGAAGTAAACCTTCCTTGCATCCCTCCTGACTTTACCCCAACTTAGCCTCCAGTCATGTCCTCTTGTGACTGTGTCCCTATTTCAGACAAACAGGTCTTCACTTTACACTTTCATTATATCACTCAGAAACATATATGTTCCAATCATGCCCCACGCCCGAGCTGGTCTCCAGCGAGTACATGTTCAGAGCCTCTAGCCATTCCTCATAGCATCTGCCTTGTTTGTTCTGGCTAATTTTAGTGACCCTTCTTTGCACTGACTCCAGCCTGTCTGTGTCCTTTCTCATGTTAGGGCTCCAAAACTGGGGCCAATATTCCAGGTGAGGCCTCAACAAAGATCAGTTTAGCTGAAGTATCACTTCACCTCACTTCTCCTGCTATTGAAATTCCTCCAATACACTCCAGCATGCCTTAGTGCACTGACTGGTTTGGTTGAGGCAGTCATTGATGATGAAATGCAGACCCTTCCTTTTGTTGTGGTGGTTAGCCTGACTCCTCATATCCAATACTCCATGCATGGGTTCCTTTTCCCTAAGTGCATCACCTTGCACTTCTTGGTGTTCGATCTCAACTGTCAGATCTGTGACCCCCCTTTCCAGTGTCTCTAATTCTTTCTGAAGTTTTCTCACCCCTTCCTTGATATCTACCCTGCTGCATAGTGTTGCATCATCAGAGCAAAGAGACATATCTTGCCCTGGATAGCTTCCCCTATGTCACTAATGAACATACTGAATAGGATGAGCCATAGGACCAATCCCTGTGGCACTCCACTTGTGAATCCCCATCTCAACAACATACTTGCATTGGCAGTAAATAGTATCCACCATTCTGTAAGTAATTATATGTCAATATTTATCAGGTCATATGGTGGGTCAGAGATGGGTAAATTCCCTGGTTTGTGAACAGGGGCAAGCAACTGGGTAGGGAGCCAGAATGGGGGTGAATAACCTTCCAGAACTTGTCAGGGAAGTTAAGGTTACTCTGAAGGTTTGTGGCAGAGTAATTTGAATACAGGTGTTTGGATACTGCAGATATGTAAATTATGCCATTATTTGGTTACGATATAACTTAAAACCAGATATTTTGGTTGGATTGGATAAAGATTATTTGGGTTGATTATTCAATTATTCTCTTTCCCAGCATCATTTAATGAGACTTCTTCTGTCAGTCTGGTCTGGGACTTTCAGATTTGCCCATGATAGTAACAGTCTGTTGACTATACAGATAAAAGGCTGATGTGTATGTTCATCACTTACATTAGCACCTCATCTCCACATTTATCCTCTACACCCATCATGCTCTAAACCCATCATCCCACACCACCACCATCACAATAAAGGTGTTAGCCGGCACTATGGGGGATTTAAAAAACCCTGCCTGCTTTAGGGCTGCCCATTTAAGACATCAGGCTTGCTCTGCTTGCAGAGGCTATTGGTAAGGCACTCAAGGGTAAGTGTTTTTGAGACACACATTGGAGCCCCATAAAAAGAGATCATGAAAGAAAGTGAGAAGAGATGACTAATAATCATAATAATTTTACTTATTAAGCACAATTCAAATATCAAAGCTCTGTACAAAAATATAAGATCATAAAAACTTTAAAACAGTAACAATTAAAATCCAGGTCATAGCAAAACAACTACTGTAATTACTCAGAGTTAATAACAAAAGCAAGATTAAATAAATGAGTTTTCAGTGCTGTTTTGAAGCTCTCCATGGTCTGGTACTCTCAAACCTGATGAAGCAGAGAATTCCACAGGGTAGGTGCTATGAAAGCTAATGAACGAACACCAGATGTTTTTAATTGCACCCTGGGAACCTCTAGCAATCCCTTATCAGCGTAACGAAGAGGGCGGAGGGGGTGGTAAGGGTGATAGCTCTTGTGTAACTCTGCACCCTGTTCCCATAGGGCTCTGTAGGTCAGCAAGCTGACCTTAAAGGTGATCCACCATTGTAATGGCAGCTAGTGCAGCACATACAGCACAGGAGTAATGTGGCTAGATCTAGAAAGCCCAGTCAGTAACCTGGCTGCTGCATTCTGTACTAGCTGCAGATGGTGGATATTAACCCCTGGTAGCCCTAGATAGAGGGCATTACAGTAATCCAAGCAAGAGGTCACAAAGGCATGGACCAATGTTGGAAGGTCACCAGGCAGAACCAGGTGCCTAATCCGAGCGATATTCCTCAGATGATAAAATGAGGTCTTGACAATGGATGACACCTGAGACTTCAGGGTCAATCCCTCATCAAGAATAATTATAATGCCCAAATGATGCGCCTGTTCAGATGTCCTTAGATGGCAATCAGCCAGTACCAAACCAGATGATCATCCTACCGAAGGCCCCTCTACTCGATGACCTGGGTCAGCAACCAAAACCTCAGTCTCGTCGGAATTCAGCTTCAGTCAGTTGGCACTCATCCAGTCTTGGATCTCGGATAGGCAGGTGTTATATACTGAAAGGGCAACATCCTGGCCGGGTGTAAAGGACATGTACAGCTGAATATCATCCACATAGCAGTGAAAACTCAGCCTGTGCCATCTAACAGTGTCCCCCAATGGCAACATGTACACCACAAACAACATGGGGACCCCACATGGCAGGGAGAAAGTATAAGAGGAATAAATCCCTGACACTTCTCTGTGAAACCTGCCACTGAGGAAAGAATGGAACCATCTGAGGACTGTACCAGACCAACCGCAGGGGCTTAAGCAGTACCCCATGGTCCATGGTGTCAAATGCCACTGAGAGATCAAGAAGGACCAAGATAGTACTGCTCCTCTGATCTTTTGTTATAAGGAGGTCATTGAGCACCCGAATAAGGGCAGTCTTGGTACTGTGCCTTTTCCTGAAACCCGACTGGAAAGGATCATAGATGTCATGGATGGCAAGATGATCCTCCAGCTGCAGCGCAACCAACTTCTCAACAACGTTACACACAAAGGGATGGTTAGAGGCAGGCCTGTAGTTGGCAAGACAGTCTGGGTTGAGAGCAGATTTCTTAAGAAGGAGAGTCACCACTGCCTCTTTCAAAGAATCAGGGAATTCCCCAGTCTCTAATGAGCTCTGGACTATCTCTGCCAGCTGGGAGTAACTGGGAGGCTGTCAGCAGCAAACAGACTGACCATTTCAAATCTGTTGTGTTTAATTGTACATAAAACTGAATGCAAACTCCTTTATTTCTCTTTTTGTGTCTTTGCTGAAGTAAAGTTGAACTTATTCCCTTCAAAACCGATGTCCATGCAAAATATTTTGAGGGTTCCCTTGAAACACTGCCCAGCCCAGTGCCCTCTCACGCTGGCCGATTGGGTCTGATGGAAAGATTGAATTGATGATGAGATGATGACAGGGAGGAAACTCAAGTGTCATGAGTGACTTCAAGCCATTGCAAAATGCAAGTCATGACGCTTAGCTTCCCGGACTCCCACATCAGTAAAGGCAGTAACTTAATTCTGTCACTTCACTCAGTGCTGCAGACCTCTGCCAGATAAAATCTACATTGTCACTTTAAAATCAAATGGGCCAAACAATTTAACACAATCTAAACCCTTTATGCTAACTTGCACTGCAGTACTAACTTTAAAATCATCTCTAGTCACTGCAAGAAAGACTGTGACTTACTGATGAATTTAACAATGTAAGTGCAGTGCAAGCAATGATGAGACAAGCCACCTCATACAACCAACAGACAGATGTGCAACACTTCGCTCTCTTGCTCCTCAAGAGTGAGGAGGATGACAACATCAATGGTGCGAGATAACAACTACTGAAATGTGCTGTATAGCCTGTAGGTTCTACTAACTTACCCCATGACTGTCACAGCAGTCCGCTAACAGTGTCAATGTGGTAAGTTAAGATGAAGTTCATGGCATATGCTCCCCAACCCCACCCCATCCATCTGCCAATGCTGATGAACATGACATGTATTGCTTACTATAGCACAGCAGTGCTGAAAGTCAATATGTGCATTGCATGCATGTCAGACAGACTGGAGTGGGCTGTGATCATGGAGGGAGGAGCGAGAAGGGAATGAATGTCTGGACTGTGATGGGGGCAAGAGTAGGTAAGGATTAAAAAAGAAAAAGTGAAAAAAGAAAGGAGTTACAATTTCCTGACAGAAGTCTGGCTGAATTTCCCAACAGAAGTCTGGCTGCAATGACGGTCGGACATTCGCCCGACCTGCCCTCCCCCACACTATGCCACTGTTGAAATTAAAGGGGACTTGGCTGGACACAGATTTGCCCAGTGTTTGAGCAAAGTTGACCTATAGCAGTCAAGAAATCTTGCACATTTCTCTCACTTAAATATGAGCATACTCCTATAATCAACAAGGAGTACTTTTACCAAAGTTGATAATTTTTTTATGGCAAATGTGCTCCAAATCCTGTACAAGTCTCTTAAATATTTGGCATTAAAAGACTTGCATTGGCCAGAAGTAGTAGAATATTAAATAAATAAATATATCTTAGAATAATTCATTACAAAAAAACTATGTTAGTCAGGGCCAGCCTTAATCATTCTGGGCCCCTGTGCAGCCTTCTGCAGGACCCCACCACCCCATTCCTTGTTGCCCCCTCCCCACATATCCAACATTTACACCTAACTAACCCTCCTGTCCTGTATTAATAAAGCAGTAGCAGGTCTACTACTTTAACCAGCATCTTTTAATTAGTGCCATGGACTGCACTGAATTATTTGACTTCACCACTGGAAATGAATCTGACTGAGCCTGGAGCCAGAACTTAAGTAAGTATGGTACTACTGCCATACTCATTTCTGTAAGGACAGGGACATCATCACTGGACATTCACACCTCAGATGCTCTGATGTGCAAACAAATTAAACAACGTAACTTTTCTGGAGGTGTGAGAGAGAATAGAGAGGATTATCATAGGAGGCAATATAGCGCAGTGGTTTAAGATTCTGAGCTGCAGACCTGGGTTTAAATACTACAGCCCCCACTTGCATACTGTGTGATTCTGAGTAAGTCACTTAACTTCCTTGTGCTCCCAGGTTGCTCCTGTAAACAAGCTTTCAGCTTAGTGTGTCTCTCGCGGTAATAAAAAAAAAAAATCACGGGACGCCTGTAAGGTTGCCACCTGTCAGATTTTTTACCTGGTGATCAGGTTGTCAGGGTCCCTATCAGGAAATCCAATTTTGATTTGTGCTGGTCAGGTTTTTGAGCCATTGTGAGCAGGGATCAACCGTAAAACAAATTTTGCACTAGCCAGCAGGGCAAATTGATTCAAAATTTCACTAGCCTGCAGATGGTTGCACTAGCCCACAATTATAATGGTAAATATTGATCACTTATACAGGAAACAATACAAGCCAAGAAATGCTGTGATTGCACATTTATCCTGCTCCCATATTGCTTCCAGGTCCCCACCAGCAAAAAAAAAAAGACTGCAATACCATAACACAAAGTGAGCCCCCCCCCCATTGTTTTGTACCATGGCCTCCTCTCTTCCTCTTCTTTCTGCACACACACACACACACACACACACACACACACACACACATATGCACACACACACACAGGTGGATATCACAGCAGCAAATGTTCAATCAAGCAGTCCTAGCTCTGCACACACACAATAGCTGACATCATCATGCACCTCACCACACTGTCACCACCACCCACAGAGCAATAAATTGAGTCAGACAGAGAAAGACACTCTCAGCCCCCACCCTATAGTCAACTGGAGACCTGCACTTCTGGAAGTTTTTGTACAGTCTCAAGTGAGCCAGGAGCACATGTAAGATTTCTTTGGGGTGGGGGCTACACAAACTTAAGGGGCTTGAGAAATAGAAAATTGACATTTTTATTTTTAGAAAGCATTAATTTTAATATGCTCTGCACCAACAATGACAGATTTTTTCTTTAACATTGTCCTTTCATCAGCCCAGGGGAAACAGTACACAGGCATAATGCTATATGAACATATGAAATTTACCAGCAGATAAAGACCTAGAGGTCTATCAAGTCTGCTTGAATGTGCAGCTAGCACCCCTTATTCTTCAGCTGCCCCTTCCTTCCACCCTTCCCCTCCATTGACCCTCCCCCTTGTCCTGTCCCATCCCTTTGAAGCAGTCCACTGTTCTACTGATACCACTTGCAGGTAATGCATTCCATCCAGCTACCACCCTCTGAAAAAGTGTCTCCTCATCTCCTCCTGAACCTTCCTCCTCCCTCCAGTCTCATATCATGGCCCCTGGTGCCCTCCCTCCCTTACTTTGAACAGACCCTCTGTACCTGTCTTGTTTATTCCTTTCATGTACTTAAAGATTTCAATCATGTCCCCGTCCCTCCTCTCTCCTCCAGCAGTACATGTTCAGCTCCTCAGCCTCCCTCGTATGATAAGTCCCCTGGCCCCTGATTATCTTTTATCACCCTGCGCTGCACCACTCCAGTAACTTAATATCCTCTTCAGATATGGGTGCCAGTACTGCACGCAGTACTCCAGGTGCGGCCCAACTAATGACCAT
The DNA here is from genome assembly GCA_016271365.2 of Neoceratodus forsteri. Lineage (NCBI taxonomy): Eukaryota > Metazoa > Chordata > Ceratodontiformes > Ceratodontidae > Neoceratodus > Neoceratodus forsteri. The sequence continues at coordinate 310,690,524 of JADMNL010000024.1, read as the reverse complement.
ACTGTGGCATAACTATCTCCCTCCCCTCCTCAAGGATATACCCCTTGCAATGCAACCCAGCATTCTGTTGGCCTTTGCAGCTGCCTTCCTACATTGTGCCGAGTTGTTCATTGACCCTGTAATTAGCACCCCCAGATCCTTCTCCTCCTCTGTCTGGGCTAGCTGCACTCCCCCCAATTGGTAACTCCTCCTTGGGTTCTTCACTCCAAAATGCGGCACCCTGCACTTTTTGGCATTAAACCCCAGTTCCCAGGTGTCTGACCAGGTTTTAAGCTTTGCCAGATCATCCTGCAACCCCTGCCATCCCCCTAGGTCATCCATGACTGCTCCCATCTTGGTATCATCAGCAAACAAACTGATCTTGCTCTTGATGTCCAATGATATGTCTACAATGAATATCCCAAATGATACTGGTCCAAACACTGAGCCCTGTGGAACACCGATCATCACTACCCTTGGTTGTGAGAGCTCCCCACCCACCACCACCCTCTGTTGCCTTCCCTGAAGCCAGTTCCCTAACTATCTCACCAGCTTTGCGCCTACCCCTGTGCCTTCTAAACTTACTTCCCAGCTTCCCATGTGACACCGAGTTGAATGCCTCACTGAAGTCCAGATACAGGACATCCACTGCATGGCCCCTGTCCAGTTGCCTAGTTACTCAGTGATAGAACACCACCAGGTTGGTTTGGAAGGATCTGCCACATATGAAGCCATGCTGTCTGCTGTCCTGTAGTCCTTTGGCCTCTAGAAGGGCCACCAGCTTCTCCTTCAGTATAGTCTCCATCAGTTTACCCATGATGGATGTGAGGCTCACTGGTCCGTAGTTCCCCGGTTCATCCTTGGGGCCACTCTTGTGGAGGGGCACCACATGAGCCATCCTCCAATCCTGAAGTACACACCCTGAGTGTAGTGAAGCATTAAACAGGTCTGTTAAAGGTCCTGCAAGGACCTCTGCCAGCTCCTTCAGTACCCTAGGGTGGATGCCATCTGGGCCTGGCGCCTTGTCCACCCTCAATGCCTTCAAACCCTCCTGAACTCTGCACTCCATGATTTCCCCATCTGTCACCCCCCCCTGTTTCTGCTGTTCCTCCCCCCTTGGGTATCACCCTCCCTTCTCCTTAGTAAATACCAAGCAGAAGTAATCATTTAGCGCTTCTGCCGTATCACACCCTGCTTCTAGCCAACCCCCTCCTTCCTAATCCTTACTATGTGGCCCTTACAGCTCCTTTTCTCACTGATGTACCTAAAGAAGTCCTTCTCCTCCTTCTCCTCCTTCTTAATGCCTTGTGCCAGCCTGAGCTCCATAGATGCCTTGGCTTCCCTTACTGCCAGTGTCACCTCCTTCGATTCCGTCAGGTACTCCTCCCTGTCCTCCCCCTCCCTGTTTTCTTGTACCTCCTAAAGGCAGCTCTTTTCCTCCTTAACTTTTCCACGACCTCCTTGCTCAACCAGCTTGGTTTCTTAGCCCTAGCCTTCTTGCTCTGGGTCTTGCAGCAGGTTTTGGTTGCCTTCACTATCTCCAGCTTTATGAGCTCCCACCTCTGCTTAGTGCCCATACTAGGTTGAATTCTGACCAGGTACCCTTTTACCACTTCCCCCATCCTCCCAAAGTCAGCCCTCCTGAAGTCCAGCACTCTTGTGCCAGATTCCACTCCTTCCTTGCCCATATCCAATGTGAGCCATACTGAGTGGTGGTCACCCGACAGTGGTTCTTCCACCGTAGTTATCTCACAAACTCCCATTTGCCAGCACAAGGTCAAGGGTATTCTAACCTGTTTGGTTCACTGACCATTTGCAGCAGGAAGCTGTCCTGAAGGCATACAGCAGTACCTGCCCTTCTATTCCTGGTTGTTGGGGTACTCCAGTCCACTCCTGGCATGTTGAAGTCCCCCACAATCACCACACTACCCTTCTCACAGGTCCTCCTGATCTGTCCTGCTAGTTCCTGTCTAACTCTCCATCTGAGATGGCAGCCTGTACACCACTCTCATTCTGAGAATCCTATTCTTGGAATCCTGGATTTGCATCCAAAGTGACTCCGTACTATCCTTCTTCCCTACCCACCTTACACACTTCAGTCCTTCCTTCACATATAGTGCCACCCCCCCTTTCCCAATCACCCTGTCCCTATGAAATAACCTGTACCCTGGTACAGACAGGTCCCAGTCATTGTATTGGGTGGCTCATGTTTCTCTGATGGCTGCAATGTCCACCTCTCCCATGAGCACCTGTAACTCTGCAGTTTTCCTCCCAAGGCTCCTAGCATTAAGGGTAACCACCTTCTACCCTTCTCCCCCCATCCTGCCCTCCTTTACTAGCATCACCAATAGTACTTGCCATTTGTCCTGTGTCACTATTGTGGGGTAAACTCATATGGTTTCCCAACCTGTGGTCTCTGCATGTCTCTTGCCCACTTGCCACCCCCCCACTCCTAGTTTAAATTCCCTACTTCCTTTATGTACTCCTCCATCCTCTGTTTGAACACTTTCTTTCCTGCCTCACTCAAGTGTAGTCTGTCTTTGGCATAGAGACTACTGTCCTCCCAGGTCCCCCCGCCAGCAGCCCATACCCTTTAGCATGACACCAGGTTCTTAGCCATCCATTAAATTCCTCTATTCTCAGCTTTCTCATTGTGCTTGCCTTGGGCAATGGAAGTGTCTCTGAAAAAGTTACTGATCTTACTGACCCCTCACATAATTGTCCTAGTTCCTCAAACCTCCTATGTACTATATCTACTGTCTTGTCAGCCAGGTCGTTCGTCCCAAGATGCATAATTAAATGAGGCTTGTCCCTACCCCTTCTAGCATATTTCAGAACAGATTGTCCCACCCTTTCTGGTGTTATTCCTGGCATGGCCTCCACCCAAATGTGAATATGCCTCTCCCCTTTGCTACACCACCTGACTCCTCTTAGTATTGAGTCCCCCAGCACTAAGATTCCACCCCTCTTACTCCCTGCTTGCTTCCATTCATCTTCATCTCTCATTCCCAGCTCCTCTTCTTCCTCCTACACATTATTTCCCCCTTTTGCTCCTGTTGCAATTCTCCCAGCAGAACTCCCCCTCCCCACCCCAGTTTGGTCCAGGCATTTATCAATTACTCCTCCAATTGCATCACCTCCCTCCTCCTTCTTCCCCTGTAGCAGATAAAAACTATTTTCTGAAGACTCTTCACAAATGCCCGCTTCCTCTGTCTTCATAGTAACCTGTTCCCTCCTTTCCACTCCATGACTGTTGCCACTTCTTCTCCTCCCCTCACAAGTCACTGTCTCCTCCTTCCATTTGTCTTTTGTCTCCTGACCTGGTTTCTCGGGCAATTGTTCTTCCTGGCCTGGGCCCCTTTGTCTCCACTTCCCTTCTTCTGACCCTCTCCTCACCACTGTTGGCTCAAATTTCCCTCCCTCATCTCCCCTCCTCACTCTCTTCAGTATTGGGCTAAACCTGCCTCAGTCTGCCTTGCCTGTCTTAGTTCCTCCTGCAGTCCCTCAGTCTCCTTTCTAAGTTTCTCTGTATGGTTACAAACTAAACATCCCCCCACCCTCCAGGCAATATTTAGAAAGATTGGTGCACCACAGTTGTTGCAGCCTACCACCCTACCCATTGCTCTTGTTGCCCACCAGCAACCCCCCACCCTTCCAGATGAAGGATAGCAAACAATCCACCAAGTCTCCCCTCTCCCCCTCTATCAATGCAAAATATTCTTCTCCTTTTCCTAATTTCCCTTACCCCCTTTGTCGTACACATCTAGATAGATTGAGCAACTGCTTTTTACATTCCTATCCTTCCTGTCCAAACCCCAAAAAAGACTTTAAATAACTATTGCACAACCTTCTTCAAACTCCTACTCCTCCTTTCCACAATGCAAATAGCAATGCAAAGAAGTAACAATGAAAGCTCCTTGTTTTACAGTTACTTCCCTTCCACTGAGATAGCAGTCACCTCTTCTCTTGCTGCTGTCCCTTTCCTGAATGTTTGCTTCTGCTACGACAGGTGCATGTACTTTTCCCTTTTTGGGAAGTGATGTTAGAACCCCTGGTATAAAGGAAATCACAGACCTGGGGCAGGTGGGATGAGGGGCAGAGAGGGTGGGACCAGCCCATGCCTTCCAGAAACAATCAGGTAGCTGAGGCCCCTGGTCAGACCATTAGCACCCTTCTCCCACTATGCACTAAACTTTACAGCTAGTGAAGCCAGCAAAAAGCAATCACAATTCCACTCAAAGTAAAAAAAAATAGGTTTTCTACCAAAAGAAAGAGGTCTCCAATTCAAACAGCCTCACCAACAACACATCAAAATAAGCTTGAAATTAGAAGATATAGGTCTCCAATTCAAAGAAACAGCCCCAATAACATCACACCAAATAGGTTTTAAATCAGAAGAAATACATCTCCACAAATGCAGCCTGCTACACAGTGAAACATCAAACAAATGAGTCCACTTATAGCCACCAAAATAGGTTTCAAAATTCCAACAACCCCAAAATAATACCCTGCTAGCCCCTTAGAAGTAGTAAGAAAGAAAAGAAAGAGCCTTCTACCCGGTAACATATGCAAGAAACAATGTAAAAGCAGCAAGAAGAAGCACTGTACTGGAACTGATCTGATCCCTTCCCCTTCTGGTTACTTCTGAGAAGCCAAAAGCAACTGACACCACAAACCTGATTCAGCTCTACCTCCAGTTAGTTAGCTGAGTGAGACCTGGCCAGACCATTAGCACCCTTCCCCCACTATGCACTAAACTTTGCAGCTAGTGAAGCCAGCAAAAAGGAATCACAATTCCACTCTAAGCACAAAAAATAGGTTTGCTACCAAAAGAAACAAGTCTCCAATTCAAACAGTCTCACCAACAACACATCAAAATAGGCTTGAAATTAGAAGCGTTAGGTCTCCAGTTCAAAGAAACAGCCCAATAAAATCACACTAAATAGGTTTTAAATCAGAAGAAATACATCTCCACAAATGCAGCCTGCTACACAGTGAAACATCAAACAAATGATCCCACTTATTGCCACCAAGATAGGTTTCAGAATTCCAATAGCCCCAAAACAATACCCTGCTAGCCCCTTAGAAGTAGTAAGAAAGAAAAGAAATAACCTTCTACCAAGTAAAATCCACAAGAATCAATGTAAAAGCAGCAAGAAGAAGTTACTGTACCGGAACTGATCTGATCTGATCCCTTCCCCCTCTGGTTACTATCTCAATGTATATATAGGATGATCTATGTACCCCAGGAATGCCTATTTTAAGCTTTCAAATTATGTATTTTATTAAAGTTTATTTTTGTACCATACATGATCCAATGTTTTGTTTTTAGGATGAAAGGACATGCTTGGTGGTATTGTATGGATAGTGATGGCTAGCATGGTCCATTGAGAAGAGCTGGGGACCCCCTACACTTGCCAGTAATGGCAGCTATGGATCTGTGGATGGTCATTTCAGAGTCTGGTCTGCAGTGGTGTCCTGGGAAAGAACAGAGTTAAGAGATTTGGAAGGGAGAGGGAAGTTATGATGAGGTTGGGATAAAACCAAGGCCCCTTGAATTCTGCAATTCTGCTGTTGTGGAATTTTCTGTAGAATTAACAACATACCGCAGAATATATATAGTGCCGCAGAATTCATTGTTTTTGATTAATTTTCATTCAAATATACTGTTTTTCTATAGTGTCAGGCTTTCTTTCCCATCTTGTTTATCCTGAAGCCCCTCCTCTGTGCTCATCATATGATGTCATCGATGACATCACATAATATTTAGCCAATGGCAGGACTGCATTCTGCCAGAGAAATGAATAAATCATGCTGCAGAAATCAGAAAATGCTGCAGCAGAAGCCAACGAGCCCTGCTGCACTAGGGGTCCTGGATAAATCCACCACCTGCATGGCTGACCCTTGTATACATCGTTGCATCCTGTCATTGAAATATTGGATACAGACACTCAAAATGTAGGGAAATGAGGGGCACTGGTCTTAATAATATGGGGCAAATTTTTAGACAGGGACGCATTCAAAACTTGAAGCTAGTGACTTAACAGCACTCTACACTTGATCACACCCTGGACACTAGCTGAAAATCCTAACAGTGGAGTGATAATGACTCACATTGAGTCTTTTGTGGATCCCCCTCTTGAACTGCCAGATAATTGCAGCTCTTAAAGAGCTGTTAACCACACCATCTGGAACATTGAGAGAGATTAGTATGAGGATTAGAGCCTGCTAAAGTAGAAACTTTTTTAACTTCATTAACAGCCATGAAAACTTGTACTAGTCAAGATGGACAAGTAGAAAATTAGCTGCATTAGCCCTGGACAATTTGCACTAGTATATGGGCTAGTAAAACAATGTTAGGATCAACCCCTAATTTTGAGTGCTCACATACTTTTGAAACAGATTTTGTCATACCATTCATTGTTTCAGCTACCTGTCCAGGTTACAAACAAGTTCTCTTGTCAACATAGCCCTTTGTTTGTGAAAGCAGTCAACCTGGGAGGTGTAAGGTATGGCCATTAACACCATTAGCACTTACTTAACCTAATCTTTTCCACTGCAGCAAAGCTGCCCCCACCTTTTATAACAGTAGCAGTGCCAGTTGTGTTCCACTTTGATTTGCTGATAAACATTTTAATCTATAACAACATTTATGCATTTTTAAATGTTTTAAATTATTCTTGCTTCCTCAAGAAAAAAGTATGGGCCTCCAAGGTGCAGAGGCACAGTTTGCACCTATCTAAGGCTGGCCCTGATGTTAGTGCAGATCAGAGTTGCTAATGCACAAAATTCCAACCCTCAACATTTGGAAATGTGTCTTTATTGTGTTCCACTCAATGCACCAGAAGTTTAGGAGTGTGTTACTAGGATATGAACCATCCACTTGTAACTTGTTTCATAAAGCTTCAGCAAGACATTGCTTAAAGTAATATACATTTCCCAGACATGTAACATGATTTGAGTAGTTCTAAGCATGCATCCTAAAGAAAGTTACAAGTGTGCAGTATGTGTAGTACTGTACTTACCAATCTGTAACAAGTCTGCTGCGTTGTACAGGGTCCACAGTATTGCATGCAAAGAAAGTCACGTCATAAATGGGTGTAAAACTCTTTAGCTGTGCTCCACAAATATTCTAATTACAGACCTAAAATGAGCAGAATGTGTATTAAACACTAGACCCATGTAGCATTTCTCCAGAACTGTAGTTTGGCCTTGGGTGATGAAAGTAGGTGATGGGTTGGGATTATGATTGCTATTTACACATTTCGAATATGCTGGCCCTGTTCAAGGGAGGCACCGTACCACTGATGCATGGCTCCATACCTATAACTTGGTCTTAGATAACAATGGAAGTGGAGGGGGGAGGTGGTGAGTGTTAGGCTTGACAACCCTAATAGCACATTTGCAAACTTTTGGAGTATTAGTTTGAAAACCATAATAGCACATCTCCAAACTTTGAGGGTTTGAGTTTTGTGCAGTAGCAACCCTAATCTGCATTAACAGATATTTGTTGCAATGAATGTCCTTAGTTTTTGAGACAGTAGAGTGGTAACTGGCTTTGTGCAGGGCAATTAAGGTCATGTGCAAAGCAGATGGCAAATCCTAATGTTATTTATTCCTCCTAACTTTCTTTAGGCAGGGCAAGATGTGCATGGAATGTTGCATTGGTTCATGTGCATGAGCTTTAACTTTCATTGTGCAGGCCCTGCAGTGTGAGAGAACAGCAGCGCTCATTGTCTAGTCATCTGGTAGCTTCCAAAGACTGACACCAGGACAACAGTGATGCCTCTGGGAACTTGGAGAATGAAGGCCATTTAGTGTAGGTCACCAATAATTGTAGTGGGAGAGTAAGGGATCACCGGGAGGGAGTGATGATCCTAAATGGCTACCCTCAAGGGAACTCCCTGGTGGCCTTGTGATGCATGGAGCATTTTAACAAAGCAGGTGTCTTCACACTGGGGGAACTATTGACCATGTCTGTGACAGAGAGATGCTGTCAGCTCTGTTGAAGATAGTGAGACATCCATACCAAAGACTGAGCTGCTTAAACAGATAGGAGATGGTCTACTGTTTGTATGAGGCATATCAAGCTGGTATTGATATTGGAGCTGTTACCTCCGGCAGACCGCCTTGAGAGATTGCAAGCCCCTTCCTGAATGCAAACTGAGGTAAACACAGAGCAGTGGAGCCCTGCACACTGTCTGGTGAGAGTAAAGACCTGGTTGATGTGAGGTGCACAGAGTCAGGGTGGACATTAGCCAGGAATGCCAGAGTGAATGTCCCTACAGCCATGCTGCCTCCTGAATACCAGCTAACCTGACACTGCAGTGTCATGGTAGTAAATGAAAAATGAGTGAGCTCAAAGTGTATAGCAAGGTGCGAGCACTAGTAAATTCAGAAGGAGGAATAGGAAAGGCTCTGTGCTTAGGTAAAACTTCACCCACTGAAAAACTGCAAGAAATAATAGGAGTCATAGGGCTCCTGTAAGAGATGTGTAAAGGGTAAAACCTTCCTTCCACCACAAAGGTTTTTATCAGCTTCGGTCTGGGGTCAGTTTATTAGTCCTGTACCCACTATCCCAAGTTGCACCCATCTCCTCCAGTCAGGGGTGTAGCCAGGGATTTCAGATCTGCACACCAAGTGGACTCTCTGCTACCCCACCCCCCCTTGTTAGGGTGAGCTACCCCACCCCCCAGGTGTAGCCAGACAATATACAAATGTACACCAGGACTGTGTTTGTTGCCTCATTTGGCACAATAAATACAACTTTTGTATCTCATGACAGTGGTTGTTGCTGTGCATGGGTAAATACAAATGCAATGCATTGTTCCCTAAGACACCCACATACCAGCCCAGAGCCTGTAAAGTTGTATTGTCCTTGGGATGCAAAGAGAGTATTAGTGACCAGTCCTTCTAGTTTCGACTCCTATGAATAAAATTACAGAAAGGTTCAGTATTTTCTTTGTTAGTTTTCATGAAAAAGGTAAGCAGTTCAGAGCCTATTTGCTACCCCCCTTAAATAAAATTGCACACCATGGAGTGCTTGGAGTATGCCTGCCTACACCCATGCCTCCAGTACTCACCACAGTCGAGAGAGTCCCTCTGAATAACCCCTTTCGGCAGGGCTGGAGAGGGGAGGGCCATACACCCCCTCCCAGTACTTAGTATCTAAAACAGACTATCGGTGGAGTAGCTGGGTAATGGGACAGCCTCAGAGCTAGCAGGCAAGGCTTCATTAAGCCCCCAACTGCTATCTTCCCTATTTTTCTCCCATTCTTGCTGCAGTATTTTAAACGCTTGCGTAGTGGCACACATGCATGACATACCCATGGCTCCATCCCTTTGTACTGCTTGCACTGCACTGCCACCAGGCCTCCACCTGGTGGCAGTCTCAGGCTGGGCCAACATTCCTTCCTTCCCCGGGAGAGGAGAGGAAAGGAGAGTAGTTCCTCAGATGCTTGATCTTCTCTCCCTCTGGCAGATCCCTGGCAACCCGTGTTCGTTCCTGAACATGGGTGCCAGTATAGAACAAGTTGTGGCGTATAGCACCTCAACCATCAGCACCACCAGGCCAGCTGTTAAAAACTTTTTCAAAGGACTCTAAGGTTTTGATCTGTGCTCTGGGTCAGAATTGAGCCTATCTTGCAGTGTTGGCAAGGATAGTGATTTTTGGGGTATTACCATGTGTGTAACTAAATATTGGCACTATGCACAAATGTGTGGTTTGCCTATGCAGAGGCAAGTAGGCAACCCTAAGTCAGAATGCCACTCAGCAAGGGTCCAGCTGACCTCCAATAGCATTCACAGAAGGTGCATAAGCCACTTGTGCACTGGATCCCCCCCTGTCAGCCATTCAGCTTCTAGCATGGGTGATCTGGGGGGTGGAGTTTGGGGGGTCCATGTTGGGACAAGGAATCTCCCCACCCTGATGCCCCAGCCCACCTAGCTACATGGTAGGGCTCGGGGTAACCCTTTGGGCACTATGCTGCCATATCTGCTACACCCATAGCCACACAGATATATGGTAGTAGATATTGTAATAACTATGTTCCAGTATGGTGCCAGACACATCTGTCACATATTGTCGGGTTCTGGCATTCCTTATGTCGGGCTCATGGCTCCATTCCATAGCCAGTCATACAGTGGCATTAGTGTCTGTTCTCTCCAAGATGTCCCACATGGTCTTTACATACAGTATCCTAAGACCTGTGCCTGCTCACAATTCCCTGCTCACACGGAGCAGGGGATGCACTATGGGACCTAGGACAGGCATCTGATTGAAGCCAACCTGTGCCCCGCAATCTGCCTGTTCCATAAATAAGTCCCATATGCCTATCTAATCTATCTCAACTGCCTCTTCTGTCTTTTACACAGTGTATGCTGTATTGTCTGCTGGTGAAATAATGTTTCTCACAATTACTTTGCATGCCATGAACACTTGTATTTCACACGTGTTGTCCTATTTATAACCTGTGTTTTTTTTACAAACTATTGTGCAATTTACTGCATGTAACTAAATTCCATTGTCCTTGTTTGCAGTTGTTCTATTGACAATGTCCTGTTCTTGTATTTGCTTGTAATTATTGCTTGTAACTAACTATGGGTCACCCTTGAAAAAGGGACCAATGGAGTCAGTGGGCCTACCTGGTTACCAAAATTCCATAAATGAATAAATAAATCAATCAATCAATCAATCAATCAGTAAATACATACTTAAATAAATACATTCTGTTCATGTGAAATAATGCAGAAAGATACAAAATTAAATAAATTCTATGCGCATGTCTAGAATAAAAGAAGCTAAATTTTTAATATGGTCATTGGAGAATGGATGATTAATTGTAGGCTAAAATCAGGACATCACAACACTGCTTCAAAATAAAAGAAAATGCTGCTCTCTAATTATAATATCATTTATGGTAACACTAAGTTAGTCTCATATCTGAAAGTCACAGTTGCACAAATTACAACTTATCCCACAAGGAACTTCAAAAAAAGAGTTAAGTTACAGTCAGCAGGCTGCAATAATAAGTCTGTCTCAAGGTTCTGCAAAAGTGTCCACTCAATGAACACTGACAGATTAATCAATAACCACCCTCAGAACTGAACACCAGAAGGTAGGAGGTAGTAAAGCATACTGGTTAGGGGCACTGAGCTGCAAACCCGGAAACTTGGGTTTGAATCACATCAGCCCCCACTTGCATACTGTGTAACCCTGAACAAGTCACTTAATTTCCTTGTGCTCCCATGTTGCACCTGGAAACAAGCTCTGGCTTAGTGTGCCTTTCCTGGTTAAACGTAGAAACATAGAACATACACATAGGTATACTTTTTCAGTCACCACATTGCTATACATTTTCCTAAATCATTGCACATACTACTATGAAAAATCACAAAGCCTGTATTCTAGATTTCCATTTTTATGTTTGCCCTTGCATTTGTGCAAAGCGAACATATTGGAATGATAATGTATTTTGAGAAGTGTGTCACTATTGGTCCAATGCATGGCAGTCTGCAATGGGCTCTGCAGTGTTAGACCAATCATTAGCCAGGCTGATCATGACACTGTTCTGGTCTTGCTAGGTGGGAACTTTGTATAGTTCAAAGAAAGGAGCTATTTGAATCATAGGGCATTTCTTTCATTTGATCTGCATTACACCACCCAGCAAGCAAAGCTGATAAGCATCACGGTCAGCATGCTATGGTCCTCCCCCTCAACGTAAAAACAATTCCATCTGACACTGGGGTGCTCAATCACCTGTGGCATCTAGTACCCCCCCCACTTGCTTGTTTTCACTGTGTGACCCCAACCCATCCCCTGTGCCGCCAAATATAACACCAACACTGGGGTACCCAATCCCCAGTGTCAGTACCAGACATGAAGAAAACTGTCTCTCGGTAGCTCTCACCCATTCCATCTTAATTTTCTGACACTGGGATGCCCTATCTCTGGTGCTGGTTACGTCTCCCCCACCCCTTCTGTTTTCACTGTGTGACACTGGGGAGCCCAACCCCAGTACCAACAAACATAAGAAAACCTTCTTTTACTTATTCCACCCCTTCCATGTTAATTTTATGACAACAGGGCATCCAATCCCTGGTACCAGCTACTACTCACCACTTGCCCATTTTCACTGTGCAACACCAGGGAGCCCACCCCTGGTGCCATCATATATAACACTGACTCTGGGGTGCCGAATCCCCAGCATTGGCACCTGAAATTAAATAAAGAAAACTGTCCCTCATAGTCTTTTTTTTTTATACACTCTATAATAAAGCTGTCCATCAATGTCTACTGCTGATGCTGGACCACACCACCATTACCCTCCCACTCAGCAACTGCCACTCCACCCCCGACCCCTTACTTACATACTGGGGGTCCACCACCATAATCCTGTCTGGGCTGAAGACACATCTTCAGTCTTCCATGCCAGACCAAGAAATGAGGAAATCAGGTATGTTGTTTAATGTGTTTTATTCGGTTTTGAACTTGTCCTCCTACCTTGGTCATTTTTCCCAACATTTTCAGCATGGCCTCATTATGACACCACCTCATGAACAATGGCAGTGAAATAATGCAAATCCATTCTGAAAGGTGATTTTGCAGTTGCTATGTGAAATCATCTCTTACAGTAATTTATCTGACTAATGTTTCCCTTATTCTAACGCATATTGCAGTCTTAGAGAAAGGTCTAACATTTGTAGCAACTCCCAAGACTGATGAATTTAATATTCAAGTGGACTTCTTTTTTTTAAAGATCCATTTAAGGGATTTTTTTTTTAAAGTCATCTCAATCAATCAATCAATCTTTATCCAGGTGAAACACCATTGAGACAGCTCATTTACAAGGTGGACCTGGTTCAGATCCAGGTGTATAACAGATGAAAGAAAGTAATAGAAACATAGAAACATACATAGAATTTGATGGCAGATAAGGACCGATTGACCCACCCAGTCTGCCCATTTCGCTACCTACTGGATAAGCTGTAGATCCTAGTTAACCAGCAGCCTACTTCTTCCTATCCCTACCCCCTAGAATTGCCTTATGACTGTCCCATGCATGCTTGAATTCCACCACTGTTTTTGACTCCACAACCTCCTCCGGAAGGCCTTTCCATGCATCCATGACCCTCTCTGTGAAAAAATACTTCCTTAAATTACCTCTGAGCCGCCCCCCTCTATCTTCAAATTGTGCCCCCTTGTTCTTGCACACCTCTTTTTTGAAAGATGTTACCTTCTTGGACTTTGTTGATTCCCTTGAGGTACTTGAAAGTTTCTATCATGTCCCCTCTCCTCTCCCTCCTTTCCTCGAGGCTATACATATTAAGCTCCTTAAGTCTCTCTTCATATGTCTTCCAGTGCAGACTCTGCACCATTTTAGTTGCCTCTCTGGACAGCTTCCATCCTGTCTATGTCTTTGCAGAGATTGGGTCTCCAGAACTGCACACAGTACTCCAGATGGGGTCTCACCAGTTGTCTGTACAGAGGAATAATAACTTCCTGTTTTCTACTGGTGATGCCTCTCCCTATGCATCCCAGCATCCCCCCAGACCTCCTTGATGCCCTTTCACATTGCTTGCCCACCTTTAGGTCATCTGATATGATTACCCCCAGGTCTCTTTCCATTTTTGTTGTTGTTAGTATCTCACCCCCCCATTGTGTACTCTTCCCCTGGGTTTTTGTTTCCCAGGTGCATTACCTTGCACTTCTTAGCATTGAATCTAAGCTGCCATATATTTGACCATTCCTCTAACCTTGCCAAGTCCCTTCTCATCCTTTTCCACCCACCTTGTGCATCAACTCTGTTGTAGATCTTTGTGTCATCTGCAAAGAGACATACTTTTCCTTCCAGTCCCTCTGCAATGTCACATAAAGACATTGAAGAGGACCAGTCCTAATACTGAACCCTGCGGTACCCCACTAGTAACCCCCCTTTCTTCAGAGTGGACTCCATTTACTATTACTCTCTGTGTCTTATTCTCCAGCCAATTCTTTACCCAAGCTGTCATCTTGGGACTCACCCCCAGGCTGACTAACCTGTATATTAATCTTTTGTGTGGGACTGTGTCAAATGCCTTGCTAAAGTCTAGGTAGGCCATGTCCACAGCCCCTCCCTGATCTACTACTTTGGTCACCCAGTCAAAGAAATCTATCAGATTCATCTGGCATGACCTTCCCACTGTAAATCTATGCTGCCTTGGGTCCTGTTCCCCTCTGGCCTCTAGATACTTGACAATTCTTTCCTTCAGAAGTGATTCCATCATTTTCCCTATCACTGAAGTTAAACTAACAGGTCTGTAGTTTCGTGCTTCTGCCTTGCTCCCACTTTTGTGAAGGGGAATCACATCTGCCCTCCTCCAGTCCTCGGGCACCACCCCATCCTCCCATGATTTGTTAAAGAGGGTAGTCAGTGGTGTCACTAGTTCTACCCTTAGTTCTTTTAGAATTCTGGGATGAATCCCATCAGGTCCCATTGCTTTGTCCACCTTCAGTTTTAAGAGTTCTTTCATAACCCTTTCTTCTGTAAATGGGCTGGTATCAACTTCTGTATCCAGAGTGTTTCTACTGTTTGTTTTAGGTACCTTCCTCTTCATTTGTAACTACTGAGCAAAAATATTTGTTTAGTATCTCTGCTTTTCACAGTCACCCTCTGCCCACCTCTCTCCCTTTATTAAGCCTCACTATCCTCCCTTAGTCTTCCTTCACTCCCGATATACCTATAAAAGGTTTTATCCTTCTTAACTGGGTTGGCTATCTTTTCCTCGGTTTGGGCCTTTGCTGTTCTGACTGCCTTCCCAGCTTCCTTTTGCTTTAACTGATACGGTTCTCTGTCCTGCGCCTTCTGTGATTCCTTGTACTTCCTGAATGCTTTCTTTTTCTCTTGAACCTTCACTGCCACTTCCTTTGAGAACCATAGTGGTTTCTTACTTCATTTTGTTTTGTTTATTTGCTTCACACAAAGGCTTTTTACCTCTGTGATGGCAGTTTTTATTATTCCCTATTGTTCTTCCACCCCTCCTTCCTGCCCATTTGCTAGTGCATTCCTTAGGCACTCACCCATTTTGGCAAAGTCAGCCTCCTAAAGTCCAGTACTCTTGCCTTGTATGGCTTGACTTATTGCTAGTGTTTATTGTGAACCATACTGTTCGATGGTCGCTAGTTCCCAGATGGCTACCCACTTCTACATCTGTGATCCTCTCTCCATCTCCATTTGAGAGAACCAGGTCTAAGATTGCTTCCTCTTGAGTGGGCTCCAATACTAGTTGTCTAAGGCATGTCCCTGTAGGGCATCTAGAATAACCCCACTCTTCGAAGTGGCTGCTGCAACTGCACTCCAGTTAACATCTGGCATATTCAGATCACCCATCAGCAATATCTCCCCTTTTTCTGCCATTCTAAGTATACTTTCTATTATTTCCTTGTCCATTTTCTACCCCTGAGAAGGGGGTCTGTATACAACCCCTGTGCGGATTGTGGTGCCATTGCCTGTCTCCAAATTTACCCACAGTGCTTCTTCTCCTCCCTGTTTACCCTTTTGTTCTGTTGCTTTGATTCCTTCCCTTATGTAAAGAGCTACTCCTCCTCTCTTTACCTCCTGTCCCTCCTGTAGATAGTGTATCCTGGCATGTTTACGTCCCAGTCATGGTTTTTGTGTACCATGTTTCTGTGACTGCCATGATATCCAGATGTTCCTCCTCCATCAAGGCCACTAATTCAGGAAGCTTATTACCCAGACTACAGGCATTGGTACTCATTGATCTCCATTTTTGATGGCTTTACCTTCTGTTGCAGCATCCCCACTGACCTTTCTACCTCAGTCTTTTCTCATTTAGTACCCTGTTTTGTAGGAGAGGCTGGGATTTTCCTGCTGCTTATCAGTGCTCTCCCTTGACTAGTTTAAAAGCTTGCCAATGAAGCATTTAAACCGATTGCTCAAAAGACTTGTTCCTCATGGACAGATGCAGACCATCCTGCCAGTATAGGCTGGTGTCCCTCCAGGTGGAACCCCAGTCCCCAGTGAAGCCAAACCCCTGTGCTCCACACCATTTTTTCAACCATTCATTAAACTGCATGGTGCAAAGTACCCTCACCTCACCCATGCCATTGACAGGCAGCACCTCTGAGAAGGATACTGTGTGTGCTACTTGTCTTAGGCCCCTCCCCAACTCTACAAAGTCCACCTGTATGGCTCTAATCTCATGATGAGCCAAGTCATTTGTCCCTAGGTAGACAATGACGTCCAGCTCAGACTCCCATGCAGCTGTTCTAGTGATCCTGAGGATGCGCTTCCTGTCCCTCCAAGTCATGGCACCAGGCAGGCACCTTACTTCAGTTTTTCCTGCTCCTCCCAGTTCTATCCCCCTAATAACTGAGTCCCCCATGAGGAGCTGCTTCCTTTCCCTGTGGTGTCCTCTGCCTCCTTCCTGTGGGCCTCCCTTGAGACAGTTTTCCTCAGCCTCCTTAGTCTCCTCTGTGGATGCATCCATAGGGGAGCTATGCTCCCCCAGAATGGTGTATGGATTGTGGAGTGGAACAACTACAAGCAGAAGATACAGAGCATAGTAGGTGCAGACTTACAATTAAATTACAGTTTATACAGTATATATATACATGGGACATTAGAAAGTACAAAATCATACAGTACAATAATCAACGGCAGACACATACATCATACTAGTGGGACAAAGGATATAAGTGGGACAGTATAAAGGTGTGGAGCACCGTAGTAATGAAATTAGCGTGGACAGTTGCAGGATTCCTTAAGAGCTCTGGCATAGATACTTTTGAAAAAAGATATTCTGAAAAAAGGTATTTTCACTGGTAGAACAATTTCAGCATTTTTTTCTAGCTAATTAACCAGCAGCAATAGGAATTACAGAGACAGCCATTGAATTTGACTGGTTTAGATTGTACATCTGAATCTACAGTCATAAATATAGAGTCAACATCCAGTTTGAACTTGCCTGATTTGATAGAAATGTCTGAATATTTTGGAATTGTCTCTTCTCCACATAATTAATTTAGCTGCCCTAGAACTTTTAGATGAAAATGCAGGATTGGTTGAAGCCCCTAAGGGGGATATTATCTGTCATTACAGAATTCAATCTGATTAGAACAACTCTTTTTTAAATACAAATCTGTGTTCTGTCTTACTAGTTTCAATCCTAGTATCAGAGCCTTTGAGAATATAGTGCTGCAGGTGATTAGATCTGTTCCACGGAAGAGTGGCATTGTTAGAAAGAATCTGTCTGCTGAGGAAAATAGAGCTTTTTCTCAATTAATTAGTTTAGATAATGGGGTTATTAGACAAACAAATAAAGGTGGCAACTTTGTGTTAATGACTAAACAACACTATGAAAATGTGTGATGAAGTTGCTACAAAATACTTATGATTACAATGTTTTGACTAGAGACCGTACATCCAAGTTCAAACTAGAATTAAAAGAGATCCTGGAAGAACCATTACCTGATGGTTTTATTACAGAGAATGAGTTTGATTTTCTCATGCCAGTAAATCCAATTATTCCAACCGTTTATGCTATTCCAAAGATACATACAAATGTACCAGATCTGCCATTTAGGCCAATTGTCTCTGTGGTGGGATCCCTTATAGACCACCCAAATTATTTGATTTACGTAGATACATAGATACTGTCAGCAGATAAGAGCCTATGGCTCACCCAGTCTACCTATTTGAGCTTGTACGTTCCCTTTATGTTTTTCTAGATGTCTGTTACCCCTTACCCGTGACCTCCAGGATTCCCTTATGTCTATCCCATGTCTATCCTATCTGTATGAGAGTGTGGGTGGACTGGAATCCCACATCAGGGACACTATGGATGCCTTTAATAAATTTGGAGGTTTTAAATGGAGGTCTTAAATGGAATGATGGGTTCCTCTGGCTTGGAATAGATGTAGAATCAATATACACTTCAATTTGGCAACAGGATGGGATAAGGGCATGTGAGCACTTTCTTAGATGTGACCCCAGGGCAAATGATTTTCCAATTGAATTTCTGTTGAAAGCTTTGGAGTTTGCTTTAACTAAGAATTATTTTGAGTTTAAAGGTAAATTTTATTTACAGTTATGCAGAACAGTGATGGCTGCCTCCATGGCTCCTTCACATGTGAATTTATTTTTGGGATTATGGGAATCAGAGGTGGTGCTCAGTGCAGATGTAAATTCCCTTGCACACCACATCATCAAGTGGTATCATTTTGTTGATGATATGGTGCATGTGTCCCAACAGGATGAAGATTTTTTTTTATGCTGGCTTAATGTTAATGAGTTAAACTTGAAATTTACAGGTACCACTGATGCTAATTAGTTGGATTTCTTGACTGTCACTCTGATATGAGGCTAAAGGGGGAGAGTGTAAACACAAGATTTTAGAAAGCCTACTGCTACAAATTCAATTTTGAGGGCCAATAGCACTCACCCTAGATCTTTATTAAATTTTATTCCATATGGACAGTTTTTGAGGATTAGAAGAAACTATAGTGAGGTGCTGGATTCTGAGGTAGAATCAGAGGCTTTAATGTTTAGGCTATTTGAAAGAAGTTATGAGGTAGCCTTATTAAGGTAAGCCAGAGAGAAGGCTAGGAATATGGATAGAAAGGAATTATTAGGTCCTAAAAGTAGAAGCAAAAGTGTACAACAACCAGTTATGTTGGTATTGGATTATTCTCCCATAGCATGATGGACTGAAGCAGGGGTCAGGAAGCACTGTTCACTTTTAGAGGGTGGCAGTAAACTTAAAAGGGAAACAAGAGAGCTTCCCAGAATTACTTTTAGAAGAAGGAGTAGTTTGAAAGATTTCTTAGTCCATAGTAAGTACAGACCAGCCAAGAATGTGGGTAACAAGTAGTGCTGGCAGATTAGACCTCAAGGAATGTTTAAATGCAGTAGGTGTAGTATTTGCAAATACTGCAAAACAGGGTAAACTTTGGAATTAGAAGGAAATCTGAAAAGAGTTAAGGGTTAAACAGTTCATCAGTTGTAGAGCAACATTTGTGGTTTATATGCGATGGTGCAGTTGTAATAAGGTCTATATTGGAATAAACAGTACTATATTGGAATAACAACCAGGGCCTTAAAGATAAGAATATAAGAACATGTGAGGAGCATACTCAGGAGTGATGAAACTACACTGATGAGAGCCCACTTTAAAGAATTTCATGGATCGGATCCACAGCATCTCCAATTTTCAGGACTTGAGTGCCTCCCCCTTGAGTAGAGGTGGTGACAGATCTAAAATTATTAGAAAAAGAGAGTTGCTGGATTTTTATACTAAATACTGTATGTTGAGACCAGTGTGGCTCAATGAGGAATGGGACCTTAAGCCTCGTCTTTAGCAATCTGGCCCTTCAGTTAGTTCAATTTGGTAGCAGGTGTGTGGCACAGTTAAAATAAGGACTGCTTGACCCACCTAGTCTGCCCATTTTCCCTAACTGTTTCATATATCACAGATCCTAAATGATCTGTGGCTTACCCTTTCTTTCCTATCGCTAGAGTTTCTTTATGTCTGTCCCATGCATTTTTTAATTCCCCTACCATTTTTGCACCTACAACCTCTGCTGGGAGGCTGTTCCATGGATCCACCACCCTTTCCATGAAAAAATACTTTCTCACATTACTCCTAAGTTTACCCCCTCTATTTTCATATCATGGCCCTTTGTTCTTGAACATCTTTTTTTTTTAAAGATGCTACCCTCTTGTACCTTATTCACATCTTTGAGGTATTTGAAAGTCTCTGTCTCTCTCCTCTCCTCTCTCCTCTCCTCTCTCTCCTCTCCTCTCTCTCCTTCAGGGAATACATATTGAGATCCTCCAGTCTCCCCTCATGACTTTTGATGCAGCCCCTGCACCATTTTTGTCACCCTTCTCTGAACTGTTTCTACTCTATCTATGTTCTTCCAGAGATGCAGCCTCCAGAACTGGACACAGTACTCTAGATGAGGTCTCACCAATGTCCTGTACAGTGGCATCATCACCTCCTTCTTCTGCTGGAGATACTGCCATTGATCTGAATAGTGTGATAGAGCAAATCCTTCCACTTGTTTGAGCATATGGTGTAAAAAGCTTTGCTCATTTATATTGCTCAAACACATAATTCTTTTAATATATGCCTTCATATGAATTAGGTTTATTGACAATTTTTTTTTTTGGAACAGGGCATGAGTCATGTTGGGACCATGTAAAAAATGGGCAACTGAGCTGGCAAACCACTGTGTTATTAGGAGGGTTGTTTTAACATGTAAACCAATCTTATGTGTGAAAAGTCTTTTTGGTGGTATATTTTGGAGAAACATTAAAAGGGTGAACAAACTAGCCAAGGATGTAAAAATAGAATATTAGGTTTTAGTATAAAAGGGGTGAGACTGATGGGGTAAGCAAATAAATTATTTAAATCCATATTGGATACTAGAATAATCATACTACTAATCTCAAAGTCTGCATGTTAAATACTTGGTGTCAGATGGCGCAAAGTGGGTTTTGCACCGAGGTGGTATTCACAAAAGCCCAGTTTGCGTGCAGAAACCAGGTTTGCACTAGGGCAAAGTGTGAAGGGGGCACAATGCAAATGAGGGAGAGGGTGTGTGAATATAGGTGCTATCTGATTCATTAAGTATTTGCTTCGCTGAAGGGCCTTTTGCTGGTCCCCTTGCGCAAAGTATATACTGCTGACCGAGACCTTACTTTAATCCCCTTCAACCCTAGTGGTTGGCAGAGGTATTGAGGTGGCTGCCCCTTTCCCCTGCTGATCGCGAGCCCGACAGTAAAATAATAGGCTTTCCATGGTGGCTAATGGTCCCTTCCCCCATCCGATCTCCATCCTAAACCAATATACAAATGTAGTCCCTGGTGAAAAGTGGTCCCCCCTCTCTGCCGGTTGCCGGCCCAAGACATAAAATAAAATAGTCCCTGGTGCCAGTGGTTCCCCCCATGACCACAAATCACTGGCTGGAGTAAAACAAAAGTTTCCCTGATGGCTAGCGGTCCCTCCCCCCACCAATCACCCTTCCGATATATAAATAAATATTCCCTGGTGTCCAGTGGTCCCTCACCCACCTGATCACCCTCCCGCTACATAAATAAATTTTCCCTGGTGTCCAGTGTACCCCAATCCCAATACCTTGTATAGGGCAGTGAAACATTTCCTTAGTGGTCTAGCGGACACCCCTCCCTCTCTCCAGTCCCCTGTATAGTGAAAGTAACCATTTCCCTGGTGGTCTAGTGGGTCCCCCACCCTGGTAGGTAGTAACCCACTGCCCAGTTCCCCTCATCCTGAACCTAAGCTGGCAACCAGCACAGCCCTCCTTTCTCTACCATGGCTGACTGTCAACTGAGCTGTCACTGAGCACTTGCTACATACAGTATATGCCCATTGATTGACAGCAGCTGCTGTCAATAAATAAGTACATAGTATATACAGTATATGCTCCATGACTGCTCAGTTGCCGGCCAGCTGTGGTGGAGAAGGTAGGGCTGTGCAGGCTGCCAGGCTCGGGTTTGGGATGGGGAGGTGAGGTGGTGGGTCACTACATGCCAGGGTGGGAGGTCCACTAGACCACCAGGGAAGGGGTTACTTTCACTGTACAGAGGATTGGGGATAGTGAGGGGGTCTGCTAGACCACCAGGGAAATGTTTCACTGTCCTATATAGGGGATCAGGATGGGGGGGTACACTGGACACCAGGGAAAATTTATTTATGTAGCAGGTGAGTGATCAGGTGTGGGGAGGGACCAGTGGATATCAGAGAATATTTATTTATGCACCGGGTGAGGGATCAGGTATGGGGAGAGACCACTAGTTACCAGGGAAACTTTTTTATTTTACTCCAACTGGCGATTGGTGGTTGTTGGGGAGGGGGGGACCACTGGCACCAGGGCCTATTCTTTTTTTTTGCCTCGGGTCACCAATCATCAGCGAGGAGGAGGAACCATTCACCACCAGGGAATGTTTAACAACTTTTGTATCCTGGTTTGAGGTGGGAATCAGGTGGGGAGGAGGGACCACTAGTGACCTGGGAAACTACACTATATAACTGTTGGGCCAGTGATTGGCGGGGGGTGCTAACTTCCATTGTAGCCCATGTAAATGGGCCCATAATGGGCATGCAAATAGCCACATAGTGCCTTGCATGCCCAATGGGCTAATTTACATGAGCTCTTTTGTGATCTCTGAATCATGCACCTGTGCTATTCATTGCAGGGCCATTCTACAGGATGCTTGTCGGGGTGACAATAATGGGGTTCAAGATAGGGGTACAGGGGTTAGTGCTGCATCATCCTAGTCCTAGTCAAGGTCAGATAGCACTGTGAATAGCACATTTTGACACCTGGGCAATCGAAAAGTGCAACACAGCATTTTATGCTGCCTTTGCGATTTTTTGTGACTCTAACCCTGGATATTCAATGCATAGGTGTTCCTTGGTTCGAATCCCACCTCTGGAGACATACACATGTTGAGTACACATTTGTTATAAGTTTTGATGGTGTTTTTTTCTTTTTGTCTGTTAAAAAAGGTGAACATGTGAGAAGGTTATGTGTAATTTACAGCCATTTAAAAGCTGTCTGTCTTTCTAATATACAATTCACTGTACAAAGTATTGAAGTATTGATGTTGCCACTAGAGATGCAATAAAGGTTTCATTCACCAGTGAATTTCTAGCGAAGTTGCCAAATCCACCTCTGCAGATCATTTTGCAAAGTTTTCATGTGTACAACATCCAATGCCAACAGCAGCATGAGTTCCGTAAGATACACAGCACTAACACTGCATTAATTGAATACACCAGCTACCTACACTAAGCCCTTGATAATGGCCACCTTGTTGGATCAATCTATATCAATCTAACTAAAGCCTTTGATCTGGTCAACCACTCCCTCCTGATTACCAAACTCTGGTGTCTTGGCCTCTTACACGATACTGTGTCCTGGTTCAGCAGCTATCTCACTGGAAGAACTCAGCAAGTTAACATCAATGGGGGTGCTATCAGACACCATAGGGGTGCCGCAGGGCTCTATATTGGGTCAACTCCTCTTCGGCCTCTTCATTAACAGTCTCCCCAAAGCCTGTCCTGCATCAAGGGTCCTGCTTTATGCAGATGATGCCATTGTCTTTTCCAGTAGCCCGTGCTAGGACATCCTCACTGGTGACCTACAGTGTAGTTTACAGTCTCTTGAGGACTGGTTCAAACTGAACAAATTAGTCTTGAATCACAAGAAGACAAAAACGATATTATTTGCTGGACCACAGATGAGGAAAAAAAGGCTCATCCTCTATCTTAAATGAGAATGGTACTGCTTTTGAACAGGTTATCACCTTCAAATACCTAGGTGTCACAATAGATAATGCCCTTTCATTTGTGCCCCGTGTAGATAATATCATCAGTTTGGTCAATAAAAAGTTAGGTGCATTATATAGACAAAGGCACACTCTAACCCAGGAAGCCAAGCCAGGAAGCGTGTAGCTGTGACCAGTTATTCTCCCCATTATTGACTATGGAATGACAGTATATGGTGTGGCTTCTGACACTGTCCTCAGTAGGATCAAACTAGCTCTGAATAAGGCCTGTTGATTGTTCTAGGTGCCAATAGGCTAACCCACACATGCTCCCTCTACTCCCAGACCAAATGGTTCCCCTACAGGACAGAATTAAATTCCAAAATTGTATCCTTGGCAGAAAAGCTCTGCAGGGTATCACACCCCCAGGGCTACAGAATCTCCTGTATTCACATATCTGGATTGACTAGTACGGTATGGGCTGCACGCCCATTGGCCCATGCTCTGAACCAATGGGCATGCAGCCATACCGAGCTGTCAGTCGGTGGGCGGCGGGGCGGCAGACAGGTGGGGTGCTGCTGCTTGCCAGCTGGACGGAGGGGCGGGTGGTGGGGCTCCGTGGGTGGGTGGGGTGGGGGTCCACTAGATCACCAGGGATTTCGGACTTGGGGGTGAGGAATGTCATCGATCGGATGACGGCGGTCCACTGGACCACCAGGGATATTGGACTTTGGGGGGGATACTGATGCCCGCGATCGGGCTAATGGGGGGATACAGTTATGCCCGCAATCAGGCTAATCGAGGGGGGGAATACTGTTTTGCCCGCGATCAGGCTAATCGCGGTCCACTGGACCACCGGCGATAGGGGGCATTCATTGTCCCTTACGGGACGTCCCGTGATCGGGCTGCAGGGGGCATCGGTCCCCAATGGCTGCTGCCTGGCAGGGGTCAGGCACATGTCATCGGGGATCGGCACACCTGCATGCTAATGGCATGCAAATGGGGCCATAATCAGATGCAAATGGCCCCCCGTGTGCCTTGCATAAATTATGGCCCCATTTGCATGTCACCCTTTGAATATCGCAGGTGCTGTGCATGGCACAATGGAACTTGCACCACCACATCTCAATGCTCCACTCTGACCACTTGCACTGACGCAGTTCCACTGTGCCATGCACAGTGGGGAGTGTGAGGCGATATTCAAAACAGTTGCCATAGCGCAACTCCGCTGAATATCGCCCTGGCCACACCCCTGTGCAACTATTTTGAGTGGCGCACAGGATTGTATCACAAACTGGCACAGTTTGAATATCTGGGCCTGTGTCTATATCACTATTGATGCTGAAGGGCATTTGAACTGGTTGAACCACCCCACAACCATGCCTCACAAGGAAGCTGTATTTTTTCACAGAGATAATGGTGGATGCATGGAATGGCCTTGCTGAAGAGGTTGTGGTGTCAGAAATAGTGGAGAAATTCAAGAATGCATGGGACAGACATAAGGCAATTATAGTGGGGGGTAGGAGTAAGTAGGCTGTTGGTTAACTAGGATCTGCAGCTTGTCCAGTAGGTAGGGAAATGGGCAGACTGGGTGGGCCAATTGGTCCTTATCTGCTGTCAAAGTCTATGAAAAAGTGAAATGCCAAGGCATTAATGGAGTGCAGGTTTGTTTTTGCAGACCCTGCCATTCCTGCAATAAAGCATTTGAATAAGCATGTCAAGTGGTCTGCATCTTTTTGGTAACATGAGTGCCGAGTCATTTTTATGTTGCTTGCACGCATGTGCAAGAAACATAGTGCCATTATCTGAGTTTTAGGAGGTGTGGCAGCCCTCTTCCAATTCAGTCAGTGTGTTTGCAGGCGCGGCCGCAGTTCTCCAATGGCTGCTGGAGCTGTCTATGACAGCAGTCAAAAATGCAGTGGAGTACAGTTGAAAGGGGGGGCTACGCTTCAGTGATCAGTGATAAGATATCACCTGCTCATGCACGCCCCCCACAGACACACACACACGCACGGATACTGCGCATGCCTCCCCACATACACTGTATAGCCGACAGGTGCCCAATCCCCGCTGCCCACTCCCCAGAGAGTACAGGGTGTCACTCTGGGAGCCCACCCCAGTGTGGCAGCAGATGTTATCGCTGACGGGGTGCCCAACCCCGGCCAGCTCCATGCCCCCAAACAGCCGCTCCTGTGTCACGCTGGGAGCCCACCCCAGCATGGCAAATGTCCCCGTCTCATCCTTTTTTAAAAACAGCAACCCTGAAACACAAAACGGTCCCTCGCTGTCTCTGCCCCACCCGCGCCCCACCCACTGCACACCTTGCCTCTCTACATCCCCTCACCCCATACTTACCTCCGACTCTGGCGTGATGATCTTCAAGTGGACCGGGAACATGTCTGCACTCTTCAAAGCTGACTGCGAACTGAGGAAATGCCAGTAAGCTGTATAATGTAATAAATAGGGTTTTTTCAACTTTGCTGCATATCTCAGGCATTTTTTGGAATTGTTGCACCAAATTTTCAACATGGGGTTTTTGGGACCCCTTCTCATGAATGCTCTCACTGTCATGGCGTTAATCGGACCTGAAGGGTGATTTCGCAGTCATGGCATGAAATCACCTTTTGGCACTGATTAATGAAATGACACTGCCAGTGTCATAAGGTGGCTCTCAAAAGCCTATGTTGAAAATTTGCGTAAAAATTCTAAAAATGACTGTTTTACAAGCATGCGCTATAGTTCCCACGCACGTCAGAAGTTCACGAATTTTCAATATTTTCACTCCAGATTTTCAACATTGTCATTTTACCACACCTCCTTATGAGCAGTACAGTTGTCATTTTTCACATCTTGCCCAAAACGTGTTTCTGCCCATGTAGTGCACAATGGCACAGTCGGTGCGTAAATCAATGTATGGGACACATTAAGAAAATCACCATGACACTGTTCATTAGCAGAGGTCTTAAAATGGCTATGTTGAAAATTTGGTGAAAAACTCTAAAATGACTGTTTTTATGCCTCATGCTGCGTGGTTCCTATGCACGCTCGTAAGTTTGCGAATTTTCTATATTTTCACTCTAGATTTTCAATATTGTCATTTTACCACACCTCCTTATGAGCAGTACAGCTGCCATTTTTCACATCTCGCCCAAAACGTGTTTCCGCCCATGTAGCGCACAATGGCACAGTCAGTGTGCAAAATCACTGTACAGGACACATTAAGAAAATCACGGTGACACTGTTCATGAGCAGAGGTCTTAAAATGGCTATGTTGAAAATTTGGTGACAAACTTCCTTAAAATTACTGTTTTACGAGCGTGCGTTGCTCAGTTCTTACACACGCTCGTAAGTTTGTAAATTTTCAATATTTGCACTCCACTGACTTCCAAATACCTACACAGCACATACAAGCAAGCAACATTTGGCATTGACAAATGCTTGTTTAGTTTTGATTCAAGCGAGTGGTAGGCATTCTGACCCTGCACCCAGCCACTGACTGCAGAGTCTGCTTTGTTGTTTCAAAGAAATATGACCCTTGAAATTTAAAGCCTAACAAATCCCAGCTCACTGGGTGTAGCAGGAACCTAAAGACCAAGTCAGTGTTGCCTTGTTTCCCATTAAAGCACCCCACCCTTTTCTAGATCAGTCTAATCACCAGATCCCTGTGGTATATTGTACAGTGTTGTTGTTTGTATGCATGACTGATACTGGCTGATCTCCTTTCTTGGTAAGTAAAGAGGTGTATCAGTCTGAATTGCCCAGATTCTTTCTTAAGTACTAACCCTAGGGGTGAAATTCTAAGGTTGGACAGAGGGGGTTGCTAACTAGTTTTCAGAGGAAACCAGCACTCTAATAGAGGGTGGTGCAGGCTATAAGTATTATTAAACCAAAACTCAAAATAGCCTGCACTCTGAAAATGAAAATAAAATAAAATATACTTAAGGCACAGATATCATGCTTGAATATTTATTTTAGTTCCAGAGGTAACAAGGAACTTTCAAGAGAACTCAAAGTCTCCCAAATAGGCCTTCTGATCAGCCAGACTGAACATCCTGTTTTCTCTTCTACCCTGACCGTTTTCTGCTTTATACAGTAGAGCTGAGATTATCTAACATTTCACATGCCCTTTGTTTCTCATAGTGTAGCCTGAAAAACTGATCAGAAACCCTTAGAGAGAAGTTGCATGCCTGTTCTGTCCAGGTATAACATACTGCCCCCCCCGCCTCTCTCTCTGCACTTCTAATTCTCAACCTTCTGCTGCCTCCTTCACTGTCCTTACTCAATATTTAACTTCTCCACAGATCTTCACTCCTTAATCAGCTACAGCAATTTGTTGGATATGTTGCACTGTTCCTCATATGGTTTTATACTGAACTCGTAAATTATGTAAACCTCATGCAACATATGTAATAAGTCCTCCATATTGTTTGCACAATACAATATGTTTTGTATGTCTGCCTGTTCTCTGACATGGAACCTTTGTAAATGAGCTTTCAGCTCAGAGGTGTTAACTCCTAGCTAGCAATAAATAATAAATAAATAAAATAACCCCAAAAGCCTTTCCCGAATATTAGTTTTTTATGCTGTGCTGTCCATTAAACTAACTGGATCTTGTTTCCCTCCTTGTTTATTTCCTCTACCAGATGGGCCAGAGTCTTCATTCTGGGCCTGATTCTCAAAGGGGGCTGCATTCGGTGCAAGCTGTGGCAAACAGCAGCTTGTGTCAAAGCCCCATGCACCACGGATCCTGCACTAGATTCTGGTACAGGAGGGGTCCTGGCAGCTAAGTCCCACTGTTTGTGGCAACCTCAGCCATGCAGCAAATGCATGTTGCATGGGAGGGTTCACCGCAAGCCCCTTGGACCATCAGCTGCACGGTCTGTCCGAATAGGGACTGGCCGTGGAGGTATGTGGAGGGCTGTGCTGATCCTCTGCTCTGTCTGGGGATGGGGGGACACTACCTGCATGGGTGGGGGGCATGGGGCACCAGTGGGAGGGCTGGTGGCATTTGTCCTGGTACCAACTGGGACACCAGGATCTGGAGGGGGGGCACTACTAAAATGCTGAGGAGCACATTGAGAAATGGGTTGGCGCTCCTGCCCTGGATGCCCTATGGGGGCACAACGTGGATAGAGGGTCCACTATGTGGCACTTGTGGGGCACAGTGGGGTTGGGGAGGTGGGAGATGCTGCACTACCCATAGGACAGCTCACCCAGGGGAGTGATGTCTAAGTCCCCTTAAGCCAGCCCTGGCTGGTCTAAGGGGACTTAGAGTTTCTCCCACTGGGTGCTGTCTGTGAATAGCAAGCTGCAGCTTTCATCAGCGCAGTACACCTAGTGCCATGTTGCAGGGCAGTGCAGGGCGCAGGGCTGACCCAAGCCGTATTTGGGGCAAGCAGCCTGCGGTCGATGCAGGCGACCTTTGTGAATTGCGTGGAAGCAGCTCTGGATGCAAGGTGCACCTTGCACCATATCTGTTTGGTGCAAGCACCTTGCATCAGATGCAGGGCTTTGAGAATCGGCCCCTCTGTATTTTTGTGCTAATAACCCCATTTTATTTCACTGTGTGATTTAACCTTTGTGCAAACTTTTTGTTATCTTCCAACTAAGCATTAGTTTACTAAATGTGTGTGTACCCTTTAAATGGTGAGAATAAAAGCTAAGATTGCTCTGGCCTAACATGGGAATTTCCCTAAAGTACTGAAGTGTAGGGCTGGGCAAATCATTTTTTAATAAACGAGAATTATTTTGCGAAAATGGTGATTTAAATGCGATTTTGTCCTTTTCGGAAACACATCTTTGTGAAACTGCACATACCAGTTTTATCCAGATGTACTGTAGTCATATAGTTTATAAAACCTGTTACCCACAACTCTAGGGTTTTCCCTATGGAATACATTCCAGCTATCCATTTGCTCAGTACCCAACATAATAGGGCATTGTTTTCACAGGTTAATGCCTGTACAGATGTAACCCCCCTGCAAATGGGGGTTCCCCAAAAGACTTCCAGGAGCTTGCTTGAATGCTCCAAGCCTGAATGGTGTTTGGCATTTAAGCCATTTATCAGTGAGTGTTTTTAGAGCCTCTGGTACTGTCTCTTTAAGAGCTGTCTGCTTGCAGACATAATTAGTTTGTATGGGGGACTGTGTGTTTCTTTGATTGAGTACCACTCAAGCTGCTGCCAATTCACTCCATTTTTGCAGTCACTAGAGTGCAAAGGAACCTATCTGAAAGATGTAACTGTTTGCCAGAAATCATTTACAGTAATAATGAAATTACAGTTTGTCTAACCTGCTTTCTTTTGCAGTCAGAACAGTGTCTGCTAGTTCCCATTCTAGTTTTGAACTGCTGAACTGGACCAATCAGTGTGGGGTAAGCTAGCTCTAAAATGGTGCCTTGGACGAATCAGAACTTGGACTCATAATCTGAGCCAGCCACAAGAGGATTGTATGGGCAGTGACTCTGGGAGATGTAGTTTAGACTTCAGTGCCTTTTTGGACCAACAGCAGCAGTCTCCATCAGAGTGACAGCCAATCCAGTCAAGAACTGGGAGGAACTCAAAGGAAGTGCCCGGTTTTTGTCGGTTGGAGTTTGAGTTGAGCTTGGCAGTGAAGAAGGAAGGAGCCCTGTGCTTTTCAGTGTGCAGTTTTAGTCAAAAACGGTGTAAGGCCCAGAGTTCCGTCTGCAGCTTGTGTAACAGCTTGTTAGGACTGAATCCGTCCTGTGAAAAGAATCAAAGGATCTCTGAAGAGTAGAAACCAGGCTCACCCTGTAGAAGACTGGAGGAATGGCTGAAAATTGCACTCGTCTGTCAGGAACTGAATCTGCTGTGTGTTCTCCCGGTATTGTGCAGTAATTGCGATCGATACAGATGCAGCCTGCCTGGTATAGTGCTTTTTTTATATGGATGTGTCCAGAGGTTTGTGTACCTCAAGTGAGCCCCTAGGACATTGAAGGACCCTATCTTATTTGGAGGTCGTGAGTACTAATTCAGGTTGCTCCCTGTTGAATTGCCACATTAAATCCAAATGGAATTACTGTACTGCTGACTGTTTAATTCTCCTTTTCTCTGTGTGAAAGGGCCCTACCAGCTGCCACGTTTGGACTAGCTACTTAGGGCTTGGGTACCCAGGGACAGTAACTGATAGGGATAGGCCTGTGCACAGAGCCAAGGTAGATTATTAGAGTGATAAGCTAATTAACCTGATTTCCCTGTCCTTGTTATATCTCCCTAAATAAATCAGAGCTGCTTGTTTCAGCAAAGTTATACTGCCTGAGGGTATTTGTCTATGTTAAAGTACTGTACTGTGATTGTTGCACTGTATCTCATTTCACAGGAGGTCCCAGTGCGGAACCAGACCTGGGGTAAGTGTATACTGTGAAGGTAATTCTGATATATTGTGTGGGCCACTAGTGGGAAGAAGGGGTTGCAGTGTCCCAGAGGGCTGTGACCAAGTTAGTTTAACTATTGCAAACCCTGACCTCTGGGTGGAGGCACCCGCCATTGGATCCAGGCCCCTCAACCTGTTAGTGGCAAATCAGGCAGGGGTAGTAGCCCCTGGGATAGCGCCATCTAGGGGTTACATCTTGGAGGCACCGCTGGGATTGTGTGTCCTCTAGTGGCCATATTTACGAACCACTGTTAAGAAAAAAATGGGTACCCCGACAGAAGTGGCTGTGCACCGGCTGGTGGAGTGGTGTACTGGGGAGGAGATCGACCCCCAAAATGCTATGCTTATCCTGGACATCCCCCTGGGTATCAATACGGACACTGTGCAGGGAGTACTTTCCAAGGTGGAAGGTTTACAAAACCCTGTGGTGGTGGGTCGGCATGCTAATCTGCTCACCCACACTTTCCTGGCCCTAGTAGAGTTTAAGGATCCCATAGATAGCTCCAAAGTGCCACAGACCATTACCCCAGAGGGAGCCCTCACTGCTTGAGAGTGATAACTAAGGACAGTAAAGACCTGGGGAATGGAGCCCCACCACTATCTGAAACTTTGAGGAGAAATTTGCTAAATGGTTGCTGGGGAAGGGAAACTGTGGAGGACTTGAAGAAACTATTCTTGCCACCTGGGGTGTTCCTCCAAAACACCTTCTCCCGCTCCAGTGCCCTGTAATGGTGGCTGGAACCAATGCAGACTCCACTGCACCTGCCATTAGTCACACTCTACCAAGGTTGAGGATCTTCTGGCACCTCCCCACCCCCCAGGGAGGAGGATGACTGGGAGACCTGGATAGACTATGTTGCCCCCCAAGTCCTAGAATGGCAATGCTCGGAAGCCGAAAAGCGAAAGAGGGTTAGTGAGAGCCTCCGAGGTCCTGCCCTGGCTACCATTCGTGCTAAACGGGCCAGTAACCCTGAAGTGACTGCACAGGCCTATCTTGAGGCCCTGAGAATGTGTATGGGAGCCCAGATTCTGATGAGGACCTATGGTGAGAGTAAGAGATGCACAACAGTACCAAGGGAGTTGTTGTCTGTGTATGTATCTCGGCTGGAAAAATTGTTGCAAGAATGCCTCAGAAAAGGTAGTTGCCAGCGATTGAACTGGACCGAACCAGGCTGGACAGGATCCTTAAGTCTGCCCCTTCTCAGAACTGCTGTTGCTTCAGTTACGCCTGGCAGATCGACTGGAATCCCCACCCTCCTATGATGAGTTAATGAGAGAAATTCGAGGAGTTGAGAAAAGACGACCTCGGAGGGACTCCACCAATAGCTGCGAGCTATGACCGAGTGACTGAGGGTGACCCATCAAGTGAAGTTCAGGGGCAGAGGTTGGCAGTCAATGAGTGCTCTGACAAGGAAAAGATATGCCAATGGGGCTAACTGTTGAGAGAGAGAGATCCGAATTCAAAAACAGTCCCTTTATGAAGGCTACGCCTGCAAGTACGGCCCTGACTTATATCCGAACAGATTCGTTATGGGGTGGGGTACCCACCCATGTATCTCCTGTTGATAACAGCTCCAAACTCAATTCCTTGACCATGGAAGTAGAGAAACTGACGAGATGTCTCCAAATGCTTATCACGCCGTAGACAGAGATGGCACCCAGGTTTCCAGTTAGTAATACCCCCGCCCTGGTTCCCAGTGGTGCCTCCGGCCAGCTCAAACTCCAGAAAGTATGTTTTGCTATAATTGTGGGAAAGATGGGCACATGAAAAGGAATGCCAGTCCCCAAAAGACACTGACAAAGTTGCATATATGGCTACAAGGAGAGCTTCGGAGAACAAATCAGTGGTTAAGAGGTGCACAAAATGATCCCAGTGAGGGCACCAAAAATGCTAACTCACGTCCTTTTGTGGCAAGGTCAGTTGCCCAGGCCCCCACTATCGCCTCTCCAGACTGGTCCAGAATAGTGGGTCCCTCCATGGAGACCACTGTAAAGGTGAATGGAGTGTCTACAAGAGCTGTATTAGACAGTGGCTCCCAAGTGACAATTATGTTCCAAGATTGGTATCAGAAGCATTTGTCAGACGACTTTTACAACCATTAGAAGGACTGCATGTATGGGGTTAAGTGAGAAGGCCTACCCCTATTCCGGGTATATCCGAATTTGGCTGTCTTTTCACCTCCGTGGCTGGGAGGGCTGAACAAGTAGAGACCCTAGCCTTAGTGTGTCCCCCACTGGACTGTATGATGGTGTCCTTTGTTGATTGGAACAAATGCTCATATGTTCGAAGGCTGGTACAGTTGTGTTATGAAAAACAGGGGTCAAAGACTAGTAGAGCTTTAAGAGTTCCGGCTTTAATTAAGAAGGCCTATGAGGCAACGAGAGATGCTGAAAAAATAGAACCAGAGGAACCGGGTCGGAATTGTATGGAAGAAGGATCCTGAGTCTCTGATCCTGGCGCCAAATGCCCAGTGTACCTACAGGAGAGGTCCGTATAAGAAAGGATGTTAAGAATAAAATATTAATGTTGGATGCACCAGGCGATGGAAAATTGCCAGAGGGACTGCTGGTCAAGCTCTAGTATTTTGCCCGCTAGAGCCCATGCTTATGCCAGAAGGGTAATGGTCCAAGTTCATAATGTGTCTGAAAGAGACATTCGAGTAAATAGGGGTTGCATCCTGGCTAATGTGCATTGTGCAGACATGCAGTGCTACCCAGCAGCAAGAGTTCAAGGAAGAATGACAGAGTAACGCCTGACTTATTTGATTTCGTGACTCCGCTGCCAGCTGAATGGAAAGTGAGGTCAGTGAGAAGCTTTCCCGAGAGACCAGGTGTTTTCTTTTAAAGGAATGGGACGAGGATGCGTAAAAGTGAGCTGAGCACAATATCCGCTGCACATGACGAAGACCATTTCGGAGAGGTCTCGACGCCTGGCACCTGCTGATAAGATGATGTGAGACGGCATCTGCAAGAGATGTTAGCTGCTGGTGTAATACAAGAATCCAGAAGCCCTTATGCTTCCCCATTGTGGTAGTGAGGAAAAAGAATGGAACAGTAAGGATGTGTGTGGATTATCGCACCTTAAACCGCGGACTCTCCTGATCAGTACACAATGCCCCGCATTCAGGATGCTTTGACCTAAACGGAGCAAGTGGTCTCTGTGCTGGATCTCCGCAGTGGGTACTATCAGATCCCGATGGCCCCAGAGGACCGTGAAAAGACAGCCTTTATCTGTCCGCTGGCTTGGTGAATTATGAGGATGCCTCAAGGGATTTCAGGTGCCCCAGCCACTTTTCAACGATTGATGGAGCGTGCAGTGGGGACATGAACTTACTAGAGTGCCTGGTATACCTAGATGATGTTATTGTTTGGCAGCTCACTGGAGGAACATGAGAGCAGATTATTTAAGGTATTGGACCGACTGGAGGACTTTGGCCTTAAACTGTCCATTGATAAGTGTCAATTCTTTCAAACATCAGTAAAGTATGTGGGACACATAGTATCCACCGAGGAATAGAGACCGACCCAAGTAAAGTTGAGGCCTTGACCACCTGGCCGCAGCCAAAAATCTAAAAAGAACTGCAAAGATTCCTTGGGATTCTGTGGTTATTATCGGCGCTTCATCAAGGACTATTCAAGAGTGATCCGCCCTTACTTAACCTTACCAAGGTATCCCCAACCCACAAAAATACCAAAAGTCAGCGTCCTCAAGACTGAAAGGTGTATTTTCATCCGAAAGTAAGTATTTGGGGCCCGCTGACCCCTGATTGTGAGACTGCTTTTCATGAGATCATTTATCAACTTACCCATGCTCCAGTGCTGGCCTATGCCGATCCAAGAAAACCTTATGTCCTGCACACTGATGCTAGCTTGCAAGGGTTGGGGCTGTGTTGTACCAAGAGCACGAGAATGGCCTGAGACCAGTGGCTCTTTCCAGTAGAAGTCTGACCCCATCTGAAAAGAACTATCCTGTACATAAGTTAGAGTTTCTAGCTTTGAAGTGGGCTATTGTTGACCAATTCCATGAGTACTTGTATGGGGCTAAAATACTAGTAAAACTGACAATAATCCTTTGACCTATGTGCAGACCTCAGCTAGTTGGATGCCACTGGCCATAGGTGGCTTTCTGCATTATCTACATATGACTATGCTCTAATACCGAGCAGGTCTGAACCACATAGATGCTGATGCTCTCTCCCGAGGCCTGTTCTCAGAATGATTGGGTCCGATTGGCAGAACCTGACATTCGGGCACTCTGCCGGAAGTTTGACAGGGAGGAACAAATGTCCACGGACGTAGTGGACTGCATGGTGGATTGCTTGGGACCCTCTGAGAATTGCATACCTGCTGCTTATTGCCACTTTTCTGCAATAGACATTGGTGCACTGCCTCAGCTGGACAATGACAGTATTCGGCGGCTCAATCCTGCCGATCCCATGATCAAAACAGCTTTAGAAGCCCTCATGCAGGAAAAGATGTGTCCAAATTACGCCCACTGATTTGAGAACTGCACTTGTTATACAAAGAAGGTCCTAAGTTGAAACTGATCAATAAACTGTTATACAGAGAAACAGTAGACAGAGGGGACAAGTAGACAAACAACAACTAGTGCTGCCACTGCCTTCGAGACTCAGTACTGAGGTCCTTGCACAACCACATGGGGCACCTTGGTATAGACAGAACACTTGACTTGGTGAGATCCAGATTCTATTGGCCTAAGATGGGGCTGATGTGGAGCAACACATTCGAACTTGTAGTCGCTGCATTACAGAGGAAAGCTTTGCTCCCCAGAGGGCTGCCCCTTGTTAACATCACCACCAGTGCACCCATGGAGCTGGTCTGTATTGATTTTCTGAGTTTGGAGTCAGATCAAAGAAATATCAGTAATGTGCTGGTGGTCACTGACCATTTCACGAGATATGCCCAAGCTTTCCCCACCAAAGACCAGAAAGCATCCACTGTGGCCAAAGTACTTGTAGAAAACTTTTTGTTCACTATGGGCTCCACAAAGAATCCATTCTGATCAAGGAGAGACTTGAGAGTCGTCTGATCAAAGAGATGCTTTCTCTGTGGGAGTGCGAAAGTCCAGAACCACTCCTACCACCCCAGGGGATCCACAGCCTGAACGTTTCAACCGCACTTTGCTAGATATGCTAGGCACCCTGCACCCAAAGGACAAGCCTAGATGGAGCCAACAAATTACCACCCTGGTACATGCTTATAACTGCACCAAAAGTGATGCCGCTGGATTCTCCCCCTACCGCCTGATGTTTGGAAGAGAAGCTCGACTACCAGTAGATGTGTGTTTTGGGGTCTCTCCTGATGGGGTTCAAGCTGACAACTATTTACAGTATGTGCAAAAGTTAAAGGCCCAGCTAACTCATGCGTACCAACTGGCTCAAACCATGGCTGCCAAAAGAAATCTGGCCAACAAAGAAAGGTATGATAAAAAGGTGAAAGCACAGGAACTTCAGGAGGGAGATCGGGTATTGCTAAGAAATCTGGGACTGCATGGCAAGCACAAGATTGCTGACAGATGGCACCATCTCCCTCACATTGTAGTGGGCAAACTAGATGATCTGCCAGTGTACAAAGTAAGGCCTGAGAATAATTCAAAGATGTAAAAACAATGCATAGAAATCATTTACTGCCCATTGACAAATCTTAATTGAGTCTGAGCCCTAGAAGATGCCCCTCTGGACCAGTGACTAGAGCTGCTGCTAAGAAAAGATCAAGAAAGTCTGCACTCTACAGAAGCAAAGTTAAAGTGTTCCCTCCACAAGTCCCAGTTGAGCATGACTGTCAGTCCATATCGGAAGAAAGTGAGAGTGACTTTGAATACTATCCTTCTTACGAACTGAGTCAATTGTTTCGGGCAATCCCTAGTCAATACTGGAGACAAAGCTGGGCCTTCTGGACTGTCTAAGCCCCAGCTTCATCCCTGGAGCCAATGCTCCCAGAAAGTGAAGTGCAAAGCATCAGATCAGATGAAATGGAATCATTGTGCATGGTTGAACTGTTTGAGCTTTCAGGGAGGAAAATGATAGATTGGGGCAGACTGGTGATACACCGAACAAGAAGAGTATTTTGAGTGCCCTGACAGTCCACTGCCAGTGTCCGAAAGTCTCCATGAGCCAAATGTTGGGACTCAGAAACTGTAACTCCTGGAGCTGAAAGTGCCCCAAGTTCTAGCCTCTCTACCCCCATGGAGACTCCTGACAAGTGAGGACAATGCTGAAAATGAGGCTCAGAGTGCAGAGACTGTAACAGTTCCCCTAGAAAGACTGGTCGAGCTGTAAAGCCTGTGGTGCACCTCAGTTATGATTCCCTTGGGAGGCCTGTGGATTTGCCTCTCAATGTTGTCCATAAAGGAGTGTATGTGTCCCCAGCTCATTGCCCAAACTGAGCATCAGTGCTAACTCCAAGTTACTTGTGTTGCTCCTTCTAGCATGGTGCCCTTGCCCCGTCCAGCCCCAAGGTAACTGATAGAAGGGCCCTCTCAGGTTTCATGTACAAGAGGTAACAATTGAGTTATGGTACAATGTGTATGTAATACTGTGTAAAGAGTGACGTACTGCAATGTTTCAGAAGTGTGTTCTTGGTAAAATAATATATTGACTGATGATTACATGTGCGAGCCTAATGCAAATGTATATGGTTGCAGTTGAAACTTATGGGGGTACTTGCTTGACGCGGACGTCAAGCTTTCCCAGGCCAGGAAGGGTGTAACCCCCCTGCAAATGGGGGTTCCCAAAAGACTTCCAGGAGCTTGCTTGAATGCTCCAAGCCTGAATGGTGTTTGGCATTTAAGCCATTTATCAGTGAGTGTTTTAGAGCCTCTGGTACTGTCTCTTAAGAGCTGTCTGCTTGCAGACATAATTAGTTTGTATGGGGACTGTGTGTTTCTTTGATTGAGTACCACCAAGCTGCTGCCAATTCACTCCATTTTTGCAGTCACTAGGAGTGCAAAGGGAACCTATCTGAAAGATGTAACTGTTTGCCAGAAATCATTTACAGTAATAATGAAATTACAGTTTGTCTAACTGCTTTCTTTTGCAGTCAGAACAGTGTCTGCTAGTTCCCATTCTAGTTTTGAACTGCTGAACTGGACCAATCAGTGTGGGGTATAGTAGCTCTAAAATGGTGCCTTGACGAATCAGAACTTGACTCATAATCTGAGCCAGCCACAAGAGGATTGTATGGGCAGTGACTCTGGGAGATGTAGTTTAGACTTCAGTGCCTTTTGGACCAACAGCAGTCTATTGTGAGTGACAGCCAATCCAGTCAAGAACTGGGAGGAACTCAAAGGAAGTGCCCGGTTTTGTCGGTTGGAGTTTGAGTTGAGCTTTGGCAGTGAAGAAGGAAGGAGCCCTGTGCTTTTTCAGTGTGCAGTTTTAGTCAAAAGTGTGTAAGGCCCAGAGTTCCGGCTGCAGCTTGTGTAACAGCTTGTTAGGACTGAATCCGTCCTGTGAAAAGAATCAAAGGATCTCTGAAGAGTAGAAACCAGGCTCACCCTGTAGAAGACTGGAGGAATGGCTGAAAATTGCACTCGGTCTGTCAGGAACTGAATCTGCTGTGTGTTCTCCCGGCATTGTGCAGTAATTATGATCGGGATACAGATGCAGCCTGCCTGGTATAGTGCTTTCTTTTATATGGATGTGTCCAGAGGTTTGTGTACCTCAAGTGAGCCCTGCTGACATTGAAGGACCCTATCTTATTTGGAGGTCGTGAGTACTAATTCAGGGTTGCTCCCTGTTGAATTGCCACATTAAATCCAAATGGAATTACTGTACTGCTGACTGTTTAATTCTCCTTTTCAGGTGTGAAAGGGCCCTCACCAGCTGCCACGGTTTTGACTAGCTACTAGGGCTTGGGTACCCAGGGACAGTAACTGATAGGGATAGGCTCTGTGCACAGAGCCAGGTAGATTATTAGAGTGATAAGTAATTAACCTGATTTCCCGTCCTTGTTATATCTCCCAAATAAATCAGAGCTGCTTGTTTCAGCAAAGTTATACTGCCTGAGGTATTTGTCTATGTTAAAGTACTGTACTGTGATTGTTGCACTGTATCTCATTTCACAGGAGGTCCCAGTGCCGGAACC
Source organism: Neoceratodus forsteri (assembly GCA_016271365.2). Taxonomy (NCBI): domain Eukaryota; kingdom Metazoa; phylum Chordata; order Ceratodontiformes; family Ceratodontidae; genus Neoceratodus; species Neoceratodus forsteri. Next base: position 310,651,760 of record JADMNL010000024.1, on the reverse strand, counting down.
AGACCTGGGGGTAAGTGTATACTGTGAAGGTAATTTGATATATTGTGTGGGCCACTAGTGGAAGAAAGGGGGGTTGCAGTGTCCCAGAGGGCTGTGACCAAGTTAGTTTAACTATTGCAAACCCTGACCTCTGGGTGGAGGCACCCGCCATTGGATCCAGGCCCCTCAACCTGTTAGTGGCAAATCAGGCAGGGGTAGTAGCCCCTGGGATAGCGCCATCTAGGGGTTACACAGATGTATAGTAATCTTGGCTCAAGGATGTTTTTGGTACTGTGTCTTGGTTGCTGAAGAGTCTTGAACCAATAGTTGGTTTGATGTTAGACACTACTCTCAGTCAATCAGGACACAGCAAATTCCCCATTGATCCCATAACTGAGATTTAAAACACATTCATGAATTCCTACTTCCAGATATTTTGCAACATCATTTGGGTTCCACAGTAAACCGCTAAGCCATTCAGAGGCTATGAACTGGTGTGTTTCACAGCCTTACTACCCACTGTGGATCTGGGGTCTGATAGCCCCCTGATAAAGGGACAGTGTGTCCTGAAATGTAGGGATGGTTATTAGCCTTTTTGCATGCCTGGTGACAGTTTCCATGTCTGTTCATTGAGTGCAGTATTTGCACCTATTTTATGTGAATGCATATTACAATTCAGCAGCTTTTGAATATGAGCCACTTTTGTCTGCACAAATGGGGTCTGACATGCTGCCTGGACAGGTTCATGCCCCCACCTTGTCCCTGGTTAAATGGTAGTATGTGGACCTGTTGCCCTCCCATCTGTCCCTTAACCTTTCGAATTTCTCACAAGACTTTCATTTATATTTACCTTTTTTTTTGGCTAAGTCACATATCTAAAATCTTCTCAAGTGTTGGCCCGGTGATACTGAAGGTTGAGGTGCTGGACGCCACACCTTGCTCCACGCCAGTGACCGGGGTTCGGGAATGAGCCCGGGTCATCAGGGGTTGGCAGGGGAGGACTAGGATTGAGCGTCCAACGACAGCTCTCCTAGTCCTGGAGAAAAGGGGTTGATGCACACTGTGCTATGCTAGTCCCTGGGGATGCCCAGAGGTACTGCGGGTACTTAGTTGGGAGAAGCACGGCAGGCGTCTGCATATCAGTGCACGGACATCATTGCATGTCTGTGCTTCCATCAGAGGAAATAAAATGTGACCCCCAAGCCATTATTTCATAATTACTTTCTTCATAAAGGTTCTTTATAAAATCCAAGTGGCAGACCGGGATGGGGTGGGTAGGAGGGTATGGGGGGATGCAGACAACTTAATCAAAATATTTGTTCTTATGTATGGTAATTTGACAAAGAATGCTATAATTTATGTCATTGATTGTTATCAGTTATTTTTCTCCCAGTGTTGTCATGTTGTCTGTATGGATTGCTGTTATATATCTAAAATGAATAACATTTATTAAATAAAAAAAAAGAAATAAAATGCGGAAAAATGGAAACCCAAGTCTGCGGCAGCTTGATGGCCGCAGTTTCACTGACCGACGATGCCTGAAAGGCATGTGCCGGTAATGGATCCTCACTGGGCGCAGGGACTAACAGGGGACCCCGTTCAATGGTGTAGTTGCATATGTCAGCTGGGCATGTCAGCTTCAGGGTCGGTGGTGGAAAGGAGGAGCGGTGGCTGGATATAAGGCAGGACTGTGGCTGCAGGTAAAAACTCTTAAATTAAAAAAAAATCTTTTCAAGAGAAATTGATACATTTTGTTCAGACTCACTCTATCCTTATGTCAGTTTTTCTATAGGTTATGATGATCCTGGGTTTACGCCAACATTTCTGGTTACCAGTTACTCCTATGTCTTCTTCTTGTCTCTGTTCTGTTTGTCTCGTTTTGTCTGTGCCCCTTGGCTTTTTCTCTGTTGGTGACTTATCTGCTTTTTGACCCTTCTTGCAGCTTCCATAATCTTCTGTAACTGTTGGAAATCACCTGCAGCTTATGAAAAGCCTGTTTTTCTCCAGTGCCATGTTGTATAATGATGTAGCACTAGTTCAAATTTTTTATTATATGTATGTATCAACAAACATGTCATGACACCCAAAAAAAAAGGCTAAAAACAATGCTAGTACATATATGTAAGACTTCTGTTAAAATATCACAATCATGATCAGTTGTACATTATAGTTTACATAAAGCATGGAAAGCAAAGTTTGACAGGGGAGTCACATGATGCCGCTTCACTGAGCAGACATGCGACTTACAGCTCTAATTGATTCTCTCAATTGTTTTGTTAAACAAGCATATTTTGGAGGGCATTCTTAGTTCTTTTCTCTGCAGTATTTTTTATACAATGTAGGGGCTTTTGTGTTGGGTTTTTGTAGTAAGTTATGTGTTAGATACCAGATACTACAGAGCTCATGGATAGCATGGCCTCTCCCAATCCTTTAATGCACCACACACCACCAGCAACTGCTGAAACATCCCGGGTATTGAAGAGGCTTAAGGCATCTACTCATGTTCCACTTCCAGATGTGGGATCTGATGCCAAGGACTCTACAGATTGATTTTTCTGAGAGCTATATTCAATAAAACAAATTATTTTGGAGCTTGCGGAGGACATGAAATGTATTCATCCTGCTCTAGACATCCTTACCTGTAGGGTTAGTGACTCAGAAGCTTGAGTTAGCTCAGTTGAGGATAAACAGGTCTGGGACACAATGGAGCTACTTGCTCTGTAGAAGAAAGTTGCTAGACTCAAAGCTCAGATCAAGGATCAGAAGGGGCACAATAGATGAAATAATCTGGTAATTGTAGGTATACCTGAAAAGGTGGAAGGGTTGTACATGCTTTCTTTTGTGCAACAGCTTATACAAGGTATAGTGGGCCCTTCTTCTCATGGGGATAAGTATATCATTGAGCATGCTCATAGCTTTTTGAGGTGCTTCTTGGTCCAAATGAATGTCTTTGCCTGATTATCTTGATGAAGCATAATTTTTTTTGGAGATGCTGCAAATGCAGAAGACAGCTAGAGCCAAGGGAGAACTTTATTGACAGTCCAAAAGATTTTATATTTTTAATGACTTTACCATGCTGATTAGGCAGCTTTGTGGGGAATACAGCGGTATTACTTCTAAGCTTGCAGTGGCTGGGATCTGTTTATTTATTTATTTAACAGACTTTAGGGTTACAACCTTTGAGTCAGGAGCTCATTTACAAAGGCTCCACATCAGAAAAAAAATACAAACACTTAATACATATAGACATAGAATGGCAGCTAAAGGTTACAGTTTTTTCAGTTATGCAATATTGCAGAATCAAGATCAGCTATGTATTGCATTGAATGTGTTACTGAGTTGTATTTTACAGTTTTCAAGAGAACAATAAGTTTGCTGATAGAGGGAGGGAGTAACAAGTTTGATATTTACAGCAAAGTAGAGAATTAGACAGATATCTTGTCAGTGCAGCCAAAGGCGGCATTGTTAATAGGTAATGTTTGGTACCCTATTGGTAGGAGCTCAGTGGCGGGGTGGTCCTGTAAGATGATAGAGAGATGACCCAGCACTAGCTGGTACATTGGCAGTGCTGTGAAGTGAGAATGTGCTCTTTGAGGGCTAATTTGAAAGGTCCTAATTTGGAGATGGAGGAGATGTTGGAGGGGAGTTTGTTGTACCAGACTGGGGCCCTGTGTGGGAATAACCTTTGGGCTAAGGAGGTTCTAACCCTTGGGATGGACCACACCTGTTGGTTGGCAGTGCGGGTGTTCAAACTGTTGTAACTGGCAAATCTCTTAATTACTGCTAATGAGGGCACCCACCAATTTGCTTCTATTCGAGAGGCCTGGGATGGCATACCTGCTACCTTCCCAGACTTGTTTCCATCCAAGAAAATGGGCAGTAGTAAGGCTCCCTCATAGTACACAGCTAGAGAACCTATCTTTTATTGTTGGGCCATTGGAATAAAGTGGTATAGTTTGTTTTCTTTTTCATGTTTGTTTGGTAGACAGCAGTGCTTCTGTAACTGTGATACTGTATGCATTTGATTATCCTTGCTTAACCCAACTTGAACTCTCAGGGATTGGCTGTTAAAATGTTTGTTTTTTATCCTGGGACTGCACCTTCGTGCAGATAACATGTGTCTTCAGTTCATCAGCTGCAGTCAGCTCAGGCTGCTCCTTGGATCATGGACATACCTGGACTTTTGGATCTTCATTTTCTGATGGACTTTTTAATTTTATTTATTTATTTTATTTTATTCTTTAGTAACCGGTAAGGCCCAATAGGCACAAGTGCCTGTTTTTAGGGGTGACCCGGGAGCACTGGGTGGTTAAGTGACTTGCTTAGAGTCACAAAGTATGCAAGTGGAGGTTGTGGGAATCAAACCCAGGTCTGTTGGATGTACCAAGTTCATTCACAGCTCATTACTCTAATCTCTAGGATATACTGCCAGCCATTTTGGTTTTGTGTTACATTGTGTTGTTTCTCTCCCTATTGTGTTACCTGTTGGTCTAATTACTTTTATTAGACTTTTGGAGGACATGGATTTATATCAACAATGTTACTTTTTCTGGATTCACTTTAGGTTCTTTTCTATAGTCCTCATTTGGGGAGATTTTCATTTCTGTGTATTGAGCTATATTTATTCTTGTGAGCAATTTTTTTGTTGCTGATTCTGTTTTTCTATAATCATTTTTTGTTTTTATAGTAGCCATGTTCTGCTTTGTTGATATATATATATATATCTATATATATATATATATATATATATTTGTTTGTTTATTATTTTGTTTATTTAGATCTAGGATTACAATTACCTTTGAGCTAAGGCTCTTTTACAAAGGTTCCACGTCAGAAGAGTACATACATGTTAAACATGTTAAACAAGGGCATACAACATTAAAGAGAGCATACGACCATATTCATCAGTTCAGGTACGGCAACACGGTAAATAGGATACATGAATAACACATACAAAGAATCATTTCAGAAACGTAGAAGAAATCAGGAAGGAAGGGTGAGAGGCTAGGTGGTGGCAGATGAAAAAGAGATTAGAGCAGCTCACGGCATTGTCAAAGAACATCAGAGGGGCATGGTTAATCTCAATGGGGAAGGGGGAAGTTAGGGGTGGCAGTCACATGAGCTGGAGGCTGTGAGATGTTGAAGGAGGCTTGATTTGAATATGCCCAGTGAGGAGGTGGAGGTGATGTGAATGCTGAGGGCATTCATCCAGCTGGGTGCACGGTGTGCAAAGGATCTTTGGCCCAGAGTGGTGTGGCATCGGAAGACCTGTAGAAGCTGATGTTCAGACCCTCTGGTGTTATGAGGATTAGTGTTTGGGCACAGGAGGGGCTTGGACACTAGGTGGAGTAAGGCCCAAAGTAGTTTTTTTCACCATCAAGCAGGTAAGGTGCTTTATGCGCTTAGCGAGTTGAAGCCATCCCATTTGAGCGTAAAGCTCACATGTATGTGTGAGTTGGTAGGATCCAGTAAGCAGTCGACAGGCCTTGTTTAGGGAGGTCGTTATGCACCTGAGGGCGGTAGTAGAGGCAGAGCCATAGATTATGAGACCGTAGACTATGATGGAGACCACAGAGCTCTGGATAGCAATCTTCAGTGCTGCCTGGGTAAGATGCTCTCTGTTGCAGGAAGTAGGCTGTTGGTTAACTAGAATCTGCAGCTTATCCAATAGGTAGGGGAAATTGGCAGACTGGGTGGGCCAAGTGGTTCTTATCTGCCATCAAAGTCTATGGAGGCAGTATAGCGCAGTGGTCTAAGGCTCTGAGCTGCAAATCTGGTGACATCCAGCAGACCAGACCAGGGTTTGAATCCCACAGCTTCCACTTGTATACTGTGTGACCCTGAGCAAGTCACTTAACCTCCTTGTGCTCCCAGGTCGCTCCTGTAAAAAAGCTTTCAGCTTAGTGTGCTATACCTGGTTAAACAACTAAATAAATGTTTCTGTTTCATTAGAGAATTTCAATGCATGAGTTTACCACTCTGGCAACACTATCAATGTGAGCCCCATAAGATAGGCAAGGGTCAAGTGAGATTCCAAGGTATTTAAAAGATAACACTTGTTCGAACGTGTTACCAGCGTTTGTATTGATATCAAGGGGGTATCACCTGTGTTTGCTTCGCGAGCAGCAGAAAAGCATAGATTTAGTCTTTTTGTGGTTTAGAACCAGTTTATGTCTTGCGAACCAGTTTTCAACCACAGAGAAAGCAAGCTGTAGGTTATGAAGTAATGGTTGTGGGTCCTTATGGGGGGTGAGAAGCACAGCATCATCGGCGTAGAGGATAATTTGTTCTGGGCAGGATAGTGGAAGTGAGTTCAGAAAAAGGCTGAAAAGTAGTGGGCCCAGTATGGATCCCTGAGGGATGCCTGAGCGAATAGGTTTTGAGTCAGAGAGTACTCCTGAGATTTTTACTCTTTGTGAGCGCTGCTCCAGGTTGCTGTTAAACCATGCAGTGGAGTCCTGGGAGAGCCCGGTATTCAGCAGCCATTTGGTAAGCAGGCCATGGTGAACAGTGTCAAATGCCTTAGTCAAATCAATGAATACTGCTCCAGTTAGATGGCCTTTGTCCAATGAGTTGTGAAGGACTCCAGTGAATTCCAGGAGGGCTGTTGATGTGCTGTGCCCTTGCTTGAACCTGTGTTGCTGTGCACATAGGATGTTATATTTGTCCAGGTAGTCTGTAAGCTGGTCAGCAACAATGTGCTCAAGGGCCTTGGAGAAGGGGTAGTTCGGTAGTTCCCCTGTATGGACTTGTTGCCGCTTTTAAAGACCGGAGTGACAATAGCAGATTTCCATTTGCTTGGGAACTGACTGAGGCTGAGGGAGAGGTTGAAGATTCTGGTAAGCGGGCGCAATACCTTTTCAAGGATGAGGGATAGCAGCTTAAGATTCAGTGAATCACCACTGGCTCTGGACTTGGAGATAGCCTTTGTTAATGTATTTGCAGACATCATTCACCTTGACTATTTTGAAGTGGAAAAGCGGATGATTTGAGGTGGTAGGTAGGGAATTTGGAGCAGGGGAAAGTTTTGGAGAAAAAGTCCGGGGGGAGAACAGCACTAAGGTCAGTGAAGGCTGCATTGAAAGTATGGGCAATGACCTTCGGGTCAAGGGTGGTGGCTCCATCAACCATCAGTAGGGTTGGGGATGATTTGGACTGCTTCCCTGTGACTTCGCTAATAATGTCCCAAAAAGCTCTCCCATCTCCCCAGGTGCTGGCTTCCTTGTAGTAGGTACTCTTCGTCTGTCGTATTTGTTTTGTGCAGTTGTTGCGAGTCTGTTTGTAGTTTTGAATGTCCAATTGAGCACCTGTGGCCCTAGCTATTGCCCAGAGGTGGTCCCTTGATTTTAACTGAGCCAGTAGCTCAGCTGTGAGCCAGGGATTTGAGAGTGCCTTGACTTTGTGCTTTTTTACTGGGGCATAGGAATCACAGGCAGTGTTGAATGTGGTGATGAAATAATCAAGGGCCGAGCCAACATCCAGTGCATTGTATATGGGAGACCAGTCTTGCCGACTAAGACAGGATTTGAGATAGGTCAGTTGGCCCCAGGGTAGGACTCTGCTGGAAATGGTTTTAGGAGGAGGCTTACAAAACTTATTTGACCAGTGGCAGATGACAGGGGAATGGTCACTGAAGGAATCCGGGAGGACAGTGGTGTTGTTGATACGGGTTGGGTGGCTGGCAAGAACCCAGTCCAGGAGAGTGCTGGTACCTGACTTGTAGTTCTTCCTTGTGGGGGAATCGACCATCTGCGTTAGGTTAGCTGAAGAGACAGCATCCTTGTGGGTTCCTATATCAGGTGCAAGCCAGTTGATATTAAAATTGCCAAGGAGGAGGATCTCAGATCTGGGAGGTTGGGATATTACAACGTCCAGGACCGCACAGAGACCAATTCCTTGGTCTTTTGGTGGAATGTAGACTGAGACTACAATGAGTACTTTATTTTGGGCCCCAAGGAGTAGTTTGATAGGTAGGAATTGCACAGATGAGTCAGAGGGGCTAGTGGAGATGGGGTGACAGGTGATGTTGTCTTTGATGTGAATATATATATATATATATATATATGCACACATACTGTATATATATTTTTTTTTTTACTACAATATATGTTTGGTATATAAATGTCAGGATAAAATGTAGTATCTCAGCCAGGATGTGGAGATATCATTGATATCTCCATGTTCCTATACATCATCGCATTGAAAGTGAAACTTTTTCACTTTCTATCATCTAGCTTTTTCCATACGAGCAGCCCCCCCCCCCGCGCGGCTTTTTCTTTATAAGCAGGGCCCCCATGCATCTCTCAAATCTGCTCATATTTTTACACACATAAATATTTAAAAACATATCTGGTTGATCCTTCAACTTCTGTTTATCTACTTCTTCCTGGAATGTAGTGTGGCCGAGCAGCTATCCCCAGAAGTGTACCGTGGCTGAGCGCTATAAATATCAAAATTTGAAGCACTGTCTGACTTTAGAATGAGGGAGTCATCACTGCCACATTTAGAAAAGTTTTGTTTTTTATTTTAGCACCATTTTCTCAAAAGAAACTGCCAACAGTACTAAGAGGAGATTGAGTGAGTCAGCAGCTTCAGACCACCAGATGAAAGTGCAAGCATGTGTTGCTATGGCAACACATGCTCGCACTTTTGTGTGGTGTTCTGAAGGTGCTGATTCACTCGTTCTTCTCTCAGTACTGTCGGCAGCTTCTTATGAGAAAATACTGCTAAAATTTAAAAAAAACTCTTTTAAATGTGGCAATGATGGCTCCCTCATTCTAGAAATCAGACAGTGCCTCACATTTTGATATTTATAGCACTTGGCCATGATACACTTCTGGGGATTGCTGCTTGGTCACAGTGCATTCCAGGTAGAAGTATATAAACAGAAGTCACAGAATCAACCAGTTGTTTTTTTTTTACTTAGAATTTCTTTAAAGATACAGGCAGGATCAACCAGATATGGTTGATTAAATATCTTTACAGTGCCGAGATCATACATTTTTTTTAACATTTAATATATGTAATCTGTTGGATTGGCGGGGGGGGGTATGAAGAGTTGTGTTGGGGTAGCCATGGTGGGGTTACCTACCCACAATCCAGACCACGCTTTTTTTATTTTAAAGTGGCAAGATCAACCACACACATTTTTTTTTAATAACATATGCCATCTGTTGTGTTACAACAGATATGCACAGATGAGATGGAATAGCCTTTACTTCTATATGAGGGATTGTATCGAGGGGCCATTTGGGGGTTATGTTGAGTAGGGCCCAAAGCATACACTGTATAAACAGAACATGACATGGCCTGACTGAAGATGTCATATTTATCTTCACTTGAGGCCAATGACATCATGATATCATTGGCCTCTCGTGAAGATAAATATGATATCTTCAGTCAGCCATGTCATATCCCCTAACACACACATATATCTGTATACATATGTATATATATATATATATATATATATATGTACACACACACACTCTCTCTCTATATATATATATATTATGGTAGCACGGTAGTGCTACCATAGTTAGGGTTGAGGAGCCATTTCTATGTTAAACCCAAAATTTTGCACCTTAATAACTTTGCAACCATTTGACGGATTTGCCTGAAATGTGGAATACACAATCAAGAGCCATAGGCCTTGGGATCTGCTAAGTTTTGTACCAGTTGGATACACGGCTGTGGAGTTATTAAGCATGATCTGAGCGCACTTTTACGCTTTTTCTGGAATTCTACGGTCGCTCCTACAGGTCGCACGGTTTGGCCTGACCAGCCCAAAATCTTCAGGGAACGTGTGGCCAGGGTCCCTGATGCGCCTTTCAAAGATTTGGTGAAAAAATATTAAACGGTTCAAAAGTTATTCAAAAAGCAATTTCCCATTATAAGTCAATGGGAAAAGTTAAAAAGTTCAATACTTTCGCAAATGCATTTTTACTTTCGCAAATGGCCCTGCTACTTTCGCACTCCACCATTTTGTTTTCAGTTAGTGATCAGAAAAATGCTTGGCATTTAAATTTGGGACCGTCTAGCAACCTAATTCTTTTTGTATTCACCTAGTCGGACCCTGAGGATGCTAGCCATGTCTTTATTTTAGGGTAAAACACCCCAGAAATATGTTTTTCAAATTTCTGGAAAAAGTACTTTCGCAAAGTACTTTCGTGCTTTTATGAAAGTGCCGCAAATTTTTATGTAAAGCTTTCAATTAAGCAGTAGTTTTCAGTCTGTGGGAAATGACAGCAATTCTTTGGCACTGCGCTGCAAAAGAACGGTTGGGAGTTTTGGGCTGAAATTTGGAAGGAACGCAGCCGACATCTCACAGATGTGCCTTTCAGTGTTGTGTTGAAAAAATATTACACAGTGGCAAGGTTATGGCACTCCAAAGTTGACAGTTTTTCCCATAGAATAACATTACGGCGCCCGACGCATTACAGGAATCCTTTGGCACCCTGCTGCAAAATAGCGGTTTGGTCTTTTTTCCTGAAATTTGGATGGAAGACAACCAACAGCCCACAGATGTGCCTTTCAGTGGTTTGGTGAAAAAATATTACAGGGAGACAAAGTTATGGCGCTCTGAACTTCTCTTTTTTCCCCATAGGATAACATTACGGCGTTCGCCGCGCCTTTCAGGGCCCGTATCTCGGAAACGGTGCGAGATACGGACTTTTTGTTGGAAAAATGAATGGGGGCTAAGTACAAAACTAGCCAGGACAGTCGTAAATCATATGACTTTTAAATATTTTTTATATGTCGTACAGTTCCTGAGATATAACCTATTTAGTATTCCAAGTCCTCATTTTCTGCTCCGATACCCATTATTATGCATACATTCTTTGTACTCACTGTCTTTCTCTATGCAGGTTTTGGGGAAAACTAGCCTGTGCGCTTACATTACTGTTACTGTTGCCCTTTCCGCTTGCGGTTCCATACCTGTCTTCACTTGCCGTTGTCGCCACGCCACCATGTGCCTTATCCTTTGTGTTTTCATTTGCGCTATGCTTGTTATTTTTGCCATTTGTGTCTACAGTACTGTTTCTCTTTCTGTTTCACTTTGCGTCACCATGCCCATTGACATTTCCGTTTGCAGCACCATGTTACTAGTGACACACATCATGTGGCAGACCGCTCCTGCCTATGCCACCGCAGTGCTGTACTCCCTTCTGTTCCTCATTACGCTATGCTACCTTGTGCCACTGTTAGCGCTTCTGTTTGCATTGCTATTCCTGTTACTATGCCACAAGACATCCAGGTCCCCACCACTGCATTACATTCACTATTTCTCGTTATCATTCTCAAAGAAGGGAAATTAGAGGCAAAACTCCATTTAATGCATTAGTTAGGGTTGTTCAACAGTGACAAAGTGAGAAAATCCGGTGTTAGGTTTGAAAACCCCCTTGGACCCCATACACCCCCCAACGGCATTGGGGTGTGCATTAAGGTCGTCGGTCCCTAACTCTCACCCATTCTCCTATACTTCTGCTGTTTTACACATGTGATGTGGATGAGAGTTAGGACCGACGTCCCAATGCACAACCCCAATGCCAGTTGGGGGGATGGGGTCAAGGGGTTTTCAACCCTAACGCTGGATTTCTCACTTTTGTCGCTAGGAACAACCCCTAACTAATGCATTAAACAGAGTTATTTGCTTCTAATATATATATATATACACACTGTGCACATATATATATATATATATATATATATATATATATATATATATAAATATTATACAGGCATGGTCGCCAGTATAGTTAGGGTGAAACGGCACATCTATGTTAAAGTCCACACTATGAACCTTAATAACTTTGGAGTTGTTTAATGGATTTGCATGTCATTTAGCATGCATAATTTCAGGTGGTAGGACTCTTGACCAGCCAAATTTCTTGGGAATTCATCCAGTAATTTTTTAGATATAAAGTGTTGAAAGAACAGAAAAATCCGGGTTTTTTAACATTTCTTTGTCACCCCGGATCTGAGAAATGGATTTAGGTACTGGTTTGAAATTTTATTAATCCATTTAAAAGTTATGACATTTTTAATTTTCCCATTATTTCCTACTGGAAAATGTATATGTCAGACACTAAAGATATATTTTCGTAAAATAGGAGTATTGTGCAAAAAATAGCAGCTTATTTTCGAGCAATAGAACTACTGTGTGATCAGCTTCTTTTTGCAAAGAATGCTGGTATTTTTTGCACAGTTCACAGTCCTGCCATCGATTGAGCTGTGTTGCAGCTGCCATCTTGTTTTGCTACTTAGCAAGGATGTTGAAGTACCGAACATTTTAAACACAAAAAAATCAGAAAATAGCTAAAAAGAACCTCTTTAGGTGTGTTCTGATGATTTTTTTGTGTTTCAAGCTGGACCCAAAGAAGTTTTTCTCTCCGGTGCTAGCTTGTACAGAGAACGGCTTGGAGTCCATTCTCTGTATGAGAAGAGTGGTATTTTCTTGACTTCTGCAGCCACTGCTGGAACTCGTGCTGCTGGCTGCAGAGTCATGAAAGACCTGCTCTGTGAGCTTTGTACGCACAATACTTAGTGTCTACTGGGCATACTAGGAGCCCACCACAGTGTGCTCAAATGTATTATTTATGTGTGAAAAGAAGAAAACCATCCCCCAAAGCCTGTTCTTCGATGCAGAATCCTGCATTGAAATGTGTGCAAATTTTGATGCAGGATCCTGCATTGAAGTACTTTAATGAGCTGCACAATGCTTTCCTATACAAAAGAATTGTGCAGCACATTACAATACTTCGATGTAGGATCATGCATTGGAATTTGCACACATTTAGATGCAAGATCCTGTTTTGATCTAGTCTGCCCACACCGTTCTCCAACATGGGGGGTGCCAAATCCCTGTGTTGATCTGTACCCCCCCAGTATTGTGGCACACTGGGAGCCCACCCCAGTGTGTCAATATATTCATTTTTTTGAAGTTCAACCTTTCCGACACTGGGATGCCCACTCCTGGTGTTGGATGACCCCCCCAGCCCACTGTTATTGCCGACGGGGATGCCCAATCCCCCTGTCAGCATGATGATCCCCCCAAACTTGTGTGGCGCACTGGGAGCCCACCCCAGTGTGCCCAAATTGTTTTTATATGTTTTGTTCTTGCAAATAAAGAAAACTGTCATTCGAAGTCCATTTTATTTTAATTTTTTACCTGTAATGAAGAGAACATTCCATCATCATCTCAGCTGTCCCCCTCCCCATCTCCACCCTGCCTCTGTGCACCCACCTCCCTGCACCCCTCCCTCACCCATACTTATCCTCCGGAGGTCGGGAGTCACGATCTTCTCTGGACCGGGAGACATCTGCACTCTTCAAAGCCGAACTGCAAAATGAGGAATTGGATAAGTGCTGTGTAATGGGACTCAATGGGGGTTGTTTCAACTTAGGTTGATATCTCAGACAATTTTATGAATTTTGGCCCCAAATTTTCAACATGGGGTTCTTGGGACCCCTCCTCATGAACACTGTCACTGTCATTTTATTTGTCAGTCCTGAAAGGTGATTTCGTGGTCAGTGCGTGGAATTACCTTTTGGGACCGATTCATGAAACAACAGTGCCACTGTTCCTGAGGTGGGGTCTCAAAAATCCCATGTTGCAATTTTGGTGAAATAATTCCCAAAAATGACTGTGTCACAAGCATGCATTGCGCAGTTTCTACGCATGCTCGTATCTTTGCCAATTTTTCATATTTTCACTCCAGATTTTCAACATTGCCATTTTTTTACCCCACCTTATGAACAGAACAGCTGTCATTTTGCACATCCTGTCCAGAATGTGATTTTGCATCTGTGCCACAGAATGGCACAGTTGCTGTGCAAATTTAACTGTTGGGATGGATTAACAAAATCACGGTTGCATTGTTCATGAGGGGAGGTCTTGTAATGCTGATGTTGAAAATTTGGTGAAATAATTCCAAAAAAATGAGTGCGTTGCGAGTGTGCATTATGCAGTTTTTATGCACGCTTGTAACTTTGCCAGTGTTACCCATTTTTCACACTGTTGTACTATCTGGATGGAGGAATGGGAGTGCAGGGTCCAAAGGACCCTGTGCTCCTACCATAACATGTGGATACTGTTGTACTATCTCAATGGAGGGATTTGGACCCTGTGCTCCCACAGTAAAATGAGAATAGAATTATACTATCTGAAAAAGAATGGACATTCTTTACAAAAGACTTTGTTAATGCATCAGTTAGGGTGGATACCACAGTGACATAAGCAGGAAAATTAGGCGCTAGGGTTTCCAACCCTAATGCCCTACCGACAGGGTTCCCACTCCTACCATCCCACCCCTATCTCCCCACCCTCCAGACACCAACAGGCATCGGGGTGTGCCATAGGGTCATAAGAGCCTAACTCTCACCCCATTGTCCTACACTGTAGTGTGTAAGCATGTTTTCATGAGGAATGGTATGAGAGTTGGGCCTTGCCCAGCCCCCATGGCACCCACGATGCCTGTTGGTGTCTGAAGGGTTGGGGATGGGGGTGGGGTGGTAGAGGTGGGAATGCTGGGGGGGCATTAGGATTGGAAACCTTAACACCTAATTTCCCTGCTTTTGTCACTGTGGTATCCACCCTAATTGATGCATTAACAAAGCTTTTGGCAAAGAATATATATATATATATATATATATATATATATATATATATATATATAACACACACACACACACACACACATATTATACATATATGTAGGTGCAGGCATGCCCTTATAGTGAGGGCTGAGTAGGCAGCTTAATGCTAAACCCCAAATTTTGCACATCAATAACTTTGCAACTGTTCAATAGATTTGCACATAATTTGGAATACACAGTCCTTGGGTGGTAGATCTCTTGATTTGCCAAGTTGTGTTTCAGTCAGATTTGTGGATTTTGTGCAGCAAAGGGTCAAACAATGCATTTTTTGCTTTTTTTAGCAAATGTCAGGGTCATTTTTCATCTTTGACATTGCACTGCTCACACACCGTTTAGAATGTTTGGCTGAAGTTTTCAGCGTAGAAAGAGGTTATCTTAAGGTTTGGTGAAAAAATATTAATCCATTCCAAAGTTATTAAATGTTGAAATTTTGGGTTCTGAGCATGCTCAGTTCAATCTTTGGGATAGATGAAGAGTTTTGATCAAGGATTTCTGGTTGTGAACAATTGGTGAAGAGGGATTGCGAAGAGGAATTCAGAAATCTCGCAAAATTCCTCTTCGCAAGAAAAATCCGTGTTTGTCAACTGCCATTTTGTTTTCTCACTTAGTGAGGGAAGAAAACAAAATGTTGTGATGCCTCTCATTTTGTTTTTAATTTTGTAGTTGAAAAAAATAAAACAGTCCCCCGATGACTTTTTTTAATGCAGAATCCTGCAACAAAATTTTTAATGCAGAATCCTACATCAAACTGCCCCTCTATGGTCCACCAACACTGGGGTACCCAATCCCCATGTCAGCATGTATCCCCCCTCCACTACTATGGCACACTGGGAGCCCACCCCAGTGTGCCAAAATAATTGTTTTATATTTAATTAGTTTCCGACACCGAGATGCCCACTCCCAGTGTTGGATGCCCCCCAAGCCCAAATTACATTCATTGCTGACATCGGGGTGCCCAATCCCTGTGTTGGCATGTATCTTCCCCACTAATTTGGCACACTGGGAGCCCACCTCAATGTGCCAAGATGTGCTTTTTTATAATGCAGTAACTTGTTGAATAAGGAAAACTGTCCCCCAACATCTTTTTTTGCCTGAAAAAAAGAAAACAGTCCCTCATCATCCCTGCCACCACCATCCCCCATTCTGATCCTCCCTCTGTGCACCCACCTCCCCACACCACCTCTTACTCCATACTTACCTCCGAAGGTCGAGCTCTGTCATCTTCTGAGGACTGGGACACGTCTGCACTCTTCAAAGCTGAACCGCAAACTGAAGAATCAAAGTAAATGCAGTAAAATGGCAGTCAACTGGGTTTTCAACTTATGTTGACATCACAGCAATTTTTAGGAATTTTGGCCCCAAATTTTCAACCTGGAGTTCTTGGGACCCCACCTTATGAACACAGGCACTGTCATTTGATAACCCGGTCCCAAAAGGTGATTTTTAGGTTGTTGCGTGGAATCTTCTTTCAGGACCAATTCATGAAACAACAGTGCCACTGTTCATGATGTGGGATCCCAAAAAGCCCATGTTGCAAATTTGGTTAAAAATTTTAAAACAATTACTGCGTTACAAGCGTGCATTGCGCAGGTTCTACGCACAAATTTTAACTTTGCCAATGTTAATATTTCACTCCAGATTTTCATCATTGCAATTTTTTTTCACATCTCCTTATGAACAGTACGGCTGTCATTTTTCACATCCTACTCGAAACATATTTTCACACCTGTGGCACAGAATGGCGTGGTTGCTTTGTGAAATAAACTTTTGGGATGGATTAACAAAATCACAGTGCCACTGTGCATGAAGGGAGGTCCCAAAAATCCCATGTTGAAAATTTGGTGAAAAAATTCCCAAAAATGACCATGTTATGAGCATGCATTGTGCAGTTTCTATGCAAGCTCATAACTTTGCCAATTTTTCATGTTTTCATGCAAGATTTTCAACATTACCATTTTTTCACACCACATCATGAATAGTACAGCTGTAATTTTTCAAATCCTGCCAAAAATGTTTTTCCACACCTGTGGCACAAAACAGTGTTACAATTGTGCAGAATTACATTTCAATGGGGATTTGACATTTTTCTGTACTGGGTACATGCAGTGAGGTGATAAGAGGGTTATGTTGAACATTTGGGGTGAAAATTATTTAAGATAGCACAGTTATGACTGTTTGTTGCAATTTCACTACACCTGCTCATAACTTAATGTGTGGAAGTGCATGGGCCAGGGACCCCTGTGTTTCCACAGCTAGATACATATGTGTATCTGTGGAGGGATAGGAGTAAAATAAAGATACTATTATACTGCCTCAAAAAGTGAGAAAATAAATTGCAAAAAACTTTGTTAATTCATCAGTTAGGATTGAAGTGACAGAAGTAGGGAAATGAGATGTTAGGGCTGAACCCCTAACAGCCCCCATCCAACCCCACCAGCCCACCCCACACCCACCCTCCACAGACCAAAAGGAGTTGGGGAGTTGGGCTGTGCCTTCAGGTCATCGGGCCTAACTCTCACCCCATTCTCCTATACTGTACCATGTCAAATTTCTTACACATGGAATGGAATTGGATGAGAGTTAGGCCTAATGACCCCAAGGCATACCCCAATGCCTTGTGGTCTGTGGTGGTTGGGTGTGGTGTGGGCTGGTGGAGTTGAATGGGGGGTGTTAGGGGCTCAGTCCTAACATCTCATTTCCCTTTTGTCACTTCAACCCTAACAGATGCATTAACATAGTTTTTTGCAATTTATATACAGTAAATATATACAGTATAGATAGTCATTGCAAAAAAAAACTGCATTAATGCATCAGTTAGGGTTGTTTCCACAGTGAAAAAAGTGTGGAAATTAGACGTTAGGGCTACCACCCCACCCCCATGCCCCCATCCTCAAAACTCTAACTCCGAATCCCCCCACCTCCATCCCCCCACAAACACATGCAAGCAGGGGACAGGCCAAGGCAACACAACCAATCAGAGACAACCAGCATCATGTAACAGAAGTAATACAGAACTCTCTAAACATAGTACAAGACACAGTCATCATCATAGTCCAGCAATTGTATGAGTTCTGCTGCTATCAGAGTGCCTTGGGGGGGGTACACACACATGCTGGGCAACCATGGGAGATGGCCCACAGTAAGCATTTCTCTGTTACAAACATCAATAACAAGATTTAAGCAGATGCCTATATTTCAATTGTTAAGAAATGATGAAACACACAGTATGTTATATATAGATAGCTATACTGGAAATAAGAGTTTGGGTAACCATAGCAACATTCATTGGATGTTTGCATATTTTTTTCTGATCGAGTGAGTCAGTCCTAATAACAAATGGTAGTAGTAATAATAAACATAATGTTTTGTAGCATAGTTACAAGTAGCATGTGACAGCAACAGTTGTAGCATCCAAAGCTAAGCATAACAAGCTGCTAAGGAGTATTTACAGGTAACGCAGCAGTACAGCAACATGTGATGGTGCTAATTTCATACCTGAGCAGTATCTCTAAACTACTATGTATGTGTCAGCTCTATCTTTCCTGCTACCACATGCCTATGTGGTGGCAGCGATACCTGCATGCAGCGAGCCAATTGTTAAAGTATGACACATAAAAATTCAATATTTAGAACATTTGTACAGACTAAGTTCCATTGTGTGAAAAAAGTTATGCCAGCTATAATGTGTCATCATACTGTGCTGGCAGGATAGAGTTGATCATACTGTATTTGTTTTTTCATTACATAGTGTTATGTGAAATGAGTACAGTGTAGTGATTGTTGTGCTTACAGATGTGACTGACTTGTATAGTGTCTTAGAATCTTGGATGTGTTTTGCATGTGTGTGTGTGGGTGGTGGGGTGGGGGGATGCGGAGTTAGGGTTTTGAGGATGGGGGTATGGGGGTGGGGCGGTGAGGTGGTAACCTTCACTTTGAATTTCCACACTTTTGTCACTGTGGAAACAACCCTAACTGATGCATTAATGGAGTTTTTTGCAATGATTTCCCTTCTTTTTGAAAAAGTGTAATAGAAGTAGTAAATAGTATGTGTCAGTGGGAGCGCTGGGCCCATAATGATATGTGTCTGTGGGAGTGAGGTCCCTCCGGGCTCTGCGCTCCCAATTACACATAAGTATGGAGCCATACAGCAGCCATATAAGGCAAGGAACCATTGTAGCACTAATTTGGCAATATCTCAGGAACTGTAGCAGCTAGAAAAAAAAAAGTGTGGTTATAATCATGAGAGTGAGTACTTGTTGCAATAGAGTTGAACTAATCCATGTCTCACATCATTTCTGAGATACAGGCACCAAAAAGCACTGAGAAGGCACCCTTTGAACCCTTGGAATATGTTTTTGTCAATATCTTTGTAACCATAGCAAGTAGGAAAAAAAAATCAACTTCGGTTGTCATCTACTATTTCCAAACTTGTTTCTGCAGGTTAGTTCATCTAAAGGTGAACCAAGCTGTCAGTAGCAAAAACTCGATATTTCACTTCGTTTTTGAGATACTGGCACCGAAAGGTGTGACGGATGCTGCAATGTTATCCTATGGGAAATTGCTCAACTTCAGAACACTGTAACTTTGGACCCCTTAAATGTTTTGCCACCAAACTATGAAAAGGCACATCTGTGTGACCAGGGCTTGCAACCCTGCAAGTTTCAGCCCAAAGGACCCAACAGTTTAGTTGTAGGAGGGTGACAAAGATTAGCAGTTTTTTTGACATACTTTCGCAAAATACTTTCGCGAATCACGAAAGTTTTGCAAAAAAACAATCACGAAACTTTCGCATTTACGAAAGTATTTTGTGAAAGTATATTTCCCCTAAGTTGAAAAATGCATTTCTGGGGGTTTAACCCTCCCAAAAAAATATGGCTAGCATCCTAAGGGCCCTGACTAGGTAAACACAACAATCAGTATTTACCTAGAGGGTCCACATTTTAAATGGCAGGCATTTTCCTGTGTCGTTAACTGAAAACAAGATGGCGGAATCAAGAAAGTAAAAGGGCTATCTGCGACAGTAAAAACAGGCATTTGTGAAAGTTTTGTGATTTTTACTAACTTTTCTCATTGATTATAATGGGAAATTTGTTTTTTGAATAATGTTTGAATGGTTTAATATTTTTTCACCAAATCTTTGAAAGGCAGATCGATGACCAAGACTGCATCTTCCCTGAAGATTCTGAACTGAACGGACAAACTATGCAGGCTGTGGGTGGGAGCAAAGAAACCCATAAAAAGTCTTGTTTTTTTTTGCATTTTTTGGCATTCTGTAGCTCCGCAACCATACATCCAACCATAGAGTAACTTGCCACATCCAGAGATCTATGATACCAGATTCCATGCACAATTTCAGGCAAATCTGTCATACTGTGGCAAAGTTATTAAGGTGCAAAATTTTAGGTTTAACATTAAAGTGCTTACTCAACCCTAACTATAGTGGCACTACCATGCCACTATTATATATATATATAGCTTTTTGCAATTTATATACAGTAAATTTATATATATAGTTGCTACCCTCAGAATATGTCTCCCCATGTTTTGTCACTACCATGAGGATTGGGAGCTTGGGGCTGGAGCTCGCATTGGTGGAGCAAAATCCAAACCAATTGGATTCTTCATCCCTGGTGGAGGGGAGCGTTCTCCCTCCTGGATGGTTTGGGTGGTGTGAGGAATCTTCTGGTGTTTGTTGTTCAATGTTAGTAATTGCTGTTTGTTGCATGTTACTTACTGTTTGTGATTTGTTCATGGGTTGGGATGGTTACTGGAGGAGGGCGGGGGTGGGGTCACAGTGCTTATTTTTAGGCAAACGCGCATTCTTTCTTTTTTGTAAGCTGAGATATCAGGCTAGTTCAATTTTTTTAGTTATTATTCTTTCTGATGACCTCACCTATTAAATATTGTAAATGGAATGTCAATGATGTCCAGACTAATAGCAAGTGTTACCAGGTTCTAAAGCATCTGATAAAGCTTCATGTTGCTATCTCTTTTCTCTGGCTAACTTTCCTGCTTTCTTTTTTCCAGTCTGTTACTACCTCTTCACCTCTCCCCTGCTGCCAAGCTAAGCCATTTGTTGGTCCTGTAACAATCTGCCCTTTCCTGCCACTGCACCCCCCCACCCAAATCATCTCTGTTGTGCTGTCTGCCATCTCCGGCGCTTTAGCTCCCTGCCCCTTGATTTAGCTCCTTTGTCTTCTCTCTTTGTGTCCCAGCTCCCCTCCCACAGCTAACTCCCTATTTCTTCTCCGCTCTCCAGGTCGTGCCCTTGACTCTCGGGCCCTCAAGCCCTCTGTCTGGCCCAGTTGCAGCTCGACATTTCCAGCTGCTCAGCTGCCCACCTCCTAGCCGCCCATGGAAACTTGAAAGCCAGGTAAGACTGCCTGTCTCACCGGGGCTGCTCTGAGCTGCCGCCATTGGCTGTCACTCGCAGCAATGCACCCTGATTGGACCCCTGCCTTCTTTCTTCTCTCCGATTGGCCTGCTGCAATCTTTCTTGACTTGGGGCTGCTGCACCCATTGAAACCAAGTGGTAACGGCCAAAATTTTATGCCTGTCCCCCTACCTCCATCCTTAATTAAATAGTCTGTCTCCACACCCCCTTGCTCTGCCCTTCCTCCTTGCCCTTATCCTATTGGGTGCTGTGCTTGGCCCACCTCCTTTTGGTTTGCTATCTCACGCTCCCTCCCTTTCACTCCTGTACTCTGTACCCAGTGCTGCCTCCTCCTGTATATCTTAAAGCGCTGCTGCCTTCCTTTACTACTACTGTGCTTTGCTCTCCTAACCTTGTAACCCTTTGTGTCCTCACCTTGCTTTACTCTCTGCCTCTTTCTCTGACAGCTTCTCTCCTACCTATTTCTCTGTGCAATCTCTCCTCCGACTTCTCCCTATCAATTAAAAATGTATCCCACCCATACTCTGTTCCCCCTTCTCCTCTTCCTAGTTCCCCTCTTCCCTCTTCTCCACCCTCCCAGAGCCTGTTTCCCCTCTGCCCTGAACAGCTACCAACTCACTCACGCATACCATCTCCTAGGTACTGTACTGTACCTCTGGAACTCATGTACCCATCATGGGCCCTGCCAAGCACTAATAAATGGTCCTTTCTCTTCAGTGGCAATTGGGTACTCCCCCAGTCCACCTTTACTGTTTTCACCTTGTACCCTCACCTTCATCCCATAGCACATCCTTGTGAATCACATTCCCACATGGCATGAAAGGATAGGTGCCTGACATGAGAATTACGCATCAGTACTCTGAAGCTTATGCTTCTTCTCCTTCTGCTGTCTGGCAACATTCATCCTAATCTGGGCCCAGCCCCTACTAAAGGAACAAATCATAACAAACACTCAGGATCCCTCTCAATCATCTCGCTTAACATATGTAGCCTTCTTCATAAAATTGATGCCCTCCAGACTTTTGCCTGCCAGCATAGTCCAGACATCCTAGTAGTTGTAGAAACCTGGCTCTCTCCATTGGTCCCTGACCATGCTATCACCCTCCCTGGGTACAATGTGTTTCTGCTTGATCGAACGACAAAAAGAGGTGGTGGATGTGCCTTGTACCTTAAGGACACTATCCTGGGTCATCACATCAGCTATACTCCCCAAACCACTACAGCACAGATTCTTCCCGTCAAGATCCTCCTCAGTGCTCACAACAAAGCCCTCACAGTTGTCACAATCTACATTCCACCAAAAGAGCAAGGTAGTGGACTAAATGCAGTTCTGGACTATATCAAGTCTTTCTCACCGGACACCAAAACTATCCTCCTCGGTGACTTTAACATAAACTGGCCTGCTGCTGAGGCTGGGGCATATAGGGCCTCCACAGCAGCAGCAAACCTTACACACATGGTTAACTCCCCAACCAGAAAAAAATCATAGAACTGGTAACAGTACCCTACTGGACTGGATCCTAATAAGCCACCCCACCAGGATCACAAACATCACTGTCCTCAGCTCCCTGACTCACTCAGTGACCACTCCCCTGTTAGCTGCTTCTGGTCCAACAAATTCCTCAACCCCCCCCCATAAAACCATTACTAGCAGAGTTCTACCTAAAGGTCAGTTAACACATCTCAAAACCTTCCTTCTTCAACAGGATTGGTCACCAATCCTCACAGCCACTAATGTGAACACGGCCCTGGATCATTTCATCAGAATCTTTAATGAAGCCTGCAACAAATTTTCACCCCTAAAAAAGTGAAAAGTAAAAGCCCTCTGCAACCCCTGGCTCTCTGGTGACCTCCTAAGACTACTAAAAGCTCGGGACCATCTTTGGGAGCTCGCTAGAAACACTGGGAGACAAATTGACGTTGCTAACTACAAACGTGCACGGAATGACTGCACCAAATCTATCTGGGAAATGAAATTCTCCTATTACAAGAGCGCTTTTACAAACTCCTGGGGCAATGGAAGGGACTTCTGGAATAACATAAAAGAAGTCACCGGAAAGCAGTCTAAATCACCCCCATCAGTGCTCTGCATAAATCGTGTTATTACACTTGACCAGAAACTCATTGCTGATACATTTAATGATGCTTTCACAGACCTCAGTTCTGTACTCCTCCCTGATTTTTTCAATGAGGAGGACTCTCCAACCTCCCCTGCCCCCACTAGCCACCCTCCTTTCTACTTTAAAGTGGTCAGGTTGTGCCAGGTCCACAGCTATGTTACCAAAGCCATCAGTAGGTCCAGATCCAGTAATAACTCCCTCGACCTCAAACTTCTATCACTCACGCTTGAAGAAGAACTCCGTCCACTGACCAAGATCTTTAACCTCTCTCTTAACCTTAGCCAGTTCCCAGACATATGAAAATCTGCCACTGTAACCCCCATACATAAAAGTGGTGTCAAAACTGCACATGAGAACTTCCGTCCAATCTCCATCCTACCTCCACTCTCCAAAGCCCTGGAATGGATTGTGGCAGATCAGCTTACTGCCTTCCTGGATAAACACAGCATTATGTGCAAGCAGCAACATGGTTTTAGAAAAGGTCATAGCACCTCCACTGCTCTACTTGAATTTACTGGTGCAATCCGCCACTCACTGGATAATGGTCAACTAACTGGGTCTACTTTCATTGACTTGACCAAAGACATTGATACCATCAGCCACCATCTTCTACTTGCCCAGCTTCAGCTTGCGGGGCTCTCACCCAATTCTGTGAACTGGTTCAAAAGCTACTTAGACAACCAGTCCCAGTGAGTGAAAATTACAGATACGATCTCAGATCCTAGACCAGTCCGGTCCAGTGTCCCACAGGGCTCAATTCTGGGCCCCATCCTCTTCAGCCTTTTCTTGAACACACTGCCAGACTCTTGTCCAGAACAAATCTTACTCTACACAGATGATACAGTCATCTTGGCCTCCCACCATGATCCAGTTCAGCTACAAGAAAACCTCCAGCGGGCCTTCACAGCAGTCGAAAACTGGTTCTCAAACACAAACTGATCCTAAACCTGAAAAAAACAAAGACCATGACTTTCAGCAGCTCCCACAACAAAAAAAAAACATTATCACCTCTCCATCAGTATCAAGCAAGGAATCACTCTTGAACAAGTACATACCTTTAAATACCTTGGCCTCACCCTTGACTTTAAACTCACCAATGTTGCCCATATCAATAATGTTGCCAAAGTAGCAAACAACAGGCTGGGCCTACTATTCCGGCATAGGAAACATTTAACCTCTGAAGCCTTGTCTGTTGCCATCCAGAGCTCCATTGTTAGCGTTATATACTACGGACTCATTACCTATGGCTCTGCCACTGCCTCCTCTCTCAAACGTAGTTCCATTTCCCTCAATAAAGCCTGTTGACTCGTTACTGGAGCACACCAACTCACACATACTTGTGACCTCTACTCCTAAACTGGATGGCTGCAGCTGAACAACTGAATAAAGTATCAAACCTGCATCACAGCAAAGAAAATTATGTTGGGCAAGGCTCCCCCCGGAGTCCGCTCCCTCCTCAAACTCAAAATCAACAACTGCAACACTTGGAGTGCTTAGCCCCAAATCCTGCAAATCCCCCACTGTCACACATCTCAAGGTCAAAGGTAATTTGCATATAGGGCTCCTAGCTGGCTGAACAGTCTCACCAGCGATATCTCTACCTCATCAACGCTGGGTGCTTTCAAGGCTAAGCTCTGCCTCTCCCTAATAGGCACTAACACCTGTAACTGCCACGCTTAAGCAATGTTTCTTTGCACTGTTGCAGACCACCTCTGCTGACTGCTTATGTCCTCTCTACTAGCACTTGTCAGTCCTATGCCCATCAGTTGCTCTTACCCCATGTCTGTCCTGACAAAGCCCTATGGGCTGCTATACTCAGTCCTATTCTGCCCACACCCTCTCCTCCTTTCTGCTCCTTTCCCTATGTTGCCTGCTTCCTCCCAGTGTTTATATGTACTGCCAGTATAATTATGATTTATGACAACTGAAGTAACTGTTTTTTTATTATGTACCTTGAAACCTGTTGATCTATATTGTCTGTACTTACTGACATGGAACCTTTGTAAAAGAGCCTTGGCTCAAAGGTATTTTGTAATCCTAGACTCAAAAAAGAAAAAATACAGGAAACTCATCTCAAATCTGACCAAATCACTCTCCTTCATAGGGAATGGGTAGGCTATGTTTTTGGTGCTGGGGATGATACCCGCAAAAAAGGGGTGGCAATCTTAGTGGCTTGATGGATTCCATTTCATCTGTTGCAAGAGTCTGCAGACTCATCAGGGTGTTATGTTTTTGTCACAGGGTTACTAGGACAAAGGGAGATTCTCCAATGCTCAATTTATGGCCCCACTCCGCATGAACATTGTTTTTATGCTAGGCTTTTAACCCTCTGGTCTCCCTGGGTGGCTTTCCTTATCATTTTGGCAGGTTATTGGAATGTCATTTATACTAATGAGCTGGATAGCTCAGGTTTTGTGTGTGTGTGTGTGTGTGGGGGAGGGGTGGTAGTTGTCACCAGCCCAGCAGGTGTTTAGAGAGTTAATCAGCTGTCATGGACACCTATAGATTGATGTACCCCACTCAGACAGAGTATACGTTTTACTCCTTGCCACATAAAACATTTTTAACAATTGACTTTTTTCTAGTGGTGGCAGATATTGCCAACAGGATTCATTGGTGTGAGCATAGTCCCAAGGTAGTTTCTGATCATTACCCAGTTCTTCAACACAGTTTTACACAGGCCCCAGATGCACATAAAATCTAGAAATTGAATAATCAAGTTACTCAGGTCAGCCAAAACCTGTGACAGGACTTAGAATTTTATAGAAAACATTCTGTCGCAGAATACTCAGTCCATGCCTAATCAGTTTCTACATTGGGCAGCCTTAAAGGGACACTGTCAACCCCTTTAGGTCTCAAAATGGCCCTAGTTTGAAAAAAAACACATTTTATGATTGCCAAAATTCTATAAAAATTGCTAATATAGCTGGTAGTTTTATTCTGATTCTTTTTTTCTTTAAAAAATTGAAAAACAGACTGTCCGCCATACTGGTGTTACCATACAAAAACAAGTTTGTTTACATTCTTTGATCAGCTCCAACTGCATCATTCCTGGATTTGGGAACATCCACAACACAGTCTAGCCACTCATGATGCAGTGGAAGGTTAGGAGATTATTGCATCATGAGTGACTGTACTGTTTGGGTGTGTTTCTAATGTACAGGAAGTATTCAGTAAGAACAGATTCAGGATTGTAAACAAAACAAGTTTGTTTATAAATATACATTAGCATGCATTGCAGGTCTATTAAACGAGGAGACAGACAATGCAAACAGCAACATCAATGAACTTTAGAAAAGGTACACAATCATAAAATGTGCAGTTTTAACCAAAAGTAATAAAATGAAAAACAGGTTGACAGTGTCCATTTAAAGTGTAGTGTAAGGGGGGAGTTTATTCACCTTGCATCTAATGAAAAAACTTAGGGAGATGGAAGCCACCATTTGTTATTGAAAATTAGGGCTATTGAAAAAACTCGCTGCCCATTGACCTTTGAGAGCACCTGCCTTAAACTCAGTAGCTTTTGCACTAACTATGGTGATCTTCTGAGTGAACAGGCCAAATGCTGGTCACCCCTCTAAAGCTCATTATTGTGATTAGGGTGGAAAAGCAGGGAAAAAGATGGTGCTCAGGTTATGTAAATGGGTATGGATCACATTATCCCAAGTATTGTTACTGACCAAGGGCATCTACTTACCTACTGTCATGATACAGCAGCCCATGTCAGAGAGTATTATCAGACTTTGTATGCCTCAGATCCTGCAGAGTCTTCTAGAGAAAATGTGGAGGGCTTTCCCAGGGACATCTCCCTTCTGAAATTAACTCAGGCTCAACATGGCTTCCTTAAGTCCTCCTGACTCTGCATGAGATGGAATCTGGTATTGATGCCCTAGCGGCAGACAGGGCCTCTGGCCCAGATGGTTTTAACCCCAGTTTTTATAAACAATTTGAGCTCCTGTACTTGTAGAGACATATTAACCAGCATGATATTTCAGATAATACTTTGAATGCAGCTTTAATTACTGTAGTGTTAAAGCTGGATAACTAGCTCACTAAGGCTAGCAATTACAGGCCACTATCTTTGATAAATGTAGCTTATAAAATATTTATTGAAGGTTTTGGCAACCCACCTTGATGCAGTATGGGGGGGGCTGAAAAATAGGGAACAGGCAGGATTTGTCCCTGGGAGGCTATCTGAGGACCACCTTGAAAAATTAATGCACCTTTTTTCCGCATCCAGAGAGGGCCCTGACCCAGTGGTTTTGATCTCTCTAGATGCCAGAAAAAGCATTTGATTATGTATCGTGGGTGTATCTATTTTGTGTATTGCAAGAATATTATATTCTGTATGAGTTTATAGCCTGGGTCAAAATACTATATACCAATCTGAGTACTAGGATATTGTGTAATCGCATGCACTCGGGGGCAATATTTCTTCAATGAGGTACCAGGCAAGGATGTCCTCTCTTCCCTTTATTGTTTAACCTGTTTTTAGAACCAATAATTTGGAGAATTAATAACACACCTGAAATTCAAGGTATCTCAATTGGTCCACATCAATATAAATTATCCATTTATGAGAATGATATACTTTTACACCTTTCTAACCTGAGGATATTGCTGCCTGCTATACTGAATGTTATCACAAGTTTTAGCAATAGTTCAAATTATAGACTAAATTTAGAGAAAACAGTGGTTATGCCTTTAAATGTACAGGCACAGCACTCTGATATTGCAGATTTGGGCCTGAAGTTGACACGAGATAAACTTAAATACCTAGGCATGTATCTGAGTAAATTACAAACTAAAATGAAATTATTCAATATGGACTCCTCGATGGAGCAGTTAATGTAAGATTTGGCAAGGTGAGCTCAATTACTGTTTACCCTCTGGGGTAGAATTAATGTTATTAAAATGAATGTGCTTCCCCGAGTTCTTTACCCCTTCAGTATGCTTACTCAGGTTATATCCCTTTCCTGGTTTACTAACCTGCATAAAATTATTTCTAATTTTATTTGGAACAGAAAGGCTATACAGAGGGCCTATCAGAAATTTACTGCACCCAAGGTGGATGGCGGCCTGCATCTGCCCAATTGTTATATTTATTATTTAGCTATATTCTGTAGTAAGTACCTTTAATGGTAGAGAGAAGTAGATGTTGAATTTCCCTCCCAATACATCCCACAATGGTTAGATATTGAACAATACCTCTGCACTATTCAGGGAATTGCTGTTGCTTCTCTTCTTCATATCCCCCTTCTGAGTTTAGCACAAACCCCCAGATATATGCCTTTGGAGGTTTCTATAAAAGCACATGCAGTTACAGTGAAGCCCACCAGGATAAAGCACAGCACTGCAGAATTCTGCAGTAGAGTTACTGCAGCAAACAATGCAATGTCAATGGCAGTTACTCCCTTTTGTCATGCAGTAAACCTGTGACACTGCACTTCCTCCTGGCAGGCTTCACTGTATGTCGACTTCTGAAAATAGACCTTATCAAAAATATATCACAACCTTTATTGGATAGTTCCAATTTTAAAATAGATTGCCATATCATTATAGCCCCTTTCTGGGCATCTAAACAAATTAAGAGTGTGGACCAACCAACTCTCAATGATAAATTTATCTTGTATGCCATTTTTCAACAAAGATACGGCACCTCCAATACAGGTGGTTTTAAATTTCTTCAAGTTGCCCTTGTGCTCACACAACATTTTGGGATGCTGCAGTGGTCTAATAACCATGGCTCTAAAATCTTTCTGCTGACAGCCTGGGCACCACTTTTACTTTCCTCCTCTAGACTCTATTCAGGAATCTATAACCTCCTACCTAATAAGGTAGATGGCTCACCCCGATACTGGAGCCATGCTCTATCCCCACAACAGGGTGCTTATAATGGGAATATCATTTGGTCTGATTCGTATAAATATCTTAAATATGATAGATATCACCTCATGCAGTCGAAACTTCACCACAACCTTTATTATAGCACTCTGTCCAAACTCTTTAAGATGGGTAAACAGTCTTCTGATGTTTTCACCAGATGCTTCAAGGCCCCGGGTACTCTTTTACATATGTTGGGGGCATGTGAAAGGCCCAAACTGTTTTGGGATATCTTCAAGAACAAACCAGACCCTCTTCTGGGCTTAAAACATGCCTTCCACCTGGATATTTGTCTTATAGGTGATTACAGAGGCAAACTGTTGGGGGTGCAGAAATACCATATTTCTCTGATTGCTGCTTGTGCAAAAAAAATAATAATATTGAGGCACTGCCTTGATAGGACTGATCCCTCTTTTATTGAGTGGCATAAAGACATTATTTCAGCTTTACAGGCTGAGAAAATGATTGCCAGTATGTACGATCACATTGCCTCTTATAGAAAGACGTGAGAAGCACTGCATACTTTATTACTGATCACTCCTTGAATTAATGCCCTTGTATCGGTGGAGGTTGGTTTTGGCTTTCATTTCTCTGGCCTGGTATTCCCATTATAGCCTTTCTATTTATTTTAGTTCTCATGAGAGCATGTATATTTTTTGTTGATAGTTTCCATTTATTCTCTGTAATATCTACCTACACCCACGGGTTGGGGGGAGGTTGCTCATTTGTCTTGTGTGTTTCATTGTTATGAAGTATGGTATGATATAGTATTATGAAAAATCAATGAAGTTTATTAAATTAAAAAAAAAGAAAATGAAAGCAAAGTTTGCCATCCCAAAAATGACTTTCATTTGAATCAAAGAACATTGGATATTCTATTATCTTGCTCCTTTGCTTTTCACTTTGGTATTCGATTTCCAAAGGACTCAGTCAGGCTTTCCTCTCTTTTTATAACAGAGTACACTCTAACACCAGGCACTGTAGTGATAGCTTTATCCCATTATTACACAGAAACATAGAAACATAGATGATGGTGGCAGAAAAAGACTGATAGTCCATCTAGGCTGCCCATATTATCCTATCATACCTGTGACCTGTTATCCCTGTGGGGTCTCCACTTACCCTATTCTGCCTATTCCATGTTTATGCCTCCCTTGCCCCTCTGAGTAGCTATTATATACCCTTGGCTCTATCCCAGATGTCACTGAAGCTGTTTATGGTTTTTAAACCCACTACCTCTGCTGGCAGACTATTCAATGGCTTAACCACTCTTTTTCATAAAATAATACTTCCTTGCCGGCCTTGTAGTGTGGTGGTAGTGCTACTGCCCACCATGGTGGTGACCCAGGATCAAGAGGGATCTTGTTTTGCTGGGGGGTTGGCTGGGGGGAAGAGGATTGAGCATTTTATTTATTTATTTGTAAAATCAGTTTACAACCTTTGAGCCAGAGGCTCGTTTCCAAAGGTACCTCGTCACATTAAAGACATACATAGAGTTTTAGGTTACATAGCATAGGTTTGCAAAACAATAGGCGTTCAACAGAGGCGCCACGTCACACTGAGGTCAGACAAAATACATTTAGGTTACAGGGTACATGTAATTGAGAACAGATGTTACACAAGTTGGTATCAAAAACTGAGCAATCTAATAGGTATACAATGAAACAGCTGGCACTGGCCAGAGTTAGACATAAACACGAGTGTGCGAGGAAGCAATGGTAGAATGGCTAGGTGGAGAGCTGCCCGGTGGGGCGTTGTCATGAGAAGTAGGGTGAGGCTACTTTCAGAGACAGGAGCAGCTACGAGTGTTGAAGAGTTGGTTTGAAGGGTGGTTTGAACTTGGAGATGGTGGTGGCATTGGTGATGGGGGCAGGGAGAGAGTTAAACCAGGATGGGGCTCTGTAGCAGAAGGACCTCTGGCCACGGCTGGTTCTTGATCTGGGGACCATTAGGGTAGTCTTGTTGGATGACATTGTTGCAATAGTGGGAGGGCTCAGGTGGATGGATGCCGTTACCCCAGGGGGGGAGAGCCCGAGTAGGGTTTTTTTGTGAGGAGACAGGTTTGATAGTGGAGCCGTTCATCCAGGGTAAGGAGTTTAGCCCGTCATACAGCTGACAGGTGTGTGGAGCCTGGGGCACCAGTAATCAATCTGCAGGCTTTATTCAGGGTTAGGTGAATTTTTTGAGTGCAGTCGTCGGCAGCACTATAGACTGGTAGACCATAGTCTACAAGGGACAAAACGGATGACGTAACAGTGAGCCGGAGTGCATTTGGGGGAAGGCAGGTTCTATGGCGGAAGAGGATGCCAAGCCGTGTGTTAGTGGTGGATGTTAGGGCATCTATGTGGTTGTGAAATGTGAGGGCTGAGTCGAAGGTAACCCCAAGGTATTTGTAGGAGCAGACTTGTTCCAGTGGCTGCTTGGTACTAGGAAGGATATAGAGTGGGTGGTTGCTAGCTTTGTTTTGGGGGTGGGAAAAGAGCACAGCTTTGGTCTTTTAAGATTGATGATGAGTCTGGCGCCCTTAAACCAAGCTTCGCACTATTGAAAGACTGCTGTAGGGTGTCCTGAAGGAGACGGATTGCGTGGTGGAAAAAGGACAGCGCATCTGCATACAGGAGAATTTTGCCAGGGCATGCACTGGGCAGGGTGTTCAGATAGAGCGAGAAGAGAAGGGGCCCAGGATGGAGCCTTGGGGACCCCAGAGTGAATGGGACGGGTATCAGAGAGTATCCCATTGATTTTTACACACTGTGATCGAGCGGCAAGATAGCTTGTGCACCATGCTAGGGGGCCAGCCGAGAGACCAGTGTGACAGACAGCATTCAGCAGAAGTGGATGGGAGACGGTGTTGAAAGCCTTTGAGAGGTCGATGAACACTGCACCAGCTAGGGAGCTGGTATTCAAGGAGGAGTGTAGGAAGTTGGAGAATTCAATTAGGGCAGTGCTGGTACTGTGACCAGCACAGAAGCCATGTTGCTCTGGGCATAAGATGTTATGCTTAGCCAGATAATCAGTGATTTGAATGGCCACCACTTTTTCCAGGGCTTTAGAGATGGGGGGGAGGATGGAGATTGGCCGGTAGTTGTTGGCCAATGACCTGTCGCCTTTTTGAATTGGTGTGATTATGGCTGTTTTCCAGGCCATGGGAAATTGTCCCAGGCAGAGCGATTGGTTAATTAGGCTGGTGAGTGGGGCAAGGACTTCATCTAGCACCAGCCTGAGGATACTGGGGTCCAGTAAGTCACTGCCAGGACTGTTGCTATTTAAAGTTTTGATTAGGATGAGTCTGGCTTCCCCGGTGGAAATCTTGTGCAGGTGGAAGCTGGGGTGCTGGAAGACAGGGGGAGGTTGGTTGGGGAGGGTCAAAGAAATTACTAGGGAGGACTGAGCTAAGGTCAGTGAAAGCTGTGTTGAGCCAGTTAGCTATGGTGGCAGGCTCGGTGGTGGTAGCCATTTCTAGTGAGCTGAGATGGGGCAGGGAGCGAGATTTTCCGCTTTAGTTGTTTAATATTATCCCAGAAAGTCCGGGCTAGCCCCAGAGGAGGAGTGGTGGCCTGGTAATGGTCAGCCTTATCTCGGGATGGCCCAAGAGCACTTATTCGGCTGCATTGTAAGCCTGCCTATCAGACAGATGACCCATTTCAGTGGCAAGGTGTCAGAGGTTATCCTGATTTCTTAGTAATTGTAGAAGGGCAGGGCTAACCCAGGGTGCATTCTGCTTTTTGGACCGGATTTTGGTGAAGGGTGCAAAGAGATCACAGGCCATGTTGAAGGTGTGTGTGAAGAAGGCGACTGCTGTTCATTCCCTGAGAAGGAGGATCACTGACTCAACTGCATGACTGCTATCAGCTGGAGGCCTGGTGGTAAGAGAGATCTGAGATAAGGCAAAGGACGGGAGGGAGCTGTGGGACTTCTGTATCATGTGCATGCCTTCCTATGCATTTGTTGACATGTGCAAACCAGCTATGGGGAGGGAGGGAGACAGGGAGGGACCAGAAAACAGGGAAAATCATGGGGGACAGGCTACTGAAGCCCTTCCCATGGTTCCATAGCCCGCTCCACCACTTTGGTCTGGTGGTAATTCTGGATATACTGTCCCATGTGGGGCAGCACTCCACCCCCAACCTGACAATCCACAGGGGATAGAGGACCCCTGAACAGAAGAGGTGAGAGACAGTCACGGACCATGGGGTTGGCAGAAGAGCTGCCTATTCTGACTGGAAGGATAAAAGTCTTTATGCCAAAAAAAGAGCAAAAAAAAAAAGAAAACTTCTCTACATCCTTTTTAAACATTCCCCCCATTAACATCACTTATGACCACATATCTTAGCTTCTCTGCTCTGGATAATTAGCTATTCACAGTTCATTTTGTTTATTCCTTTCAGGTACTTGAAGGTCACTATCATGTCCTCCTTCTCTCACTGTTTTTGAGTGAATAAATGTTCAACACCTTTAGCGGATCCTCATAGAATCTGCTGTCCTGGCCCTGAATCATCTTAGTCACCATGTGTTGTACTGTCTCTAACCTATCCCTGTCATTTTTCAGGTGGGGATTCCAAAACTGGGCACATTTCTCCAGGAGTGTCCTCGCTATTCCACCATTGGAACGCACCCACAATCCGGCACCAGGCAATTAGGGTACCAATCGGCAATGCCACCAATTATGTTTCTTGTGGGGAGCTGTGCCCCCAACCCCCCTTGTGTTGGGCTGTGCCCCCCCGTATCCCCCCTCTGATAAATTTCTTCTCTGGGGGTGGGAGGACTTTGGGGAAGGGGACACATCCTGTATTTGGTGCCCTGATCACCCAGTGCCATAATGCCAGTGCTCTGAGTGCCATAAGGGGTCTTCCCCAGTGACCTGTACAAAGGTAACAATACCTCCTGTTTCCTACAGTTGAACTCCCTCCCAATGTATCCTAGCATCCTATTAGCCTTGCTGAAGGCTTTGCTACATTGTCTGGTTTGTTTAAGGGAGTCACTAATAATGACTCCTAGGTCCCTTCCTTCTGATGCTTTGATTTTGTTTTCCAGCTAAACCCCTCCCATCCATTACTCTGTGTGGGTTGTTTGTTCCCTTAGTGCATCACCTTGCACTTCTTATTTTCCAGCCTTTACAGGTCTCTTTGCAAATCTCTTATCCCCTCCATGTTGTCAACTCTACCACGGAGTTCAGTGTTTATCTGCAAATAGACACAACCAGCCCTGGATTCCCTCTCCTATGTCAGTGATGAACATATTGAAGAGGACTTGGCCCAGCACAGATACCTGTGGTACATTTAAATTACATTGCTTGTTGCCCTTATTTACTTTACCTTTTCCAAATAGCACATTACCATTTTCTAAACTGCCTAGTCTGAATCCTCACAGAGCAGCCTACAGTTTCTCTTTCTCATAGAATCTTGGATACAGTTCTGCCCCCTATATACCTTGTATTCCCTATATAAGCTTAAACCTGGGATGTCAAGCAGCTTGACATTTTCAAATCAGAATCAGAGAATAATGTGTGGCTTGGTATCTATAGCCACAGAACAATTGACTCTCACATGCTTGATGCAGTTCTATGGTCTGCTTTAAATTTTCTCAGAATTACCTTGAATCTAAATTTATACCACTAATAACTCTTGGGCTGTAACATACCACATTTCATATCAACCTCACTGTAGCATGGTAAAGTCAATTGGACCAGTGGCCCATAATAGGGATCCTAGAGCATGAGGGCTACGGAGCAGAAGGGCAGCATCTGCCAAGGTATCTGCAGGGAGTTTGTAGTTTCTTGGGAGACTCTGCTTGTGCATTTACTGGGTGGAGTATCCCTCTACGTGATGGAGGAAATCAAAATAATCCAGGAAATTATCATAGCTGGAAACATTTCAGGGGAGAAGGGTGAAAATGGGGGTAGTTTACAGGCCACCAAATCAGAAGGATGAGGCAGACAAGGTACTAG
The DNA here is from genome assembly GCA_016271365.2 of Neoceratodus forsteri. Taxonomy (NCBI): domain Eukaryota; kingdom Metazoa; phylum Chordata; order Ceratodontiformes; family Ceratodontidae; genus Neoceratodus; species Neoceratodus forsteri. The sequence continues at coordinate 310,616,779 of JADMNL010000024.1, read as the reverse complement.
AAGATGAAATCAAAAGGGCACCATGACAGGGGATTGTGGTGATCATGGGGTATTGCAGTCTTCCTGACATTTATTTATTTAAAAATTGTTAACCAGAAAAGGCACACTGAACCAAGACTCATTTCCAGGTGCGACCTGGGCAGGGAAGCACAGATGAAACAAAGTTGCAAAACACAAGAATGCGGTTACACAGGTGATATTACAGATGAAATAGTAATATGGTGACCAAATATATTAGCAGCATGGAATAATACAAGTAAATGTGGACAAGTGTGAGAGAATACAATAAAGTGTGTGTTGTCTGTTGGGATAGATGACAGTGCTAGTATGGTCCAAAAACAGACCTAGGGCAGAGTCACAAATAACCTTGATTGGAGGCGGGTCAGAGTACGAGGGCAGTCAGAAGAGAGAGGATGGGAAGTCAAGAGGGGGTTGACAGGGACAGGAGGGTGCAGGAAGATGCCTTAGCTGATATCTAAAGGACAAGAGTACGGGGAGAGGTGGAAGGGGAAGCAGATTCCAGAGGGAAGGGAGGTGGTAGGAGAAAGCAGCTTGTCCAGCAGAGGCATAAGGTTGGGGAATAGAGAAGGTGTGGAAATCCCTAGAGTGGAGAGAGTAAGAAGAGGAGGGGACGAGTGAGATGAGTGAGGAAAGGTAAGAGGGAAGGGACCCAAATCAGTATTTAGCCATGAAGAAGGCACTGTGGGACTGGTGATGGGAAAGTTGTGGGAGGATGGAGAGGGAGGAATAAAGGGTGCAGTGATGAGTATGGCGGGGAGTGTTGATAGCAAAATGACAGAAGGATGGATTGGAGTTTCGTGGTGGCAAACAACATCAGATGCCAAGCACTAACTGATGCATTCCAAGTTGGCTTCTTACTTCAGTGGGTCAGGGAACCAATGAGAGAAGGAGTGACCTTGGACCTAATGCTTAAGAATAGCAATTATATCAGGGATGTAAGAGCAAGGGAACCACTCAGTAAATAGTGAGCATCTTTTGGTATGGTTTGCAGTTGAACTGTTCAAGAGACACAACAACTCTACAGGCTACCAAATCCAAGAGCTAAGGCTGACAAGGTGATAGGAGAGGAAATCAAAATGGCACCATCACAAGGCACTGTGGTGATCATAGAGGACTTCAGTCTCCCTGATGTGGATTGGAGAATCCCATTGGCAAGCAGCACCAGAAGCCAAGCACTGCAGGCATTCCAGAATGGCATCTTTCTTTAGCGGTTCAGGGGAAAACAATGAAAGAAGGGGTGACCTAATGGTCATGAATAGCAATTATGTCAGAGAAATAAAAGTAGGAAAACTAGTGGGTACTACAGACCACCTTTCAATATGATTCACTATGAACTAGGCAAGGAGCACATCAAGTGCATAAATAGAGGCCTGGATTTCAGAAGAGCAAATTTTGGGGAAATGTGGAAGAAGATTAACAGCAAGTTGGAGGGTCCATGGGGGCAGGAGTGTGTAATAGAGACATGGAGCATCATCAAGAAGAGCTAGAAGGAGGTTACCACCTTCTCTTGAGGTGAATGGGGAAGGGGAAGGAAAATAGGAAACCACTTTGGTTTACAAGTGAGATGGGGACAGCAGTGAGAGAAAAGGGTGGTGTTCAGGAGATTAAAGGGGAGCCAAGCAGAGGAAGATAGGGACAAAAGACAGAGGAAAGTGAAGTGAGGTCAACAGGGTAGTAAGGCAGACAAAGGCTTAAGTGGAACTAAGGATAGCAGAAGAAGTTAAGGAGGGTGATAAGACTTCCCTTTGCTACATTATGGAAAAGTGACAAAGAGAAGGGCACAGTTAAGCTGAGGCTTGGTGAAAGGTGAGTGAAAGAAGATAAGCATTAAGTGAAAATACTGTATAAATACTTCTGTTCAGTATTTACAAAATAGAAGGTAGGCCCACTACCAGAGGAGAAAGTTAACACCAGACCAGAGGCGGAGATGGAACTGTGCATGAAGCTGATAACTACCAAAAGTCTGTTCAAGGAGCTCATATCCCTAAAGGTCAATAAATCTGCAGGGCCAGATAGGTTACACCCCAAGGTTCTGAGAGAATATGGCAAAGGTGCTTGCAGTGCCCAAGGCAAGGCAAACTTATTTGTATATCACCTAATCCCAAAAGGTCTGGAAGCTTTAAAACCATATCGCAAACACAGAAGACAGCTAGGAAAAACAAAACAGCTAAAACACAAAACAGTGCAGTGTTTGGTGAAGAGAGTAGTGCTTGTGTATCCTGTAGAAATCGTTGTCCTTTTTCTCTTCCTACCCTTGGTTGATAAGCTGGGTAGCATATAGGGAATAGAGGGCCTAGTACCAAGGGTGAGCAGAGTGCCAGAGGAGGAGGAAGGTGATTACTTCGAAACAGAACCAAGCATGGGCTGCTGGGAGAGGCTGGATTTTATTTAGGATGTGGGAAGAGCTATTGTCCCACACTGAACCTCGGGCTTCAGCCCTGTCATTCAATGTTTGGTGAATAGAGTAGTGTTTGGGTATACTGTAGAAAACGTTGGTATTTCTCTATTCCCACCCTTGGTAGACAAGTCTGGTAGTGAGTAGGAAACAGAGGACCCACAAAAGATTACCTTCTCCAATTCATAGAGAGTGTGACTAGTAGCACACAGGAGAGGAAAGCCCCCCTGTGAAGGAAATCTCTGAGGACCCACGGATGCTGCCCCCCCATCCTCTGGGCAAGCTAAGAGGAGATGATCCTAGAGGAGATTATCCTAAATGCTTGACTGATTTCTGCTTCTGGGTTAGGGATGTAAATTTCAAAGGCTGATGATGTCCACTTCCCAGGTCTCTTAATGATGTGTGCCGGGCTGTTATTTCTTGATACTGAAGAAACAGTTCAATTCCAGAATGAATGTCCTGAGAATGAATATAGATGAAGTCCAAGCTGTTGAAGAATAGTTCTGCTATGATCCAGGAACCTTTTTGTGGTCATAGGTGATTGCTTGTTGGATTTTAACAGATATAGTAATGGATCTGAATATGAGTGGAAGAGCTTGAGTTTGTCTAGATGAGCTACTTGATACCGGTCATTACAGGATGGGTAATAAGTTCTGTGAATACTTTTATGAAATCTCTCTGTCTTTGAAGATGGTAGTGACAGGATAAAATGATCAGCTCTTTTCTGTAAATTGGCAATCTCAAGGAAGTTGGCAGAGAAGGATGATGATACAGTGAATTCTCTGGGACACAGAAATCCATAGAAAGCAAGGCAAATAGAAAAAGCAACTGTGGTGTTCGAAGTAGAGTCAAATGGATCCGAGTTCAATAAATACAAAATGGATCCCATGCTGGAGCCATCTATAGGGAGGCAATGAGGAGTTTTATTGATTGAAACTCTTTGAATACCCAGAAGGAGTAGTTTAATGGATAGATTGGAAAACAGTGAAGGTGATGGTGAATTAGACTGCGAGGAAAAGAAATGGATACATGAAAGGTATTGTTTAATAGTTCTGTATGACAGATTTAAGGCCTGATTACAAAAAGTTAGAAATGCTATTACATGATCCACGTGAGCAGAAGTATTCAGGGAGAACTGCAATGTGTAGAACGAGGAATACTTTTTACGCTGTAGTATAAGTAGTTCAGGTGGCAGGAACAAGAGTGGCCTCATGTGGCACTGATTTGCTAGTGAAAAAATTCTAACATATTATGGGGTCAGTAAATGAAAAAGGAGGAGTCATGACTGAGTCTGCTTAAGGATGGAGGCAATGAAGGTCTGACATTGTAAATGAGGTAACACATCATCTGTGTCATTTGCATAGCCTGGAATGGAACCATTGCAGTGTGAAAGAGATAACCAAATCAGTTTCCATATGAACAACATGATGGAATAGGATGAATACCTGCCTTGTTGATGATATTCGCTGTGGGATGATTATCAGGAAAGGTGAATACTGTCTGAAGTGATCAGGGATGATAAGAAGGTGTAGATGAATTCATGAAGTATTGTAATGTCTGGAGGCCAGGGCACAGTGATCTAGGATTGCTCAAAGACAGCAGTATAGCCATGTGTTGCGGATGCTTTTGGCATAGAGTCTGAGATGCAATATGGAAGAAGGGTCTTTGGAGAACATTGATCAACCATTCCAGGAAGGCAGAAATGGGACCACATAGCTAGATCTGATTTGCAGCAGCTGAGAATTTAGATATGGATGCAAGTCAGAAACAGATGCTGCCAGTACCACTAGGTAGGGAATGGATAAATGATCTTGCAGAATTATCATCATTGCAAAGTTGAGGTATCCCAGAAAAGAAATAAGTTAATGTTTGGTGCAAAAGGATTGGTTTGAAGAGGAGTCCACTAAAGCTTGGATCCTGTGGAGTTTATCTGGAGGTAATCAGCTTCCATACAGTCTGAATCTAATAAGATGCCAAGGAATTTGAGGGGTATCACTGGATCTTGGTGTCTTCGAACAGAGGAAGTGATCATTTCTGGAACAGCTGGGCAGGAGCAGTAATACCAGCTGCAGGAGGAGAATCTGGTAGATAGGTCGGGAGAACGTAATCAAACAGATGAATAACTGCTGGATGGCAACAAGCTTAAGTAATGCCCAAAAGCACAGCAACTAACCTGATGAAGCCATAGGCTGGATCAGAAGCCAAAGTAAGAAGTACTGCAAGGCAATACAGTCCTTCCAAGACACTCCAGAGAGATGGATGAATGGGGAACAGCCAAATTGTGTCTGGGATAGTGGCAGTCGAGTCAGGAGCCAGGGTCAAAGCATCCATGATCCTATTTGAAGAGCAGTCCAAAACAGCAGATGAAAAACAGCAGGCTCCTGCACAGCAAACTGAAGAGTATGACAGTGTAAGGTAGAGGAGGATAGCATTTAGATGCCAGTGGGATCCATGCAAAATTTAAAGGCGGATGCTGCATGATAGAAAGAAGGCCCATGCCTTGCAGCTTGAAGGAAGCCAGAACAGATCCAGTTGTGGAAAGGCTGAATGCTAGGACAAAGGCTGACACATTCAAATTCATCAGGAGTTCAGGAGCTACAGACAGCAATATTGCAGAAATGACTCTGCAGAAGAGGAATCCAATGTCTGAGGTATGGAGCAGTTATGGCTTCAAGGTGGATGGCATATGGACGAGTGGATGAGTACCCACAGAAACAAGAATGTTTGGAGTACTGGACAGCAGAATGAACTGATGGTTCAGAGGCTGGAGCAGGCTGAGCCGGAAAATGAGCTACAATCGCCGACATACAGAAGAGCAGGTTGGAAACTAAGGAGATGAGCGGAACCATTAAGTCCAGAATGTTAGATAGTGGAGAAGATTCCAGGTGAATCTGGCAGATCAGTCAGGAGAAAGCAGAGTATGTGTGTTTTGGTCACAGACAGCAATTGAAGAGGCTTTTTTGAGACAGCATCGGTGGGTAAGTTGTGGGGAAATTGGTGAAATAATGTCTTTATTATTGTCTGCATGTTAGGGTTTAGAAACAGTGTGGGTATATGAACATACAAGCATACGAAGAAGCCAGCAGAAGTAGGCCATTTGGTCTATCGAGTCTGCTCCTATTGCAGGGTTCACAGCTTGAGCTAATGTCCCTGCCCTACCTTCCCACTCCTCCCATCCTTCCTACCCATGATTCTTACCTTCCCCCATGCCTATCCCTGCCTCTCTTAAAGCTGCCCACTGTCTTCAATGAGATGACTTCTTCCAGCAGTGCATTCCAAGTGTCCACCACCCCCTCTCTGTGAAGAAGTGCTTCCTGACCTCCCTCCTAAACCTCCCACCCTCCAGCTTAAGACTGTTCCCCCTTGTGATATGGTTGCCACTCAGCTTAAAGAGACTCTCCTTATCAACCTAATTTATCCCTTTCAAGTACTTGAATGTCCCAATCATGTCCTCTCTTTCTCGCCTGTCTATCAGGGAGTACATGTTCAGTGCCCTCAACCTCTCCTCGTATGCCTTGCCCTGCTGACCAGCTATCATCTTTGTAGCCCTCCTCTGTACCTTCTCCAGCAGGTTAATGTCCTTTTTGAGGTGTGGGCACCAGTACTGAACTCCATACTCTAGATGTAGCCTTACCAGTGACCTGTACAAGGGCAGGATAACCTCCTCTCTCCTACTACTGATCCCCCTACCTATGCATCCCAGCATCTTGTTTGCCTTTGCTGCTGCTTTCTTGCACTGCTTGGAGTGTTTCAGGTCACTAGTGATCATCACTCCCAGGTCCTTCTCCTCCTCTGATGCAGCTACTCGGACTCCACCCAAGTAATACTCTGTCATGGGATTCTTGGCTCCAATATGCATAACTTTGCCTTTCTTGGCATTGAAGCCAATCTGGCAGATTCTGGACCACCTCCCCAGCTTTTCCAGATCTTCCTGTAGGTACTGTATCCCTTCAGCTGTGTCCTCTTTCCCACATAGCTTGGTGTTATCTGTGAATAGGCACACCTATCTAGGGTAGGAGTAATTAAGGGCTTATAGTGAAAAAAACCAAAACAGGCAGGGTACAGGTGAGTTAGGGTCAAGCAATAGTTGGCAAGGGGTTAAAAAGGGGCTAAAGGAGGCAAAAATGAAAAACAGGCAAGGTAGGACATACAGTGGCGTGAAAAAGTATTTGCCCCCTTCCTGATTTTCTCTATTATTGCATATTTGTCACACTGGATGTTTTCAGGTCTTTAGACAAAATATAATATTAGATAAAGGGAACCTGAGTGAACAAATAACACTTTTTTTTTTTACTTATTTCATTTATTTAATGAAAAAGTTAACCAACACCAACTGGCACTGTGTGAAAAAGTAATTGCCCTAGTTAAATCAACCCAATTAAAGGGATAATTAGAGTCAGCTGATTGAACACAGCCAGGCTTGATTACAGCCAGCCCTGCTCAATATAAACCTCACTTATTTTGGCCTTACCATCAGAGTCACGTTGCCAGCACAAAGATTCAACAAGCACATTATGCCATGATCAAAGGAAGTTCCTGAAAAGATCAGAAAAAATTTGTTGCCCTGTCAGTCTGGAAAGGGTTACAAAGCTATTTCTAAGGCTCTGGGACTCCATCAAACCACAGTGAGAGCCATAATCTCCAAATGGAGAACACTTGAACAGTAGTGAACCTTCCCAGGAGTGGCGGCCTGCCAAAATTACTCCAAGGGCGCAGTGTAAAATCATCCAAGAAGTCTCAAAGGATCCTAAAACAACATCCAAAGAACTGCAGGCTACTCTTGCCTCAGCTAAGGTCAGTGTTCATGACTCCACAATCAGAAAGAGACTGGGCAAAAATGGGCTTCATGTGAGAGTAGCAAGGCAGAAACCACTGCTAACAAGAAGAACATAAATGCTCATCTCTCATTTGCCAAGAAGCACCTGGATGATCCACAAGCCTTTGGGAAAATGTTCTATGGACAGATGAGTCAAAAGTGGAACTTTTGGACAACATGGATCCTATAATGTTCATGAAAGCAAACACAGCATTCCACAGTAAGAACACCATACCAACAGTCAAACATGGTGGTGGTAGTGTGATGGTGTGGGGATGCTTTGCTGCCTAAGGACCTGGATGACTTGCCATAATTAAAGGAACCATGAAGTCTGCTCTGTACCAGAAAATTCTTAAGGAGAATGTCCAGTCATCCTTCCGTCAGCTGAAGCTGAAGCAGTAGGGTCATGCAGCAAGACAATGATCCAAAACACAAAAGCAAGTCCACATCAGAATGGCTAAAAAGAAGTAAAATTAAAGTTTTGGGTGGCCTAGTCAAAGTCCAGACTGAAACCTAATAGAGATGCTGTGTGAGGACCTGAACGAGCAGTTCATGCTCAAAACCTACCAAATGTTACTGAATTAAAGCAGTTCTGGCGAGGAAGAGTGGGTTAAAATTCCTCCAGAGTGATGTGAAAGACTGATATTGAATTATAGGAAGTGTTTGGTTGCAGTCATTGCAGCTAAATGTGGCATAACTCCAGTTATTAAGTGTAAGGAGGCAATACTTTTTCACACAGTGCCAGTTGGTGTTGGTTAACTTTTTCATTAAATAAGTGAAATTAAAAAAAAACAAGTGTTATTTGTTCACTCAGGTTCCCTTTATCTAATATTACATTTTCTCTAAAGACCTGAAAACATCCAGTGTGACAAATATGCAATAATAGAGAAAATCAGGAAGGGGGCAAATACTTTTTCACGTCACTGTAGTTATGCTGGGAGTAGTGCAGTACTGCATTGCTGCCCCATCTGCATGCACCTCTCTGGGCTGAGGAAGGAGGTTGCCAGACTCAAGGCCAGGTTGGCTTGGGTTCAGAGGACCTACTCTCCCACCCAGGGATCCCCATCTGCCACTGCTCTCATGGAGGTTGCCCAGAAAGAGAAGTGGCTGGACAACAGTGGTCTCAGGGAGGGTTAGAGTGGTACCGCTGCAAAACACCTATGCTGCACTGGCCAAGCAGGAAAGTCCCACAGAGGCACCCAAAGTAGTGACTGAGGTGGATGTGGGGGTCCCCCATAATGGACACCCCCAAGGGAGAGGGCAGAGGACCCCAGAGGAGGAAGAGGAAGCAAATCCTGGTGAGGGACTCCACAGTGAGGGGGATAGAGTTAGGGTCAGGTAAGGATGAGGAGAGGGAGGCTGGGTGCTTTCCCATCTCCATGACTCACAGGGATAGAAAGAGGATCCAAAGAATAACTGGGGCAGTAGGAAGGGAGGAACAGCTGGCTGTCATTGTCCATCTGAGGACAAATGAACTGGCTAGGGATGAACCAGCAATAGTTCAGGAGGAGTTTAGGGAACTGTGGAGTGGCCTTAAGTAGGGCTGGGTGAACTGTTCTGTCTGAAATCTGGACCCCCGGATCAAACCCTGAATCCATGGACTCAGATAAATACAGACTTCACCACAGAAGTCTGGTTCTGGGTCCATGGAAAGCAGGGTATTTTTCTGCATGTCTAAGTTGCATGCAGTTGTACAGTAGCTGGAGGCACCAGGCAGAACAAAGAGTGAGGTGAGGAGGGTGGAGCTGAACCCAGGAGCTGGAGGACCACAGTCACAGTCACATGTTGGGGAGATCTGAGCATGGGCTGCAGCTGCTGTGGTCAGTCGGTCAGTGACTCTTTCTCCAGTTGGCTGTGTCGGTCTTGTTCTGAGACTGTGGAACTAGGCAATTGAGCCATGAAGAAAAAAGCAACTGTGTGGTAAAGTATGGGGATTCTTTTATGTACTTAAAAGTGTATTCTTGGTTTCACTGTGGCTGTCTGTGTATAGGCCCAGGGCAATGGCATTCTGACAAAATACATGCTGGCTTGTGCCATCCAGAAGAGGAGACAGAGAGTGAGAGAGAGAGAGAGAGAGAGAAAGAGAAAGACTAGACTTCTGGGGGCCAAAGAGAAATGTTATAGTCACAGAAATCACAAATAAAGTGTATTCTTGGTTTTATTGTGGCTGTCTGTGTACAGGCCCAGGGCATGGGCATACTGGCAAAATAAACGTTGACTTGTGCCATCCAGAGGAGAAAGAAAAAGAGAGAGAGAGAGAGAGAGACTAGACTTCTGGCACCAAAGAGTAATGTTATAGTCACAGATATCACAAATAAAGTGTATTCTTGGTTTTGACTTGCACTATCCAGAGGAGAAAGAGAGAAAGACTAGACTGCTGGGGGCCAAAGAGTAATGTTATAGTCACAGAGATCACAACTAAAGTACATTCTTGGTTTTGACATGCACCATCCAGAGCAGAAAGAGAGACAGACTAGACTGCTGAGGGCCAAAGAGTAATGTTATAGTCACAGAAATCACAAATAAAGTGTATTCTTGGTTTCACTGTGGCTGTCTGTGTATAGGCCCAGGGCAATGGTATGCTGACAAAATAAATGTTGACTTGTGCCATCCAGAAGAGGAGACAGAGAGAGAGGCTAGACTACTAGGGGCCAAAGAGAAATGTTATAGTCACAGAAATAACAAATAAAGTGCATTCTTGGTTTTATTGTGGTTGTCTGTGTATAGGCCCAGGGCATAGGCATGCTGGCAAAATAAATGTTGACTTTTGCCATCCAGAAGAGGATACAGAGCGAGAGAGAGACTAGAATACTGGGGGGCAAGAGAAATGTTATAGTCACAGAAATCACAAATAAAGTGTATTCTTGGTTTCACTGTGGCTGTCTGTGTACAGGCCCAGGACAGGGGCATGCTGGCAAAATAAGTATTGACTTATGCCATCAAGAAGAGGAGACAGAGAGAAAGAGACTAGATTACTGAGGTCCCAAGATAATTTTTTACAGTCACAGAAATCACAAATAAAGAAATTAAACTTGGTCTCAGTGTGGTTGTGCAATCTGTGTACACTGTATGGAGCCAGGCAGGCAAAATAGTGCTTGCATCTGTTTGTCTGTCTGTCTGTCTGTCTCTCTCTCTCCCGGCACACTCAACGTCATGGGCCTGAGCTGGATATGCCACCAGTACAGCCCTGACAGGAAGCAGCTAGCAGTTATTGCTTTTATTTAGCAATTTTACTGTAAAGTTTAAACAAATCATGCATTAAATGGTTTCATTTGGACCTCTGTGTTAAATATGACTGACTTTGGCCACATTTATGCACTTTTTCATGATTTTTAAAATAATTGTCAATAAATCAGAACTAATCAGAATAAATCAGATCTTCACCATGTTCTGGTTCTTATTTAATAAGGGTTATAACTTCACCAAGTTCTCCCAGCCCTAGTCTTAAGCAAGTAGCACGATCTGTGACTTTCTTGGAGGTGCTACCTGTCTATGACGGGGGAGGATAGGATTCTCCACACCAGCATCTTCTATGCATCATTGAAGGAATGGTGCATACAGGAGGGTTTCAGCTTCATTGGGGACTGTGGCCCCACCTGGAGGGATAAGGGCCTGCACAGGGATGACGGCCTGCACCCCTCCAAGAGGGTAACCATGGTCCTCAGTGAATGGTTTAAATGTTACACTGGTGAGCATTTAAACTAGCCAGAGGGGGGGAGGTGGAATAAGCCGGGGAGACATAAGCTGTCCACCCACAGGCTCATGAGGTTAGCCATGGGAATCCTGAGGGATTGAAATTCCAAAAGGAACCAAATAACAAAGGAATCAAGGGGTAAAAGGAAAGAGAGACATTGAAAAAAATAGTGGGGTAAATAAGGAATGGCAAATGGGGAATAAGAGGGGTGGCAGGTAATCTGGACAGCCATGTGTGCAAAGGCTCGAGGTCGAGGTAATAAGATTGCAGACCCTGAGGCCACCATGGTAGATGCAGACTTGGACACAGTAGCAATTATTGAGTCCTAGCAGAATGAAAACCAGGACTGGGATGTAGCCATACCAGGGTATACTCTGTTCAGAAAAGACAGGGTAGGTAAAAAAGGGGAAAGAGTGGTTCAGTATGTGAGGGACAACATAAAAACAATGGAAATACAGGAAGAGAAGGGAGGAGTTGAGGTACTGTGGGTCACCCTGGAGACACGGCGGGAGGCCGCTATTTGCACATGAATGATTTACAGACCTCCAGCACAGGGGGAGAGGTGGATAAAGATAGGATGGAAGCAACCCAAAGGATGGCACACAAAGGGGAGGTGTTGCTGGTAGGGGACTTCAGTCTATTGGACATGAATTGGAGCCTACCAGCTGCAGCAACCCTAAGATATAGGGACATCCTGAACTCCCTGCAAGGGGTGTTCCTCAGGTAACTAGTTAAGGAACCCACTCTTGGGGGGGAATAATACCAGACCTGGTACTGACAAATGGGGACAGTGTTGCTGATGTCACAGTGGGTGGCCACCTGGGGACCAGTGATCGCCGTATAGTGTGGCTCAATATAAGAACTTAGTCAGTGCTCTCTAGAGTAAAGGAGGGAAGGGGGAATATGATAGAAATGTTCAAATACCTTACAGGTATTAATAAGGTACAGGAAGGTAGCATTTTCCATAGAAAAAGATCTCCAGAGCAAGGGGTCATGATATGAAGCTGGGGGGGGGGGTCACAGAGGAGATGTGAGGAAATACTTCTTCATGGATTTGGTGGTGGACACCTGGAACAGCCTCCCAGCAGAGGTGGTGGGTGCTAAAATGGTAACAGGATTCAAGCATTCATGGGATAGACACAAGGGGACATTAGAAGTAAGGCAAGGGTAGGGGGGAGAAGACTGGAGATCAAGTAGGGTCTGCAGTGGCACAGTAGGTAGGGAATATAGGGTAGACTAGGTGAGCCAAGAGGTCCTTATCTGCCAACAATTTCTATGTTTGTATGTGACGAACAGGCTGGTTGGGACCAGCATCCCAAACAAAATGAGGTTGAGAAGCAAGGAGAAAGCACATGAGTCCTGGATGTGGACAGAAGCCAGGTGCTGGAAACCCTGGTAGGTGTAGGTCGGCCAAGAGGTGGGAACAGACCAACTCTTAATGAAACAGTTTGGTACGGAAGCCCTCCTAAGGGCTCGGAGAGCTGAGAAAGAATTCCAAGCAGACAGTGCAGTACCTTCTTTGAGTGATGGAGGCATGTTATCAGTAGATGCAGAAGATGGCTTGACACCAATACCTGCTGCATAGTGGTTGACAGCCCAGGGAGCAACCCAAAGTGGGGAGGTCCAATACTTTGAATGGAATGAAAGGCCCAGGTACAGGACATGCTTTTCCGAGTGAATAGAGGGTTACCACCTTCAGTTGGACATGGTGAACCTGAACCTTGGTCCGTAGGACCTACGGAACTGAGAATAAGGCAGGAGTAGACGTGGATGGTAACTGACTGAAACAGACTCCCGTCCCCAGTAGACAGGGTGATCCCACCTTCACTCAATACCTTGCAAGGTAGAGTTAGGGACAGAGACTATTGGACTGATGGTAGAGGCTGTGACTTCCTGAAACAGGCTCCCATCCCTGGTAGACAGGGAAAGACCACCTTCACTCGATACCTTACAAGGTAGGGTTGGCGATGGAGGCTGTTAGACTGCTGGTATGGGCTGAGCAAGGAAAGAGCAGTCAGCTGTTGCAGTATTAGAAAATATAAACAGAGTAGAAATAGCAGTAAGAAAGGGAAAATGAGCAGGAAAAGGAGGGTTGAGAACAGAAGAAGGACAAACATACACTGCTGGACAAAAGACGAATTGAACAAACTGAGGGCACAAAACAAAGAAGCCAGTACTATTGCCCTTGATGTAGCAAACAGAATAGGGTCAGGCAGGGACATCGATAGCAGAGGATACAGTATATGCCTTTTAAGAAATGGATACCTTTGATTTGCCTTATGCTGTTTAAAGCACAAATACAGTCACCTAAGCAACACCAATGATGAGGCAACCTGTACTGCTATGGAGGAAATTATATACTTTATATAGCTAATAGTTAAACCATGTAATCCCATGAACACACTAAGGCAGGGCATTGCATTATGGCATATCATGACTGTAGGCAGGAAAACTGTGGAGATAGATGTCAGCATAATAAATTCATTGTTTAGAGAATGGAGTGCCATTGTTAGATGAGTATAGCTTTAAGGCTGAGTGCTACAGGAGCATGCACAACCTGAACACGCTGGTGTAGAGATGGAGCTGTGGCTCCAAGTAGCAACAAAATGCCCCAAAAGAAAACAAAGGAAATAATGAACAATGGAACCCAGAAGACAAGGTGGGGGGACGACGACGGATGAAGGCAGGAGCAGGGAAGGAAAACAGGCATGGCAGAGACGAAGGAGGAAGAGAAGAACAGAACAGAGGGAGGAGGGGGGAACAAATGAGCACAGAATGAAGGGAAATGGAGGAAGGGGAACAGGTACAGAGCAAAAACGGAGAACAGATGGAAAAACAAATAGCCAATGGTGAGAGGAACAGGAGCCAAGAGCAAGGAAGGGAAGGAGGCTCAGCCACATGAGCCACACAGAGCCTAGAGCACCCCGAAATGCAGTTGCTTCAGAACAAGCTAAAAAGAACTGCTGGCAGAGGCTGGATTTTATTTAGGATGTGAGAGGAACTATTCCCCCATGTTGAACCTCGGGCTTCAGCCCTCCCATAAAATTAAACAGGGTAGCATCCTCTAAAGTTCAAACATAAATCAAATAATAACTGACCTGAGACACTGTCAGTTGCTTAAGTATTCTCAAGAGTTTGTTGAAAAATATAGCATTTTAATACTTTCTTAAATGCCTCCACTGAGGCGGCAGACTGCAGAGCGATAGTCAAGGCATTACAAATACATGGTGCTGTGACAGAAAAAGGCCCTGTTGCAGGGCAGCCTTAAACAGACAGAAAACAGCTTAGTCTTGGTGAAGTGATGAGGATGACCCAGACTATATAAGTCCAAGAGGTATTTATGGTATCCTGGACTCAATCCATGCAGGGTTTTGGATGTCGGCAAAGCAATCATGAAGGTGGTGTGCATCAAAATGGCAGCCAGTGCAGCTTGCATGGGACAGGAATGATATGTATGGATGTTTTGATTTCAGTTATGTTTCTATATTTCTTGTGCCTGTGAAAACTATATAAAATTATGTCTAATTAATTATTCATAAGCTAAAGAAGCTGACTTATTGGCTGCCACGCCAATCTGAAATCTCTTAGAAATGCCTGGCAAGGCAGCCACACAGATGATTGCAGTGCTCAGCCTCTACATTGACGTCAACAGCAGCGAAACAACAGAAGTGATTTCAGCACTGCTGTCAGTATACAGTAAGAAATGAGAAAAATAAATGAACAGTCGTGTATTCCATTCAACAGCTGCCACACATCAGGATTGCTCCTACCCACCAGCATGTCAGCATATCCACACAGGTTACCACAAGAACCAATACTGGCACGCGCTGCCCTGGGATAAAAAAAAATAAACAGAAAAACATTTTTACAGAGTCAGTACTGCGATTAGACTTATAATCACAATAATGACCTCAGAGCCATTAATTTCCTGTTGATTAACAACCGGCAGGGTGGAGTTTGCCCTTGGTTGCGCCTTGGGCCACCCTCTCCCCCAGCTAGTTGTTACTCTCTAGGAAATGACTGGCTCTTTGGTCATTATTGCTTAATTACTTTTCAGTTGTGCAAAAAGTCAAAATGTAGCAAATAACCTGCAGCTGGAGCAAAAAGGCTCCCCTCTTGTTACAGTCTTGTTTGGCAGAATCCCTTTTCTCTCGAAGGCCCTGTCCACACTACGCCTCTGTAACATTACAGAGGGTGTAAAACGTTGCCGTAACAGGTCGTGTTTACACCTGTAACGTTACAGGAGGCGTTTTCATAACCGTTGTTGAAACCACATATGAAGTGGTTTCAACAACGTTGCGAAACCTGTCCCGCTTGGTACCGCTACCGCGGTAGTGTGGACTCGCCGGTAACTGTCCCTGTAGGGCACAAAGAGCAGCGAGAGTGCATTGTGGATCGGCACCGCTGTAATGGTCGCCGGATCCAGATGTGGACCGTGGTACTGGTCCCGTAATAGACACCGCCGAGGTGTGGACGCACTGCACTGCTCCTGCGTCGAACGGATTGCATCCGCTATCGGGCGCAAGCGGTGTAGTGGACAGCCTTAGACCGCCCTCCTCTTTGTATTATTTCTCTCCCCCATCCTGTTAATGCTCTTGTACCTGGGATGGACTTTCCTCCTCTCTTCCTCCCCCTTTCTGCAATAGGGCATAAGGTTGAGTCGGCACTTCTAGAACATTAGTGTGTTACTCACCTTGCTCTGCCCCATTTGTGCTGATGATCCTTTTTTGATAGTCAATCTCTGATCTGCTCTGCTGGGCAACCTTTCAAAGAAACACAGAAACATAGAAACTGATGGCCCACCTAGTCTGCCCATTTTTCCTGCCTACTGTAACACCACAAACCCTACATGATCTCTGGCTTTCCCCCCCATTTCCTTACCATTAAGGTTCCCTTATGCCTATCTCATGCCTTCTTGAATCCCACTACAGTCTTTGCCCCCACCACCTCCACTGGGATGCAGTTCCAGGCATCCACTACTCTTTCTGTGAAGAAGTACTTCCTTACATCTCCTCGGAGCCTACCCCCCTCCAGTCTCATAGCTTGACCCCTTGTTCTTGAGCATCTTTTTCTTTGAAAAAGACTTCCCTCTTGAACCTTATTTACACCTGTGAGGTATTTGAAAGTCTTTATCATATCCCCCCTTTTCCTTCTTTCCTCTAGGATGTACATATTGAGTTCCTCTCACAGGGCTTTTGATGCAGACCCTGGGCAAGGGGTCATTATGTCGCATGGCAGAATGCCGTGCGGCACAATCACGTTGCACAATTTCTTGTTGTTTTTTGTTCTGTGGGGGGGGCTAACCTCACACACTCTCGGACCCCCCACTTAAGATTCCAACTCTGGGCGGGGTCTAACTGGACAGTGTATAGGTCCAGGTTTCGCCAAAATGCCGTATGCTATTAAGCATACAACATTATGACCCGGTATGCAGACCCTGCACTATTTTAGATGCCCTCCTCTGGATCACCTCTACTCTATGTCCTTCCGAAGATATGGTCTCCAGAACTGGACACTGTTCTCTAGGTGCAGTCTCACTGGTCATTTATACAGTGGTATCACCACTTTCCTCTTCCTGCTGGTGATACCCCTCCCTATGCAGCCTAGCATCCCAATGGCTCTCCACACTACCCTGTCACACTGTTTGGCCACCTTTATGTCATCAGATATAATTATTCCCAGGTTTCTTTCCTGTTTGGTGGTCACCTGTACTGCTCCCCCCATTTTGTACTCCAGCCCTGGGATTCTGCGCCACAAGTGCATAATCATGCACTTCTTTGCATTGAAACTTAGTTGCCACATTCTTTACCATTCCTCAAGCTTTCTTAGATCCCTATTCATTTTTTCTACCACCCCGGCATGTCTACTCTAATGCAGATTTTATTGTCATCTGCAAAAAGGCATACTTTCCCTTCGAGTCCCTCTGCAATGTCACTAATAAAGACATTAAAGAGGAATGGTACTAGTACCTATCCCTGAGTCACCCCACTGGTCACCCTTCCTTCTTCGGAGTGAACTCCATTTACCACCACCCTTTGTTACCTGTCCCCCAACCAATTTCTTACCCAGTTTACCATCTTTGGACCCACTCCCAGGCTGCCCAGCTTGTTCATGATTCTCCTATGTGGAACGGTGTTGAAGGCCTTACTGAAATCTATGTAGGCCACATCTACCACTCCACCCTAATCTAATTCCCTGGTCACCCAGTCAAATAAATCTATCAGATTTGTTTGACATGACCTCTGCCAGTGAAGCCATGTTACCTCAGACCATTTAAACCACTGGATTGAAGATATTCCGTATCCTTTCCATTAGTAGTGATTCCATTAATTTCCCCACCACTGAAGTTAGGTTGACTGGCCTGTAATTGCCAGCCTCCTCCTTGCTCTCAGTTTTGTGAAGTGGGACTACATCTGCCCTCTTATGTCCTCTGGGACCACTCCTTTCTCCAATAAGTGGTTGAATAGGATTATCAGAGGTATTGCCAGCATCTCTCTGAGCTCCCTTAATATCCTGGGGTGTATCCTGTCAGGCCCCATTGTCTTGCTGACTTTCAGATATGTGAGGTGTCTTCAAGGCTCTCTCCTCTGTAAGTGGACTAGAGTCCACATCCCTTCCTTTGATGCTACTGGATGAATACTTTTGTTCAATGTTCACGTTTGTTCAGGCTTGACACTTGTCTGTGGCCCCTCTACTTCCTTTTCCTCCGTGATCACTGAACAAAATTATTTGTTTAGGATGTCTGCTTTTTCCTTAATGTCCCCTTCCACACACACACACACACCCTTCCCTCCTTAGCCTTAAAATACCTCCCCTGGTCTTTCTCCTTTTGCTTGCATACCTGAAAAATGTATTGCCCCTTTTCTTCACTATCTGAGCTATTTTCTCCTCCATTTGTGCCTTTGCACGCCTGACTGCTTTCCCTCCCCCCTCTGCTTCTCTTACGAACATACAAACATATGAATTTGCCAGCAGAAAAAGGCCATAATGGTCTATCAAGTGTGCTCGAGTGTGCAGCTCAGATTAGTTCCTTGGAGTTGCCCTCCCTCCCCTACTCCCCATGGAGTCATCTATCCCTCCCCCAGTGCCCTTCCCCTTCCCCATTCCCGGAACACCCACCCTAATTTTCTACTTCACCCAATCCCCCCCCCCGAGCCACTGTATTTACTGTGACCACCTCCTCTGGCAACTCGTTCCACCCGAACACCACCCTTTCAGTGAAAAAGTTCTTCCTCATTTTCTTCTTAAATCCTCCCCCCACTAGCTTCAGGCTGTGCCCCCTTATTGTCCTTAAGTTAAAGATGCCTTCCAATCCTACCCTGTTTACCATCTTAAGGTACTTGAAGGTCCACATCCTGTTCCCCTCTCCCTCCTATCCTCCAGGGAGTACATATTTAGCTCACTCAGCTTCTCCTCATATGTTTTGTACCCCATACCCTGGATCATCCTGGTTGCCCTCCTCTAGACCCCCTCCAGTAGCTTGATATCCTTCTTCAGATATGGGCACCAGAACTACACATAGTATTCCAGGTGCGGCCTCACCAGTGACTTGTACAGTGGCAAGATGACTTCTTCCCTCCTAGAGGTTATTTTCCTGGTGATGCAGCCTAGCATTTTATTTGCTTTGGCTGCTGCCTTGTGGCACTGTGCCGAGTGTTTCATGTCTCCTCTGACCATGACCCCAAGGTCCTTTTCCTACTCCGAGACTGCCACCTGTACTCCCCCCAGCCAGTATCTGGCCCCGGGTTCCTAGCATCCAGATGCATGACCTTGCATTTCTCTGCATTGAAACCCAACTGCCAGATTCCAGACCATTTCTACAGCCTAGCCAGATCCTCCCTTAATTCCTGTTTCCTTGATATGCCTCCATATTCTCCTCCCTCTTTGTCTCCTTATACCTCCTGAATGCTAACTTTTTTGCCCTTACCTTCCCAGCCACCTCTTTTGTGAACCATAGCGGACTCTTTTTCCTTCCTTGCCTGACTCAGAGGTTCATTGCCCTCACTATCCCCACTTTTAGCTTTGCCCACTGTTCCTTCACTCCACCCAAGTCCTCTCCTGTGAGGGCATCTCTGAGGCATTTTCCCATGTTTGTAATATCGGCCCTCCTGAAGTCCAAGACCCTCGCCTTTGTGTGGTTCTTTTCTGCCACATCTCTTATATTCAGGGCCCCTACTTTTCTGTGGCACAGTGGGACCAAGTTCTGCGGCAAGACTACCATTTGCCGCAGAACTTCTGTGGCGGTGGTTTGTAATTTCTGCGGAAGTTCTGCAGCACTAACAAACTACCACATCACAGTGTCAGCTTGTCATCCTGACTTCACTTTCATGGCAGTGGTTACAGCAATCAGGACGATGGAAAGCACAGTAACACTAGTTCAAAAAATAACAGACTTATAAAAATAATTTTATGCCTAAAAAAGCAAAACAAATGTCTCTCCCTTAAGGTCCTAGCCTGTTGCATAAATGACATACGCAGAGGGGATCTTATGTGATAAATAAGGTATTTCTATATGCATGCTATCTATCCCACTAATGAGGTTTCCACTGTCTATCACTTATATATTTGTATGTGCTTTCTACACCACTTATGAGGTTCTCACTGTCTATCACTTATATATTTATATGCAATCTGTAATATACATACAAATATGTGTGTGTGTGTGTGCGTGGTGAGAGAGACAGGGATGCTGTATATATGTGTGTGTGTGTGTGTGTGTGTGTGTATATATGTATATATATATATATATATATGTATATAAATATATATCTTTTTTTTTAATTTCCACGAACTTGCATCCTCATTCATACAGGTCCCATTGGAAATGGAATAGAGGAGTTATTGCAAAACTAATTTTTCATGTCAACCTGCTTTCCCTGACACACTACACTGCGTAACACCATCAGGCCATGACAATTATAGAAACATAGAAGTTGACGGCAGATAAGGACCGCAAGGCCCATCCAGTCTGCCCATTTCTTTTTCTACCTTATAAATGTGCCATCGGCCTTTGCTCTGTCAGTGGCCTATCTATTCATACTCATTTGTATTGCTCCCTTATGCCTATCCCATGCCAGTTTGAAGCCCTGCACTGTATTCATAGCCACCACTTCTTGTGGTAAGCCATTCCATGCATCCACCACCCTTTCTGTGAAAAAAAATTTCCTCACATTCCCCCTTAATCGGCCCCCCTCTACTCTCACGCTGTGTCCTCTTGTCCTGCTATTTTTCTTATATTTAAACATGTTAGACTCTTTCACCTTATTAATGCCCTTAAGGTGTTTGAATGCCTCGATCATATCACCTCTCTCCCTCCTTTGCTCAAGGGTATACATATTGAGCTCTGTTAATCTGTCCTCATATGTCTTCTGATGCAGTCCCTGCACCATTTTGGTTGCCCTTCTCTGGACTGCCTCAATTTGGTTAATGTCCTTGTGAAGGTGTGGCCTCCAATACTGCACGCAGTACTCCAGATGGGGCCTAACCAATGTCTTGTAAAGAGGGATTATTACCTCCCTCTTACGACTTGTGATACCCCTACTAATACACCCTAACACCCCCCTAGCCTTACCTACTGCTTTAGAGGTCTGCTTGGATGATTTCAGGTCATCAGTGATGACAATGCCCAAGTCTCTTTCTTCCTTTGTGACTGCTAGCAACTCCCCTCCCAGCCTATAGGTGGCTTCAGGGTTTCTCTTCCCTATGTGCATGATCTTGCACTTCTTTGCATTAAACTCCAGTTGCCACTCTTCTGACCATTTTGCTAGTTTATCCAGATCTCTTCTCATTCTGCCCACCTCATATGGATCATCTACTCTGTTGCAGATGTTGGTGTCATCAGCAAACAAACTTTACCCTCCAGTCCATCTGCATTGTCACTGATGAAGATATTGAAGAGGACTGGCCCCAGGACTGATCCCTGAGGTACCCCACTTGTGACTTGCATCTCCTCTGACTGTATACCATTTACCACCACTCTCTGTTTTCTGCCCGTCAACCAGTTTGCCACCCAGTTGACCAACTTCTGACCCATCCCGAGCCTACCCAGCTTATTTATCAGTCTTCTATGTGGAACCGTGTCAAAAGCTTTGCTGAAGTCAAGGTAGGCGACATCAACTGCTCCCCCTTGGTCCACCACTCTGGTTACCCAGTCAAAGAAATCTATGAGATTAGTTTGACAGGACCTTCCTTTTGTAAACCCATGCTGTCTTGGATCCTGTGCCCCTATGGATTCCAGGTGTTGCACTATCCTTTCCTTAAGGAGTGCCTCCATAATCTTGCCCACTACTGAGGTAAGACTGACTGGTCTGTAGTTCCCTACCTCCTCCCTGCTACCACTCTTGTGGAGAGGGATCACATGAGCCCTTCTCCATTCTTCTGGGACCTGTTCTGTGCTCAGAGACTCACTAAACAGTTCTGCTAATGGCTCTGCTAGTTCCATCTTTAGCTCCTTAAGTACCCTGGGATGTATGCCATCAGGTCCCATTGTCTTATCCACTCTGAGCTTAGCAAGCTCTTGTAGGACCCTTTCTTTTGTGAAGGGAGTAGTGCTCACCTCCCTCCCCCCTGTGTCCATGGTGCTGAGCTGTGGGCCCTGCCCTACCTTCTCTTCAGTAAATACTGAGCAAAAGTATCTATTTAGGATAGATGCCTTTACAGGGTCCTCCCCTCACATGCTCCCTTTTCTCCATTAAGCTTAGCAATACCCCTCTGGACTTTCTCCTTTCACTAATGTACTCATAGAAAGTCTTGTCACCTTCTTTACTGTTCGTGCTAATGTTTCCTCAGTTTGGGACTTTGCCTGCCTTACTGCCTTCCTGCTTCCCTTTAGGGCAGTTTGGTATGCCTCCATATCTTCATCCTGATGTGTTCCTTATATTTCCTGAAGGCCACCCTTTTGGCTCTGACCTTTTCTGCTACTGTATTTGAGAACCAAAGTGGTTTCCTTCTTCTTTTGCACTTCCTTTTCTGTCTAACACAATGGGATGTTGCTTCAAATATTGCATCCTTAATGCTTGCCCACTTTGCCTGTACCCCCTCACCTTATGTGAACCAACTGTGAGATAGAGCTCTCCGGCCCATCACAATGTGTCCACCATGTGACAGAATACTGCACCATACCTTCCCAGGCTCTGAGCAGTGATGTGTTCCACCAATCCTTGTGCTGCCCAGCCAGCTCCCAGAGCTAATCTCTGAACCTGAGTTGCCAGCATGGAAACACAGCATGCTACCCTCTGGCCCAACAGCTGTCCCTGCACACAACATTTCTCAATAACTTTTAGGTGATTCTATCAACCAATGACAATATGTAATTAATAACCCTGGCAAAAATGCGTACAATGCAATTATTTATTTAACAGGTCTATTCTTTCAACAGGTCTACACATTATTAAATTTCATTTTCTGGGGTTTAATTACTTTATTTTTCTTAAAAATTTAGACAGTTAAATTTATTTTACCAGTTATTCATTTCAGATAGCGTCTCTATACCTTAAAGGCACAAATAGGTTTGTACAAAGTGAGGTATGGACTTAACAGGTTTGTGCTATTGACAAGGTTTTGTTTAAGTTGGCCCTAGTGCAACAATGTAAGACTGAAAATTGTATTAGGCTGTAGTACAGGTTGAGCAAATATCGCCATGCATGATGTGCTGTGCCACCATCTCTGGCAGTGGGAGCTGTGGTAGATAAGTGACTGTTCATTTCAGTTGCAGAATGCAGCCATTTCATTAGCTAATGTATGATGTTATAGCAATGATAACATCACATTCTGAACATATAGGGGGGTTTTGGATTTTAAAAGAGGGGAAGGGAACCAGATTCTATGTATAAACAGAAATATTAATAAAAAATCACCTAGAAGAGTGAATTCTGTGGCACATGAGAAGTTCTGCAGGTAGATTACAAGTTCTGCGCAAAATTCTGCGGCCGCAGATTTCTAGGGGCCTTGTTTATACTGAACCTCACCGTACAGTGATCACTAGTACCGAGGTGGCCACCCTCCGTGACGTCTGCAACACTGTCCCCGTTAGTGAGTACAAGGTCCAATATTGCTCCCTCATGAGTGGGCTCCTTTACTAGTTGCCTGAGGAACAACCCCTGCAGGGAGCCCAGGATGTCCTTGCTCTTAGCAGAAGCTGCAGCTGGGGTGCTCCAATCTACATCCAGCAGATTGAAATTACCCACCAGCAGCACCCCCCCCATTATTTACCATCTTTTGGTGGCTTCAACCAGATACTTATCCATCCATCCCCCCCCGCCCCCATGCTGGAGGTCTGCAGATCACACCAGTGTGTATAGCCACTCCATTCCCCATCTCTAGGGTGACTCACAGTACCTCTGCCCTTCCCTGTGTTCCCTGTAAATCTGTGGCTTTCATGCTATTCTTCATGTAAAGAGCCACTCCTCCCCCTTTCTCACCCATCTTGTCCTTCCTGAACAAAATATAGCCTGATAAGGCTATGTCCCAGTCATGGTTCTCAATGCACCACGACTCAATAATGACAGTCAGTCAGTCTCTGCCATAATGGCCACTAAGTTTGGGATTTTATTTCCCAGACTTTGAGCATTTGTGTACATGGCCTTCCAAATTCTGCTACCACCCTATTGTCAGTCCCCCCTTTTCCCTTCTCTCCTTACTCCCCTGCCCTCATTCCCATCTCTCTTCATTTCTACCATTTTATTTTTCTTATTATCAGGTACCCTTTGGGATTTGTCTCTCTTTGGGTTCTCCCTACTGACTACTTCAGCTTCTGGAGGGTGACAGTTTATGTCTCCCTACTTTGCTACCACCACACCCCTCAGCTAGTTTAAATGCTTGCTTATGTAACATTTAAACCCCTCACTGAGGACCTGGATTCCCCTCACAGATGAATTCAGGCACTCTCCACTGAATAGGCCTTTATCCCTCCAGGTGGGACCCCAGTCCCCAATGTAGCTGAATCCTTCCCCTCTGCACCACTCCTTCAACCACTGGCTAAAGATCCTGGTATGGAGTACTCTATCCTCTCACCTGTCATAGACAGTCAGTACCTCAGAAAAGGTCACTGAGCATGCTACTTGCCTTTAACTCCTTCCCAAGTACCTGACCTCCTCTGGCACTATCCTAACCTCATCCCTAGCCAGGTCATTAGTCCTTAAGTGCACAATGACATACAGCTCTCCCTAGTGTCATGCTGCTCTATCAATCCTCAGGATCCACTTTCCATCCCCCCTCCGAGCCATGGCACCAGGTAGGCACCTAACCTTCCTCTCCCCCTCCCTTCCCACCCCCAAATCTATCCCCCTTACAATGCAGACCCCATGCAGGAGTTGCTTCCTCCTCCTCTGTGGTCCTCTGCTACCCTCCCCTGGGGACTCCACCATGGAGATCTTTTACATCCTTCCTGGTTACTACAATGAGTGCCTCCTTGGGACAGTCCTGCTCCACCAGGGCAGCGTAGGGATTGTTTAGTGGTACCATAGAGTGAATGTGCCTCTAACCCACCACCCTCACCCTTCTCGAGCCCACCATAGTCCAGCCACTCCTCCTCCTCCTCCTCGGCACCCTTTGAGGCAATGGTGGGGGACTTGGTGGTCCCTGGGCTGGGGAGGCGGCCCACCGAATCCTAGCTAGCTTGGCCTGGAGATGAGCAACCTCCCCTCTCAGCCCAGAGAGGTGCACACAGATGGGGAAGCACTGCAGTTTCCAGAACGTCTCCCAGAAAACTGCTGCCCTACAGCCACTGCACCACTCCCAGCATATCAATTATCTGACCTGCCTGTTTTTGCTTCGTTTTCCTTAAACCCTTTTTTACCCCTGCCCAAGACTGGATAGGTCACCCTACCCTAGATTGGGTGTGTTACCTACTCCTCAAATTTTGCTTACTTTAATCCCTTTTTTTACCCCTACACTAGATAAGTGTTTCGCCTAATCCCAAACTTTTGCTTACTCTAAACCCCCCTTTTGGTTCTTCTTTTTTTTCTACCCCTACGCTAGATAGGGTGCTTCATCTGTTCCCAACTGTTGCTTACTCTAAATCCTCTTTTAACCCTACCCCAGACAGGGTGTTTCACCTATTCCCAAACTTTTTACATGACCCTACCACTCCTCCCTCCCTTGCAGTGTGTGAGCTATGACAAGAGTTTAACAGGAATCTTATCTCATTTGTCAGGGAGACGTTCTGGTTCCCTGCTTCCTCCTGCTATGTCCAAACACCTAGTGTACTCCTTTACTGTTCCTCTGTCTCCCTGCTACAGTGCAGAGTGTCCAGCTGCTGGCTGCCTTGTTGGGCTGACTCCTGTAAGAGGTCTAAACCTCACTTTTAGGTTTTTAGCAATATTGGGAATGCAAATAATTACAAACAAGTTGCATTCAAGTAATAAACAAGTTTATTACTATAAAAGGGATAAATCACAGTTGCCCTAAGCAGTTCTTACCAATATGAACCGGGAGCCAGTGCTAAGTGTTTCCTACACCTCGAGGTTTCTCTGTAGTCTATTGGGATCTCTCGGGTCTTCGAGGTGTAAAGCCTGTGCATTGCATTATATACCTATGGTAATTACTATGGTTACTAAAAGATAGAAACATTTCTAGTTACAGAGATGAGCCCTATTGGCTAAATTAGAGGTGGCTCCATGGTCCAAGATAACATTATGTAATTCTGTAAAATCATCAGTTTTAGAACAAAGAAGTTGTTATATAGAGTCTTACATAACAAGGTGTAGTGGTGCACATCACCAAAGGATGGCAGTGTTGCCTTACATATTATAGTTACTTCAAGGACAGGTGTCTTGGCATTTGACAAGTAAGAAATAGACAGAAAATACATAGTATAATATGTGTGCATTAGCAAGCAAAGTGGGTTACAACAATATGCATTTATCCTGACATCTACTCTTATACGGTAGATGCCCTTAGCCCTATGTATTAGTATAACCTATGCCTAAACATTAGCTATCTACGGTGTACCCCTGAGGGTATCAATTAGGGTGCAGGGACCTCGTGTAACAATTCCCCCCTTGTTGCCTCCAAGGGCAACACAAAGCATGTTTTAAATGTTACCCTTAAGGCAAGGATCAAGTAATGTGGTCATGGCCCATCAGCCACTTGTGGAACCTGAGACATAAGTTCAGAGATGAGTCTGGGATTGCAGAGACATGTGAGTGTGTGTGGTGGTGGTGGTGGTGAAGGATTCCAGATGATGCTCTCCTTCTCTGGGGTGTGAAGGAGGGTAGCCAGTACTGCTGCAGCACTGCTACTTTGTGTTGCAGCACTTACAACTGACTGGAATGGAGGCTGCCAGTGTGCTCCATGATGGCATGCATCCATGCTTAAGCCTAGAGACTTTCATCACATCTTGGTGGAGGAGAGGGGGAGAAACCTGATGATAAACCTGGTGTGTCATAGGATGACACCCAGGGTGACACCCAGAGAACTGTTGACTCTACAACAAAAAGGACAAAAGCTGGTGCACTGAGACAAAAATGAAGTCCATTAGTGCCTTCATTGGTGTACCTCATGGTAACAAAAAATCTTCCCAGCACTTTGTGGTGCTCTGACACCACCTAAGGGGACTATGGGATACACCAAAAAAGGCAATTTATTTTTGTTTCAGTATGCCAGCATTTTGTTCTTTTTGTTGCATGTAAAGCATTCCTGTGCTGCCAGTGAGCATGGCTAAGTTTGTAGTGCACCCCTCATCTTCTGTGTGTTTCATAGCTGTTGGGTTCTGCTTTTCTGAGTGCTTGGTTGCCCCCACAGGGGACCGTTCCAAAGAAGATTCTAAGCTGATGGCCCACCACACAGAGGATAAGATGTTGGGAAATGGGGGTAAGTAACAGAGATAGTAAGATTGGGTAGGAGGTGGCTCGAGGGATGGATGGCAACAGTGCTGAACAGGAGAACAAAAATGTATTAAAAAAACAATAATAATGGGTATAATATAATGTTTGGCCAAAACTCCATCCACTTTAAAAGAAAGACCAACTTCATTGTCAAGTGCTCTGGAAGACTAGCAGTCACTCTATCAGCCTTTACTGCAAACTTTGGTTTCATGCCCACTAGGAACGTGTTGAAAAAACTTAAGGAATCAATAAATGTTCACCCTCCAGAAATGGTTCAGTAAGTGTCTCATTTTCTTTTGTGTGCTTTACAGTTAGTGCTGTATCTTCAGTCTACTGACAGTTCTACCATATACGGCATACTATTAGCCCATTCATCTGTGAATATGCCATGTTAAGACAGCCTGAAAGATTGTAGTAATTAATTTGTCACATTTTGACAGTTAGAATTAGTCTATGAGTTTCTACTTTTTCTTGATAGTCAGCTAAACTCACTGCCTGCCATTTCTCGACTATAGCTTGAACTGATGACACTTTCTGCCCCCCTCCCACCTTAAATGCTGTTCTTTAAACTGGTATAATACCTTAACATATTTGGAAGTGGAAACATGCATACCTTAATGAGCTTAAATCACAGTCTGTCTTACAAGGTTTTAATGAAATAAAATTACACCAATCTGAGCTCTTTACATACCAAACAGATTAGAATGTGTGAATTCCTTTAATTAGCAACTCTTTAGAGTCCTACACCTAGAGAATTTGTCTTGTTCAGGACTATTTCATATTGAACAGAATGTGGATAACTACATTGATACTGGGCACATTAGGAGAAGGGATGATCTGTTTTCTTGAAATACTTGTAAATAGTTTTGGGTGGGATCATGGCTTCTCTTGTGTTTGCTGATTCATATTATGTACCTGTCAAAGTGCCATTGGATTCTAGACATTGTAGAAAAGATGCTGAGAGCCCTAAGGAAGTGAAATATTGTCTGCAAAGATTATATGTAATTCACTGGGCTTACTTAAGTACTGCACTGTACATTGCCTTTCTCTGAAGAAGTCATCATTGTGAAACAGAAAGTTATTCTTAAGACACTTTTATTAAAATAAATTACCCAAAGAGACAGACTACATATGTCATGTTTTGTCCACAACTTATTGTATTGTTCATCTAATAATCCACTTGCTGCTTTTTTTGAATAAAGACAGAATTTAAAAGTTTTAAGATCAGGCAATACAGTGACTCTGACAAGTCCAATTTATAAAACTACCAAAAAAAACAAAGAACATTCAAACAAATTGCAATCAAAATCTGAAACTATCTGCACAGCAAATTACAAAACACATGGAATGATCAAAATGTTAAAGCTTCTTTAAAAGAATTACTCAGGTCTGAGACACAGAACAATTGTAGATGGATTGCTTATTACTAGGTATTGGTGTATTGCAAGAATACCACTTTAAACATAGATGGATTTAAATTTTTATACATATTATTTTAACATAGTTGATGTTTTGCATAAGATATTGTGTTTGTAGATTGTTACATTATTTGTTTCCTGTTTCTGTTGTTAAGAGAAGTATATATCTTAATGTCATATATGTCTTGTTGTCTTAGCCAGGCCAAGTCTGTAAAAGGGCCATGTGGCACAGTGATGTTTACTCAGTCAACAACATTTTAAATAAAAAATAAAAATTAAAAATAAATAAAAAAAATGATAATTTTGCTACAAAATGAGATATCTTTTTCAGCAATTTCATGTTTTTTTTTTTGCCACATAGCTCTTTTATATACATGTTGTACAATTAATATTTTTTTACAGAATTTCATCTTTTACAAATCAACTGTCAAATCACAGAAAAGCAAATAAAAAGGCTTCTGGTACAAAAACTAGAACATGTATTTTGTTCCTTGTTAAAACATGCCCTAATATCTCTTGACTTTCTGTCTAGAGTCCCTTGAGTACTGGGGAATGGGTAACTCACATTCTGAATATCTTTTTAAATGTCACTAATGACAACTCCTGTCGCCATCTACTTGATGATCAAAAGAAAATATTGGTGTAGTATAACTTTTTAGTCTGAATAACCTTCAAATCTGGGTAGGAATGAAAGGGAAAGACTATAGAAAATATTTTGACTATTTAGTACTGCAAGTTCAGTTCTAACAAAGCTTCCAACTGGTCAAACATTTATCAGTAGGCTGAACCATCATGGGGTGCAATAATAATCCAAAGTTTCTAAAACTCAGGAACTTGGAGTAAATCTTAGTACTGGCACTGTAGTACAGCATGAGGGGGGTATTGCATTCCTGAGGTGCCATCATTCAGATGTGACATTAAACCAAGGTGCTGTATGCCTATTCTGGTGTTTGTTCATGTGGCCTCTTATAATCCCATGACACTTCTTGAAAAGTGAAAGGAAATGTCCCCGATGCCCTGGCCACATTTCCATATTCACTAAAATACCACCAACAGTTTAATCTTGTTCAGTATGTCAGTTTGCATCTAAGGATGAGGCTGAAAACAGGAAGAATT
This sequence comes from Neoceratodus forsteri, assembly GCA_016271365.2. Taxonomy (NCBI): domain Eukaryota; kingdom Metazoa; phylum Chordata; order Ceratodontiformes; family Ceratodontidae; genus Neoceratodus; species Neoceratodus forsteri. The sequence goes on along the minus strand of JADMNL010000024.1, from coordinate 310,587,495 downwards.
GCTGACAATACTGGAGGACTGCGGACCCATTTACACTACTTGAGAAGTATGGCATGCTCAATGCCACGGCGACCTGTAGTTTTTTTTATCAGTTTATTTGAGAGGGGGGGCTTCACCTCCACACCACTTTGTAAAAAAAAAAAAACTGGGGTGTGTGGGCAGAGCCCCCAACTCAAATAAACTGATAAAAAAAGTAACATAATCATATCAACTAACCCCAAGTACCATAAGGTGGTACCCAAGTGAGTACCAAAACCAGCAGAGCTGTAAGTGGTGTAGCAGTACTATAGCATAATGTATGCTAATTCTGTGATGTACCACTATGCTATTTGTGTGGGTTTTCAGTCCTCCAGTATTACAAAATTTCCTAGCCCTTCTTTTCCAGTCAGAAAAATATAACTAACTAACTAGATAAACCTCTTGCTCACTCAGTCATCCTCCTCCCTAATGAACAGTGTGCCTGTTCCCACTCCCTAATACAATCATCTGACTGTATTAGCAAGTGGTCACTTAAGTGGGAAGGTAGGGGCAAGGATATCATGCCCAAATCTTTTGTGGGGGCACCCAAAAGTGAAAATAAACTGCCATACTGGTAGTGTGGAGGGCTGAGGCACTGGGTGCCTTACCTTCTGCCAACCTGGTGACCCGAGTTCAGGAATGTGCCCAGGTTACTGGTGGCCAACTGATGTGGGAGAGGATTGAGCATCTGAAGGACTGCTGTCCTCCACTGGGGTGGGGAGGCCTGTTTTCCCAGCCTTAGACTGCCACGAAGCCAAGGCCTGGTGGTAGTGCAGCACAGGTAGCAAGAAGGGAGAGGCCACAAGTGCATGATGCATGTATGCCTCCACATGCGTACATACACATGCTGCAGCAGGGAAAAGGACCAGAAGGAAAGGGTAATGCCAGGGGCTTCATGCAGCTCTGCCCACCTACCTCCATCCTGCACTACTATGTGGGGATCCCAGGTTCAAAACTGGATTATGGACTGGGGTTAGGATGGCCAGATGGCTCTCTCTCCTCCAGCCCTGCCATGGGGTGGGGGGGCTGTAGGAGAACTCAGTGATCAGGTGCATCCCTAGGGTCAACAATCATCAGTCAGGGCTAGTGGGGACAGGGCTGAATGGCTCCACTTGCTCTCAGGGTGACAGACAAAACCTCTATGGAAATACAAAATTGAAATGAATGCACAAGGAACATAAATTACCCTTTAACAGCCTTCCTAAGCCCAAGAACATGACTAGAATGGGACTCTATGGGCATGATGGCACTGGGGAAAGAGGCAGATCAATGTGCATCACTAAGGATGCTAGATGGACTGATTAAGCAGTCTGCATAACATCATCTATGATGTAGCCTATCCTGCCCCCCAGTTGTGCACCCTGTTCACTAATATAATCAATCCAATCAAATTCTTTATTTATCCAGGCAAACACCATTGAGTAGGCTCATTTGCAAGGTGGACCTACGTTACATGAGACAATAATGTTACATTTATACACAAGGAGATATATACAGTAAAAGCAAGTGTAAACACTCTATAAAGGAAGAAGAGAAGCAAAAAAATAAATTTTTTGGTACAGAGTATAACAAGCAGTATAGGGCAAGTCAGCAAAGGGTTACACTAGGTACAAAAATATACCTAGTTTACTTGTCCTGTACAATAAGTGTGATACTGAGCAACTTGGGGACTAGCTGAGATGGGTGTGATAGCTGGGGGGGCATACTTAGTCCTTTAGGATCTCTCAGAGAAATGGGGTGCGTGACGCATGTTGGAAGAAGTAGTAGCCAGTATGTGGAGGGGAGGTTCTGATGCTAGTAAGTGTTAGGAGTAATAGGATGCACATCTGGGGGTGTAGCAGCCAGTGTTGTGGGGGAGGAGGATCTGAAGATGGCGATTGTTGGAAGCAAGTGGATGTACTGTTGGGGGTGAAAACTTACAGAATGGTAGGAGAGGGTGAGGTTTGACACCGTGATAAATAGGGGACACCCTAACTGTGCAGGTAGGGAGGTAGTAAGGAGGAGGCTGAGGTCATGGTGGACCAGCTGCAGGCATCTGAGAGGTAACTTGACTGGGGTCTGCCACGGCAGAGTAACAGTAGTCTTTGGGTTCAGTGGAGTCTGAAGTGCATTCTGGAGCTAAGATTGTCAGAAGCAGTTGCAGGCTTCTGTAATGTATTTAGAATAAAGGGTCTTAAATACCATAAGACTAACGGGAGTCCTCAGTTTCAGCGATTTCTGTACAATGTTCCAGAGACATGGTAGAATGAATACTATAGCAGCTCTCCCAAAGTGCGGTAGGGCTTTGGACACTTTCAGGGAGATTACTGAGCAGTTTCTTAAGGCATAGGCTCCATGCAAGTTGAAAGTCAGGCAGTCAACGATGTACTGCAGTAGTTTACTAGTTATAGCTCTGTATGTCCAGAGTGCCGCGTTTTTATTTTGTCTGTAGTGTAGGGATGTCCAGCCTATGGTCCCATATAGAGAGCAGTGGTGAGTGGAGTATGGGAGACCAGTGATAAAATGCAGGGCTCTGTGGTATAGCATATCCAATATACCAAGGTATGGAGTAGCACAATGGCTGAATATAATGTCAGCATAGTCAATTAGGGAAAGGAACGTGGACTGAACTAGCTGTCTCTTGGCTTCTGAAGTTAGTAGGTGGTTCAACCTAAAAAAATAGACCTAGCCTCTGCCTCAGTTTCTTTATCAAGTCCTCCATATGGTCAGCAAAAGAGAGTTTATAGACAATCCAGACCCCCAGATATTTGAATTGTGGTACAAATTCTAGAGTTTCTCCTAGGAGGGTGGTGGGTGACAAAGTGGGGAAGGCTACACAGTTGGGAGGTGATAGAAGCATCACCTTAGTCATTTTGGCATTGAGTAGCAGTTTTTTACGGAGGTGCTGAGATTGAGTGCATTGAAGTTGGCTTGTAGGTCGCTACAGGTGGTTTCAGGAGTAGACCGGCTTAAGTAAATCACTGTGTCATCTGCAAAAAGATGAATTTTAGCTTCACTGATGCCACTGTCGATGTTGTTAATATAGATGGCAAAGAGGAGAGGCCCCAGGATGGATCCCTGAGGGACGCCTCTTTTTAATAGATTTGGGTGGGAGAGTTCACCTTCAGCCTTGACCTGCTGGTACTTGTCCGTAAGGTAGCTGTGGAACCAACGCAAGGAAGTAGAGTCTAAGCCAGTATCTTTTAATGAAGAGAGTAGAAGGCAGTGGTTGACAGTGTCAAAGGCCTTACTTAAGTCTAGAAAGACGGCGCAGACAGATTTTTTCTTGTCGAGTTTGCATTGCCAATCATTTGTCACTTTGGCCAGGGCTGTAATTGTGCTGTGTTTGGTTCTGAATCCAAATTGCATTGGGTTTAGCAGGTTATTGTCATCTAGGAATGATTTTAACTGAAGGTTCACAATTTTGTCCAGGACCTTTGATAGTACTGGGAGGGGGAGTTAGGCCTGTAATTATTCAGGTCACAGGGGTCTCAGGATTTGAAAAGTGGGATCACATGTGCGGTCTTCCACAGTTTGGGGAAGGTCCCTAGAGAAAGGGACAAGTTAAATAGGTGCATAATCGGTGTGGCCAAGACATGGTAGGCAATCTTTAGATAGTAAGGGTCAAAGGTGTCAGCGCCGGCACTTTTCCTGGTATCCAACCAGAGGAAGAGATCTTTGACCTCTTTTTGTGAGACAGAAGAGAAAGAGAATACTGTGACTGAGGGACTAGATTCTGATGGTTTTGTGATGATCTGTGAGCGGAGGCTGCTTGCAGGGGAATTATCAAAGGCTAGCCCTGTAGTAGCAAATGGTTGTTGAAGGTTTGGAGTATCTCTTTGTTGCTGTTGATGGCTACATTGTTAGAGATAATTTTTGATGGGAGGGTGTTTCTTGTGGTATTGCTGGATAGATCTTTTATAGTGGACCAGAACTTGGTAGGACTATTAGAGGCAGTTTCGAGTTCTGAGTGATAGAAGCTGGATTTGGTTTCCTGAATTAGCTTTGTGCAATAGTTTCTGGCTATTCTGAACAGATGCCAGTCTTCATTTTTGCGAGATTTGCAAGCTAGTTTCCGGAACTTGTTCCTTTTTAGCAGTGCTGCCTCGATGTCTGCTGTAAACCAACAGTATTTTCTTGCCTTGATGCGGGTATTGACTAGAGGTGCATGGGCATTAAGGGCACCAGAAACAATTTCGTTGAAGGTGGCGTATGCTGCTTCTACTGTTTTGGCTAAGTAGAAGGTCTGCCAAAGCAGGGAAGTTTTCAGGTTGTGGATATATGCCAGAGGGTCAAAGTTCCATTTAGATAGTTTCGTGGAGAATTTTGCTGTGGCCATTAGTTTAGGGGCTGCTCTTATGCCAGCTATAAAGCAATGGTCACTGACATTGGCAGAAAAGATCCTGGTGTGGGAGAAGAAGTGTGGTTTGCTTACTAAGAGTATGTCCAGTAGTGTACTTTTTGATGGGTTTTTCTTATTAATACGAGTAGGTTTGTTAATAAGAAGGGTGAGCCCATGTGAGTCACAGAAGAATTTAAGTGGGAGAGATGCGTTGGACAGCTAGTCATAGTTAAGGTCCCCTAGTATGATTGTTTCCATAGAGCTTGTGCTCATAATAGTTGATAGGTGGGAAAGGAGCTAGGGCCCCAAGGACGGGGGTCTGTAGCATCCTATGACATGGAGGGCCAAGGTAGTTGATATTTCAATTTTTAAGGACAGGCATTCAAAAGAGTTGGCAATTGAAGCTGAGTCAAGGATTACAACAGTAAACTTGTCCTTAACATAGATGGCTACACCACCACCTCTGGAAGGCCTATCGACTCTAAATAATAGATAATTAGTAATGTTGACCTCTTTGTCCAGTGTGGATGGATGAAGCCAGGATTCTGATATGACAAGTACATCCAGCTCAGTATGGATAGCCCAGGCCTGGATTGAGGTGAGTTTCTTTAGTAGGTTACACACATTAACATGCATAAAGCTGTACCTTAATACTTCGTGACTTCGGCTGGTGAGGGAATTTCTTGCATGGGACCATGGTTAAGTTGTACATTACCTGAACATAGCAGGATGAGGAATATTACTTTTCTCAGTGTAGCGAGTGGTAGTTTGGAGGAACTGGTCCTTACTTGACTAGAGGACTTCTTGATGTAAAAATGGATGGAACTGTTCTTTGAGAAGTTTAGACCTAAGGACACGCAGGCTAGGACCCTGGCTGTATGGCACCAATAAGTGTAGTTACTGGGCCGGGTAGGTAGTATTCCTTTGATAGGTGGTGATGTGCTGGAGGCTGATTGAGGGAAAAGTTCAGCTGAGAGTGGAAACAAGAAGTTAGGAGCAGAGCATGAGCTGTATAGAGACTCCATCAGTAGGCAATCTTGTGGAAGGGGGTATGATTCCTCCTTGGGGTAAGTGCCATCAGACATGTACCCTGTTAGGGATAGGCTGCATAAAGTGATACAAAGGTAGAGCCAGATGGCGAGTTCCATGATTGAGGTCTGTGGGTCAGGGAGAGCAACTGTAAAGTCTAAACTGGGCAGAGTGCTGCCAGTAGAGTGTGCACACCACGGGTTCTGGAGAGGGGAATGATTGGAGGTATCCCCCTTTAAAACTGGGATGGCCGTGTGCATACATAGCTTCATGTGTATATAGGTTACACAACCAGTTTTGGGTTTGTGGAGCCTGGAGTAATCTGGGTCAGTGTGTGTATGCATGTATGTATGTATGTATGTATGTCTTGTCTGTATAAAAAAAGCAAAAACAAAAAATGGAAACCTAATAAAGAATATTATAAAAGAAAAAATAAAACTGGGATGGCTGATGCAAAATTATATGCCAGTGGGTGGATGGCCTAAGGAGAGGGGGAGAGAGGCACAGAATTATGCGAGGGACAATAGCAAGATGGGGTGGGGCAAGAAGATCTATATAATAAGGATCGGGGGGGATGGATGGGTGGGTGGGCATAAATTTTGCGGCTTTGCCATACCTCTCTGCATGTGGAGTCTGGGCAACTGGTCTTAGGCGGCGGCTTCGGAAGCGCCAACCACCCAGTGGCTGCGGTCCTTGTGGCGGTTGAGCTCTGGGAGCCCTGGAGGGTTCTCTGCTGAGAGGGAAGAGAAAGTGAAGCCAATTAATACTGGACCCAGACAATGGCTGGGCTATCCAACGATATAATAATTTGCATTTGAAAGAGGACTGTTTCCTTGGCACCCTGAAGTCTGGGCAGCAGTTACAGAGACAAAAGAAGGGCTGTATCACTAAATACCTAAGCAAAGCAGTTTTGCAAGTAATAAAGCTTTTTTTGTGCAGATTTCAGGCAAGTTCTAATATAGCAAGCATACAGTAGCAAAAGTTTAGCAAAAACAGTGCCCTTTTTGGCTCAGTAAACAGAGAAAGAGTAGGGAGAGCAGAAGGACCAATCGGAGCGAGCCTGGAGAAAGGCGTTTCCACTCTAATTGGTTTGTGGCTTTGCCATACCTCTCTGTATGTGGAGTCTGGGGAAGTGGTCTTTGGCGGCAGTTTCGGAAGCGTCGACCACCCGGTGGCTGCGGTCCTTGTGGCGGTTGAGGTGGGAGCCCTGGAGGGTTCTCTGCTTGGTTAACTGCTAATATTTCAGAATGATAGTTTTTAAAATTTTCTTTTTTAATCAGATATTCTTGGATTCTTAGTCATGCAATTTGTATGCAGTGCTCTTGTGCTCTGATGTATGTTAATTTCTTTTGAATGCTTTCATCCACTAATCCACCAAGAACATATACTTTCTTTGGATCAATATCTTCCAGAACATGGTCTGAGCCAGGAATGAGGTATACAATAGTTTCAGGAGAAAATAAATCAAGATAACTTTCTTTCATCATATCCATGATGTAACTGGAGAATCCATCATTCATTCTTAAGCATTCCTTGTGGAGAGAACTATCTTGGATAAAACTGGTTAGAAAGATTTAAAAAGGATTTGTAGCTTTCTTGTTGGTGCCATACAATCTCCTGATTTGTCCAGAAAGACGACTTATCTCTCGGCTGCTACAGTCAACAGCAGAGTAGATTTGCTGCAATGCGGAATCTGTTGGTCTTCAGTGTTCTTCTTATGTGACTTCTCTTGCATTCTGGTCTCTCCTGGTTCCGACTCCTGTCCTCTAACCACAGTCCACCCTCTTTGACCACCAGGTTTGACCAACTCAGTGATGTGGAGAGAGAGAGAGAGAGGCTACTGTGGGTTGGCCCTCACTTCACTGCACCTATACGAACTGGGTAGAAGGGTCTTCTCCTCCCATAGATCCATATATACACAGGACACAGACACATGCAATCATGGACTGCTCTACTGCTGGACTCTGCAGACTAGGCTGGCAACCAGGGAGAAATTGGCTGTCATGCAGGCTGATGGTGGCTTACAGTTATTAGTTATAATGTTTTACTGGAGGGGAAAGGACCGACTGGGTCTGGGGTTAAAGAAGTCTGTCTGTCATGCACACTCTCAGCACTCCTCACTGGCAGGGCAGGGTCCAGCTGGGGACTGGGGAAATAAATATTTTAACAAATAATAAACAAAATTTAAAAGCACAATTACAATAAAATATGTCTAAAAAATAAAATCATCAAGTGTGCTCAGATGATGGAGAGCCAGTCTCAGTGCTTGAAGCAGCAATTTCAGCAATCTGTACCAAACCAAGTTGCTAATCCCAGGTGACCAATCAGCCCACCTAGCATCTTTGATGATTTTGAGGAGGCAGTGTGATCTAGTTGTTAGAGCACTGGCTTAGGAACCAGGACATCAGAGGTTAAAAACCCACTAGAGCTAAACACTCACTCTGAGATTTTGGGTAAGTCAGTTCACCTCCCCAGATTCCATTTCTCATCAGCTATAAAAATGGGTAGAAGAGGGGCCCAACTGAGAACAAAATGTTGCAACTTAGCTGGGCTAACCTGGTTAAAAAAAGACAGACTAAAATAAAATGACTGCATTACCGAATAGAGCAGGCCTCCTGTGGGTTAGGGAGGCAGGGGTGGTGTTGACTGTGTTAGCCAGGGCATTGGACTGCTAGTAGCTTCACTCCCCAAATCATGGATTGAGGTCAAAATGTTACATTGCTGAATAATGACACTTTGGAGACTAGGGGCATTAGACGAGGTATGTGATTTTAAAAGTGCAGTTGGCTCTTACTACAGTGCCAGAAGCTGGCTTTTCTTCTGTGTTACAAAAACCCATGTTGGAGAATGGGGAGAGAGAAAGGAATGTCAGAGATGACTGGAGTGTGAAGGGGGAGAGCAAATGACTAGCCTTGGTCAGCAAGGAAGGGATGGGGTATTTTCCAAAATGTTTTCCGTTTTCATTTTTTTAGGATCCACAAATATTTTTACTCAAACAAGTGTAAATATGGAAAATCTTGGTGCCCTATTATTTGTTTTTATCTAGGAGTTAATTTTCAGGGTGTGAACTTCAATTCCCAAGTTTCAATACTGACTGAGTAGTTAAGGAAAGGTACTTCTACTGTCTAGCTCATGTGCGTGATTTGCAGATGATCCCAAGAATGTACACGTGTAGTGGAAAAAGTTGTACAAACATCCTTGCACAACCACAAATTCTGCTGCATGTACATTATAGTCAAACAGGGTGCCTGTTTGTAACATTTTCTGTGGATTCCAGTAGCCAGAGCATATTTGTTATGTGCAGCAGCACCAAACTGCTATGCCTGATCTTGCCAGATGTGGCATTCCTTTGCACCTGCACCCAACAGGAAATTGCCACCCGTGCACACAGGCAGATGAAAATAGCATTTTCAGCAGTCCAGGGATTTTCCCTGTATCGGCAAGTTGCACACTTGTACTTTATCTCTGCTAGAGGATATGACCTTTGAAAATCAGGCCCCAGATGCCTTATAGTACAGCTCTAAGATTATCACATATTAACATAAATTTGGGGTTGACATACTGTATCTATAACAGCATGCCATATTAACAAATACTTTATGTTGCTGGAAAGCTGAGAATTAAGTAACAAAGGTGAAGCTGGCACTCACTGCTCACAGAGTACTGCACTACAAGACTTGTAATGAAAAATGCATTTTTTTATTAAGCTTGTGTAAGATGCATTCAGATGGTAACAACCCCAACAAACACGCAATGGCCATTGATAATCTAGCAGCAGGACACAAAATACTATCAGGTATTTGTGGGGTTGTTACCTTGTGAATGTATTTTCACAACCGTAATAAAATGATAGACAAAGTCTTGCAGTGCAGTGGCTTATGGGCTGTTGGTGCTGGCTTTATCTTTGTTGTTTGATTGGTTTTTAGCCTTAGCACCCTTTGGTGCTGGATATGGTCTCTCCCTCTTTTTTCTGTAAAAGCTGAGAATTGCAACTTTCAATCAGTACACAGTAAACTTTTTTCTAGTACAAGCTGGTATACTGTGAGGCAAGCATGCCAAATGTAATGCCAATCTCAGTAAGACAAAATATAGCAATCGGCTAACTTTTGCACTTAATTTATCCCATGAATGATATAGAGAATAATGCAAGGGCAACCATGCAGAACATGGCTGTGTTTTCATCAAGGGGTTCTGATGACATCATAGGGACCTTGAGAGTGAAGATCAAGAGCTCCCTGATGTCATTTGAACCTCGAGATGGAAATACAACCCAGTTGCGCGTGGTTATCCATGCCTTATTTTGAACAGCGTATGGTTTGAAATATAAAATAAATGTTACTTTCATGTTAGGAGAGGGTCTGTGTTCTGTGTGTGTGTGGGGGGGGGGAAGTAAAACAGCAGTTGGTATGAGTTTTCCATTCTAATTAAAAAGCTGTTGTAATTTCAGGGAATGGATAAAAAAGAAGAGACCAAAATGTTCTTTACCAACAACTACACTGGGGAGATCAGAGCAAGCACAGTATGGGAGGCCTAGAAGGCCTTCTTCAGAGGGTACATTATATCCCACACAGCCAAATGGAATTAGGGAGAGAAGGAAAGAGATGGAGTCCCTACAGGGACAATTGGAGGCCCTTGAAGCCCAATTCAAACAAGGCAACCCACCCAAAATAGAAATCCATGCATCAATTGTGGGGCTGAAATAGAGGATTAACATCCTACTACAAACAAAAGCAGAATGGCAGTTACTGAGAGCCAAGCAAAAGCTCTGGGAGTCTGGGGATAAAGGGGGGGTAAAATGATGGCTTACGACCTCCATAAACAAAAAGTCAACTCCCAGATACATGCCATTAGATCAGCAAAGGGAACCGAGGCTGTGAAACACAAATAAATAAGTGAGGCCATGTGCTAGTTTTATGAAGAATTAGACACTTTGCAACCCCCCTCCCCCGGTACCCTGGGCAAAGAACCAGCTATCTGAGCATTCCTGGGCTCAACCCCCCCCCAAGTTAAGGCCGGAGGAAGTACAGGACCTGGACAGGCCAATCACTATACCAGAACTAAGAACAGCGCTCCAGCAACTCTCCAAAGGTAAAGCACCTAGGATGGATGGTCTACCCACAGAACTGTATCAAATCTTAGGGGAGGATATACGACCACCCCTGCTGGAAATGTTGGAGGAATCCAAAACAGCCAGGATCCCCCCCCCCCAACCATGAAGGAGGCAATAATCATGGTTCTGCCCAAAAGTAAACGTACCCTCTTGACTGTGCCAATTTCAGGCCCATCTCACTGATAACAGTACATAGAAACATAGAAACATAGAGGTTGATGGCAGATAAGGACCGCAAGGCCCATCCAGTCTGCCCATTTCTTTTTCTACCTTATAAATGTGCCAGCGGCCTTTTGCTCTGTCAGTGGCCTATCTATTCATACTCATTTGTATTGCTCCCTTATGCCTATCCCATGCCTGTTTGAAGCCCTGCACTGTATTCATAGCCACCACTTCTTGAGGTAGGCCATTCCATGCATCCACCACCCTTTCTGTGAAAAAGAATTCCTCACATTCCCCTTAATCGGCCCCCCTAATCTCATGCTGTGTCCTCTTGTCCTGCTATTTTTCTTATATTTAAACATGTTAGACTCTTTCACCTTGTTAATGCCCTTAAGGTGTTTGAATGCCTCGATCATATCACCTCTCCCTCCTTTGCTCAAGGGTATATATATTGAGCTCTGTTAATCTGTCCTCATATGTCTTCTGATGCAGTCCCTGCACCATTTTGGTTGCCCTTCTCGGACTGCCTCAATTTAGTTAATGTCCTTGTGAAGGTGTGGCTCCAATACTGCACGCAGTACTCCAGATGGGGCCTAACCAGTGTCTTGTAAAGAGGATTATTACCTCCTCATCGACTTGTGATACCCTACTAACACACCCTAACACCCCCAGCCTTACCTACTGCTTTAGAGGTCTGCTTGGATGATTTCAGGTCATCAGTGATGATGATGCCCAAGTCCCTTTCTTCCTTTGTGACTGCTAGCAACTCCCCTCCCAGCCTATAGGTGGCTTCAGGGTTTCTCTTCCCTATGTGCATGATCTTGCACTTCTTTGCATTAAATCCCAGTTGCCACTCTTCTGACCATTTTGCTAGTTTATCCAGATCTCTTCTCATTCTGCCCACCCCATCTGGATCATCTACTCTGTTGAAGATCTTGGTGTCATCTGCAAACAGGCAAGCCTTACCCTCTAGTCCATCTGCAAGGTCACTAATGAAGATGTTGAAGAGGACTGGCCCCAGGACTGATCCCTGAGGTACCTCACTTGTGACTTGCATCTCTTCTGACTGTATACCATTTACCACCACTCTCTGTTTTCTGCCCGTCAACCAGTAGACAACAAGATACTAGCTAAGGCCTTGGCCAATAGGCTGGAAGAGATACTACCCTCCCTGATACACCAGTCACAAGCAGGATTCAGTAAAGGGAAAACAGGGGGCAGACAACATCCGATCCATGCTTAACCTGAAATGGCTAACTGCACATGTTAATACCCCCATGGTGGCCCTTGCAGTGGACTTCCACAAGGCCTTCCACTCTGTGGAATGGGTATACTTGTACTCTATGTTGGAGACCTACAGATTTGACTCTTATTTCAGAGATTGGGTCTCCACACTGTACACCAAACCCATGGCGAGGGTATTAACTAACCAGAACATATCAGATCCCTTTAAGCTGCACAGGTTGGTGAGACAAGGCTGCCCTCTATCCCCCCTTCTCTTCCCAATAGCCTTAGATCCCCTGACCAGGAGATTGCTGGCTAACCCACAAATCCAGGGCATTGGGGTGAACAACGTGCAGTACTTAGCACATACGCAGACAATCTGCGATTCACTCTCTCAAACCCAGCTGACTCTCTGCCTCATGTACTACAAACCATTCAGGAGTTTGCAGATATATCAGGGCTATGGATAAACAATAAAAAGACTATGCTTTCTCCACATAACCTGGCCTGCACCAAAGACTGCCTACAAGGGGCATCAGTGGTATGGGCACCTCAGGGTTTCAGCAACCTGGGTATAAAGATCACAGCCTAATGGAAAAGCATGATAGAGGCTTCCTATGCACCCATCGTAGACTCTATCAGGGCAGAGACTCAAAGATGGCTGAAGATGCACCTATCTGTGAAGGGAAAGGTGGAAACGGGGCACAGCAATAAGGAAAGGCCCACCTGATAATCAGGGAGACAAAAAAGGCATGGCAGAAATGCATGCACATATCTAGATGCCCAGGATCCTCATGGGGCCCTCCAGGCAGATACCTCCCACTATGGGACAACACCAGCATCTGCATAGGACAGCAGACCATCAGTGGAAATCCTGGCAGGAGAAAGGCATCTGCATGGTGGCTGACCTAAATGTACAAGAAATGGAAGCCGTGATGTCATTCCAGCAGATGCAGACACAATACCAATTGCCCAAATAAGATTTCTGGAGGTACCTCTAGATCTGGGAAGTGACCGGATGGTCAGATGTAGGCAGCTCCCAAGGGATGGATGGAAATGGCTATCAGCCATTCACAAGAAGGGGAATACTATAGGGGTAGCAGGGAGAGTCTACCGACTGTTAAGGCAGTCACAGCCAGACACCACAGACAAGTGCAGACTCTAATGGGCTAAGGAGCTCCAGGCAGATATACCCCAGAATCATGGGCAGGATACATCAAGGGAGCTCATCTATTATACAGGGACTCCAGAAGTCAGCTGATACAGCTTGAGGTACTGCTACAGTAGTACAAAACCCCTGACACTCTACAAAAGATGGGACTTATCCCACACTCCAAATGCGGGAGATGCCAGGCCCTGCAAGCAAAACTACTTTGCACCCTAGGACCATTCTGGGTAGGGGTATTGGGGACTGTACTAAGATAATGCACACCCAGGTACCCTCAACACTAGCCCTAATCCTTTTAGGGGAAACTTCACAGGTCCTGAATTGCCAGACCCAGTTGAAGAAAATGGCTATTAGTGACACTACTAGAAGCAATGCGGTATATCTTGATGAAATGGCACCAGGTAGTACCCCCATCACTTCTAACATGGCACACAGCACTAGTTAAGCTAGTGGCTTTTGAATGACTGACATACACCACACATACACCATAAACCTCTCCTCACTCTACCTACTACCCAATCGTCCCCTACCTTCCATATAGCACTCTGGTCCACTCACCTAGCCCTCCCTCTGGGCTCTCCCCCACCAAGGGCTGGCCTACCGTTGACAAACACAAATCTAGAACCTGGGCAAACTGGCCCCTGCTACTGTCTATTGCACTACACTGGGACCTATGGCACCTGTGCTGGATCCAGTCAGGCAAATCAAGGAGGCAAAATCTCGCTTACTACAACCAACAGCGGAAAGCTCTTAAACTCCTGTTCCTCCTTCTATTGATGTCTGGGAGTGTTCACCTGAACCATGGCCTGATCACCCCCAACCCAGTCAGTACCAGGAAATCAGTAGGGGGTCTCACCATCTCCACTCTCAACATCTGCAGCCTACTACCGAAGCTCGCTGCCCTCCAAACATTTGCTGAACTGCATAACCCTGACATCATATCTGTTGTTGAAACCTGGCTAACTCCCAAAACCCCTGACCATGCTATCTATCTACAAGGCTATAATATCCACAGAATGGATAGGATGTCCGGGGGAGGGGGATGTGCACTCTAAGTCAAAGACAATATCACTGTGCACCCTGACACCACTACCCCCCCGACTCTCCTGTGCAATTCCCGCCCATCAGACTACTCCTTGGTGCACAAAATAAAGCACTCACTGTGGTCTCTGTCTACATCCCACCTGAAAACCAAGGGACTGGTCTCCGAGCTGTATTGGACTTTGTTAGTCCCCAACCTTCTGAATCCAAGGTCCTTCTTCTTGGTGATTTCAACATCAACTGGCTTGCGCCTGACACCGGAACCTACAAGGATGCTATCTCCTCAGCTAACCTCACGCAGATGGCTGACTCCCCAACTAGAAAGAACTACAACTCGGGTACCAGCACTCTCTTGGACTGGGTCCTTACCAGTCACCCAACCCACATCAACAACATCACTGTCCTCTCTGACTCACTCAGTGACCACTCTACTGTCATCTGCAACTGGTCTAATGAGTTTTGCATGCCTCCTCCCTTAACTATCTCCAGTAGGGTCCTACCCCATGGCAAACTGTCCCACCTAAAATCCTGCCTTAGGTAACAAGATTGGTCTCCCATATACCTAGCGCAGGACGTAGACTCGGCTCTTGTTCATTTCATCACCACGTTCAATGATGCCTGTGATACACATGCCCCAGTAAAAAAGCACAAAGTCAAGGCACTATCCAGTCTCTGGCTTAATACTGGGTTACTGACACAGTTAAAAGCAAGGGACCACCTCTGGGCAGTTGCCAGGACCACAGGTGCCCAACAGCACATTCAAGCCAATAAACAATCTCGCAACAATTGCATGAAGCTAATTCTAATGGCTAAGAGTACCTACTACAAAGAAGCCCTCATCAACACCTGGGGAAACGGGAGAGCCTTTTGGGATAATATAAAGGAGATTTCAGGGAAACCATCAAAATCCTCCCCAGCTCTACTGACTATCGATGGTACTACCATCCTTGACCCACTGGTCATAGCAAATGCCTTCAGTGCAGCTATCATGGACCTCAGTAGTGTCCTCCCCCCAGACTTCTTCTCGGAAACTGACCCCCCTGAATCAACTTCCCTCCCTACTCCCTCAAGCCATTCACCATTCCACTTTAAAAAAGTCAAAACAGGTGAAGTACGCAAATATGTAAAAAGGATTATCTCCAAGACCAGAGCCAGTGGAGACTCACTGGACCTGAAACTGCTATCCCTCGCACTTGAGGAAGTGCTGCACCCGCTTACCAGAATTTTCAACCTCTCACTCAACCTCAGTCAATTCCCAAGCAAATGGAAACCAACTATTGTCACACCAGTCTTCAAAAGTGGTGATAAGTCAATCCTGGGAAACTACTGACCAATCTCTATACTGCCCCCCCTTTCTAAAGCCCTTGAGCACATTGTAGCAGACCAGCTTTCAGTCTACTTGGACAAATACAACATCCTATGTCCTTAGCAACACGGTTTCAGGCAAGGGCACAGCACCTTTACAGCCCTCCTGGAGTTCACTGGAGCCCTCCACAAGTCTATGGACAAAAGCAATCTAACTGGAGCCGTATTCATCGACTTAACCAAGACATTAAACACTGTTCACCATGGCCTACTCTCCAGACAGCTGCTGAATACCGGTCTCTCCCCGGACAATACAGCATGGTTCAATAGTTACCTTCACCAGTGCTCACAAAGAGTAAAAATCTCAGGTAATCTCTCTGACTCCAAGCCAGTCCATTCTGGCATCCCCCAGGGCTCAATACTGGGTTCCCTACTTTTCAGTCTTTTCCTAAACTCTCTCCCACAATCCTGCCCAGAACAAATAATCCCCTATGCCGATGATGCTGTGCTTTTTGCCTCACACAAAGACCCAGAACTATTAACTCACAACCTTCAACTCGCATTCTCATCTGTTGAAAACTGGTTCTCTTCTCATAAGCTGGTTCTAAACCACAAAAAGACTAAATCAATGCTCTTCTGCAGCTCACAAAACAAACACAGGTGATACCCCCTTGATATCAAAACAAGTGCTGGTCATACCCTTGAACAAGTGTCATATTTTAAATACCTAGGAATCACTCTTGACCATGGTCTGTCATATGGGACCCACATCAATAACATCGACAGAGTTGTAAACGCATGCATTGGAATTCTCTACCATAACAAGCAACACCTCACACAAGCAGCATTAAAGATGGCCATCCAGAGCTCCGTTGTCTCCGTTGTAGATTATGGCCTCATAGTCTATGGCTCTGCCACCACCACTGCCCTTTGTCGCATAATGACCTCCCTAAACAAGGCCTGCCAACTGCTCAGTGGAGACCACCGACTCACACATACATGTGAACTCTATGCTAAATCAGGATGGCTTCAACTCGCAAATCGTATAAAGTACGTAACTTGTCTAATGGTGAAAAAAACTATCTTGGGTATTTCCCCACCTAGTATCCAAGTTCTCCTGAGTCCAATCACTAATCTACGTAATACCAGAGGGTCAGAACAACAACTCCTCCAAGTTCCTCGATGGCGCACATCACTGGGTCAAAGATCCTTTGCACACTGTGCCCTCACCTGGATGAATGCCCTTAGCACTCATATCACTTCCTCCTCTTCACTGGGCATTTTCAAATCAAGATTTCATCTTCATCTCACTACCTCCAGTTGCTGTGACTGCCTCTCCTAACTTCCTTCTTCCCATGTGGCCCACCTCCCCTCTCCTCTTCTCTTTGACAATGCTGCGAATCTGCTCTAGCTTCTCTTCAGCTGCTGCCCCCCTCCCCAACCCCTCTCTCCCTACTATTTACAGATCTCTGAACTTAATCGAACCTAAGTGTCTCATTACTTTATTTCTATGATGCAACATCTGAACCACTGAGTGTTGTTATTTAATCTCTATTTTAAAAAGTTGTTTTGTTTGGCTATGTATAGATGAATGTAGCTTAGCCTAAAATGTTTGTATTTCTCTTGATGTGGAACTTTGTAAAAGAGCCTTGGCTCAAAGGTATTTGTAATCCTAGATTTTCAATAAACAATAAACAATTAAACATGGCTATATGACAGGATATGGGGACACTATTTGAGGTCCCACCTTTGCTCACCCACCACACCACCACCTGGCAATCCACCTCTTTGAACCAGTCAACACTTTTAACCAACGCTAAGATTTCAACCCACTCCTGTTACACCATGGCCCCCTGGGCCAGGGTGGCTCATGGAAGGGACAGTGTATATTGAGAATTGTACTGCAACTGAAATGGATGTGCAGTATTTCACCTTAGTGAGACCCCCATTAGCTAGTTGATCTACATGACACCAGCCTTAAAGTTTACTGGTTTGTTGAAGAGTGCATGAAATCCCAATGTGACTCATACCTGTTTATTATAGTTAAGACCTCAACCCACGTTTAGGTTATGGCATACAAGGCTACTTGTCATTTAGTGATTTTAGATAAGCAAGCAACTGTATGTATAATCATAATGTCCAGCTGTAAGTATAAATATTAGTTGTTGAAACTTTATCAAACCCACTGTACAACAAGGAATGTTAGACTCCCGGAGTCATATATTTCAATGTATGCTCTCTTGAAAATCTTACTAAAATGTTTCATGATAAAAAAGCTATTGTAACCCCAGAAGGGTACAACAGCATTCTATGACATCTGAACTGTGATGAAACAGTTTTTTAGTTAGAATGGAAATGCATGCACAACAGTGAGTAGCCAGAATGAGAATACTAGTTGTGCAATCATGCACAACCAGCATGTGCTGCCACAGAGGGGTTCTGATTACATTAGACCTTGAGAGTGAAGTTCGAGAGATCCAATGTAATCAGAAGCCCAAGGTGGTGGCAGAGGCTGAATGAGCATGTGGTTGCCCAGCCAATATTTTTTATAGTGTATAGTTTTTACGGCTGCAGTGGGCAGAGCCCTGCAGACATGTTGCTATCACAGTAGAGACATGGCGCTCTCCAGATTCCTAATGGACTTCATAAAATTGTAGTTTTCTTAGAATTACTCTGCTAGAGCAGTTTTGTCTCCCTGCTCCACACTATTTTGGCTGAAACAGTTTGGTTCATTCATAAATCTCTTCTACATGGAGCATACTCATGCCAGCTCAGATTACAGTCAGTGGATGTGCTCAGTGTATTGACAGCTGTGTTTTGTTATCAGTTCAGGAGGAAGAGCTACAAAAGTGAATGTGTGTGTGGGGGGGGGAGTGTGTGTATGTGTGTGTACACATGCATGTGTGTGCCACTCTGTTAACCCTTTCCTGGTCCATTAACCTTTTCTTAGTCAGCTTGCAAATGACTATAATGCTATATGTTAGCAGAGCACAGTTCAGAACATGAAGCAGTATATGTGTGTTAGTGTGTGTATGTTTGTATGTATGGCACTTTGACCTAGTCATGTCACTTATCATAGATATGTACATAGATACATAGAAGTTGACAGCAGATAAGGACCATGTGGCCCACCCAGTCTGCCCTATTAATCCCTATCTAGTATGAGGCCCCATGCCCAAACTGAACTCTGCAGCCCCCCTTCACCTCTAAAATACCCTTGTGTCTATCTGACTCCTTCTTAAATTTGGTGACCATTTTTAGCCCCTACCACCCCCTCTGGTAGGCTATTCCAGGCATCCACCACCATCTCTGTGAAAAAATATTTTCTCATGTTTCCCGTGAACCTTCCCCTCAACTTCATTTTGTACCCCCATGACTTCAAGCATTTCTTACTTTGGAAGATGCTTCCTTCCTGTACGCTGTTTATACCAGTTATGTGTTTGTATGTCTCAGTCATGTTCCTCCCTTTCCTCCAAGGAGTACATATTTAACACCTTTAATCTTTCTTCATAGGTCTTACCCCACAGGCTCTACACCATTTTAGTTGCCCTCCACTGCACTGCCTCTACCCTGTCTATGTTTTTTCTTGGATGGGGCCTCCAGAACTGGATGCAGTATTCCAGGTGCGGTCTCAAAAGTGTTTTATACAGAAGCAAGATGACCTCCCTCGATCTACTGATGATACCCATCCCTATGCATCAAAGCTTCTGGTTAGCCTTTCCAGCTGCCTTATCACACTGCTTAGTTTCTCTTAGGTCCTCAGAGATGATAAGTACCAGGTCCCTTTTCTGCCTCATGACTGTCAGTACCTCCCCACCTAGTTCATACTTTGCCCCTGAGTTCTTGTGACCTATGTTCATGATCCTACACTTCTTTGCATTGAATCCAACTGCCATTTTTCAGACCATTTCTCCAGTATTTTAAGGTCGTCCCCCATTCTTTCAACACCCCTTGGCATGTCCACCCTATTGCATACCTCTGTATCATTTGTCAAGAGGCATACCTTCCCCTCCAGTTCCTCTGCAATGCCTCCAATAAAGACATTGAAGAGGACTGGTCTTAACACAGACCCTGCAGCACCCTGCTCTTCACCTCTCCCTCTCCAGAGTACTCTCTGTGTACCACAATCCTCTGATTCCTGTCATTCAGTCAGTTCTCCACCCACAGAACTATTTCAGGATCCTCCCCTAGGCTGCACAGTTCGTTAATCATCCTTCTATGGGGGATGGTGTCAAAAGCCTTTCTGAAGTCCATATAGGCCACATCTACCACACTTCCCTGGTCCTTTACCTTAATTACCCAGTCATACTGTAGATTGGTACAATGAGTTAGAACAAAACAAAATGCTTATCCTAAATACAGTAAAAGTTAGGGTTAGATGTATAAGTAAATAAATGCTATATAAGGCAGTGTATGTGTATTAGTGTGTGTGTGTGGCAAAGCTCTGTGTGTGTAGACAGTGCACTGCTGTGTTATACTGGAATATATATGCATATACATGTATATGTATTAGTCAGTGTGTGTGTGTATCACAACAATTAAAATGTGCAGTTATGTGACTCAGTGGTTAGTGAAAAAATTGCTAGTGTACATTCCCCCGCTATCTAGATCAGTTTCAGCCTTATGTATATAATTGCTAAATTAATGCAGTGTCTAGTGGCAATCCCCTACCCTCTGATATCCCTTGGAGCCTGAAAAGAAGAACATGGTCCCTTGATATCTTTTTCTAATCTGTAAAAAATGGTCCATCGCTAATACAACCCCACATCCCTAGCCCAACCTCCCACTGAGCACCCACCACCTCACACTCCCCAGACCCCCCCACACATCCTCACTCACTTGTACAGATCACAGTGTGAAGATCCACTGTCCCATGGAAGACACATCTTGCTGCTGGACCGGTGACTGATATATGAGAAATAAGGTAAGTGCAGTTGAAAACCCATTCAAATACATTGAACCACACTCACCTTATTTCTCATATGGCAGTTGCCAGTTCCAGCAACAAGATGTGTATTCAATGGGAGAGTGGATCTTCACACTGGGACCTGTTCATGTAAGTGAGGGGGTGTGGGGAGGTCTAGGAGTGCGGGATGGTGGGTGCTGAGTGGGATGTCAGGCTAGGGGTGAAGTCGCATCACCACCCAGTCTGTCCTATTAATCTCTATGTAGTGTGATGCCCCATGCCCAGGTCCACCAAGCCTCATTGACAGGAATTCTGTCGATTGGCATTACACCAACAGCACAGCGCCAACACCAGTATTGTGCCATTCGTGGAAACAAGTGTTTTTTGCAGGGGGGCTTCACCACCTGCATCCTGCACATTACAGATTACCAGCTCCAAGTCTGAGTTGTTTCGGGGAAGGAGTGACTTCCCCAGAGACAGCAGTGTCAGAAAACCAATGAACCATCACAGCAAACAGCTGATTTTGTTGCTGTGATGGTCTTTGCTGATTTTCTGTCACTGGAACAATGGTACAGTATATGCTCCATGCCCAAACTGATTTCTGCAGCTTCCCTCACCTCCAGAATACCCTTGTGTCTATCTCCCTCTGTCTCAAATTCGGTGATCATTTTAGCCCCTACCATCCCCTCTGGAAGGCTATTCCAGGCATCCACCACCCTCTCCATGAAAAAATATTTTCTCACATTTCCCCTGAGCTTCCCCCCTCTAACTTCTTTTTGTGCCCCGTGACTTTGAGCATCTCTCTCTCGCTCTCTCTTTGGAAGATGCTTCCTTCCTGTGTTCTGTTTATACTGGTGATGTATTTGTATGTCTTAGTCATGTCTTCCCTTCCCTCCTTTCCTCCAGGGTGTACATATTTAACTCCTTTAGTCTTTTCTCATAGGTCTTATCCTGAAGGCCCTGCACCATTTTAGATGCCCTCCACTGCACTGCCTCTACTTTGTCTATGTTCCTTCTCAGATGGGGCATCCAGAATTAGATGCAGTATTCCAGGTGCAGTCTCATGAGTGTCTTATACAGGGGCAAGGTGATCTCCCTCTTTCTACTCGTGATTCCCTCCCTATGCATCCAAGCATCTAGCTAACCTTTCCAGCTGCCTTATCACACTGCCTGGTTTCTCTTAGGTCCTCCGGGATGGTAACTCCCAGGCCCCTTTCCTGCTTTATGACTGTCAGTACCTCCCCACCTAATTCATACTTTGTCCCTGGGTTCTTGTGCCCTATGTGCATGATCCTGCACTTCTCTACATTGAAGCCCAGCTGCCATTTTTCAGACCATTTCTCCAGTTTTATAAGATCTTCCCTCATTCTTTTAAACACCCCCTGGAGTGTCCACCCTATTCCATACCTTTGTGTCATCTGTGAAGAGGCATACCTTTCCCTTCATTCCCTCTGCAATGTCCCCAATAAAGACATTGAAGAGGACCAGCTCCAACACTGACCCCTGCAGCACTCTGCTTATCAACTCTCCCTCTCCAGAGTACTCCCAGTTTACCACAAACCTCTGACTCCTGCCATTCAACCAATTCTCTACCCAAAGAACTACTTTAGGATCCACCCCAGGCCACGCTGTTTGTTAATCAGCCTTCTATGTGGGATGGTGTCAAAGGTCTTTCTGAAGTCCAAATAGGTCACATCCACTACACTTCCCTGGTCTGTCACCTCAGTTAACCAGTCATGCCATAGATTAGTAAAATGAGTTAGTGCAAAACACAATGATTATCCTAAATACAGTAAACGTTAGGGTTAGATTTATCTGTAAATAAATGCCATATAAGGCAGTGCATGTGTTTTACAGTGTGTGTGTGTGGCAATGTTCTGTGTGTGTAGACAGTGCACTTCCATGTTATATTGGAATATATATGCATATATGTATATATGTATTAGGCAGTGTGTGTGTATAGCACAACAATTAGAAAGTGCAGTTAGGTGGCTAAGTGGTTAGTGCAAAAATTGTTAGTCTACATTCCCCCACTATCTAGATCAGTTTCAGCCATATGCATATCATTGCTGATTTAAATGAGGTGTCTAGTGGCAACCCCCACCCTCCAATGTCCCTAGAAGCCTGAAAAAAAGAAATGGTCACTTAAAGTCATTTATTTAATCTATAAAAATGTGTGTAGATAGTGCACTGCAATGTTACACTGGAATATATACAGTATGTAAAGAACAAGCTCTTCTTATAGGGAAATAGCTGAAGGGAACCGGAAATTCCTAGAACTTCTTGGGCAAATGCACTTCGTAGTGGATGCTGTTCCCGTTCGAGCCCTTGCTGCTGTACAACCAGGAGAGCAGGCCTCAACAGACCATGGAGATACCGGAAGTACAGGTCCTCAGGCCCACACAGGCCTGAACCCGGAAGTGGTTCCCTATATAGCATCAGTACAGCATGGTGAAGTGGCTCAAAGGAGCCAGGCCCAAACTCTCCATGCCTCCGCTGGTACAGATTGACAATTACAGGCCCCGGTCCATATTGTAAACAAGCTAGTCTTGGATACAAATGGAAGGCACTGCATTGAGGCCGAGGTCAGGGGCTGCCTACTGACAGTACTACTGGATACAGGTGCAGCTGTGTCTGTAATACATGATGACCACCCAGAGACATCCCCTTGATCCACTGGATGGAGGACCAATATGTCAGGGGTAGACAGAACTGGGTTGCCTGCATACTGTTCCCTGCCACTACCTGTGGAACTGGGACACCTGAATGCCTATCACACCTTTCAGCTAATGGTATTGCATGATTACCCTAGTATAATTGGAACTGACTTCCTAGGACCACACAGCTGTGTGATAGACCTAGCCAACATGTTACTGATACAGATTCAGGGACAATACCACACCATTATGATCCCCGATTCACAAGTGGTGGCAACAATCTCTGCAAACAATAAAGAGTATGACATCATAGATTTGTTCAAGAATCATGAGTTTTTCCCAAAGCTTCTCCCCATTCTACAAAGGCATCTGGAGGCATTTGCCACCAACAATCATGATTGTGGCAGAATGCACACTGTCATTGAAGTGACAGGCCAGGTACGTGAGAGGCAATGGTAATACCCCTTTCCATGTGAGGCCTTGCCTTCTGTTAGGGAAACAATAAAATCACTCCTCAAGCAAGGTGTGATCAGGACATGTGTTTCTACTGCCAACTTCCCAGTGTGACCTGTGAAGAATCCCACAGGTGGCTGGAGACTTACCATTGACTACGGGAGACTGAACCAAGTCACCCCCAGTTGTGCCCCAACTGTGGAATCAGCACCTGATGTGCTGCGATTATTGACCCCTGACCAATAATGATTCAGTGCCCTGGACATCCCCAATGGTTTCTGGTCATTGCTATTGGCCCCCAAAAGTCAATATAAGTGTGACTTCACTTTTGAGGCTAGGCAGTACACGTGGACCTGCTTACCACAGGGATTCCATGACAGCCCCTCCCTGTTCCATTTACACATGATGGATGCCCTTGAGGGTTTCTTTATACCCCAGTGTCTCTTGCAGTATGTGTATGGTCTGCTGTTGGCAACAGCCACACAGGAACAACACCTGGATTTCTTGGACGAACTACTGACCCTCATTCAGAGGGCAGACCTCATATGTAATCCAGCAAAAGCACAACTATGTCAGAAAGAGGTACTCTTTCTGGGCCTGAGAATAACTGACCAAGGCTGAAGCTCTACCTGGAAGAAGATACAAGGATTGCAAGACTTGCCATTGCCCACCAGTGTGGCCACTCTTAGGAGATTTCTAGGTATGGTAAACTATTCCAGAGATTTTATTTGTGATTTTGCCCAGAAGGCCACCCCTCTGTATGAACTACTGAAAAAGGAAATTTCCTGCAATTGGGGCGCCATTCACACTCAAGCTGTGACATCATTGAAACAGGCCTTGGCCTCAGCTCCAGCTCTGGTCAATCCCAATCCAGCTTTGCCATTCCATCTGGAGTGTACCACCTCTGACATTGCTTTATTTATTTATTTATTTTTGACAGTCGGATTTACAACCTTTGAGTCAGGGACTCATTTACAAAGGCACCTCATCGCAGGGAGAGTAGACATGGTTACAGTGTGAGATACAACAGTGGTAACATACAGGTGCAATACAGATAACAAAAAGAACACAATATAACAGTGGTTTATGGGATAAAGTTACATGCAGTAAATAGCAATCGTATAAAGTATAACAATAGTAGAAGTCACAGCCCTGGTCGTGCCGGAAAATACCTAAGTGGAAGGGTGGGGGGACTGAGGTGAGGAAAAGAGAGAAAAAATAGGGTGAAGCAGTCCAATGGACATTGTCAAAGCTATGGACAAGAAATGGGGAGGGACCCCAACATTAGGTTGATTAAGGGAAACTACAGCTTCGTGCACCCAAGAGGTGGTTATGGAAAGTGACTTTAAAGGGGCCAATTTTGGTAGACTTAGTGACAGAGAGTGGGAGGGAGTTGAACCATGTGGGGCACGGTAGTGGAAGTACCTTTGGGCTAGGGAGGTCTTGGTATGGGGCACCAGAAAGGTGGCCTTTACTGAGCTATGGGTGGCAATGGATGGGGATGCAAGCCACAGGGATGCGGTGACCCCTGGGGGGAGAGTCCTAGCAGAGATTTTTTGGCAAGTAAGCTGGTTTGGTAGTGCAGGCACTCCTCCAAGGTGAGTAGGTTGGTGATGGAGCAGGCAAGTATGGGTGTGGAGGGATGCACCGGTCAGGATCCTGCAGGCCTTGTTTATTGAGGTTTAGATTCTGGTGAGGGCAGTATCATCAGCCACAGCATAGATAGGTAGGCTGTAGTCCACTAGGGACAGGACGGAGGAGCTGACAGCCAGTTGGAGGGTGGTTTGGGGGAGACAATCTCTGTGGTGATAGAGAAGGCCAATCCGAGAATTTATGGCTGAGGACAGGGTATTGATGTGGGTGTGGAATGTAAGAGCTGAGTCGAATGTGATGCCCAGGTACTTGTAGGATGACACCTGCTTGAGAGGGTGAGCACTCCTGGGGAATGCAGAGGAGGCATTTTTGGCCTTATTCTGGTGATGCAAAAAAAGCATAGATGTGTGTTTTTTGAGGCTAATGACCAGCCGGTGGTCAAGGAACCACTTTTTGGCTTGGTTGAATGTGTGCTGCAGGGATTCCTGTAGAGATGTGGGGTCAGGGTGGGAGGCAAGGAGAGCTGCATCATTGACATAGAGTACCATATTGCCTGAGCAGGAGCTGGGGAGGGTATTGAGAAATAGGCTGAACAGAATGGGGCCCAGGATGGAACCCTGGGGGAACCCCAAGTGAATGGGTAGGGTATTGGACAGCGTGCCATTTACCTTCATGAGCTGTGATCTGGCAGAGAAGTAACTGGTGAACCAAGTCGGTGGGCCAGGGAGAAGCCAAGTTGGTGGAGGGAGTCAAGTAGGAGGATATGATAGATAGTGTCAAAGGCCTTGGAGAGGACAATGAACACTGCACCCACAACATGACCAGAGTCAAGAGCAGAGTGGAGGTGCTGGGAGAACTCCAGGAGGGCTATAGTGATGCTGTGTCCAGGGCGGAATCCATGTTGTTCTGGACACAGCAGGTTGTATTTGCCCAGGTACTTGGAGAGCTGAATGGCCACTATTTTTTCTAGTGCTTTGGGGGGGGGGGAGAATGGAGATGGTCTCTGAAATTGTTAGACAAGGTTTTATCTCCACTCTTAAGGATGGGGTGATTTCTGCAATTTTCCAGGCACTGGGAAATTGAGCAAGACATGGTGACTGGTTTAAAAGGTTGGTGAGAGGGGATAGTACAGTATCTAGAACTAATCGGAGAACCCTGGAGTCCAGGGAATCACAACTGGTGTTGTTGCTAGCTTAGGCTTTTTGCAGATGAGGCCTGGCTTCAAGGGTGATATGGCATGCAGGTAGAAAGGGGCAATCTGAGGTGGGGGGTGAGGCAGGGATAGGGTCAAAAAAGTTGTTGGGGGACAGAGCTTATATCTGAGAAAGCCATATTGAGGCACTCAGCTATGCGGGGAGGATCAGTAGTGACGGTACCGTCTATGGAGAGTAGTGATGGTGGGGGGGTGTGGGTCTTTCCATTCAGCTCTTTCATATTGTCCCAGAAGGCATGGAATGAGCCCCAAGTGGATTCAAGGGTGGCTTGATAATATTTGGCCTTAGTCTGCCTTATAGCCCAGGTGCACTTGTTACGTGCTGCATTATAGGCTTGTCTGCCAACCAGTTTGCCTGTCTCGACAGCAATATGACAGAAATTATCTCTTTGTTTCAGTGTTTGGATGAGGGATGGGGAGATCCATGGGGTGTTATGTTTCTTGGTACAGATTCTGGTCAGGGTGGTGAAAAGGTCGCAGGCCTTGCTGAAGGCACTGGAGAAATAGGCTAGGGCAGAGCCAATATCCGTTGAGAGTAGGATAGGGGACCAGTCTAGCTGGGCTAGGTGCATTTTTAGCTTTCTGAGACCTCCAGGGTGAAAGCACTGGCATGAGGTGAACTGGGACACTGGTCTTGGTGTGGGGGATGACCAGTGGCAGAGGACAGGAGAGTGGTCACCAAGAGAGTCTGGTAATACATTAGTATCCCTGATTTTATGGGGGCCGTTCAACAGAATTACATCTAGGAGGGTGCTGGAGCCTCCTGACCAGTTAAATCTAGTGGGTGAGGTAACTAGTTGGGTCATATCTAGGGCAGCAAAGGAGTCCCTGATATGGGGGGCAGTGGTACTTGGCCAATTGACATTAAGGTCACCTAGGATGAGCTGCTCCACCTTGTGTGGGAGTGTGGTGAGGTAATCAATGAGGGAGTGGACAGCTGGTCCCTGGTCCCTCGGGGGTATGTTAGAGACTGTGAGAAAAAGAGGTCCCCTGGCTGGGTCAGGAGTAACCTTGAGGGTGAGGGCTTGGGCACTAAAACCAAACTTGGGGGCAGGAAGAGCATGGCCTAAAAGTGTGTCACACATAAAGACTGCACACCCGCCGCTACGTTTGCCTATACAGTCTTCCCTGAACAGAGTGTAGCCAGGGAAGGAGATAACCGAGTCTTGAGTTTTTCCTCAAGAGTCAGGTCTTGACTAGTGCTACAACATCAGGATGGTGTTGTACAGCCCAGCACTGGAGAGTGGCGGATTTTTTAGGAGGATGCAAATATTCATGGATGCAATGCTGAGGCCAGTACTAGAGTGGGGTGTGGGGTGGCTAGTTGACAGTGGACCAGGGTTGGGGTGTATGTTCCTGGAGAGCAGTAGGAGTAGAGCAATTAATCTGATGAGTGGTCTGTGGCAACCAGGACCCTTAGCCAGGTACCTATGCAAGGTCCTACTAGTGGGGGTACAAGGGATGGGTAGGGTGTGGAGGGTAGGTATGGCAAGGAAGGGGTGGGCCCAGGGTGCCCCGGGGGGAGGGAGTATTATTTGAAGGTGGGTGCCATGGAAAAATAGAGGTCTCCAGGAGGGGGTTGGCTGCTGTGGGGTGGTAGGGGGGTGGGGCTCAGGGTAGAAGGTAGGTTGGCAGGATAGGATGTGGGTAGAGCAAGAAAGGTAACCACGAGTAGGCTAAGTGTGATAGCCATGGTGCCCATTGCTATTTCTATTGGGGGGTAAGGGGAATAACTGACCATCAGTGAGTGTGACTGCCGCTGTGTAGTAGTTTTCTTTTTCTTCAGAATACAATATGTTAAAAGTGAGAACAAGGCTGGGGATAACAGTGATTAGAACAGGAAAAGGCAGAGTCAAGGTTGGAGGATTAATAGGAAAAATAAGATGCCTCTAGTGGCAGATCAGTATAAACTGCAAATGGGGAAATGGGCACTAAAAAAAAAGGAAAAAGAAGGAGGTTGTAGTTCCCTACCCTAACAATTCAAATTCAGCAGTGGGCACAAAGACACATCACAGATTTAGTTGCAGAGGTAGGAAAAAATAAATTTAGGCAGCAGACAGATGAGCTCCAGAGGACTGTGCCAATCAGTTCAAATCTCCAGGAGCTGAAGCCAGTCAGGGAGAGACGGAGTGCTGAATCTGCTTATAATTTCAGGCACCATCCACCAACTGGGTTCATGGCTAGCAAGCTGGACTGGAGCTGCTTTCCTGAAATGTACCTGGAATCTTGCTCTTGGGTGCAGGCTGGGGAGCATCCTGTGGCTGGCTGTGCTCAACACCAGACCGCTAGTGCAGAAGATGGAATCCCCCTCAGGGTATCCAGGAATCTTGCTCTTGGGTGCAGGCTGGGGAGCACCCTGTGGCTGGCTGCACTCAGCACTAGACCGCTAGTGCAGAAGATGGAATCCCCTCAGGGAATCCTGGAATCTTGCTCTTGAGGGCAGACTGGAAAGCACCCTGTGGCTGGCTGCACTCAGCACCAGACCGCTAGTGCAGAAAATGGAACCCCCTTCAGGAAATCCTGGAATCCTGCTCTTGAGGGCAGGCTGGGGAGCACCCTGTGGCTGGCTGCACTCAGCACCAGACCGCTAGTGTAGAAGATGGAATCCCCCTCAGGGAATCCTGATTGCTATGTCGGCAGTGCCTGCCCAGAAGGTCCATGGCACCCTGAGGTCCCACTGTATATGCATCACAGCTCTTGACCCCAGTAGAACAGAAATATAGCCTTTGTGAAAGGAACCTTCTGGCTACCTACTGGGCTGTCAAGCACTTCTTGTATATCATTGGGTGCTCTCCTCTGATCATCAACACAAACCACACCCCAACTATCTTTTTGCTGTCAGACAGAGTGAAGGATGGGTCATCCTCTAACACCAGGCTGACAAACTAGTCCCTCCTTCTCCAGGATAGAGATATCCAGGTCTACCCAACCAAAATGCCATCCAGGCTGGCACATGGCCTCCTTTTCCAAGGAGAACCCCATGACTGTACACTGTAGCCACCTGATCTTCCAGATCCAGGTCCTTTCCTCCCTACTACACCACAATTACTTGAGAACACCTCATTGTGTCATATCTGTACAGATGGCTCAGTCTCCTATTATCAGGGAGAATAGATTGCAGGGATGGGCATATTAGTGATTTATCCTTATGGTAACACTGTTAAAATTTCTAAGCGTTACAGTGTGGCATCATCACAATAAGCTGAGATGGCAGCGGTGGCCTGTGCCCTCAAGTTCATCCAGCATGGAACCAAGGACATCATCATCTTGACAGACTCTGACTGGGTTTGTTGTTCTCTTACAGAATTTCTTCCCTTCTGGCAGAAGAACTCCTTCCTCTCCTCTGATGGCAGCCAAGTGAAACACAAGGAACTGGTAATATACATTCATTCACTGGCACAAAAGTTTGCACACAAACTCTATGTAAAAAAGGTTAAAGTTCACTCCATATGTGACCCCTATCATGCCTTTAATGTCACAGCGGGCACCCTTGCAAAGGAAGGGGCCCAAGGGGAGGGACACCTGGATGATGGACCATTCCGAGGCCGTGCACATTGCAGTGGTCAGGAAGAAACCTGAACTCTTTTTCCCCTTGGACCTGTTGGCAGCCCAGCATGCTGACTCTGAGCTCAAAGATGTGTTCAGATTCCTTGACAAGGGTACTGGAAAGAACCTACCTACCCACAACCCCTACCGGAGGCATGAATGCAAGTTACACCTGTCCCCTGATGACAAGCCTTTTTGGTTTCAGCCAGATGACACCCCCACCAAATTGTGGGTGGTTCCCAGACATCTTAGGCCTGCATTTCTGCACCAAGTGCATGACAACCCCACTGGTGGACACCTGGGAGTGGAAAACACGCTCCAAAGGCTTAAGACCACCGCCTGGTGGCATGGTGTCACCAAAGATGTCAAACAGTACATAGATAACTGCCTTGTCTGTGCACAAAATAATCCTATCCCTACCAAACAAAATGCCAAACTGCTACCACAAAGGCACTCCAGCCCTTGGCATGCCATCCAGATTGACTTCATTGGTTCTTTGACCAATACTAGCAGAAATAACAAGTATGCCCATGTGGTAACTGATCTTTTCTCTAAGTGAGTTGAGGCTTTCCCCACTAAGACATGTGCTGCTAAAACCACTGCCAAAATCCTGGTGGGACAGATTTTCTCCAGGTGGGGCCTACCTCTTGAGGTAGACTCCAATAAAGGAACCGGTTTTACAGGTGAGTTGAAAAAAGAAGCACTCAAACTCCTTGGAGTTCTTCAGAAGTTCCACATACCTTACCACCCACAATCTTCAGGTTAAGTAGAGACAACCAACAGACAGATTAAGCAAATGCTTTCCAAATTCATTGAGGACAATCCCAAAACTTGGGATTCCCTATTGCTGTTACTCCTTATGGCAATCAGGGGCATACCCTCAGCCACCACCCAGTTGACACCCTTTGAGGTAATGACTGGTATACAGATGAGATTACCTGAGTACCTGTTATTTGACCTGCACACCCCCATGGCAGACTATGTGCCTGTAGACCAATATGTGAAAAAACTCAGACAAGACCTCATACACACTCATTTGTATGTTGCCAACTGCATGGGCAAGGCCAAGCAACAGTCCAAAATACAGTTTGACAAACATGCACAAAAAGTGGATTTGCAAGTTGGTTAACAGGTAATGGTTCTTAGATTTGCACATCCCACACACTCCTTCTCCAATAAGTGGGAAGGCCCCTACCCCATTGCCAACAAGCTCAGTCTATCAGGTTAGACTTATGCAAAACAACAAACTGACTGACAAGTGGTTACATGCAAACCAGCTGAAACTGTATAAAGGAGTATAATTACTTTTCCTTACCCCATTGGGTGGAATAGTACTAACTTACTAAAGTTTGGTTTTCCTTTTCAGATACATTGACAAGATAGCTATCTTGTTCCATTTTCTCCTCATCTCAGGAGTTATCCCCTGCATCCAAGGCACGGTAAAGCACCTCCTTCCTCACCTTGATCCTCCAGCATCTACCCCAGAGGCAGTTTCCATCAATATACCTGACAATTTGATTACTGTCCAGGAAGATTCAGGTGCCTACCTCACTGCCTTGGCTGTTGCACCTGATAAATCTACCCTACAAATTGAGTGGCAAACCACTTCACAAGGACAAATTCTCCCTGTGGCCAAGCTTTCCAAGGGAACTTTCCATGGTTGGCCCAATGCAAAATTATCCCCCAATGGTTCTCTGTCCTTGCTCCAAACTGCTCTTAGACATTCTGGTTTATACAATATTACTGCCTTAATTGATCCCTCATATTGTAATTCTTTGTCTAAAGACTTTGCCAGGAAATTTTGTACTGTACACAATATGGTCTCTGCTGCCATGTACCTTTCTGTGTTACCCCCATCGATAAACAGCTTTTGGAATGTCCAAAACATACCCCTGGTCCTCGTAGTGGTCTAACAGCTATTGCCTTACCTGGTACACTTATTAACAACTTACAATTTATGCATATATGTGTTTTGTTTAACTTGACTTACTGGAATATGAAAACATTTGGTATGTGTCATACTACTAACACTTCAGCGTTTTATAGTACTTTATTACTCGATAGCTTAGCAGCTTTTCAAATCCATACTCAAGGCCCTATTGCCGGGGTACATACCACCAAGCATAGAGGCAATTTTAGGAGAAAACCTAATCCTAATGATCAAAGTCATAAGTGTAACACACGTGAAGTTGACAGTTCTGATGTCACGAGTGCCACAGGCACCGTTACAGAACTTTTTTGTACAGCCATGTCTATTTGTAATAAGGCCGACATTGCTGCTATCATATCACATTCACAGAAATTCCAAACTGGCTCGGTAAATTATCTTTTACCCCCATTATTGCATGGTGTGGATGGCCTTAGTCAGGAAGAAAAATACACTGTATACAACATGCATGACATTGCTAAGGCATTTACAGATTCTAAAGATAAGATCAATGCTCTCATTGCACAGAATAATAAAGAAACAGATAAACAATATATTGCCCGTGAGATATTGAGTTCAGCCTATGGCTCATACATTATCACTACCATCAATAATCTTTTCCGTGATCTAGAATCTGGAAGGATCCCTGACATCATACATGATAGACATATCTCTAAATGGTATTGTCCTCAGTGCAAATCTTCCAGCTGTGTTGCAATGTGTATGCTACGGACTCTAACTATTCCACTTTCCACAGCTAAGAATTTGGATTTTGTGACCAGACACCCTAACACTGGTCCATGTTTTACTTCTAAGAAATGTTCCATTAAGGATACAATGTTTGTTTCTATTACTGTCTCTTTACCACATTTTGATCCTGCTACAGCTTTATTTGATAAACTTGCAACTGTTCACTCCTTGATGAAGATATCTACAGAGAACACCTCGACTTGCCTCCTCTACTGGTCTTCCATCCTCTTCTGGACACCTGGGTCTCTCCGCACACAGATTGCTGCACGAAGAAAGGTTATATTTATTTGTGCCAATGTGACGTAGTTGATGTTATTAAACCTGTATGTGGCTATTCCCAGGCGGTATTAATTGGTAATGTTTCATGGACGATGACATTGGCATAATGGCACAGACTTCAAGGACTCAACATCAGCTCAAGACAAGCTCTACCAGTCTTGATGTTGAAGTAGCGACATTACGTTGTGAACACGGATTTCCAGGACTACCTACACCTGCCGGGTACAGTCGCAAAAATGGAGACTTCCCACCATTAAAATGCAATATAATTCTGATGGGAAGTACTATATTGTTACTAACTGAAAATCCTACACATATATACTGCAAACGTGTGCTATAGATAGACCCAATTTCTGTTTTGTTCCCCACCAGAAGTCAGTTACTGGGCACACTGTTATTACACCAGTCCCTTTCATGGATGCTGATATTATTGATGGAAACCCTGATTATCTACTTACCCTTTCTGAGTATTTACCTTACTTTAATGTACACATTGACCCCCTCATCTTGACATTAAAATCACTTTTAGAAAGGAAAGACACTCATCTCATCCACATCAGCAATAATATTTCTAAAGCTAATGAAGCTGTCCTTGCAGTTATTAATGATGGTGATATGAACAGTGCACTTACTAACACTTGGTTAGAAATCACTTTTAAAGGTTTTATTATACAAGCATTTTTGATATTTTTTCTTATTATTATGCTTTGCTGCCTACGGCCACACTGCGTCATCACCGTGAGCAACTGGAATTCCTTTACAAGGCTCATGCATCGGGTCTGTAAATGACCCCTGCTCCCTATCCAATTCCCTACTTTTGCTGTGTTGTCCCTTGTGAGGCAACAAGGGGGGAAATGTTACATGAGGTCCCTACACCTTATTGGTACCCCCAGAGGTACACCATATACAGCTAGCACTTAGGTACGTGTTATACTAACACATAGGGCTAAGGGCATCTACCTTATAAGAGTAGATGTCAGAATATGTATGCATATTATTGTTATACACTTTACTTTATAATACACATATGTATTTCTTGCTTACAAGATGTTAGGACACCTGTGTCCTTGTTATGATTATGATATATGAGTTGGCATTGCCATCTTCTGATAATTTGTATTATTACATTGCTACATGCAAACTGTACTCCTTTGTCTTTACAAAGTGATGACTACTACAAAATGGTATAATGTTTTCTTGGACTGAGGAGCCACATCTAATTTAGCCAACAGGGCTCATCTCTTTAACTAGAAATGTTTCTATCTTACAGAAACCATGGTAATTATCATAGGTATATAATGTAAGACATTACGTCTTCTACCTCGGAGACCCCAAGAGACACAGAGAATACTCAAGGTGTAGGGAACGCATTGGCTCCCAGTTCATATTGGTAAGAACTGCTTAGGGCAACTGTGGTTATCCTTTTGGTAGTAATAAAGTTTATTACTCTTTTGCAATGCGTCTGTGTTTCCTTTTTTTTTTTTAATTTTACCAATTATTTTACCAGGTGAGACACACTAAGCTGAAAGCTTGTTTGCAGGTGCAACCTGGGAGCACGAGGAAGTTAAGTGACTTGCTCAGCATCACACAGTATGCAAGTGGAGACTGTGGGATTCAAACCCAGGTCTCCAGATTTGCAGCTCAGAGCCTTAAACCACTGCATCATACTGCCTCTTTGCATGCCCATTATTGCCAAGAACCTGACAGTGAGGTTTAGACCTCCTGACACTGATACACAGCACACCACAGTGACCGCTGATGCACAGCTGAGTACTGAAGATGTCACACACCATTACATCTATGCAGGTGAGGACAGTGCCACCAAAGGGCAGAGGAGGCCCAGGAGGCATGGACAGGGTGGAGAGGAACAAGGACTCCGTGGAGCACAACATCGCCAAGGTAGGTGTACTGCTGACATGACATGCATGCAGCATTGTAGGCCACTGTGTAGGGCCCATCATGCAGGGGGGAGGCATGGCAGCAGCCATGTGCCGTGAGTGCCTGTGGTGTCATTAGGCCATGCATGTGTTGCGCATGCACTGCACAATGTGGAGGCAGTATAGCGCAGTGGTTTAAGGCTCTGAGCTGCAAAGCTGATGACATCCAGCAGACCAGACCTGGGTTTGAATCTCACAGCTTCCACTTGCATACTGTGTGACCCTGAGCAAGTCACTTAACTTCCCTGTGCTCCCAGGTCGCTCCTGTAAAAAAGCTTTCAGCTTAGTGTGCTACTCCTGGTTAAACAACTAAATAAAAAAAAAAAAAATTTTGTGACAGGCCACACAGTGGTACCGATGGAGCCATGCAAGGCCGGAAAATGATGCAGCAGACAGACAGACACACACACACAGACACACACACACACACACACACACACACACAGCAGCAGGACAAGCAATGTCAGCCATGGCTGTCAGTAGGGAGTGAGGTGCAGTAGGGCACATGCACCATGTGCCCATGTGTGGGAGTGTGCCCCATACACAACTGGTGCATGTCACAGCCTCTGTAACCTGTGGCATGGCATGTCGATGGCATGCCACCCTTGTGTATGGGGTCTGGGCAACATATAGTGTTTGGTGACACATAGGTGTGTACACGCATTGTAATCCCTCAGTCTGTCACACTGTATTACAGGGGCTGCCGCCAGTGTGCAGAGAGGACAGCAGGGTCATGATGCATGGTGGTGTGCCCTTAAGCGAGTGATGCACTGCCTGAAGCAGGCTGATGCGTGGGCATATGCTGCCAGAACTAGGAGGATGGCCCAGGGTAGTCAGCAGGTGTCACCGCAGGAGGATATAGAGGACAGTATAGAGGAGGAGGCTGACCCAGTGGAACAGCAGCAGCAGCCTCAACATGTGGAACTGGGCAACGGTACTGTGGGCCAGTCTGCAGATGATGACACAGCGGACATGTCCTTGGGTGAAGGCACCCTGGATGCAGCTGGACAGGCAAGTGCTGGCCAGGATGATGATGGTGCTGCCCCTGTGCGTGTGGCTATGGGACCGGCTCTCGAACCTGAACCTGTGCAGCCTGTGAGTACCGATGACATATCACCAGACATGGGTGCCAGGGGTGATGCTGACATGCATCCGCCTCTTCCCACCCTCCATGACTTTGCACAGGGACTCAGCATGCACATCAGGCCCCTGGGGAGGCATCTGTTCATGATGAAAGATGCCATGTGTGACCTGCTGGAGTACCTGGAACAGATCGGCGGATACTGACCGTTGGACACGTGACTGCAACATTGTTCAGGACATTACATGCTACATGGCAGACATGCTACGGACAGGGCACATAGTTTAGCCCGTACACAGGTGTACAGTACTTCAGGTTGTGGGTAACATAGTCTGCAATGCTGTAAATTGTTGCGCTGGTTGTTACTGTGTGAGTTACTGTGCCCACTGCATTGTCTACCATTCCAAATGCCATCACAGTTGTTGGTGTGTATTGTTTTGTTGTGCTTAATACATTGCTGTTCCATGTTCATGCTGTGTCTGTGTGTCATTCATTACTGTGCCTGCCCTACTTCTGCCTATGCTGTGTACAGGTCAGTGTCAGCCAATGTGTGAGTACCTGCCCAAAAAGGCATACACAGGCCCACATCTGGACACCAGGGACCATTGTCCTATGCCGTGTGACATGCACCGCATACCAACATGGCACTATACATCATGGGGCTCGGTAGTGTCAGTACTGGGGTCCTCTTTGTTCCACAGTGTCATGCCACAGTGGGTAAGCCAAACCACCAGATGACAAGGTGGGACCCCGTGGTTTGGGTCTGCATGTGTTCTGCATGTCACGGTACCATACATATTGTACACAATTCAATGGTGGGTCTGTGTGGTGTGTCATGGTATGTGGCATAACGCAATGCCCACCCATCATCATGCATTGTGCATTTCTGTATGCCTGATATGGTACTGTGTGTGGGTGTGCTGGCAGTGGGTTGCATGTGTTACACCATGTGTTGTGGGGTAGCGACAGTCCTACACAGGCCATGCACCTGAGTGTG
Source organism: Neoceratodus forsteri (assembly GCA_016271365.2). Taxonomy (NCBI): domain Eukaryota; kingdom Metazoa; phylum Chordata; order Ceratodontiformes; family Ceratodontidae; genus Neoceratodus; species Neoceratodus forsteri. Next base: position 310,550,778 of record JADMNL010000024.1, on the reverse strand, counting down.
GTAGCATGCCTAGCACCATGGATGGGTATGGTGCTGTGTGTGCCATGGGCCATGCCTGTGATTGTGCATGCCACCATGGTGTGTGCACCCAATGGACAAACTGGGAATGGGGGGTGTGGGGGGCACATCTGGTTTGTGGTGGTCAGTGATGCGCGGGATGTGGGTGTGCGGTGTCAATGGGTGTTTAGCATGCCATAGTGTACTCACACCATTGCAGGCCACTGTTCCCAGGGCAGGCTTTGGGGATTGCACAGGCATCCTGCATGTGCTGTATGGGTTGGCATTTTGCATGCCACTGTTATGTGAGAGGAGGTGGTGGGTTGCAGGCTGCAGGCATGTGTGTATGTCCCCTGCTCTGTTGGCATGTCTAGGTGGGTAATAGCCATGGGCACTGTACACAGGACATGAGGTACATGTTCATGCACCACACATACACATGGCACATGTGTGCCACCTGTGTGGTGTGTGTTTGGATGGGAGGCTGTGCTTGGGATGTGGTGTGGACACAAGCCCTGTGCATAGTGGCAGACACTATCATCAAAGTGATCCCCCCGTTCGGTGTACATGCCTGGCATGATGTGTGCTTCCTACTGCTGTGTGTGTGTTTGCAGGCTGCCCCTTTATGGACTACAGAGGCCAGAGTCTAACTCTGTGCAGTGCCTGGTGACTGTACCACCATGTTGCTGCTCTGCACTGCAGCCTGTGGTGTGTCACGCCCTATCTGTGCTCTTGAGCTGTCTGGCATTGTGTGCACCCTGTGTCTCTGTGACTGTCATAGTGTCACCAGCTGTGGTTGTTGTGCTGCAGCAGTTCCTGTCTTACCACTGTTGTTCCCCCTCTGTCTGGTCCAGCTGCCTATTGCTGCTGTCTGTGCACTGGGCACTGCTGGTCCTTGCCTGGCCATCCACCCCTCACAGGCCTTTCCACCTGCATCACTGTGGCTCCCCTTGCAGCCTCAGGACTGGGATGTTGCCATTGTCTTGTGGGCATCACTGGCTGTGCCATGCCCTGTGTACCCTCACAGCTCTGTCTCATCTCCTGTATGCCCCTGTCGGACTCATGCAGGGTCACACCTACTGTGTGTTCCATGCTGTGCTGTTCGTCACCTGCCCATCCATAGTGCCACTGCACATTGCATTCCTTTCATGACTGTGGGACCATTGTCACACTGGCTGCATGCTGTTGCATGCGTCTTTCAATCTTCTGCAGTGCTGCAGCCATTGCTGTTGTTGCCTTGGTCTGGGTGATGTGCAACGCAATGCTGTGTTCCATGACAGTGGTCTGCCTTTCTATAGCATCTGTTTGGCACACAACACACAGCCGTATGTCCTGGAGTAGCCTTGCTGTCTGTGTTGTTTGGCCTGCCCCTTCCTGTATCCCATGTATCATGGCTGCATGGATGTCTGCCACTGTCAGCTGCAGCTGTCCCATGTGTAATTCCGTGGCAGTGGTGTGGTTATGAATGCTGTCACATATCCCAGTCAGCTCACACTGTGCTGCTCCTGGGTGAATATGATGTCCTGGCAGTACCGAGGCAGTTTGTCCCCAAGGTCATCATCCACTGGCAGTGGAATTGCACCTTGTTGGCCTGTCCCACCTGCACATCCAGCGGCCTGTTCCACGGTGCTGTGTGTGTTTGGATTTCATGGCCTCTGGTGGAATGTACGCTGTCTGCCTGTCCCACAGCACTGCCATCCTTACTGTCCTCCGGCCACTCAGTATCCGACGTGGTCCATTGTTGGTCTACTGCTGTGCCTGCTGGTGTGCTGTGCCCTGTGGTACCGTGGCTGTTGGACAGCATGGCATTGCTGTCAGTGTCATTGCCCTGTCTTTCTCCAGCCTCACTATCTGTCTCCCTCCTCTGGGCCTGGCTCACTGTGCCATCACTGGCAGATGTCTGCTGTTGTTCATCATCACTGTAACTGTTCATGCCGTGCTGTTCTGATGCATCACTGTCAATCACAGCATGGCGTTGTGGTGGTGTGGACTGCCTGGCAGTGGCACGTCCTCCGGTCTGTGTACTCTGACCACCTGCTGGGTATACATGTACACTGGGTAGCCATGATTGGCCTTACCCCAGGTTAAATTGTGCATGTTTTAATAATCCACATGAATTTATCACTTCCGGTCCCTGTACCCCTCTTGCTGGACATAGGTAAGTCTTACAGGGGCATCTGCACATAAAGCGCAAAATATCTACCTCCCGGGTGGTTGCACCTTCACAAGCTGCCATCTGAAACCATTCACCCAGATTCTTCTCCAGCAAAGCACCGCTAAAGCCGCCAACCAATTGGATTGTGAGTGCCTTCTGGCCTTTGCTCCCGATTGGCTTCTGCAGTTCTCTTCGGCGATCCTTCCAATGCCGGCCAAAATCGAATGGTCTGCCCATACTCTGCTAAAATAGCTGTAACCACTTCCTTCCCTGACCAATGTGATCCTTCCCCATGGCTTAAAATGTAATTATTGGGAGTATGAGTGATTATGCTCCTCTTTGAATCTTTGACCGAGACTGGCCCTAGGTGTCCTACCATATTCATACCTTCCCTGCCTTGCAACCTTCCCATGGCCCAACGGTCCATTGGACATGGACAGCCAGCGCTAGCACCTAGTTTTGGAAAATATGTGCAGTAGGTGCTGTCCCATCCATTGCCTCAGTACCTCACTCACACCTTCTACCAGCAAGCTGCGGTACAGCAGCGTCCCAATCCCAATGTAAGCACTCCCAGGGGCTGCCATGATAGCGCCTGGCAGGCTGCCTGCTCCCTTCAGACCTAACTATACCTGTCTTACTTCTTTGTGAACTGTGTAAAGAGAAAAGCTATTATCACTTATTTTGTCTGACTGTTACGATAGTGATGCCTAGGTCTCGCTTGTGCTTTTTCAAGAAAATTACTGTAACAATATCCATCTCTGTTTCTCTGTGGACTTGCCTGTTCCCATTATTCATACTGTTCACTTGTCTTACTGATGATCCCAAACTAACTGTTATGCTATGTACGTCTGTGTACCCTGATCTGCACTTCTACTATGTTTTATTCCCACTGTAAATATAGCTGTTGTAATATAATCTGGACTTAACCAGGCTGATCTTGTAAATGAGCTTGCTCAATGATGTTTGCCTGTATAAATAAAGATTTGATTGATTGATTGATTGATAGACACAGGCAGATGTGCATAGTCAGTTACATGTGGTCCACACGTCCTGGTATGTGTCCATTGCCACAGTGCATGTCCAGCCTGTGGTGCCTAGTGGAGGGGACGTTGCATGCATCCCATTCTTCTGCATGGTGGACCAGGCCATTGCTGTGTCCAACTGTCCCTGTCCCCCCCGCTCACTATCCATTGTGGGTCCTTGCATTGTGGGTCCCTGTTGGCCATGCAGGGCATCAGCCTCCACTGTTGGTGCTACCTCTGCTGTCTACACAGTGGTGTCACCTGCCTCCTGCATGCCCAGTGCTTACCTAATGCATGCTGTTGCCAATACAGGTCCAGCTCAGTGTTACCCTGTATGCTGCATGTGCTGATCTGTACCACTACACATTCCCCGTGTCTGCTGAGGGGCCATGGTTGTGTAGGTCCTCCACCCATTGCCGTTGTGCAGTGCCTGTTGTGGGCTGCCTTCTCCTTTGCGTGGCACTTGATGTCACAGTGCCACTTCTGTAGCTCCCTCATACTGCACCTGTAGGGGGCTGCTGCATTCACCAGTCTGGCTAACTTGCCCCATGCTTCCTGCCACTGTGTCCGTACCTTCTGGTTCCCTCCCTGGGACAGTAGCAGGTCTGCCTGTTGGTTGTCACATTCATGCCACATCCTTGCACCATTGCACATCATGCACATGTGCTGTTGTCACCCACATACCCACTTACCTGGGACTCAATTACATCCAGGAGGATGTCTGTTTCCTGGTCAGTGAAGTTCTTCTTCCTGGAGTGCTCAGTCTTTTTCCTCCATGTTCCTTGGGTTGTCTGCTCCCCCTCTCCTTGCTGCATCCTCTGTGGTTCGGCCATGATTCTGGTCCTGTGTGTTGACAATGCATGCACCATGCGGTCTGCCTATGCTATTTGTATGATACACTGTGCATTCTTGTGTCATGTACACTGCATTTGGCACATGGTGCATTTGTTGCTGAATTGTTTGCATTGCCAATGGTGCAGGGTGCTTTGGCGCATGGTGTGCCCGATGAACCTTGAATTGCTCTTATGCCTTGTGTGAAATCGGGCCTGGATCTCTGCAAAGACATAGACAGAGTGGAGGCTGTCCAGAGGAGGGCAACCAAAATGGTGCAGGGTCTGCACCAGAAGACATACGAAGAAAGACTAAAGGAGCTTAATATGTATACCCTTGAGGAAAGAAGGGAGAGCAGGGACATGATAGAAACTTTTAAGTACCTCAAGGGAATTAACAAAGCCCAAGAGGGTAGCATCTTCCAGAAAAAGAGATGTGCAAGAACAAGGAGGCACAATTTGAAGATAGAGGGGGTACGGCTCAGAGGTAATGTGAGGAAGTATTTTTTCACTGAGAGGGTTGTGGATGCATAGAACAGCCTCCCTGAGGAGGTTGTGGAGTCAAGAACAGGGAGGGACTTCAAGAATGCATGGGATAGGCATAAGGCAGTCCTAGTGGGGGGTAGGAGGAAGTAAGCTGTTGGTTAACTAGGATCTGCAGCTTATCTGTTAGGTAGGAAAATGGGCAGACTAGGTGGGCCAAGCGGTCCTTATCTGCCATCAATTTCTATGTTTCTATGTCTGCACCAGAAACCATACAAAGAGACACTAAAAGAGATTAATATGTATACCCTCGAGAAAAGGGGGGGGGGGACATGAGAGAAACTTTCAAGTACCTCAAGGGGATCAACAAAGTCCAAGATGGTAGCATCTTTCAGAGAAAGAGATGTGCAAGAACAAGGGGGCACAATTTGAATATAGAGGGGAGATGGATCAGGGGCAATGTGAGGAAGTATTTTTTTCACAGAGAGGGTGGTGAACGCATGGAATGGGCTTCCTGAGGAGGTCGTGGGGTCAAAAACATTGGGGGAGTTCAAGAATGCATGCGACACACATAAGGCAATTCTGGTAGCGGTTAGGAAGAAGTAGGCTGTTGGTTAACTAGAATCTGCAGCTTATCCAATAGGTAGGGAAATGGGCAGACTGGGTGGGCCAAGCGGTCCTTATCTGTGGTCAAAGTCTATGTTTCTATGTTTCTCACCTACTGCAACTCCAGCTCTGGAGTTTTCTCATGCAGCCCCTGCAATGGTGAAAGTAGATTTTCATTAAACTTGCTACCCTGTTTTCTGTGAAGCTTTGTGGTAAATTCTGGTCTACATTATATTACTGTTTTATCTTTAGTAGCCTTTCAGTAAACACAGTGCCTATTTTTAATCTATGTACCTGGTGGTAATGATCAATTTAGAACTGTATGATATAAGTCTTGTCCTTGTTAAAGCAGCAGTATTTGTTAGTGATCATACAGGTATATATATATTTTTTTAGCAATAATGTTATCCTGGAAAAAATACCAAGATATCCATTTTTATGTTGCTTGCACACATGTGCAAGAAACATAGTGCCATCATCCGAATTTTCAAAGGTGTGGCACCCATCTTCTAATTCAGTCAGTGTGTTTGTAGACACGGCAGCATTTCTCCAATGAATGCTGCAGCTGTCTATGATGGCAGTTGAAAATGCAGTGCCATACAGTTGAAAGGAAGAGCTACGCTTCAGTGAGCAGTGATAAGATATTGCATGCTCATGTACGCTACACACACACACACACACACACACACAGGCATGCATACTGCATGCTCTTGCTCCCCCCCTCACACACTTCTAATACGTTATGTTAAGAGTTTTGTTTGCTTGTCTGAAACAAAAATAAAATTAAAAAGTTGCACATTAGCTTTAATGTAAACTAGATAGGGATTGCTTTTGTTTTAGCTGTTGCACTAATATGCTGTGATGTACAATTGTAGTTCAATTTTACTAGGTGACTGGAAATGCTTTAAAGCTAAAAAATATCTTAAGAAGGAAGTAGTAAAATGAACATATACAGTACATACATACACAACTTCTCTGATCACCTGGATTAACACATATCAGTTTATATTGTCTTTTCAGACCTTTTCCTATGGGAATAATAAATTATAGACATAATTTACTTACTCTACCTAAATGAAAACTTGCAGCATCTGAGCATCACAGCGATCCCACTTCTTCAACAGTATCAGGTACTGTAGGTACTGTATAGCTAACGGCTTTGGAAAATAATACGAATATTCCTTATCAGACTGTTGTATAATTAATTCATAGTTGGGACTGATGCAACAAAAATGGTGTATGTGTGTGTGTGTGCATGCGCATGCGTGTGTGCTGGAGTAACACAGGTCCTAAAGAACCATAGGTCTATCAGGTCCATCTCCTCTTCATCAACATTATACTAGGATGAATGGGAATCCATGTCATGAAACACCTTCATATACTTTGTAGAAAGTAGAAAAATTCATTACTCTACCCATCTTTGTTTAACTGATTAACCGATGGAAATGTGAACTCAGCAGTGTCTGCCCTTACTGTGAGGAGTTACATATGAAAGGCATAATTAAATTGGTTTCGTTTTGTGGAGATCTTTAGATTTTTTAATTGCATTCTTTTTTGTTGTTTGTTCGTTTTTTAGGATCGTTACACGTTCACGCTGTTTTACTGGAAGAATGTATTGAATATGATATTTTTTTATTTGCACAACAAATATGGTTGCATTTCTTGGTCTGTTGTGTAATTACTGGACCAAAACTGAGTGGGTCGCTTCATTTTGGTGTAGCACCTATTGTTCATGGGGGTCCCAGAGTGACAAACATTACAGAAGAGTTGATACCAGCAGAAATAAAAATATGTACACCAAGTGCAAAGGCCAGTGCAATCCCCCATCACACAATGCATGTGGCCCATTTCTCACAGGGGCAGACTCCTTCATTGAAATGTTATGTGTTTGGAGCCTGGGATATGTCCTTTATAAAGCCAGCAACTAAAAACAAAAAACAAAATGAAGAAAAAGAAACTGAATTGGAAAACAACAAATATTACACCTCTAAAGTATCCATCATCTGTTAACAGCAATCCCTCCAAAGTATCCATCATCTGTTAACAACAATCCCTCCCCAGAGAAGGTTTTGGAAGGGGGGGCCTTTTTATCAAAACTTAATTTCCTGTCCAAAGCACTGGGCCAATTACATGAAAAAAACAGAATGGGGGGCTTCAGCCCTGATACCTTCTCCCACCAGCCACCCCTGCTTCCCCAATCTCTATAATTAGGTCTAGAACAACGGAGTTTGATTCCGGAGATAGAAAGGAGCATTTATTCGGTCAGACTTTATAAACAAAACCTAGAAAAACTGAAATACCTAGATCTCATTCCCAATCCCGACCAGGGTAACTATATGCATTGTGCAACTGGGAAGACCAATGTAAAAAACATCTATTAGAAGAGGGGAAGAGGAACACAATAAGTAACTGGCTACTCAGTTACATATCCACAGTGTTAACACTCAAGCCCAACACGGAGGACAAATCTAATTTCTTTAGTCTTACATTCAACTGTAATATTTTTTATAATAAAATAAGCCTGGGCCAGTGGTTAAAATATCAGCTTAGGAAACAAAAAACAGCTTTAAACTGTGCTAGAGTCTAATATACACAGAGTAGCTCTCATCCTTGTGTCACTTAAATGAGGGATGTCGGACAATCGAAATGAGGCACAATGAGGGACACTGACTCTCATAATGATGGTCACATACTCAAATATGGAGAAAGAAGCTTGGTTTTACTTGTACAACATTTAGTTCTGGTTTAGCATCTTAGACTGCTGAATTTCTGCTTTAAACCTCCGAATTTACATACTGTCTGTTGAGGCAAAAACTTTTCCTTGACGGATGAGGGCAGAACAATTTAGAGGGGTAAAATGAGCGATGTCCCTCATAATCAGGGACAGCTGAGCGATATGATTGCAGTGTAATTTGGAGCTGTCCAGCATGCTGTGTGTGTGTGTGTGTGTGTGTGTGTGTGAAATCATCAGTTCTCTAGCGCAACCAGCTGCGGAAATGGGTAAAAGCAGCACCTCACAGAAAATGGGATGTTACAGCTCAGCAAGCGTTTCATGGGCAAATGAACTGTTAAAATTAAAATATATACTATGTTCTTATATTGTGTCTCATACGAAACAGCTCTGCTGTTCAGTCAACTAATATTATTTACAGGGCCATTGTAAAGCATTCGAATTTTCAAAGCAGAGAAAGGACGCCATGGTGCTAATCTCAGCTTGTGTAGCCCCCCCCCCAAAAAAATGCACATGTTCTTATTTTAAATACTATAAAGAATGAGAGAGAGGTTGTCTTATTCCTATCATCCAGACACTGCAGAAAACTATTCAGGCCCATCAGCCGGTCGAGTCTATCCTTTGTAATGGCATCGCTGACTGCACAAACTCCTCTTTCTCCCGATCTGCACGTCTACTAGTTTCTCTCAGAATAAAGATCTGGGAATCCAGTCCACTGCCTTCATTTCCCAAACTTTTACAGACACCTTTGCTAAAGAATAAGTACTTCCCACACTCCAGGACAACCCCTGTGTGATGTCAGGGCTCTGTGTCAACCTACCTCGCCCCAGCTGGTACTTCTCCACAGCACGCTGACTCTGACTCTGCCACCGCCCCCAGCTCCCCAGCTGTGCGACGCCTGGACTAACTAGAATACACAGGTGGGGCCAACTGCTGTGCCCTTTTGAGTGGTATGGAGCGCGCAGAGAGGACAAGGTCTCCAGATCTCTGTCTCTCTAGAGATCTGTACGGTGGCTGCTCGATCAACTGCTTTGTTGATGGTGCTCTCCAGTACTGCCTGTTGAGGACTGGAGCTGACTGACTTTTACTGGAAAGGAACTGAGCCTCCATCAACAAGCAAGCAAGCTCTTTGTGAGAGAAGGGGTGGGGAGCTATTCGGGGACAGTATCCATCCCAGTACGAGACGGTGTCAGAGACGGAGGGAGGGCTGAGGGGCCTGTTGTTCCTTACTCACTGCACATTGCTTTCAGTAGCGATGGTGTGGATGGAGAGATGAATAGAAGGTGAATTGGTAAGTAGTGGTGTTGTAACTCAGCCACAAGGTGGTGATCGTGGGGCTGGACAGTTGGCAGTGGCACCCACATGAGGCACACAGGGCAGTGTCCATGGGAACAGCTTATGTGAAATCCTTTTTTTTTGTGATACTGTATAATGAGAGGCAAATCTGGCTGCTGTGGCAGTAAGTCTGTCTTCATCTTGTGTGCTTTTGATCCCCCATTTGGTGTATCCTTTACCTTCAGAACTGAGAACCGAATTCACCAAACTAGTACTAGTCGGGGTATCATCCGTCACCAACTAAAGCTTTACTGCTATCGACAGGAGTATCAGACCTTAAGTTGAAAGTTACTTATTATAAACTCCAGACAGTTAGCACAACCTTAATTAGCAGTAGTTTTTTTCGGGATAACGTGTTTTTCTGATGTTAAGTATTTTATAGTATATCTGCACGTTTTACTGTAAGTTATCAAGTGGGACGAGTAGCAAGGGCGTGCTCTATAGTTGTGATGTTTAATTGGTTTTTATTTTAGCACGTATATACAGCACTGTGGACTTGTATATTAATCTAGGTTTGACATGTAAGTATTTTTTTCTTTTGCTGTAAAGCCTTTTCGGATATGATCCAAATTAAAGACTACATTAAATATCGTCGTACTGTACTGTACTGTATCCAGCAGTTACTAAACACAGTGGGAAACATATGAGATCAATGTATGACCAAAATACATATTACTCAATTAATTTTGTATAGTCTCTCTGTCCACTCTGCCCAGAATCACCCCTTAGAACTTGTACACTCCTATAAATACCTTGGCATAATCTTCGATTCTGCTCTCTCTTTTCATAACCACATCTCTGCCCCGACCTCTGCCTCCAATGCACGGTTGGGTATCCTCTACCAGCACAAAAAATGCCTCCCCACAAACTCCCTCCGCTTGGCTGTCACCTCTTGAGTGCTATCACTAGTTGACTACGGCCTTCCTGTATATGGCGCGGCAGACCAGACAGCCCTCCACAAGGTACGCCTAATGCTTAACAAAGCATGTCGACTTATTACCAGTGCCCATAGACTCATCCATACCTGCCATCTTTACTCCATGTCCACCCTACTCAACCTTGATGAGTGCCTCTTGTTCCTAACCTGCCAAGTTACCTATAAAGCCCTCCATGGTCTATCCCCGCCAGGCCTTGCTAACTCTATTCACCGATCTAACCCCACAGTGCGCACTCGCGCCTCCAGCAAAGCTGCTCTGGTCATTCAAGGAGCGTGACCACCCAGGGCCAAAGGGCTTTCCCCTATAGAGCCCTCTCCTGGTACAATTCCCTTCCTGCTGGCATCACTGATGCCCCCTCACTCGCTAGCTTTAAATACAGCCTAAAAAATCACTTGCTCACTTCACACTCCTGCCACTGCCCCTGACCTCCCCCCATCTCCAGCTCCGTGACGACAAAAAAAAAAAAAGGATCGCTTTCCTAATTCTTTTGGCAGATAACGGTGTTATGACACGCATCACCTGTAACTTGACTGTGCCTATTGTTAAACTGTGTTGCTGATTGTCTCGCTTTGCTTGTAACTTGCCTGTGCCTTATTGCTGTACTGTATTTCTGATTGTCTCATGTATGTATGTTTTTGTCTTCCTTATGATGAGGTACCTTTGTAAATGAGCCTCTGGCTCAAAGGTTGTTAAAATAAATAAATAAATAAATAGTTACTGCACACATTGGTGCATATGTTAGATAAGTGTATGACCAAAATTTATTTTACAATATTAACATTTAGAGTTAGGTATGATACAATGTACGGGTAGCCTCTGCCGTGATACATTATGGTACAGTGTTTGCATAGCCTCTGCCATGCAAACTTATTTAGCCTTTGGGTTTGTCCATTTGTCTGGGTTACCATGCTGTATGGTGTAATGCATCTGCTGGGATTTAACAGCTCATGTAAGGTGTATAGTACCTGGCTTTCCAAAATGGAAAAATGTATGTGCACATACATAGAAACATAGAATTTGACAGCAGATAAGGACCACTGGGCCCACCCAGTCTGCCCATTTCCCTACCTAATGGATAAGCTGCAGATCCTAGTTAACCAACAGCCTACTTCTTCCTACCCCAACTCCCTAGAATTGCCTTATAACTGTCCCATGCATTCTTGAATTCCACCACTGTTTTTGACTCCACAACCTTCTCCTAAAGGCTGTTTCATGCATCTACAAACCTCTCTGTGAAAAAATACTTCCTTACATTACCTCTGAGCTGCGCCCCTCACACTATCTTCAAATTGTGTCCCCTTGTTCTTGCACACCTCTTTTTCTGAAAGATGCTACCCTTTTGGACTTTGTTGATTCCCTTGAGGTACTTGAAAGTTTCTATCATGTCCCCCCTCTCCCTTCTTTCCTCGAGGCTATACATATTAAGCTCCTTAAGTCTCTCTTCATATGTCTTCCGGTACAGACCCTGCACCATTTTAGTTGCCCTCCTCTGGACTGCCTCCATCCTGTTTATGTCTTTACAGAGACTGTGCCTCCAGAACTGCAGGCAGAACTCTAGATGGAGTCTCACCAGCTGTCTGTACAGAGGGATAATAACTTCCTGTTTTCTACTGGTGATGCCTCTCCCTATGCATCCCAGTATCACTCCAGCCCTCCTTACTGCCCTCTCACATTGCTTGCCCACCTTTAGGTCATCTGATATGACTACCCCAGGTCCCTTTCCACTTTTATTATGTTGCTTGCAGACATGTGCAAGACACATAGTGCCATCATCCAAGTTTTCGGAGGTGTGGCATCCGTCTTCCAATTCAGTCAGTGTGTTTGTAGGAGTGGCCATATTTCTCCAATGAATGCTGTAGCTGTCTATGACAGCAGTTGAAAATGCAGTGCCATACAGTTGAAAGGGAGAGCTACGCTTCTGTAAGCAGTGATAAGATATCGCATGATGATACACGCCCCCCCAGACACACACACACACACACACACACACATGCATACTGCATGCTTCCCCCCCACACACACACTGTATAGCCCACAGGAGTGTCCAATCCCCCATCAGCTGTGCTGCGCTCCCCCCAACAGAGTTCCAGGTGACACGCTGGGAGCCCACTCCAGTGTGGCAGCAGTCTGTATGGCCAATGGGGGTGCCCAATCCCCCGTTGGCTCCACTGTCCCCCCTGAGACTATTGGGTGCCACGCTGGGAGCCCACCCCAATGTGACAACAGTTCCTATGGCTGACGGGGGTGCCCAATCCTCCATTGGCTCCACTGCCCCCTGCCTCAAACAGCATTTCAGCTGCCACGCTGGGTGCCCACCCCAGCGTGGCACAAGTCCCGTGTCATCTAAGTAAAAAAAAAAAAAACTAAAAGAAAAAACCTTCCCTCACTGACTGTTCTGAACCCCCTTCCCACACCTGTGCTCACTCTCTGTGCATCCACCTCCCCATACCCCCATCTCATCCAATACATACCTCCGGAGTCTGGCGAGACAATCTTCGGTGGACCGGGAAGACATCTACACTTTTCAAAGCCAACCATGAACTGAGGAAATACTGGTAAGCTGTAAAATAGAGTAAATAGGGTTTTTCAACTTTACTGCATATCTCGGGCATTTTTTGGAATTTTTTCACCAAATGTTCAACATGGGGTTTTTGGAACCCTGCCTCATAAATTCAGTTACTGTCATGGTGTTAATCATCCCCAAAAGGCGATTTCGTGGTCACTGTGTGGAATCACCTTTTTGGGACCGATTTATGAAGTGACAATATCACAGTTCATGAGGAAGGCCCCCAAAAACCCTATATTGAAAAGTTGGTGAAAAAGTTCCCCAAAATGACTGTTTTTACGAGCATGCGTTGCGCTGTTCCTACACACGCTCGTAAGTTTTCAAATTTTCAATATGTTCACTCAAGATTTTCAACATTGCCATTTTACCACACCTCCCTATCAGCAGTGCAGCTGTCATTTCTCACATCTCACTCAAAATGTGTTTCTGCACATGTAGCGCACAATGGCACAGTCGATGTGCGAAATCAATGTTCAGAACAGATTAAGAAAATCACAGTGACACTGTTCATGAGCAGAGGTGTTAAAATAGCTATGTTAAAAATTTGGTGAAAAAACTCCCCAAAATGACTGTTTTACAAGCATGTGTTTTGCTGTTCCTATGCACGCTCATAAGTTCACGTATTTTCAATATTTTCACCCTAGATTTTCAACACTGCCATTTTACCACACCTCCCTTATGACCAGTACAGCTGTCAATTTTCACATCTCACCCAAAACGTGTTGCCTCCCATGTAGCGCACAATGGCGCAGTTGGTGTGCAAAATCAATGTATGGGACACACTAAGAAAATTACAGTGACACTGTTCATGAACAGAGGTCTTAAAATGGCTATGTTGAAAATTTGGTAAAAAAATTCCTAAAAATGACTTTTTCGAGTGTGCCTTGCACAGTTCCTTTGCACGCTCATAAGTTCAAGAATTTTTAAATATTTGCATTCCAGATTTTCAAAACTGCCATTTTACACCACCTCCTTATGAGCAGTACAGCTGTCATTTTTCACATGTCGTACAAAATGTGTTTCCATGCATGTAGCGCACAATGGCAGTCGGTGTGCGCAATCAATGTTTGGGACAGATTAAGAAAATCACAGTGACACTGTTCATGAGCAGAGGTCTTAAAATGGCTATGTTGAAAATTTGGTGAAAAAAATTCCTTCAGCTGTTCTGAAATGTTACTAATGAAGACATTGAACAGGACTGGCCCCAGGACCGATCCCTGCAGCTCCCCACTGGTCGCCCCCTCTCCCTAGACTGCACCCCATTTACCACCACTCTCTGCCTCCTGTCTGTTAGCCAGTTTCTAACCCAGTTTACCACTGTTCCCCCATGCCCAGCCTACCCAGCTAGTTTATCAGCCTCCTGTGTGTAATGGTGTCAAAGGCGTTGCTGAAATCAAAGTAAGCGTTGTCCACTGCCCCACCCTGATTCACTTCCTTTGTCACCCAGTCAAAAAAATCAACTAGATTTGTCTGACATGATGTCCTCACTGTGAATCCATGTTATCTATGGTCCTGGGCTCTGATGACTTCTTGATGCCCCACTATCCTTTCTTTAAGCAAAATCTCCATGATCTTCCCCACTGCTGAGGTGAGGCTGAATGGCCTATTGTTCCCCACCTCCTCCCTGCTGGGGACTTGTGTAGAGGGACCACATGTGCCCTCCTCCAATTCACTTGTGTTGAATGACTCAGTGAACATGGCTGCCAGAGGTACTGCTATCTCCCTTTGCAGTTCTTTTAATATCCTTGGGTGTATGCCATCTGGTTCCATTGCTTTGTCCATCTTCAATTTAGTGAGCTCCTGCAGGACTCTTTTGCCTTAGAATGGACTATTGTCCACCTCTTCATCCCCTTGCCAACTGCAACACTGCTGTGGCCCTTGTACCTCCCACTCTTCTGTGAATACTGCATGGAAAGACACTGGATGTCTTGGGAGGAAGGCATGGAACTATCACTTCCAAATACCTAAACAGCACATACAAGCAAGCAATTCAGCATTGACAAATGCTTGTTATGTTTGCGCAAGAAACATTATGCAGCAGCATAGGAGAGAAGTGGGTTGTGGAGGTGTGACAGTGTGGTGGCTAATGCCAGCACTGCATTTGTGGGCTTGGTGGTGTGCACCCAATGCAGGTCCAGTGTTCTGATGACACTGGTTCTGCAGAAGTGCCACCAGCTTGAAATGATTTGGCTGCTACAATGAGGGGCCGCCTTGTCATTGCAGCGTCAGCAATTCTGCTGCAATGAGGGAGTGACCTGTCATTGCAGGGCAGTATCTTGCCTGGTGTAACATTTCTGTGAACATGGCAATGGCTATGCTGCCGCCTCACAGTCCCATGTCAGCCGACGGGGGTGCCCAATACCCCTGTTGGCATGCCAATGACACAATTAATTTGCTGATGGGGGAGCCCAATCCCCCTCAGCATCATGCACCCCAAACTGTCTTTATTTGCCAATGGGGAGCCCAATCCCCATCGGCCTAAGTCCCCCACTTCCCCACAATGCAGTCGGCACACTGGGAGCCCACCCCAGTGTGCACAAATGAAGCCTAAAAACAAAACCTTCCCACAATGTCCTTTTTTATTATTTTTGTCCCTGAAATAAAGAAAATGGTCCTTTGCAGTCCGTCATGCCCCCTACAACAACCCACGCCCACCCTCTGCACACCCCCCTCTCAAAACTCCCCCACCCCATACTTATCTCTGGAGCCCAGCGCGACGATCTTTGGCGGACCGGGAAAATGTCTGCACTCTTCAAAGCCGACCACGAACTGAAGAAATGCCGGTAAGCTGCATAATAGCATAAATAGGGTTTCTTCAACTTTTGTGGATATGTCAGTCATTTATTGGACTTTTGCCACCAAATTTTTAACATGGGGTTACTGGGACCCTTCCTCGTGAATGCAGTCACTGTCATGGTGTTATTTGGTCCTGAAAGGTAATTTTTGCAGTCACTGCATGGAATCACCCTTCAGGACTGATTAATGAAATAACAGTGCCACTGTTCATGAGGTGGGCTCTCAAAAAGCCTATGTTGCAAATTTGGTGAAAAAAATTCAAAAAATTACTGTTTTACTGGCATGCGTTGCACAGTTTCCACACTCACTCATAAATTCACAAATTTGTAATATTTCCACTCCAGATTTATAATATGGGCATTTTTCAGACCTCCTTATGAACAGTACAGTTGTCATTTTTCACATCCTGGCCAAAATCTGTTTTCGCACTTCTGTTGCAGAATAGCATGGTCGCCGTGGGAAATCAGTGTTTGGGACACATTATAAAAATCACAGTGAAACTGTTAATGAGCAGAGGTACTAAAATGCCTATGTTGAAAATTTGGTGACAAAAGTCCTTAAAACGACTGTGTTACAAGCATGCGTTGCACAGTTTCCACGCACCCTCTTAACTTCGCAAATTTGTAATATTTTCACTCCAGATTTTCAGCAATGGCATTTTTCCACACCTCCTTATTAACAGTACAGCTGTAGTTGTTTACATCCTGGCCAAAATGTGTTTTTGCACTTCTGGCGCAGAATAGCGCAGTCGCTGTGGGAAATGTGTTTGGGACAGTTTAAGAAAATCACAGTGACTCCGTTCATGAGCAGAGGACCTAAAATGCCTGTGTTGAAAATGTGGTGACAAACGTTCATAAAATGACTGTTATGAGTGTGCGTTGTGCAGTTTCCATGCACTCTCGTAACTTCCCAAATTTGTAGTATTTTCACTCCAGATTTTCAAAATTGCCATTTTCCACCTCCTTATGAACAGTACATCTGTCATATTTCACACCCTGGCTAAAATGTGTTTTTGCACTTCCGGCACACAATAGCATGGTCACTGTGGGAAGTCAGTGTTTGGGACAGATTAAGAAAATCACAGAGACACTGTTCATGAGCAGAGGTGCTAAAATGCCTATATTGAAAATTTAGTGACAAAAGTCCATGAAATGACTGTGTTATGAGCGTACATTGCACAGTTTCCACACACCCTCGTAATTTTGCGCATTTGTAATATTTTCACTCCAGATTTTCAACATTGGCATTTTTTCACACCTCCTTATGAACAGTACAACTGTCATTTTTCATAAAATCAAAACTGCAAAAAGCTGTGCTCAAACAAGAGAGGGGTTCACAACGAAAGGGAGACAGCCTTCAAAAATTACACCAGTTCCGGCAAGGTAGCGCTCTCAAAAGAAAATGACGGAATACAATTCTGAACTGATTGTTCTCATTTATTACATCGCTTGTGGAAGCCCCTAGCTGCTCAGCAAAGTGCCTTCAAGGGGGCATTGTTACAAAGACATCCAACAAACATTTAAATATATATTCCAGTGTGACATCACACCATAATTACCCAATCAACAAGCAAGGAACTTTCACATACAATTTCAACATATATCACATATAAAAAAATGTGTAAAACAAATTCTGATCAAATTCATATGCAGCCTAGAAGCAACAGGTTGTTGGGAAAGAGTGACTACCAACTACATATTAATAATGAAGATAAAATTATGGAATTTCATTTAACAAGGGGTTCTCCTAGCCTACTAGTGATACACCATACATTTAAACCTTAATGATCATACAGATATGTAATATAACAGAGCATATATTATTACCTCATAAATTTCAATTTAAACAATGTCCTAATATTTTTAGAACTAACGAACAACTTATTTTATGGACAAAAACATAAGTTAGCTCATGAAACAGTGAATTAAGTCACTCACTATACTTTAGGTCTTAGATCTGTAGAGGGAACAGATACAGAAAAATTATTTGATGGAGCCCAACTGTGCCAGAAGAATGTAGAAGGACTACCAAAAAATTGATGGTATCCACAGTATAACCTACAAAACATAATAAAATGTGGTCAGTATTTAATTCATTATCAAACAAACAATTATTTATACACACACACACACACACACACACACACACACACACACACACACACACATGCACAGTGGCTACCTAATACAGAATCAGAAGACTTTTAAAAACAAACCAAGAGGAAGAAAATGAAGCAACACCATTATATCTCAATCACTGTCAACCTAATTAGTTCTCAGAAAAGGCTTCAAATCCCATCTCTCATTTAGACCAGATGGAAAAACTGTGTCAGCCTTAAAAATCCAAGCTCTTTCTTTTTGCAAAAGTTTGTTAGGCCTGTCACCACTTCTGGGGTTACACTTCACTTGTTCCAGTCCCATGAACTTAAAATGAGACACATTATTCATGTGTACATTAGTGAAGTGCCTTCCTATGGGAGTGTCCATTTTCGGATTAATTATGGACCTTAAATGTTCCTGAATTCGTTCTTTCAGTGGTCTTATTGTTTTTCCTATATAATATAAATCACATGTGCACCATAATACATAAAATACAAAAGGCATGATACAAGTGATTAATTCCCTCACTTCAAGTTCTAGACCATTCGGTAATACCAAATGATTACCTGTGTTCATATATTTGCAATTTTGCACACGTTAGATTTCCCACATTTGTGGCTAACCTTAGGTCTTTGAGGTAACCCCATTATCTTTGATTCTGTTCTCTGAAAAAACTGGCTACCAACTAATTTACCTTGAGGGTTAGTTGTACGCCTGAAAGTAATCCTTGGTGTTACAGGAATCAAATTATTTAATTCTGGGTTGCTTTTTAATATGTTCCAGCTGTTCCATAGTATATTACCTACTGCCCCAGGAATGGCATTGAATTCTAAGGAACATGTTATTGTACTTTTCTCATCAGTAGTCTTTCTATTTTTCTTTATCAAATCCATCTATGTTTTTCCCTTTATTTTCAGCTTTGCCTTGTTTAACACTGTAGAATGGTGGCCTTTTTCTTTAAACCTTTGCAAGAGTTCACCAGCTTGCTGGTCAAAATCACTATCAGAAGTGCAGTTCCTTCATATTCTGACCAATTGCCCATAAGGTATGGAGTTTTTTAATTTGGCATGATGTGAATTGTCAGTTCTAAAAAGTGAATTTGTGCTGCTCCCCTTCCTTAACCTTTTGTGTAAATGCATTCATTTACTCTGTTGCTCTCTAGTGTAATGTCTAGAAAATTGACCGATTTCTCATCAATCACTACAGCAAATCTCAGATTCAAATCATTCTGGTTAAGCCACTGAATAAATTCTCTTGCACTTTCTATATCTCCATTCCATATGCAGAGACACTCATCAATATACCTCCTCCACTGTATAATATTTTCTACACATGGATTGCTATTAGGGTCATAAAGTGTCTCTTGTTCCCATAACCCCAAGAAAATATTTGCATGTGATGGAGCCATGGATGCCACCATAGCTGTTCCACAGGTCTGCAAAAATAACTCATTGTTAAACTCAAAGTAGCTATGATCCAAAATGAATTCTAATTATTCCACTAAAAACTGTACAGGTGCACCAGTGTGTACTTGATCTTTGAATAAAAAATATTGTGCTGCCTTAATGCCATCCTTGTGTCTTATTGAGGTGTAAAGGGCCTCAACATAAAGGCGGCTGGCACCCTACTGGATGCCCTGAGCTATCACTCCCCAGTCTTCTGCTCCTGGAAAAACAGGGCCCCCAGAGTCCCCTTGCGAATACTCGCAACACACGACTACTCAAACTATCAACCTGAACACTTGATTGGCTACCTAAACGGGATTGATTGGAGCCCAATTAAACTACTCCCCACACTGGAAGAGGCTACGGTCTTCTTCCAGGGAGCCATCATTATGGTTGCTGACTGCTTGGCCCCTTTGAAGAAATTCCACACCAAGGGGAGCTGCTACAAGTGGATCACCCCTCAAGTGAAAACACTGATGAAAACTAGGGACACTGCTTGGAAAAAATACAAGCTCTCCTCCCTATCGGCTGACCTAAACTGCTACAAGACGCTGAGAAATGAGTGCAAACTGGCCATCAAAGTGGTCAAATGAGACTACCTCACAGATCTACAGAAAAAGAACCTAGGCAACCCTAGACTCTTTTGGGCTCACATAAATGGGCTTCTAAAGGGGAGCGGGAAGACTGCTCACTACCCCATAGAGGTCAATGGCCAATTAACTAACAGCGACCCTAGCATCGCCATGGCTCTCAACCACCAGTTCACAAACCTGGGCCTGCTCAAAGCGGACTTGTCACCCCTCCTCCCAGTCTCAAATGATCCCAACCCCCAAAGCCTGGACTGCCCAACCTTCCCCATCTGGCTTATAAAACCAAACGAAGTCCTCCCGTTACTAAAGTCCCTCAAAATGTCGGGATCTATGGGGCCCGATGGCATCCCCCCTGCATACTAAGGGAAGGGGCCCCTGCACTTGCCAGGCCCCTGACCTGGCTCCTCAATTGATCCCTTATCGCAGGTGCCATCCTGGAACAATGGAAACTGGCCCATGTAGTCCCCATCCACAAGGGTGGTTCAAGGGAGACTACCAACAATTACAGGCCCCTCTCCCTGCTATCTAGCCTTGGTAAGATTCAAGAAAGACTAATTTACTGACAACTCCAGGACTACCTAGAGCACCACCATTTACTTGCCCCCTCCCAGGGACTGACACCGTGCTTACAAAGTTCTCCACTGATGTTCTCAGAGAACTGGACAAGGGATCCCCCACCAGGGCAGTCTTCATTGACCTTTTCAAGGCTTTTGACCTTGTAAACCATAACCTGCTCCTTACAAAACTGAGCCAGGTCAGGTTAGACAGCCACTCCCTATCATGGTTCAACAGCTACCTCACAGGGAGGACACAGAGGGTAAAATGGAAAGACTCCCTGTTGGAGCCTCTCCCCGTAATGGATGGGGTGCCCCAAGGATCTATCCTTGGTCCCCTTCTCTTCTTTCTTTTCACAAATGATCTCAGTAAACACTATGGGGGTAGCTCAGTGGTACAGTATGCGGATAACGTGGTCATATACCGCCCCTCCTCTAATCTGGGAGATCTCTGCTCTGGGCTACAGGAAGACCTGAGTTCCCTTGAGCAATGGCTTTTCACCAACAGAATGATCATTAACCCTAACAAGACCAAGGCCATGCTATTTGGCCCAAGAACTCTCAGCTGGGACAGAAGTCCACATCTCAGGCTGATGACCAAATCAGGAAAATGACTTGAGGTGGTTGAATCGATAAAATACCTTGGCCTCACCCTGGATCAGTGCTTCTCCCTCAAGGATCATGTCGACCAGGTAACCAAAAATATTCACGCCAAACTCGGGACCTTGTATAGGCTGAAAGACCAGTTGATACCCGCGGCCAGGGCCTCCATCGCCACAAGCATCCTCCTCCCTACCCTCTCCTAGGCAGCCCTGGTGATACAGAGAGCTGCCAAACAAGAGATGAACAGATTACAAGTTCTCTATCACAAGATGGCTCGCTTTGCCACCCTATCCAGCTCCCGGGCTTACCACTGTGACACTCTGTCCCAACTAAACTGGCCCTCCTGGGAGGCCTGGCTCCAATACCCCCTGCTCTGCCACACTCACAAACTACTCAGCCCATCCCCTCCTCCCAGCCTCACTGGACTCATTGCCCAAAAAAGAAACCCTAGGCTCCTCAGAACAATGGACAGAACCCTCCTCGCAGTGCCAAGGGTTAGAACCAAGGCGGGGGGTAAGTCATTCACCATCACAGCGCCCACCCTATGGAACTCCCTGGCCCCTGGTATTCAGGATGCTACCTCTACCCACACCTTTCACACAAGGCTGAAGGCTCATATGATGGTCACCTCCATATGCAACTGCTAAAGTGAGAGGCTCCTAAGTGGAAGCCCATCCCTCTCCCTCATATGGAAATAGCGACTATCACTGCACCCCATCTATATAGCACTGCACCCCATCTGTAGAGCTTACCCAGGAAATGTTAACTGCTAAAATGCTACCATGTCTTACCTCTTAAATGTAACTGCTGAAAAACTACTATGTATTATGTTCCTCGCTGTCTAGTGTAATGTACCTGTGCTGTATGCTACCCCATGTATTATTCCATGTAATTCCCCGGGTCGCCCCTGAAAAAGGGACCTTCGGGGCCCAGCGGGCTTACCCAGTTGTCAAAATTTAATAAATAAAATAAATAAATAACATCAACACTGAGCCACAGATACTTGTCATTCCATTTGGTATTACAAAACTTACTGATAGTGTCCCCAGTGCCTTTTAAATAAGAAGGTAATTTAACCATACTGTGCTGTAAATACAAACCCACAAACTGGCTCAGATGGTCAGTAACTGAGCCTACTGGATACAGTTGGTCTTCCTGGTGGACTAAGCATATTTTTGTGGATTTTGGGGAGACAATATAAAGTCGAGGTCACAAGGAATTCACAAAAAAAAGATATTTAAATTCTGTGTCATTGATATCTCCTCTAAAAACTGCTTTATCTAACAGTTCACATAGATTTTTCCTAAACTGCTGCGTAGGATAAGGGAATAGTTTTCTATAATTGTTGACATCAAATAGCAGTATTTCCACCATTTCTTTGTATCTACCCCTATCCATTACCACAATGTTTCCACCTCCGTCAGTCTTTTTAATTACAAGTTCTTGATTAGTGATTAATTCCCTAAGGGCCTGCCTCATTACATTTGGGAGATTAGCAACTGGCAATTTTCTATTTTTAGACAACAATTCTCTTACCTTAAACAATACCGTGTTTTCAAAGGCAGTCACATTACTGTTCAGTACTAGTGGACACAAGTCAGAGTCTTGTTTAAACATCCATTTTTGCATTCTCTCAAAATCATGTGGTGTTGAAAAACCTCTGTGTGCATATTACCTTCATCCTCAAAAAGATCCACAAAGTCAGACAAATTCGATTCTTCTTCTGCTCCTATTAATGATTCATGGGGCATTTGAGTCTCAATTTCTGTAGTGTCCTAATTTTGATTAATTGCTGCCAATAGATAATCAAGTGTCTTGTCAAGTGTTCCTTCATTTGCATCCCTAAGGCTGTTAAGTTCCTCAGAAAAAAAACATATTGCCAGAGTCTTCTGTATTTTCTTTTTGTGAAAACAATATTATACGTTTTATTTTTCTAAAGAGTTTGAATAAATCAATGAAAACAGTGAAGCTATCAATAGGTGGGGTAGGAACATAATTCAGACCTTTCTTTAGAAGGGACAGATGATTGTTACTCAAAGTGGAGGACCTAAGGTTAATTATTTGTTTAGATTATTCTGATTCCTGAACACATGCTTTCTGCTGTTTGAAGTTCCTGCACTTGCCTCCTCTGATACCTCTCCTCATTCTTCTCTTCCTAGGCCTTCTTGCCATCTTTTCTCTAAAAAAGGTTTGGCCATTGGACATATAGTCACAGATTTCTGCCCTTTATTTGTAACAATCTCCGTCTGTTCTCTTCTGCTCTGACTTTTACTATTACTCCACTGTTT
Organism: Neoceratodus forsteri; assembly: GCA_016271365.2. Taxonomy (NCBI): domain Eukaryota; kingdom Metazoa; phylum Chordata; order Ceratodontiformes; family Ceratodontidae; genus Neoceratodus; species Neoceratodus forsteri. Next base: position 310,527,740 of record JADMNL010000024.1, on the reverse strand, counting down.
ATTCTGAAAATTTCAACTTTTAGATAATCTTCTGCTTTGCAATCTCCCCTCAATATTTTTCACAGGGATGTAAGCACAGCCTTGCTCATAGTCAAGATCATCTCTTAAGTGCTTAGATTGCTTTCTTTATATGATTTCTTTTTCATGTTTCAAAATCTTATACTTTAATGCTTTATCTAATCTCATAAATTCACTACGTTCCTTGAAATGTCCAACTTCTTCTTTAGCTGCTTGTACCTCCTTTAAAATATTTTGGTAATTTTCATTATCTTCCTCTCTTATTAAATCAGTGTAAGCTATAAATACTGCTGCTGAAATTTTGAGCCACTGTTCCTTTCTTTTAAAATTCTCCAAACCACGAGAAGGGGTCTTTTGTACTTGTAAACCTTGTGGTGCCTGATTTTTCTCCTTATAGGTTTCAAGTGATGTGATATTATAACTCAGACTTCTTTCTTTAAACAGCAAATGCTCTAATTAAAGAAAGGATGTTGTAATATTACCTCTTGTATCAGAAGTTTCACTATCCTCTGTGGGGAATTGCATTCCATCATTTTCTTTTGAGAGTGCTACCTTTCTGGAATTGGTGTCATTTTTCATGTCCTGCCCAAAATATGCATTTACACGTCTGGCACAGAATAGAGTGGTCACTGTGGGAAATTAATGTTCCGGGACAGATTAAGAAAATCATAGTGACAGTGTTCATGAGCAGTGGTCACAAAATGCCTATGCTGAAAATTTGGTGAAATAATTCCACTAAATGACTGTGTTACGCGCATGCATTGTGCAGTTTCCACGTACGCTTGGAAGGTCAAGCATTTTTAATATTTTCACTACAGATTTTCAACATAGCCATCTCTTCACACCTCCCTATGAGTGGTACAGCTGTTATTCTTCACATCCTGCCCAATCTGTGTGTAACCCCCCTACCAATGGGGGTTCCCAAAAGCCTTCCTTGGGTGTGCCTAAATGCCCACTGCCAGGCTGGTATTCTGTGTCTTAGCATTTTAAAAAGTGTTTATATGAGAGTGCCTTAATGCCTCTATGCTCTGTCTCTTTAAGAGCTGCCTATAATGTGGTGGTTATTAAATCTGGGAGGGGGCTGAGTGTTTCTATGGGTGAGTCCCGACCAGGCTGCCAGATAATCGCTCCATTCTGCCATCTCTAGTTGCGCAGAGTTCTATTAGAAGCTGTACTTATTTGTTGATCATCTATTAGAATAGTAATGATATTGTAGTTTGTCTAACCTGCTTTCTTTGCAGTTTTCACAGTTCTGTTTATCACCACCATCTTGGTCCTGGACTGCCAGAATGGGCCAATCAGTACTTTTGGGGACCCTAAAATTGAGTCTGTCCCCAAGGGTCTTCTGGGAGTGAATTTCTGTAGGAATTGTAGTTTTGAGACTTTGGCGCCTAAATGCACCTGGAGGGAGAGCCCTTGCTTTTGACAGACAGATGAATCAATGAATCAAACCTTTTGGACCAAAAGGAAATTCCCAAGCTGCCTGCTGCAGTGAGTCAGTCTGGAGGTAGAGTTTGGAGAGTGAACAGCTCGAGTGATTTGAGCAACTGCTTCTGCGTAAATTCACACAGTAGATTGGTGGAAAGGCTGAGTTTGGCCTGTCTGCCGCTGTGCCTCAAGAGGAAATCCTTTTAAATTCTTAGTAATCAGACTGTACCCAAACTGGAGGTGACAAAGTCACTGAAGAGTGACCAGATTTAAACCTGAAGAAGACCAAAGATTTGCTGTACGTGATCGGCCTGTCAGGACATTCATTCACCACAGAACTCCAGGTTTTGCTCAGAGACACTGATATTGTGACCGGACTGCTATCCGTTTGGTGGTATGGTGATTGCTTTACTATAAATGTGCTGTTTCCTATTAGTGGGTCGCGATTTGGTTCCCCACTGTTTAATTGTGCCACGCTTGCTGGAAGCTGCATCCAGCCTTCCTGGACTGATATCCGAACTGTCTTACCTGGCCTGGGCCCTGCCACACTGGCCCAGTCTGCTACTTCAGGTGCAGAGAACACCACCGATGAGAGACCTGCCTGGGGATCAGCCCCCTGCTCAACATCATGAACAGGAATGACACCACAGTGAATCATGTGGGCCCTGCTTCTTCTGGCAAACTAGCAAGTCATCCTACAGTTTCCATTTCATCCATCCTGTGTCCTGTACTGGGTAGCGTGCGTAAACACCAGGGTAGCTCCCTGCAACAACAGCTCGATCAAAGTGTGTCATCTGATTTAATTGTTTTGCCTAATCTTCACGAACTGAGCCTCCTCGCCCCAGATTACAAATTGTGTGTGGTTGTGCATGCCTTTTCTTTTCATCACAGGGCCCCAACCAGCTGCACTGCCGACCTACCCCGGGCAACGTTCCAGGCTAGCCCACCTTACTTCCAACTGGGTACGAAGAGCGTGTGACTGTGCAGGGATTAAAAGTGCATGCATAATTGCCTGACTAGATCAGTTTTAGAATCAGTCAATCTGATTATGCCCCTTCCTTGTTCAATTCCCCTGAATAAATCAGATCTAACTCTTTTTGCACTTAATCTGACTGTGGTTCCAGTTTGTACCAAAAGCACAGTACTGTTGTAATATGCTGTGCCTAACCTTGTTTTACAGGGGGTCTCCAGGGTTGAACTGGTGGAACCAGTCCTGGTGGTAAGTGCAAACAGTGTGGGGATTTGCTGAATAGGGGCTACTGTGAAAGTGTTTGTTGCCATTGTCTAGGCCACTAGAGGGGAAAGAGGGGGGGTTACAGTGTCCCAGAGGGCTGTACCCAGATTAGCCTTGCTACTAACAACCCTGTCCTCCAGGTGGAGTCACCCATTTCAGTACCCAGGCCCCTTAACCTGCAACTAGCCAAGCATGAAGGGGTAGTAACCCTTGGGATAGTGCCACCTAGGAGTTATATGTGTTTTCAAACATCTGGTGCAGAATGGCATGGTCACTGTGAGAACTCAAAGTTCAGGACACATTAACAAAATCACAGTGCCACTGTTCATGAGAAGAGGTCCCAAATGCTGTCATGACGTGTGGGTCACAGAAAAGCCATGTTGAAAATTTGTAGTGCAAATATCAACAAACGCCTGGGGCGTTAGGGTTTCTAACCATAATGTCCCACCCTGTACAGACTGACAGGCATCAGGAGTGTGGCTTTGTATTGCTGACTGTAATGGTCATGCCATTCCACCTCCCCCACCCTGCAGCCAGTAACAGGTATTGAGGTGTGCCTTGGACTCTTTGGCCCCAGAGTTCACCCCATTCTCCTATACTGCACCCATTTCAGCATATGTCCTTCTGGAATAGGGTGACTATAAAGACAAACACCCCAAAGCACACCTCAACACTTGTCGGTTTCTACAGCATAGGGTGAGGTGAAATGGCATGAATGTTATGGGTGATGACCCAAATGCATACCCCAATGCCTGCCCTCTCTGCAGGGTAGAGCTGGGGTTGGCATGAAGTTCAGTACTTCACTGCCATTCCTATTCTGCATCTGTCTAACTCCTGCATTCCCAATTCTAATACCAGCAAGCAAACATTTGGCATTGACAAATGCTTGTTCTTTTTTGTTTTCTTTCATTCCTGAACCCAGATATGGGATTTTAAAGCTACTGAATGTCCTTGCTATGTACAATGCCTGCCATAAAAAATTAAATATCTTGGTATAGTGCTGTGCTATTTATCATCAGAAACACGTGGTAACACACTCCTAATACATCCACCTTATGATTAAACGTGCATTCAACAGGTAACCTCAACAGAAGAGATGTTTAAAACTTTTGAGTGGCAGCCATCTTTAATGACGCAAATCATTAATTACAAAATTGGCTATAAAAGCTGTTTAAAAAATATCTGAGAAAACTAAAACTACACTGAAATGTAGGAATGTAAGGATGTCAGAAATATATTATTTTGCTATAAAACTATATGATGAAATGTTTTGCTTGTTAACAAATACTGCTGCTGTTACACTGATGGCACAATGCATCTGTGTTCTGCTGTAGAACTTCAGTTGAAATAAACAATAACCCAAGGCATGTTGTGGAGTAATGTTAAAGTGATGTACCTTGCAGCATGATGAGGCATGGGGCATTTATGCGGAGTGGCTTTTCACTGCAAGGAAATGCATCCATTTAGCATTACTGCACAGCCTGGTGAGCATTATTGCATTTATAAAATGGTTCACTGTTGTTTAGAAAGCAGGATATTTGGCTATGAGAATGATATCTAACATATGACCATGTATCAGTGTTAAATTATACAGAAATTATACTAAAACAGAGATTGTGATGTGCTCCGCTTTTAGCATGTTCAAAAATATCTAAAGGCACCACAAACCACAATTAGTTTGTGTTTATGTAGAGCAACTGCAGTTCAGCTATTAATAGAAAGATGGAAATATTTAATATAAGGACAGAAAAAGACCGGGGTTGGATTTTTATAGCCCAGTTTGTGCCACAAGCCCCGAGAGGGTCAGAGATAGACCGCACTGGGCATACAGCAACAAATGGGATCTTCTCACCGCTGCATCATTTAGACACCTGCTAGATCACATTTCCATGGCCTAGCATGTGTCAGTGCTGGGGCTCCTCGAAACTACATCTACTAGCAACTTTTGGTCAATCAGCTGCAAGCTGCAAGCTGCTATAAAGTGGGTTCAAGTGCTGGAACTGTATCTGATAATCGTCAATCAGGTGCAGTTGCAGCATTTGGACAAGGCGCACCTTCTATGCCTCACAGTGAGGCTGCAAAGATTGCTGCAGTCACTATGCCTGCTTCTGAAAATCTGGTGCCATAACCCCAGCAAGTTTGCCTCAATGTCTTAAGATGCAGTGCTCTTTAGGGAACTAGTCAAACATCGACGGAAGGAAGGGCTGGCAAACACCAGCAAAAAAGAAAACTTCACACAGGAGGAAACTTATATTCTCATAGAGGAGTTGCATGCACAAGTGGACCTTTTGCTATCCAGAGGTGGGGACAAGGAGCTGAGGGAATGAAAGAAACAGTCCTGTGATCAGGTGGCCACTAGGGTCAACACAGTGAGCCTGGTGAGATGCTCTATAAGGGAACTCTAGAAGCATTGCCATGGCATCGGGTGGAGGTCCAAAAAGAAGATTGCCCACAAGTGATGCTGTACCATGGAAACTGGAGGTGGACCAAGCCATGTGCTGCCCCTGAACACCCATTAGGAGCATGTGGCATTACACCTCAGTAGTTGCACCATTGACTAGGACAACAGCCTGGACATCTTCAGACTACAGAGTTCAGAAGGTATGTCACAGACACTGTAGCTGCACCAGGGGGAGTGTTTATGGCAATCCTTAATACAGGCATGTGGCATTGCACCTCAGTAGCTGCACCATTGACTGGGACAGCAGCCTGGACATCTTCAAACTACAGAGTTCAGAAGGTATGTCACAGGCACTGTAGCTGCACCAGGGGGAGTGTTGATGGCAATCCTTAATACAGGCAAATGTAGGGGTGACAGACCCATGCAGGTGTGCACAGCACAGACTGAAGTTGGGGGAATGTCGTACATTCCTTGACACCAAATATGTGTGCCACTAGGCAAGGGCAACAGATGAGTAAAGGACCACAAGCATGTGTCACAGCCAAAGAGACAGCCTACAGTATGTACATCATGTACCAGGTACACATGTCCAGAAACCTGAAAGTGCTGCAGGGATGGAAGGGCCACAGCTTGGCATGGCCGGTGTCTGACACAAAACAGCTACCATCAGCACATCAGGCATGTTGCACCCAGCTGTTCATGATGGGAACAGAACCACATTGTACCCAGACCTGGAAGGGGACATGTTTACTATGGCATGAGGTTGTGCACTGTTGCACAGGCCATAACCAAGTAGTATGGACCTGGAAGGGAGCTGGGACATTTATTTATGCATTTGTTAACTGGGTAGGTGTGCTGATCCAATGGACCATTTTCAGGCATGAAAACAGAGGACATATTTGTAGGCAATCAAACCCCGGCCCAGAAGCAGCACCTGGGTTCCTTGCTGGAGTGGCTCAGTCTGTTGAGCCATGGCAGCTGTTCAGCAGAATCCCATCCCAGAAGAGTTCTTATCCTCTGCCTGGGATAGTGCGAGTGGTGCAATATCATGTACAGTGGTATTAACGGTATTGCACCATTCGCTTTCTACTATGTCGCTGTTTTGGGTTAGCTCTAATGTCGTACGCTATTAAGCATACGACATTATGAACCAGTGGGTGTGTTATGACCATCCAGTGCGGATGCCTGCTGACATGCATTACTCTGTACCCTGGATGCTACCTACAGACAATGGGCATGATACCTGCAACAGCGTTGCCACTGACTTTAGGCAGCACCATGTGGCATCATGTCCTACATTGCTCCACCCGGACACACGTCTCCTGTTGGTGTATGTTCATGTGGTTGGACCTCAGTGACACATGTTCTGCCACCTTAGCCTCCATGCAGCTTCGCTTGGATGAGAATGGGACAGTGGATTCCCACAGTGCCCCTGTGGCATCAGTGCTGGTGGTCCCTATCTGTATATGGCAGCTGTTCTCCTGTACAGCCAGTCATGCAGTCAAATGGTCAACTGGACACCATCTGTGACCACTATGGGTTCTGCAGTGCCTGTGGGTGTGGTGCCACAGTGTCTGTCTGCTTAGGTGAAGTGGCTGTTGATTAGTTTGGCTCTAGCACAGTGTCCATTCACTACAGTCCATGTCCTGGCAGTTACCTGTGCAGATATGGTGTCCATGTTGTCATCATCACCACCTTCATCATCATCCCCCAGCTCAGCATCCACCTCTACATGTTTATGCTTTGTACAGTACTATGGCAATGTTATGTTGTATGCAGTATGCCAGGAAGCTCTTGCATGCCATTGTTGGTGTGTACTACAGGGATCCCACTGATCTTTCCAGACACCAGGATCACCTCTTCAACTGCCAAAGGTCCTTGCAATAACTGACCATGTGGATGCGTGTGCCTCATTGTACTATATCTTAGCCTCTGTCTCTGGATGTCTGAGTGGTGTCATCAGCCATGGCTGCTGTGGCTATCCACTGTCACCTGTGAGAATAACGTGCATTGGTTAACCCTGTGGCCATGCCACTATTCATTCATCATTGCACTGTTGAGGTGTCTGCATGTCACAGGTGTACCCCCCCGGACAGGGCAGAAAGCCACACCTGTGTACATTTCTTTGCCACACACACACACCCACCCACCTGTAGCCTCTATGCCATGTTAATATATGCTGTGCCATGTCTACTTGTACTACCAACAAATCACTCATGCCTAGGTCAAAAGAACACAACTACCAACAAAAGAGACCGGCACAGAGTGTCAGGTTAAAAAGTCAATCTTTAATACAAAAATAACTTACAACAGACTTACATGTATTACAACATGGAGAGAACAACCAGAGCCTCTCCATGTTGTAATACATGTAAGTCCACATTCAAATGCCTCACACAGACCACAGTGCCTGAAGATGTATGTGTCATTACAGGATCCAGGGTACTGATCAACTACATCCAGGATTCGGCACTGGTTGTCACAAACTACTTGCATGTTCATTGAGTGGTACCCCTTCCTGTTGACATATATGTCCTCATCAATTGCTGGTGCCTTTATGGCAAAAAATGACTTATTGTCCAGGGAGGCCAGATTTGCAATATGTCAAAGTGTGTTGTTGTCAATTCTGAACTATAATGCATTTTTATTTGTGAATTTGGCTAAGTCTGATGTTTCATTGTTGACAACAACATTTCATGCTGTATGTAGGCTTGCATTAAAGTTGCCATATAGAACACATCATTGTGATTTATATCTGGCAACATCTTGGCTTCCCCCATCTTTATATTCTCAATACAGCTTGAGTTGTTTAGTTTATAATACTCTTCATTCGGGTGCAGCTTCTCCTTTGTCTTCATTATTAAATGTTTAGATATCTAAGAGAGATTTACGATCTACTGCTTCTGTTATGCTAAATATTCCAAAAATGAAAACTAGGTTAGGTGAGCAGGCATTTTTTTAATTATGCTCCAATACTTTGGAACAAGATCCCATGCACTTTACAACATACTGCTGGAATGAATGCATTTAAGGCATCAGTGAGACAACATTTTTTAAGCTTAGTGGTGTGTAATTGTTATTAGATCATTGTTTGTATGTAAATTGTTATATTTGTATGTTTACATTGTATTATGTATATGTTTCTGTGTATTATATCTTGACAGTAACACAGTTTATGGTTCCAGGTTGCATTTGAAAAAGGGCCTTGGCTCATATTGTTTACCCAGTAAACAAAAGTTTAAATAAATAAAAATTAAAAAAAAATAAATAAATATGCATGCAGTCTATTGTAGTCAGCACACGAGGGAAGCATGCAATGGTGTAGAACCCCTGCTTTATGGCCTGCTGCTGCTGTGCATCCTTTTAATGCAGCTTGGTTAGGCCGGTAATGTGCAATGTACTGCTCCTCTATCAGATCCTGGCATGATGTCTGCCTCTGGTACACCTTTGCTGCATATCTCCTCTGTGTTATCTGCTGTCTTTGTGGTCTGCCCTGGCTTTTGACGCAGACTGCAATACAAAATCGTAATTAATGCAACTTTTGATGCATCAGGGTACTTGCAGAGAGAAATTGTTTGAGCCACTTTGAGATGGAGGACTGTGAAATGCCCTTGGTATCAGTTGTCAGGGTCTGGAAGCTCCCTCTTGCTAGGAAGCAGTGTGCAGCGCTAACCTTCATATCCACTTGTATGGGGTGGCGTCTGTGTGTTCTGCTCTGCAGGTCCCCTCTCCCCTCATTGCACAGCTCCTTGCATCATTCTCGTACCTTTGAAAATCAAGCTCTAGATGTTTTGCTGCTTTATCCTAGGAGTGCAGCAACATTGCTTTTGCTATGAGTATTAGCTTTTGTGATATAGGGACTAAATAGGTGGTTTGATGCTTTCCATTGATTCTTCTATGTTTTATTGGACCAACAAATAAGTTTATTACATGAGTGTTCAGGCCTATACAGAGCCCTTCTTCAGGCAATGGCACATTTTACTAGCAGCATAGGTTTGTACCTCGAAAATACTGTAGTTGTTCTAAGAGAAACAGTAACTGAGACTACTAAATTAATTGCATTCAGAATTAATTCTAAGGATGACTTTTTTGTTTCCATTATCTTTGGAATACATAATACAAATTTTAGGTTTAAAGGAGCAACTGAAGACAGTTTTACTGTATTTATGAAATCTAGCTATTCTGGGCCAACCACAGAACTGTAACTAATTAGTACATAAAAACTCCAGATGTTATTTTGAAAAATAGACATTTTGACAAAACAAAGCCAATTTTCATATCAATTAGTGTTTCAGAAAATTCTGTAAATATTAGATATTTGTCATAACGGGCACATTTGTGCTATTATATTCATAAAAAGAAGTGTGGCAAAAGGATCATTTCAACTCCAACCTGAACAGGAAATGTTAACATTTTAATCTGCCATTAGCAGTTATTGAGTAATGAACAATGAGGCTAAATATAGATGAAAATGTCTTCATTCTGCTTCTTCAGACAGAAGTGCATAATCGGCCATAAGCTGCTGTAAGAAGGAGATGGTGGTCCTTAACGTGTTCATGTTGGAGAAAAGGCAGCTGAGAGGGAAAATGATCTCAGTTCTTAGCCTAATCCAGGGTATTCACAAGATCAAACAAACATAAATGTTTGGTCTGGTGTCCTGCAGCGGGAGATGGGGACACCAGCAGGACATGGAGACAAATGCTAAAGCTCAGAGGTGGTGCTATTAATTCAAGGGTAATGGTAGGAACAATTTCTTCACCCAGAGTGGGGTAAACCTATGGAACAGCCTACAAGTTGAGACAGTGAACGTGAAGACAGTGCAGACCTTAATGGCAAGCCTAGACAAATGTTTGCTTATTAGGAGGATCAGTGGAGACCCTTGGTATTAGAGTGGTTAGGCAGACTGAAAAATTAATATGTTTGCCAGCATACTTATTAGTGCTGTGCAGAATGCAGAATTCCACCAGTGAAATTAGCACAGAATGTCCATTTTGTTGGCAGAATTTCCCCCAGAATTTCACTGGTTCTTCTGCAGAATCCTGCCTGCTGTGATCCGCGGAATAATATTCTGTGGAACAGCATTTTTTTGGTGGAAAATTATTCTGCAACCATTTTCTGCCATTGAATTCCACCATTCCATTTCTGGCAAAATGTGGCAGAATTTTGGTGGAATTTCAAAAATTCTGCAAAATTTCATTCTGCTGGAATTTGAAAATTCCATACAACGCTAATACTTATTGATACCCAAGTATGAAGCAGGGAGCAGGCATAATGAACCTAGTGCGCTTTCTAACTTTGTTACCATGTTTATTTATTTATTTATTAGCTTTTGATGACTGGGTAAGTGCATTAGACAATAGCCCTGCCTATTTTCAGACATGAGCCAGGAGAGTGCATTATACAGTCTGTTACACGAGGTCCCTGCACCCTAATTGATACCCTCAGGGGTACACTGTAGACAGCTAATGTTTAGGCATAGGCTATACTAATAAATAGGGCATAGGGCATCTACCGTATAAGAGTAGATGTCAGGATATGAATACATATTATTGTAACTCACTTTGCTTGCTAATGCACACACATTATACCATGTATTTTCTGTCTATTTCTTACTTGTCAGATGCCAAGACACCTGTCCTTGAAGTAATTATAATGTGTAAGGCAACATTGCCATCTTTTGGTGATGAACACCACTTCACCTTGTTATGTAAGACTTTGTATAAGAACGTCTTTGTTCTAAAACTGATGACTTTACAGAACTATATAATGTTATCTTGGACAGTGAAGCCACCTCTAATTTAGCCAATAGGGCTCATCTCTGTAACTAGAAATGTTTCTATCTTTCAGTAACCATAGTAATTATCATAGGTATATAATGTTATGCACAGCTTTTACACCTCGGAGACCCGAGAGATCCCAAGAGACTACAAAGAAACCTCGAGGTGTAGGGAACGCTTAGCACTGGCTCCTGGTTCGTATTGGTAAGAACTGCTTAGGTAACTGTGATTCATCCTGTTTTGTAGTAATAAACTTGTTTATTACTTGAATGCGACTTGTTTGTGATTATTTGCATCTCAATATTGCCAAGAACCTGAAAGTGAGGTTTGGACCTCTTACAATTGGCGACTGCGTGCAGGCGATATTGGGTGTTGTAAGTTTTCACTTGTTGCTATAAATTTCCCTTTTCCCACGGGGACTGCAGGTGTACATTTCCGTATCACCTCTCCCATCTTTTCTACCAGTTTGTAGAGACTTGCAAGGTCTGGCTGACTTTTCAGGTGTGGTCGATGCCGTCTCGACCCACTCCATAGCAGCTTTGAATTGCAAGCCTACAACTTATACAGTAGCCCAGCTGTGTTTAAAGTACCCGTGTTGTGGATCGTTACTAATGCATGGTCTTTTTCAAAGTTTGAATTTCGCCCTCCCACACAAATGGCCACCGATCAGATATCTGGCAGAACTGAGACTCGATGTCTCGAACTTTCTTACCTCCCAGGAGGATGGGCTGACTTCGCAGGATGCAAGTCAATCTGAAAACCCTGTACTGGGATTTCAACCCAGTACCTGGCGCGACAGTCAACCAATGGCGTTTGCTAAAGGGTTGATGGTCGCTGCTCTCTACGCTGCCTTGGAAGCCTCCAAAGCGAGGTTTTGAACCCTTGATCTGCAGATCGCATCTCTTAAGCAGGAGATGGGTCTGCAGGAAACAGAATGTGTTCTGATACAGCAGAACTTGGAGTCAGAACTCCAATCTCTGTGTAATGAAAAGGATTCACTATTGCATTATTCTGCACAGGCTGGTGAACAAGAAATGTGTACTCTGAAGAATGAGTGTGAAAGTTTAAGACTGGGATAAAGTCGGTGGTACAAATGAATGATTTGCTTGAGTGCCGTGAATGCACAATTGAGTGACTTAGATGGGTGAACTGCAGGATGAGATCAATCAGGTACGTAATGATTTAGAAACAGCCTATAGGGACAATCGTGAATTGAGCGTGTCCCGTGTTTTGCAGAAACAGAAACAGGATCAGGTTGATATGGATGTTGCAAGTGTGAGTCATGATGAATGTAGAGCTAAGATGGATAAACTGCGCCATCAGCGAGAGGTTTTGACTGGCCATGTTAAGGCAATGGGTGGTGTAGCCCTGCCTTTCATTCGTCGTCAGAGGGGAGCCATCCGATCGTGATATCAGTACAACGCCCAGTCACGCCCCTACTATGGCCCAGATTCCCCACCCAGCCATCCTACAGCATGGTGGGTCCCACCCACCACTCTCCAGGTCACACACGAGGACGCCGTGACGCTCATCATGGGAAATGCCATCATGGCGGCGCCTCATGATAGGGGAGGAGCAGGCCAGCTTTGTCCTGACGGCGCCCGTAGCCAAGTATTAGTGTGGAAGACAGGCAAGAGATTGAAACCATGATCGATAGGGCACTAGAAAGTGTTCCTCTTCCTGAATGAAGTATGAAAGCCATTAAAAGTCAGATTCGAACAAATTTTTCAAGAAGCTGGCACTCAGGAAGGTGTTGTTCAGGCGGCTGTACTGAAGCTACAACGGCATAGTTGGATGGTACACAAGACGCACTACCCTTGCCTGATCGACCACCAACTAATCCCCTGCAAATGGCCTCACTTGTTCAGCAAATTGCTGACAGCATCGGTCGGATGAACCCGTCCGACAATCTCAGCTGCCATTTGGAAAAGGTGCACTCCAAGTGCGAGATGCTTAGTCTCGACGCAGAATACCAGGTCCAAATACTACGCCAGACCATTGATCCTGGTTTATGGGCAAAACTCCCCGAAGTAGTTAGCCAAGATGGGAACGCTACCTTTGACGAAGTGGCAGCTGAGCTCATTTCCGCTTACAGCCCTGGTGTGGTTGGAGTAATGCTAGCATACCCCATGAAGCAAAATGCTAAAGAAAGTCCAGTGACTTACCATCAGAGACTCTGGATGGCCTATCGAGCAGGGAAACATCTGGCACAAGAAACCGCGGATGTAGATCTTATTGAATATAAGACCCTGTTCCTTAGAAACATAATCCCAGCCGTGAGAGAGAAAGTAGAGCCAACCACATACCCGAATACGGATAGGTTTGCCGATATTCTTCAGAAAACCGAGAGAGTGTACCAATTGTACATCCGCAATTTGGGTTCCGGTTCCAAAAAGGTTGCCACTGTGGAACCCGCTTCCGGGACCATGATAAACTACACGGTGGAAGGACAGGCCCAGCAACAACAGCCCAAACCTCCATCAGCCCCTCCAGCTAGCACCCAGCAAAACCCCCAACAACAACAACAACAACAGTGGGGTGGGAACCGGAATTGGCCTAAGAACAGAAGGTACAAAGGCAAAGGGAAGCCATTACAAAGATCGGGTCCCTCATATAAAGAGATAGCTGAAGAAAACCAAAATTTGGGAGCTCCTGGGGTAAGTCGTTCTGTAGTGGATGCTGCTCTCCACACAACACTCTGCAGCAGTACAACTGCCACCCATGACACTACTGGCCATGGAGACACCGAGGTATGGAAGCGCAGACCCATACCAGCCTGAACCAGGAAGCCCCACTACATTGCGTCAGTGCAACATCGTGAAGTCATTCATGCTGCAAGCCCAAACCTCTGCATGCCTCCAACAATACGGGATTGATGCAATTACAGGCCCCAGTCCACATTGTAAACAAGCTGGTCTTGATACAAACGGAAGGCCCTGCACCGAGGCCGAGGTCGGGGCCACCACATTAATTGTCTTGTTAGATACAGGTGCAGCTGTATCTGTGTTACACGACCACCACCCTGAACGCCTCCATGGTCTACCGGACGGAAGACCAATATGTCAGGAGTTGATGGTGCTAGGTTACCTGCATACCGTCCTCTGCCTTTACCAGTAGAACTAGGCCATCTGAAGGCCTCACATGCTTTCCAACTGATGGTGATGCACGATCACCCTAGCATCATTGGGATTGATTTTCTTGCACCACATGGCTGTGTGGTGGATCTAGCAAACATGCTGTTGATACAGATACAGGGTCAATACCATACTGTCTTAATTCCTGACTCACATGCTGTGGCAACAATATCCATTAACAACAAAGAGTATGACGTCATAGATTTATTCAAGAATCATGAACTTTTCCCAAAACTTTTACCTATCCTGCAATGACACTTGGAAGCGTTTGCAGTCAACAAACATGATTGTGGCAGAATGCATGCCGCCATTGAGGTGCCAGGCCCGGCACATGAGAGACAAAGGCAATATCCCTTTCCCCTTGAAGCCTTACCTTCCCTTCGAGAGACAATTAAGTCACTCCTTAAACAAGGAGTAATCAGAACCTGTGTCTCCACTGCCAACTCCCCTGTTTGGCCTGTGAAGAAACCCACAGGTACCTGGAGACTTACTATTGACTACAGGAAACTGAATCAGGTCACTCCCCATTGTTCCCCAACTGTGGCGTCTGCACTGGATGTGCTTCGACTTTTAACACCAGATCAGAAATGGTTCAGAGCTCTGGATATCTCCAATGGTTTCTGGTCATTACCATTGGCCCTCAAGAGTCAATATAAGTTTGCCTTCACTTTTGAAGGGCGACAATATACGTGGACTTGCCTGCCACAGGGGTTCCATAACAGCCCATCCCTTTTCCATCTCCATATGATGGATGCCCTACAAGGTTTCTCAACTCCCCAATGTCTCTTACAGTATGTAGATGACCTGTTGTTGGCTACTGCCACACAGGAACAACATCTGGATCTCTTGGATGAACTATTGACTCTTATTCAGAGAGCAGGCTTGAAGTGTAATCCTGCAAAGCACAACTATGTCAGAAAGAAGTACTCTTTCTGGGTTTGAAGATAACAGATCAAGGTCGGAGTCCTACTTGGAAAAAGATTCAGGGTTGCAAGACTTGCCATTACCTACCAGTGTGGCAACCTTAGAGGTTTCTAGGTATGGTACGTAAACTACTCCAGAGATTTCATTTGTGATTTTGCACAGAAAGCTGCCCACTGTACACATTTACTCAAAAGGATCGCTCCATGGAATTGGGACCCTGTTCATACCCAGGCTGTGACGTCACTGGAAGCAGGCCTTGGCCTCTGCCCCAGCACTGGTAAACCCCAATCCAACATTACCATTCCACCTAGAGTGGCACACCTCTGACATTGCCATGTCAGCAGTGTTGGCCCAAAAGGTACATGGCTCCTTGAGACCTATTGCATGTGCATCGTAGCTCTTGGACCCCAGTAGAACAGAAGTACGGCCTTTGTGAAAGGAATCTTCTGGCCACTTATTGCTGTCAAGCACTTCCTGTATATCATTGGGTACTCCGCTGATTCTTAATACCAATCATACTCCTACTACCTTTTGCTCTCAGACAGAGTGAAGGATGGGTCAGTCTCTAACACCAGGCTGACACATTGGTCACCCTCCTCCAGGATAGGGATATTCAGGTCCATCAAACCAAAGTTCCATCTCTACTAGCACATGGCCTCCTCTTTCAGGGGGAGCCCCACGACTGCGCTTTGCAGTCACCTGATCTCCCAGATCCAGGTCCATTCTTCCCTGCCACCCCTGAAGTATTAGAGAACACCTGCTTGTGCCACGTTTTCACCAATGGATCAGCATCATATTATCAAGGTAAACAAATTGCAGGGATGGGTATCATGGTGGTGTATCCTTATGGGAACACTGTCAAGATATCTAAACGCTGTACTGTAGCTTCACTCACAGTATGCAGAGCTGGCAGCAGTGGCCTGTGCATTAGAGTTTATCCAACAACGGACACCATCATTTTACTGACTCTAATTGGCTTGTTGCTCCCTTTACAGAATTTCTCCCTTTCTGGCAGAAGAACTCCTTTCTCTCTTCTGATGGCAGCTCAGTGAAATACAAAGAATTGGTGATTTACATACACGCATTAGGTCAGAAATACCCACACAAACTCTATGTACACAAGGTTAAAGCTCACTCCTTACATGATCCCTACCATGCATTCAATGACACAGCAGACACCCTTGCCAAGAAAGGGGCCCGAGGGGGGGATGTCTGGGCGATGGAACATCCAGAGGCCAATGCGGCTGTACAGGTTGCAGCTCTTTAAAAGAAATCTGAATCTTTTTCCCCCCTTGGACCTCTCAGCAGCCCAGCACTTGGACACTGAACTCAAAGAAGTGTTCAGATTCTTGGACAAGGGTACTGAAGAAAGACTTCCTACACATAACCCTTACCGTAGGCATGAAGGTAAATTACACTTATCCCGATGATAAACTTATTTGGTTTCAGCCAGAGGACACTACCACCAAATTGTGGGTGGTCCCCAGACATTTGAGATCTGAATTTTTGTACCAGATACATGACACACCCACTGGTGGACACCAGGGGGCTGAAAATACCCTCCAACGCCTCAAAACCACCGCATGGTGGCCTGGGATTACCAAAGATGTTAAACAATACATTGATAACTGCCTTGTTTGTGCACAAAACAATCCAATACCTATAAAGCGGAATGCCAAACTTTTACCACAGAGACATACTGGCCCTTGGCATGCCATTCAAATTGATTTTATTGGTCCTTTGACCAATACCAGTAGAAACAACAAGTATGCCCTTGTAGTGACCGATCTATTCTCTAAGTGGGTAGAGGCTTTCCCCACCAAGACTTGCACTGCAAAGACAACTGCCAAAATCCTGGTAGAACAGATTTTCTCCAGGTGGGCCTGCCTCTCAAGGTAGACTCCGATAAAGGAACCAGTTTTACAGGTGAGTTGATGAAAGAGTCCCTTGAACTCCTAGGGGTTCAACAAAAGTTTCACATACCTTATCACCCTCAACTCAGGTCAAGTAGAAAGAGCTAACAGACGGATTAAGCAAATGCTTTCCAAATTCATTGAGGACAATCCCAAGACCTGGGATTCCCACTGCCTTTACTCCTTATGGCAATTAGGATACGCCTCAGCCACTACCCAGCTTACACCCTTTGAGGTAATGACTGGCAGACAAATGAGATTACCTGAACACTTGCTCTTTTGACCTGCACACCCCCACTGTGGACCGCGTGTCTGTAGATCAGTACATGGAAAAACTTAGAAAAGACCTCATACACACACACTTGTATGCCGAAAATTGCATGGGCAAGGCCCAGCAACAGTCTAAAATACAATTTGACAAACATGCGCAAGAAGTGGATTGGCAAGTTGGAGATCAGGTAATGGTACTCCGATTTGCACATCCCACCCACTCTTTCTCCAACAAGTGGGAAGGCCCTTACCCCATTGTCAACAAGATCAGTCCAGCAGTCTATCAAGTTAGACTCCTCCACAACAATAAACTGACTGACAAATGGTTACATGCAAACCAATTGAAACTGTACAAAGGAGCTTAAACTTACTCTTCCTAACCCCATCAGGTGGAACTGTACTAATATACTAATCTTTCATCTTCCTTTTCAGATACGTTGACAAGATGGCTATCTTGTTCCTATCTCTACTCCTTGCAGGAGTACTCCCTTTCGCCCAAGGCACGGTACCGGACCTCCTTCAACACCTTGATCCTCCAGCACCTCCTACAGAGGGAGTTTCCATCAAAATTTCAGACACTATGATTACTGTCCAGGAAGGTTCCGATGCATACCTCACTGCCTTGGTCGTTGCTCCTGACAAATCTACCCTTCAGATTGAGTGTCAAACCACATCACAAGGACAAGTTCTCCCTGTGGCCAAACTCTCTAAGGGAACTTTCCAGGGTTGGCCCAACGCTAAATTGTCCCCGAATGGTACACTGTCCTTGTTACAAACTGCATTAAGACACTCTGGTTTGTATAACATTACTGCTTTAATTGACCCTTCCTATTGTAACTCTCTTTCCCAGGATTCTGCCTGCAGATTTTGTGCTGTACACCACATGGCCTCTGCTGCCATGTATCTATCTGTGCTACCTCCTACTGAGAAACAGCTTTTGGAATGTCCAAAACATACCCCTGGTCCCCGTAGTGGTCTCACAGCCAGTGCCCTCCCAGGTTCTTTGATTAACAATTTACAGTTTATGCATATACCTGTTTTATTTAACCTTACTTATTGGAATATGAAAGAATTTGGTATGTGTCACAACACCAATACATCTGCATTTTACAGTACTTTATTGCTTGACAGTTTGGCTGCATTTCAGATACGTACCAAAGACCCCTTTACTGGGGTTTATTCTACTGAACACAGAGGTAATTTTAGGAGGAAACCTCCTCCTAGTACTCTTACTCATAAACGTACTAAATGTGAAGTTGACAGTTCTGATGTCACGGGTGCCACGGGAACTGTCACAGGTCTTTTTGGTACTGCTATGTCCATTTGGAACAAAGCAGACATTGCTGTTATCAAAAGTCATTCTGCAAAGTTCTCCACTGGTTGGTTAATGATGTTTTACCACCTTTATTGCATGGTGTGGATGGTCTTAGTCAGGAAGAAAGATACACTGTATACAACATGCACGACATTGCAAAAGCCTTCACTGATTCCAAAGAAAAGATTAACGCACTCATACAACAGAACAATAGAGAAGCTGATAGACAATACATTGGTAGGGAAATACTTTGTTCTGCATATGGTTCATACATACTCACTACCATTAACAACCTTTTCAGAGACCTAGAAACTGGTAGGATTCCTGATATTATACATGACAGACGCTCATCTAAATGGTATTGTCCTAAATGTAAATCTCCGTCTTGTATTTCCCTATGCATGCAACAAACTCTGTCTATTCCTCTCTCCACAGCTCGAAATTTGGGATTTGTGACCAGACATCCTAATACTGGTCCTTGTTTTTCTGCTAAGAAATGTTCTATAACAGATACCATGTTTGTCTCTTTTACTGTCTCCTTACCATGCTTTGATCCCACTACAGCTTTTTTCAACAAGCTGGCACTGGCGCATTCCATAGGGCATTTGGACGAAGACATCTACCGAGAACGCCTGGATCTACCTCCTCTACTGGTCTACCATTCCTTCTTGGATGCCTGAGTGGCACCGCACATGGACTGTTGTGCGAAAAAGCAATACATCTACCTCTGCCGATGTGATGTGTTTGATGTTATACACCCTGTTTGTGGCTACTCTCCAGACAGCATTGACTGGACTTTCACTATGGATGCTGACATCACTGAGAATGGCGCCAACGCTTTGAATCAACGCAATCACCGGATCAGCTCTACCAGTCCTATCATGAGGAAGCTCATCACCTGTCAACACGGATCTCCAAGATGACCTACACATGCCCTGTCCAGTTGCAAAAATGGAGACTGCCTACTGTACGATCACAGTACAACTCTGACGGTGAATATTGCATAGTCACTAATGTCAAAATGTATTCTTATGGTTCTGTTACTTGCGCAATTGATTACCCCAACTTCTGCTTTGTTCCCCATCAGAAAACTGTTATTGGACATACTGTCATAACCCCCGTTCCCCTTATGGAAGCAGATATTATTGATGGTAATCCAGATTACTTACTTACACTTGAAGAATACCTACCCTACTTTAATGTACACATAGATCCACTGACACTTACACTGAAATCACTTTAGATAGAAAGGACACACACCTCATCCACATCAGCAATAATATAACCAAAGCCAATGAAACCATTCTTGACCTGATGAATGATGGAGACATGAATAACGCTTTGACTAACACTTGGTTAGAGATTACTTTTAAAGGTTTTGTTATAATACAAGCATTTTTTATATTTACCTTGATTATTATGCTTTGCTGCCTACGACGTACTCTTCGCCAACACCGTGAGCAGCTTGAGTTTCTTTACAAGGCTCGTGCCTCCGGATTGTAAAGAACCACTGCTCCTGTCCACATCTTACATTCACCTGTGTTGCCCTTTGCAGGCAACAAGGGTGGGAATTGTTACACGAGGTCCCTGCACCCTAACTGATACCCTCAGGGGTACACCGTAGACAGCTAATGTTTAGGCATAGGCTATACTAATAAATAGGGCATAGGGCATCTACCGTATAAGAGTAGATGTCAGGATATGAATACATATTATTGTAACTCACTTTGCTTGCTAATGCACACACATTATACCATGCATTTTCTGTCTATTTCTTACTTGTCAGATGCCAAGACACCTGTCCTTGAAGTAATTATAATGTGTAAGGCAACATTGCCATCTTTTGGTGATGGACACCACTTCACCTTGTTATGTAAGACTTTGTATAAGAATGTCTTTGTTCTAAAACTGATGACTTTACAGAACTATATAATGTTATCTTGGACCATGGAGCCACCTCTAATTTAGCCAATAGGGCTCATCTCTGTAACTAGAAATGTTTCTATCTTTCAATAACCATAGTAATTATCATAGGTATATAATGTTATGCACAGGTTTTACACCTCGGAGACCCGAGAGATCCCAAGAGACTACAAAGAAACCTCGAGGTGTAGGGAACACTTAGCACTGGCTCCTGGTACGTATTGGTAAGAACTGCTTAGGGCAACTGTGATTCATCCCTGTTTGTAGTAATAAACTTGTTTATTACTTGAATGCGACTTGTTTGTGATTATTTGCATCTCCAATATTGCCAAGAACCTGAAAGTGAGGTTTAGACCTCTTACAAGTCATTATAAACAAATACAGTCATAACACATTTACAACATATATCCACACAGGGATAGTCAGGAATGATACATACAAGCAGGACCATCCACACAGGGATGAACTAGGTAGACTAAGACAAGTTGGGAGATATGTTTGGAGTTCAGGGATATCAAACGTCAAGGCAGTTAGGGCAAGCAAGGTTAGGTAGAGTCACATGTGTCAAGTGCATAAAGGTAAAAGAAAAGTGCGGATTTTAAGGAGGAGTGAGATAAGGGGCATTTTAAACTGGGGGAAGGGAGATCTAGAATTTGGGGGCCAAATGAGAGAATGCTTGCTCACCAATTTTTGTTGAGCAGTGTAGGACTGAGAACAGTGGAGAATTTGAGGACCTCAGAGGACGGGAGTGAATTGCAAGGTTAAACATGGCCGCAAGAGAATTAGGGCGGTGATTTCTGGTCATGGAGTCAATTAAACATCCCAGAGAGTAGTAGCAGTGGGAATATGGAGACAGCCAGTACAGGGAAGAGTAGAGAAGGAAATGCTGAGTGAGAGGAGGGGCCGATAAAGCAAACCTACAAATGTTGTTGTAAATGGTGTCCCACTTTTGAAGAATACTCACATTAGCCTGGGAAAGGAGAGGGAGAGCAAAAAATAGCCTAGGAAGCAAGACACTTCTAGCCACAGAGATCCTTGCTGCAGGGGTTAGGGAGTGACGCACATGGTAGGCCACACCAATCTTCATATTATCGGATCTGCGTACATCATTTATGTGAGAGGAGAAATCAAGTGCAGGATTACCATGTCATATTTTAGTTCAATTCAACTATTGCATTCTGGAGGTTCATTATTATAATGATGTTAATCAGTAGTGAATATTCATAAAGTGTATCCATGAATTACGTGGTTGGTTGATGTTCTTAATATGCAGGAGGAGCATACTGTAGGGAAGGAAGATGGAAGTGTTCCACTGTAGTACATTGTGACATTCCCCTCTTTCTCAGTAGATTCCTGCATAATGCACCCCCCTCAACATGTTCTGTAGCTGTTCAAATTTTATTATAAATAAATAGGATTAAGAAGAATCAGCATTTATTTAGCACTTTTCATCCACCTGGTATCCCAAAGTGATTTAAAAGCAATGATCAACTGGTAGTGAAGTGACTGAAAGTGTTGTTGCATCTTTTTTACATATCATCAACACCCACACACAGCCTTGGATAATTGCATGAACCAGTTTTGTGGGAAGGGGAAGATTTGCCAGGACACTGGAGAAAATCCAATACTCTTGTAATGGATAGATTTCTTGTGAGGTGCCTACTCTAACCTATGGTGAGAGTATAAAGGGGAGGGTCTGTTTGGGTGAATGTACTGTATTTTTGTTTTCTATTCCTGGTACACAATCATTGTTTGGATTTGTTTGTTCTGATCTTATGTACTGATGTTTTTCTTTTGAGATTCATTCTTATAATAAAAGCACCCCTACTGTTACAAAAAGTGCCTTGGGTTCTTTCACTTCCACCTGGATGCCCATCAGCACAACACCAGAAATGGGAAGAAGGGACCTAGGCCTAATATTTCATCCAAAGGACAGCACTCCTCCCAAGTACTGCACTTGGGTTCCAGCATTTATGATATGCGTCTAATCTCACAGTGGGTCTAGAACCTACAACCTTCTAGCCTAGATGTGGATGTGCTACTAACTGAGCCATGGTGCTGCATCACCACATCAACTATTGATTCCAATGGATTATTCCTGGCATGCACTCCTCTCTCTGTGTAGAAGTGCTTCTTTTGCTCCCCACACATTTCACTCATTTGGTTTGTTTGCTGTGACCCCTAATTATAATTTCAGTCACTCTAAGTGTTATATTGAAGCTCTCCATTGGACTGCTGCCCCTCATCATTATTTTCAACTGCTTTTGCAGGTGCTAAAGCATGGCAGATTAGGGGTTTATTTGGAGGAGAGATGAAATATTCATAACAAAAATACAGGTTTAAGAGGGGTAGTGTATGTAAATGAAAATGCACCATTTGTTCAGTTGTCTAAAGGAGAACTTACAGAAACAAACTCTGGTCAGAGCCAACATGGCTACTTCAGAGCGATGAGTCTGAGTGGAAACTACTCAAAGGTGCTGCCACAGCTGACGGTGTACTTGTACCACTTCAACAAATCAAAAGGAACAACAAGTGCAAGACTTCAGTCTGGGAGTATCAACAATTTGTAGAGGTAAAAAAATCCAGACTAAATCAGTACCTTGAATTGTTACCTATCACTTCAGACATAAACTCAGTTATGTTCTTCGTCAGTTGACTCCTGATGAAGAACCAAGTTAAAGTCTGAAGCACCAGGTAAGTGCAGTGCTCTCTGTGTGGCTATAACATAATAAAAGGTTCCAACAATTGAAAGTACTGATCCAATCTGGTTTTTTTTTGACCTCTACAAATTGGTGTTATTCCTGGAGTGTGATCCCCTGCCTGCTTTAACAATAAGAACACCCTTGGAGTGAAATAGCTTTCAAGATGCTGAGGAACTCAGGTGGTGGGGCCCCAAAATGCTGAAAGAATTTTCAGGTTTAGTTTAGAAGAATAGAATAGAATAGAATAGAATAGAATAGAATAGAATAGAATAGAATAGAATTTGATATATGCTTGCATGTACAGTTACTGTGTCTCTTATGGTTATAAGAGTGCATTCTTGAGTTCTTCGGGTGACAGAACTACAAAGTGAAGCTGAGCAGTTCTGTGACACAGTGGACTTGAGCAGAAACTATTGTAGCCACAAGACACATGGGAGCTGTACACATAAATATATTATAAATCTTGTTGAACATTTCTGTTAAGAAATGCAACTTGAATTTAAAATACAACTGTTAGATTTTGTGGAAAATTAGATAAACCCCTATGTGATGAAATGGACTATGTTATCTGAACTTAGAACCGTAACATTAAAACTGTTTACATGAGATGTTTTGTGGGTAAAATAGTACTTGAAATGTTTAGAAATAAACTATTCTTATTAGCCAAGAATTATGTTATAATTTATAATGTTGTGTATAGAGGATAAAAACGAATGGCCAGCCATGCAAACCAAGCCTGTGTTATCATCGGCCTTGACAGTAGTCAGAACCCTGTTAGCAATGCAGGCTTGTTGTGCATGTGACTGGGCATCCACTGTTTTATGCAGTATATTTTTTTATCTTAAAAAATAAATTGTTGCCCCCACACAAACACACAAAAAAAACACATAATTTTTGGAAATGTTAAAACTATTAAAGCCACCATACACCCAACTGCTAATATGCCTTGCCATGCTACTGACAGTTTGTTTGCTTTCACAATCACTTGTAAAAAAAACTTACTTCATAATAAAAAGGAAGACCTGGGTGATGAGCGAGAGCAAGATCTGCATTTATGTGCTTCCATTTATATCAACATGGATTCACACAAATATATTATAGTGCAGATCGTGCTCATGCTCATTTCCCAGTTCCTTTCGTTTTTGTATGTAAGATTGTTTTTAAATGATTTTGAAAGCAAAAAACTGTCAGTGGCACTGGATGGGACGTTAGCAGCTGTTTGCAGGGTGGGTTTATTGGTTAAAATTAATTCAAAAGTAGAACGTTTCTGTGTTTGGATCTATGTGTACATGTGTGGTGAGGGGATACAACAACTGTGAAAGGAACAGAGCAAAGGTGGCACCGATTTTCCATTCTTATTAAAACATTATTATACCACAGACAAGTGCAACAGCATTCTAAGATCTTTGTCCTGTGGTACCAAAGCTTTTCAGTTTGGATGGAAAGCCATGCAGAACAGACCCTAACTATATAATATAGTGCCTTTTATATACACTGTAATCCTAAGTGCTTTACAAAGCACCAAGTTACAGTTAGTAAGGGGTTATAGAAACATAGAATCTGTCGGTAGATAAGGACCATACAGCCCACCTAGTCTGCCCATTTCCCTACTTGGTTTGGTAATCCCTATCCTTATCTGGACTGCCTTTTCCCCACTCTGTTGTACAGCAGGGTGCCTTTATGCTTATCCATTGCACTTTTGAATCCCAGTACTGTTTTTGCTTCCACCACCTCAGCTAGCAGGCTGTTCCATGGATCCACCACCCTCTCTGTGAAAAACTGTTTTCTAGCATTCTCCCTAAGCCTCCCTTCTTCCAGCCTCATGTTATGTCCCCTTGTCCTTGTGAGCTTTCTTCTATGAAATATGCTCCCCTCCTGTACCCTGTTTATTCCTCTAAGGTATTTGAAAGTCTCTATCATATCCCATCTCTCCCTTCTCTCTTCAAGTGAATAGATGTTTAGTTTCTGGAGTCTTTCCTCATAAGGCTTGTGGTGCAGTCCATGTATCATTTTTGTTGCTGTTCTGTGGACTGCTTCCATTCTGTCTATGTCCTCCCCCGAGATGTGGTCTCCAGAATTGAACACAGTATTCCAGATGAGGCCTCACAAATGATCTATACAGTGGCATCACCACTTCACTTCTCCTGCTGGTTATGCCACTTCCTATACACCCCAGCATTCTATTTGCCTTCCCCACAGCTTTTTTGCATTGTTTGGTTGACTTCAGGTCATCAGATATGATAACCCCCAGGTCTCTCTCCTGACTTGTGGTGGCAAGAACCTGTCCCCCCATCCTGTATTCCTCTCTGAGGTGTCTGTGTTCCAGGTGCATTATCTCTTGCACTTCTTAGCATTGAAACCCAACTGCCAAACCCTTGACCATTCCTCAAGTAGTTTTAGGTCATTTCTCATTTTATCTAGCCCCTCCTGTGTGTCAGCTCTGTTACAGATCTTGGAGTAATCTGTAAACAGGCATACTTTCCCCTCCAGTCCCTCTGCAATATTGCTTATGAAGACATTGAATAGAAATGGACCCGACACCGATCCCTGTGGAACCACACTGGTCACCTCCCCTCTTCTGATTTTATGCCATTTACTACCACCCTCTGGGTTTTGCCTTTAAGCCAGTTTCCATCCCATTTTACCACTTTACAGCCCACACCCAGATTCCCCAATTTGTTAATCAACCTTCTACGAGGAACGGTGTTGAAGGTCTTACTGAAATCCAGGTAGGCCACATCCAGTGGCCCTCCTGATCCACCACCCTAGTCACCCAGTCAAAGAAATCAATAAAATTAGTCTGACAGGACCTACCCTCAGTGAATCCATGCTGTCTTGGGTCTTTTGCACCACTTAACTCCAGGAACTTCAGTACCCTCTCCTTAAGCAGGAACTCCATCTGCTTCCCCACCACTGAGGTCAAGTTTAAAGGTCTGTAATTGCCTGCCTCCTCCCTACTTCTAGTCTTGTGCGGAGGGATCACCTTGGACCTCCTCCAGTCCCCAGGTACCTTCCCCATCTCTAGTGATTGGTTGAAGAGGGTCGTCAGTGGACCTGCTAGGACTTCCCTGAGTTCCTTCAACACTCTAGGGTTAATCCCATCTGGCTCCATTGCCTTGTCTGTCTTTACTTTTCCTAGTTGCTCCAAGACTCTATCCACTGTAAATAGGCTGGTGTCTGCCTCTCCCCCGTACATCTTTTCTCGTGAGTCTTGGCCTCTCCCCTGCATCTTCCTTGGTAAATGCTGAGCAAAAATATTTATTCAGTATCTCAGCTTTTTCAAGGTTATCCTCCACCTTTCCCTCCTTTAGCCTAACTATACAATTTCTGGTCTTCTTCCTCTTGCTAATATAATGGAAGAAAGTCTAGACCCCCTTCTTAATAGCCTGTGCTATTCCTTCCTCTGTTCTTGCCTTAGCCCCTCTGACAGCTTTCCCAGCTTCTTTCTCCTTCTCCAGGTATTTCAGTCTGTCTTCTTGTTTCTGTGTCTCTTTGTATTTCCTGAATGTCTTACTTTTTTCTTACACTTTCTTGGCTACTGACTTAAAGAATCACAGTGGCCACTTCTTTCTTTAGCTTTTGCTAAGCAATCTTACACATTGACTTGTCACTCCTGCTATGGATCTCTTGAGCCTAAGCCACCGTTCTTCTACCCCTTCCCCTGTATCTTCTGCTGCCAGGGCAATTTTGAGTTGTTCCTCCATCTCCATGAAGTTGGCCTTCTGGAAGTCTAGGATCTTAATCTTTGAATGGCTTTCTTCTGCCAACATGTTGACTCTAAATCACACAGTTCTGTGGTCACTGGTACCAAGGGGACTGTCCACCTCAACATCCATGATTCTGTCCCTGTTTGTCAGCACTAAGTCCAGTACAGTACAGCCACCTCCTTGGTGCGCTCAACCACCAGGTGCCTTAGGTTTGCTCCATACATGGCAGACATGAGGTCCCTGCTCCTTGATGTACTTGCAGTCTGGGTATTCCAATCTGCATCTGGCATGTTGAAGTCACCCATTAGTAGTACTTCCCATTTGGTTGCCATATTATGGATGGCTTCCAGTAATACTAGATCTATATCCTCCCCCTGCATGGGAGGCCTGTAAACTACTCCAGCATGGATGGTTGTTTTGTTCTCTGACTCCAGAGTGACCCACAATGCCTCTGCTTCTTTCCTGGATCCCTGAGCCTCCATAGTTTTAATCCCTTCCTCTACATACATAGCAACCCCTCCTCCCCTCCCTATCCTTTATAAAAACTGTATACCCCGGTATGGCTGCATCCCAGTCATGCTTCCCTGCATACCATGTCTCTGTAATAGCCACAGTGTCCAGGTTTGTGTCTGCCATCAGTGCCTTTAGGTCTGGGGTTTTGTTTCCCAGACTGCATGCATTTGTATATACTGTGCTGACATAACTGTGTGATATTTTACCAAGCTCCTAGGAGCTAAAGTGTTTTATATATCATCTATTGTTTTCATGTGCAGTCGCTCCTTAGGGGTTCTGTGAAACTGGTAAATTGCTCAAACTAATAATGTGAGGAGCCTGATTGGGCAGCTCTTTACTTCAATCCCAAGTCACTGCCTTTAAATTGACTCACATTTGCGAGTGGGGCCGCACGTGGAGACGCTCACAGAGACACGCGTGTCTGCACGTGTTCTGCATGTTCAGTGTGTTCGAGTGAGAGTGAATCGAAGAAATATATCATAAGTTTAATGCTTATTGCTAAATTCATTATGAAGCCCTTATACTAGTTCTTTAATCACTCCATTACATATAACTTAAGACAGTTTTATTTGATTTATCATGGCTGATACCATTACGATAGTAGATGGAAATGAGTGCATACAATGTACAAAATGTCTGATGTACTCCATCAGTCAAATCTCTTTTATCCAGAATGCAGATATGTGTGTAAAATGCTCTGAAAATTATTCTCTTAATAAAGAGATTCAGTTATTTAGCTCTAAATTACTGGCTCAGGAGGAAGGTCAAAGGGATATGCACGTTAGATATAATTCCAACTTTTCTTATTGTGCTAAATGTTCCCCGGCTACTGTCTCGATTCCACTAGAAACCTCTGCAATTATCTCCGATATGGTGGTTACCTCAGTCACTGAATTATTAACTGACCAAAAAATCATTCTTGGTTTGCCACCTGCAATTATCTTCAATACACTGGTTACCTCAGTCACTGATTTATTAACTGACCAACAAATAATTCCTGGTTTGCCACCTGTTGTTAGTGACAAACCCACTTTTAGAAAAAGGCCTCGAGAAGAGGATTATGAAAGTAACAATGCTTCAAATGAACCCTGGTATACTGTCCAACGTAAGAGAACATTAAAAAAGGGTCAGAAAGCAGCTCCCTTCTTATTAGATACATCTAATAGGGTTCTCCCCCTTACTGACAGTGTAGATTGTGAAATACCCCCTGAGGGAGAAAGAAATAATGCTCTCATTAATAACACTGCTGTTCCAGGTCCTATGAGTTATCCCCAAATTACATGTCAGGTTGTAAGTTCATGTCCATTGCCTTCAACAGTACCCCTTATTCCTTTGCCCATTGAACATAACCAAATTCATTCATCTTATACTGGCATGTCTACCAACTTTGACACACACCGGGACATGGCTTTTACCATGTATCCATCAAAACAACAGATTTATGTGTTAGGAGACTCTATGGTAAAACATTTAGATAGGGCAATATGTACAGATGATAAAGCAAATCGCACTTGCTCCACATTCCGTGGGGCTAGGATTTCTGATATAACTAGGATGGTCAATAATATAATTATGGATTGTGCGTCTTCTCCAATATTAGTGCTACATGTTGGCACAAATAACATCGGACATGATGACATAGATGAAATAAAAAAAGACACAGTGGCTTTGTTCAACTATTTAGAAAACTTTACAAGTAACATAGCATTTTCAGAAATTTTACCAATACCCAGAGCTTCATACCATATTAACAATAAAATCAAAAGATATAATGACTGGCTGTGTAAATGGTGTCTTTGACAATCACTGACTTACATTACTCACTGGGAAGAATTTGTTTACTGGCCTTACTTATTTGCCAAAGATGGCCTACATCTTAGCTTTAGTGGAAATTCTGTTCTTAGCAAACATATTCTCAATCATTTATCTAAGAATTTAAACTTATAGACTTGGGGATGATACCTCTGTCTCGTCCCCATACTGTTAGGCTTAATAAAAAGGGTTTCTGTAAAAATCTCAGGGGGCTTAATTGTTTATATTTCAATGCTAGAAGTCTCCCAAATAAGCTTGATGAACTAAAAGCTACAGTGGCATCAGATAACATTGATATAATTTCTGTCACTGAAACATGGGGAAATGATAAATCAAATAGGGTTCTTAATATCCCTGGTTATACAGCCTTTTCTCTTAATAGGAAGAATAAGAAAGGTGGAGGTGTAGCAATGTTTTTGAGAGACACTATACAATCTATTGATATTTCAGATAAAATAAAAGATCCTACTACCAATACTGAATCTTTATGGGTTAAGGTTATGATCGATAATATTAAGGGTATAATATTTGGAACATGTTATCGTCCCCCCAATTCTACTTCAACATACTTCGATGCCGTTATTTGAGAAATTGATACAGTTTGTACACTGGGAGATGTTGTGTTAATGGGCGACTTTAACATCAGTGATGTGGATTGGGTTTAACTTACAACTAAGTCCAGTTTAGGACAATCATTACTTGATATTAGTATACAATGTAATCATACCCAGTGTATTAATTCAGCCACTAGAGGGAATAATACCTTGGATCTTATATTTCATAGCAATAATATACAGGTAAATAATGTTAGGATATCTGCCCCTATAGGTGGCAGTGATCATAACACTGCTTTCAACTTGAATATCCACTTACTCTTGCTCTTAACTTTACCAAGGTTTATATATATGAGAAAGCAGATATCCCTGGTATGAAGCAGTGGTTAAATAATATATGTTGGTTCGATGTTTTGTCTGCTACAGATATAAGGGGATATTATAATAAACTTAATGATACTATATGTTTTCTACGTGATACTTTTATTCCAGTTAAAATAAAACACTTTCATGGTCATCATAAACCTAAATGGATGAATTCTAACATAAAAAAACTTATTAAACTTAAAAATAGGAGACATTTTATATATTTTAAATCACCCACACAAGCAAATTGGAATTCATATTTATCTTGTCAAAAGAAATGCAAAAAAGTATCCAGAGATCTAAGAAACAATGGGAATATAAGTTAGCATCAGAAGCAAATAAAAACAACTCCAAATAATTTTTCTCCTATGTTAATTCACTAAAAAAACCTACATGTTCAGTGGGTCCGTTAATATCTAATGATGGTATTCTATCTCTTCCTAGTGATATGGCAAACTTTTTGAATTCTAAGTTTTGTAATGCAAACACTCATTCTAATCTACCACTCAGTGTCTCTCAGGATACTCCTATTTCAATATCTGAAAAATTAATATATGACAAACTTATAAAGTTGAAAGGAAAGATTAGTGCATCCCCTGATAATATTTCGGGCCATCTATTATTTCTTCTTGCTGATTGTTTATGCTTCCCCCTTAAATTACTCTTTGAGCAATGCATTAACTTGTCCTTCATACCAGAATCTTGGAAGACTGCTTATGTGATCCCCTATTATATAAAAAAGGTCCCCGTAATAACTGGGAAAATTATCGTCCAATCAGTCTGACGTCCCACTTATGCAAACTCTTGGAAGGGCTTATAAAAGATATGATATCTAAGACCCTAAGTGAGTTAGATACAACCCAGCATGGATTCATAAAAGGTCATAGCTGCATCACAAATTTACTCTGCTTTTATGAAGACGTTAGTCTTCAATTAGATAATCGTATACCTTACGACATAGTTTATATTGACTTTAGTAAAGCTTTTTATTCTATCCCTCATTGGGCAATTATTAAAAGACTATATACCCTCCCAATAAATCACAACATTATGAGTTGGATATCACACTGGCTGATCGGTCGTTCTCAGCAAGTACTGATAAATGGTCATCTGTCCAATATGGGTCTAGTTCCAAGTGGGGGTGCCACAAGGGTCCGTTCTGAGTCCTTGTTTGTTTCAGACTTTTATAGCTGATATAACTAAGCACTGCTATTCAAAGTCAATAAAATATGCTGATGATATCAAAATAGGCGGGCCATGCTATGATCATAATAGTATCAGATCAATTCAGAAAGATCTAGATCATATAACTGAATGGGTTAAGATCTGGGGTATGAGATTAAATCATGACAAATGCAAAATAATGCATCTGGGTCCTCAAAATCCTAATAACTTATATAGGTTGGATAATAAGCCCCTCCTGTGTACTACAATGGAAAAAGATCTTGGTGTACATATCACAAATGATTTCACAGTTAAAATGCAGATAAACAAAATAATACAAAAAGCAAATGGTGTTATGTGGTCTATTCTTAGGAATATAAAATCTCGAAATAGGAGGGTTTTATTGCCTCTATATAGAGCTTATGTTCTTCCTTATCTAGATTATAACTCCCAGTTTTGGTGTCCCTTCAGGAAGCAAGAAATTCTCCAGGTCGAAAAAATTCAGAGAAAATTTATCAAACATATAAAAGGGTACACTAATATGTCATATGAACTTAGACTCAATTCTCTTAAATGAATGTCTCTAACCATCAGAAGCGTGTGAGGCGACCTCTTATTCATGTATTATGTTATCAAAGATGATTATCTAATATACAACATGGGTTTTGACTTTAAGAATAATGCTTTTAACACCAGAGGACATCCTCTCCAGTTACTTGTGAGGGGTTTCAACTATATTCCTCGAACGTATTTTTTCACTGTGAGGATTGTTAATCCATGGAATGCTCTTTCTTTAAATATCATAATTAATGATTCAAAATCTATTTTTAAGGGTAGGCTAGATAAGTATATACTTACCAATCCTAACTTTAAATACTATTTATTATAAGGAGCAATATGGGCCTTTAAGCCTCCTAGCTCCTAAACCACCTAGTATGAAACCTAGTATTGGTGCACATGACCTCCCACTCTGTGTACCCTCTTAATGTCCCTTGTTTATTGGTATTTGCTCTGCACCTCATTAGTGATATACCTTCTGTTCTCTACCCCACTGTAATCATGATAGTTTTTTGGTTAGATATCATGCTAGTTATTGGGCCCTCGCTGCTTTCAGCTATGTCCTGTGGGGGGGGTTATGTTAATCCCCTTGATTGACTATGTCTCCCCCCTTGACAAGTTTAAATGATCACTAAGGATGCACTTAAACTTCTCAGAGAGGATACCTTTGCCTCCTCTGGATAGATGCTGCCATCTGGAGAATATAGTCCTTCATCCCTCCAGGTGAGGTTCCAGTCCCCAATGAAGCCATACCCCACCTCTCTGCACCATTTCTTCAGCCATTTGTTGAATTCAGTGATGCAGATGTCCCTCCCTTCCCCCTTTCCATGGACAGGTAGCACCTCAGAGAAGGTGACACAGTGTGCTACTTGCCCAAGACTCCTCCCCAGCTCCCTGAACTCTTTCTATACTCTTCCTACATATACCCTCTCTCTAGCCAGATCATTAGTCTCCAAGTGAATAATGATGTCCAGCTCCCCCCTCTTTGCTACCGCCTTTGCAATCCTAAGGATTCCCTTGCCCTCCTTCTGAACTGTGCTTCCAGGTAGGCACATTACCTCTCTTGTACCATTACTACCTGACTCCAGCTCAATTCTCCGAACAATGGAGTCCCCAACCAGGATTTGCTTCCTCCTCCTGTGTGTTCTCCTTGCATCTGCCCTTGGGGTTCCATCCTGGATGACCCCCTCAACCCCCATGGTGTTCACTTTTGGAGATGCTGCACAATCTCTATGCTCTGCCAGGATGGCATACAAGTTGTGAAGTGCCACCAGCTGGGGGATGTGCCTCCATGCTGCCTCCTGCACCCTCCCTGAGCTCACCGTAGTCCCTCCTTCCCTCCTTCTTGGCAACCTCTAAGGGAGCGGTGGCGGATATGGTGGTCTCTGTATGGGGGAAGGTCACCTGCATCCTGGCCAACTCTGCTCAGAGTTCAGCTACTGCCTCCCTCAACACAGAGAGATGCCTGCAGATAGGGCAGCACCGCAGTGCCTAGAAGGTCTTTCTGAACACTGCTGCCCTACATCCACTACAAAGCACCACACCCATCATCTTTCTTCCACTATCCTTGCCCTAACTGCCCTTTATTGCTCTGTACCCTCTGCTGCTCTTTTCTTCTATACAATGTCCAGTGCCCACCTACGTATATTTGTACTGTCAATACTCTTTAGTGGTATAGTATATCAAAGAATGTAGATTTATGTCAGGGTGTGGTGTGTGCCTATGTTGTGTACTGAAATAAGAAGGGTAACGGAGTGTGTATGCAGTCAGCTGGTACCGTATGATATCACAGGTTAATGTTATAAAGGAAGTGATGCACTAGGAGTGGGTGGGGGTGGGGTGGAAGGATGGGCCCCTCCTGACCACCAGAGACAATCAGCCACACCAGCAAACTCCCACAGAAACACTCAGCTGCACTTACAAAATCTCTCAAACAGGTAACTTTGCAAATGAATCTGGAAAGTAACCTGGTACCAACTGAAAGCAACAATAAGCTGCAAAAGAAACAATAACAACTGCAATAAAATCAGCAAAAATCAATAGTCACTTCATTGCCATGAACTGCTTCCTTCCTCTTCTAGCCCCTTATGAGAATCCAACAGGTAAGCAGATACATCATTCTGACTCAGCCCACCTCCAGGTAACAGTTAGCAGTAGCTCTGCTGAGGAGCCAGGCCAGACAATTAGCACCTCTCCCCCAAACTACAGGGCAAGACAAAACACAGTTCCTGCCCTAAAAAGTTAATGGCTTAAAAAAAAACAAGATAAGCAGAACTGTTTCCCAAGTGAAATAAAAAGTATAAAAGAACTAAAACCAGAAATTTATTTATTTTTTATTTTATTTATTGCAGTTTAGGATTAATACCGTTGAGTCCTGGGACTTGTTTACAAAGGTTCCAGGTGATACACAAAACAATTAGTCAAACATACAGGTTGCAGAGATTACAAAAAAAGTTAGACAAAGCATATCAGTTGCATACATTTGAATGACACGAGTTAGAATACATTGAAGGAACAGTTTGCTTCAGGCAAGTTACAAATAATATAGGAAGAACATGGTTTCAAGGGTATAATGCATTTCAATGAGGGAACAATCAGGATACAGCTCAAACAAAGGAAACAGTTTCAAAGTAAGTGCTTTAGTCTGTCAATTTAGGGTCATCAGGCCCCTGGGAGTACTGGCCATACAGATGGAGACTAGCTATACAGAGGGGAGTGGATGGGGAGCAGCCTAAAGGACGTGTTGTTGCTTGGCCTTGTGAGGTATGATGGGGGAGTTGTTGCAGTGATGCCAGCAGCATGGGGGGTGCAAGCTGGAGCTTAGTAGGAGACAAGTGAGGGAGGAATAGGCGTGGGGAGAAAACTATGGGAGGGGTACTGGGAGCGGGGAGAGGTGTGAAAGGAGGTTGGGATATAAACAGCAAGGGAGGTAGGTGGTGTGGTAATGGAAGGGGCTTGTGCAGGAGAAGAATTGGGGTGGGAATATTAGGGGCAGGAGAGGGTGGGGGAGTTGGGAGGTGGAGGGGGATGGTGGGGTAGGATGGGATGTAGTGGGAAGAGAGGGTTGGGGAGTGGGTGGATTATTCGGGCTAGAGAGTCCTGTAGTTCCCTAATCGAAGCATGCACAGTCCAGTTCATGATGCAGTAGAGTCCTAAGTCCTGTTTTGAAGAGGTTAATCTTATTGCTTTCAATGAGTGATGCAGGTAGCCCATTATACCATCTTGGTCCTTGGTACGAGATGGATTTCTGTGCCAGGTTGGTGTGTTTAAATGGTACCAGAAGCCCGCCTTTCTCTGCATTCTTGGTTGGCTTAGATGATCTAGCCTGCTGGAAGAGTCCACATAGAAATGGAGCCGCTAGTCTTAATTGAGTTTTCTTGACAAGCAGGCAGGTCTGGTACCAGGCTCTGAGATGGAGAGGAAGCCATCCAGTACCTGAGTAGAGGGCACAGGTGTGGGTTGAAGAACCGGCTCCTAGGGTCAGCCGGAAGGCCTGGTTTAATAGGGCTTTTGTTCAACTGAATGCAGTTTCAGTGCCCGCTCCATATATTGTTAGGCCATAGTCAATAGATGAAAGGACCGAACTGCTCGTGGCTAGTTTTAGTGTGTCAGATGTCATAGAGTGCCTGTGGTGGTATAGCACTCCAAGTTTCATATTGGCAGTTTTAACAACATGGTCAATATGACCAGAGAAATTGAGAGTGTCATCAATATGAATGTCTAGGTATTTAAATGAGAAGACTTGCTCTAGAGCATCTCCATTAAAATTCCCTATCAGCATAGGATGGAACTTCTTTTTGAGCGCAATGAGCAGGTTCTGCTCTGAACTGAAACTGAGTATTCCTTCCTGACCACCAGAGACAATCAGCCACAAAAGCAAACCCCCACAGAAACATTTGGCTGCACCTACAAAATCCCCCAAACAGGTAACTTTCCAAATGAGTCCAGAAAGCAACCTGGTATCAACTGAAAGCCACAATAAGCTGCAAAAGAAACAATAACAACAGCAATAAAATTAGCAAAAATCAACAGTCACTTCCCTAAAATGAACTGCTTCCTTCCTCTTCTAGCCCCTTATGAGAATCCAATGGGTAAGCATTTACACCACTCAGCCGCACCTCCAGGTAACAATTATCAGTAGCTCTGATGAGGAGCCAAGCCAGACAATTAGCACTCCTCCACCAAGCTACAGGGCTAGACAAAACACAGTTTCTGCCCTAGAAAGTTAATGGCTTAAAAAAAAAACAAGATAAGCAGAACTGTTTCACAAGTTAAACAAGAAGTTATGTGTTGCATACACACAGAGGCCACTGAGCACACTCATATGATACACACAGACATGCTACAATAAACCAGTGGTTTTCAAGCCATATATCTGGAGGGCCACACAGTGCAGTTACCAAAGATTATTGGTGGCCTTGCTCTTTACATTGTTCACCCCATTCCCTTAATTCAACAGATCTCTTTTCCCACATAGTACAGTATATAGCAAATGAAGTTCCTGTTGTTTTCTCTCTTTTGCCAGTAGGAAATGACCAAAGGCTGGCATCAGCACATTAGTAGAGCTACCATTCATAGGGCCAGCAACCTGAGTTCTGGAATAAGCCAGAGTCATTTGAGGATGGCCAGGGAGTGGAGGACTGAGTGTCTCAAAGGACACTCCCCTCCTCCACAATGGGACAATATCTGTCTCCACCACAGTACTGCTACCAGGGTGAATGCAGGTGGAAGCAGAGCAGAGGCATGATGGGGGCATTTGCTGGGCTCACAGCAGGCATGCAGATGCACTTACTGCTGCTCTGAACCCTGTGTGTGGATGGCCCAGGGATAGGGAGAAAAAATAGCCTCAACAGTAGTCAGAGATGATCCCCCAGTATATCTAGAGGACTCTACACCATTCTTGCCATGTTGCTTGATGCAATATTAGAGACTTGGGGAGGCTACTGGCCACTTCTGTCCCTGTCTGTGGTGCAGTGCCATGGCTTGAGGGAAGTGGTATATTGCAGTCAGAGGTGAGAGAGGTCTGGTACTTTGGGGTAGCCCAAAGAAGAACTGCAGCTGAGATTGGAGGGAGCATAAATAATAAATTAAATAAGCAATGGATGCTTACCATTTGCATAATGTTTAAATAACATTTCATTGGTGGGGGGTGGGGTTGGTTGAGGAGGGTGCAGTCCTCCAGGACTGCAATATCCCCACATAAAATTAAACAGAATTTCACTGAACACTGCCTGTTGCCAGTGAGGACCCCAGCACACTGCAGATGATCTGAGGACTGGGAACTGGAGAAGTTAGAGTCAAAGAGGGTAGGATATGTGGTTTGTGGACAGGCAGAGGGGGCTACATAGCTGCTACTGCTGCCCTTAGACAGGCATAGCTATTGTCCCCCTCCACCAGCCCTGTGCCTCAAGGGGTTTGTGTCTAGGATCAGGTGTTTACTGGCCTATGCCCCACCATCTCACCCACCTG
Source organism: Neoceratodus forsteri (assembly GCA_016271365.2). Taxonomy (NCBI): domain Eukaryota; kingdom Metazoa; phylum Chordata; order Ceratodontiformes; family Ceratodontidae; genus Neoceratodus; species Neoceratodus forsteri. The sequence goes on along the minus strand of JADMNL010000024.1, from coordinate 310,490,558 downwards.
CATAGAGAGGTGCACTGGTCAGGCACAGGGTACATAGGGGCACACACCAATACTGTGTATACTCTGTAGTACCTAGATGGTGTGCATGTGGTGCATAAGGGATGCTCCATGGCTTTTCCAGGACCTCTGCACTCATGGAGGGGCAGCAAACCATTTAAGAATTGAGCCTTGAATATACAGGCTGCTGCAAATATACAAAACATGGTAATGAAATGAGACAAATACTGTACATTGCACTATAAATATACAGCTGTGAAGCTTACTTCTACCTTGCCCCACCAGATGTTAAGCTTGATTAAATAGAAATTAAAAAAAGTATAAGTGGAGGTGCACACTGAACAAAATAATTTATTTATTTATGTATGTATGTATTTGTTAACCAGATAGGTGCAGTGATCCATTGGACTGGTTTCAGGCATGACCTGGGCCATGAAGATGGCACAAGGATTACAAACAAATACAAGATACAAATACAGAATAGATGAAATCCAAGTGCAGAGTATGGGAAAAAAGAAATAAAAAAATGAATAAGGGTTACAAGTACAGCATAGTTCAAGAGTTTGGAACTGTTTGATTCTGAAAGCAGCACAAGGGAAATCACAGAGTTTAGAACTGTCTGATTTTGAAAGCAGCACAAGGGAAGTCACAGAGTTTGGAACTGTTTGATTTTGAAAGCAGCACAAGGGAAATCAGAGTTTGGAACTGTCTGATTTTGAAAGCAGCACAAGGGAAATCACAGAGTTTGAAACTGTCTGATTTTGAAAGTAGCACAAGGGAAATCAAGAGTTTGGAACTCAGTGCTTTGGCTTCTCAGAAGGAACTAGAAGGGGACAAGATCAGATCTACAGTACAGTAGCTTCTTGTTGTTTTACATTGTTTCTGTGGATTCTACTTGGTAGAAGGTTATTTCTTTTCTTTCTTACTACTAAGGGGCTAGCAGGGTATTGTTTGGGGTTGTTGGAATTTTGAAACCTGTTTTGGTAGCTATAAGTGGGCTCATTTGTTTGATTCACTGTGTGGCAGGCTGCATTTGTAGAGACCTATTTCTTCTGTTTTAAAACATAATTGGTGTGATTTAACTGGGTCTGTTTCTTTGAATTGGAGACATATATCATCTAATTCCAAGCCTATGTTGATGTGTTGTTGGTGAAGCTGTTTGAATTGGAGTCATGTTTCTTTGGGTAGCAAACTTATTTTGGGGGCTTTGAGTAGAATTGTGATTCATTGTTGCTGGCTTCACTAGCTGCAAAGTTTGAGTGCAGAGTGGGGGAAGGGTGCTAATGGTCTGACCAGAGGCCTCAGCTACCTGATTGTTTCTGGAAGACTTGGGCTGGACCCACCCTTGGTCCATTATTTCCTTTATACCAGGGGTTCTGACATCACTTCCTCAAACAGGCAAAGGATATGCACCTGTCATAGCAAAAGCATACATCTAGGAAAAGAACAGCATTAAGTGAAGAGGTGACTGCTGTCTCAGTGGAAGGGAAGTAAATGCAAATCTAGGAGCTTTCATTATTACTTCTTCACACTGATATTGCATTGGGGAAAGGAGGAGTAGGAGTTTGAAGAAGGTTGTGCAATGGCTACTTAAAGTCTGTTTTTGAGTGTGGATAGAAAGGATAGGAATATAAAAAGCAGTTGCTCAATATATCTAAACATGTGCAACAAAGGAGGTAAGGGAAATAAAGAAAATGTTTTGCACTGATAGAGGAGGGAGAGGGGAGACTTGGGGGAGTGTTTGGTATCCTGCATCTGGAAGGGTTGGGGGTCGCTGGTGGGCAATGACAACAATGGGTAGGGTGGTAGGCTGCAACAACTGCAGTGCACCAATCTTTCTAAAAATTGCCTGGAGTGTGGAAGGATGTTTAGTGTGCAACCACATAAAAAAACTTAGAAAGGAGATTGAGGGTCTGCAGGAGGAACTAAGACAGGCAAGGCAGATTGGGGGTGGGTTTAGCCCAATACTGGAGGGAGGAAGAAGGGGAGATGAGGGAGGGTGATTTAAGCCAACAGTGGTGAGGAGAGGGTCAGAAGAAGGGAGGCAGAGACAAAGGGGCCCAGGCCAGGAAGAACAATTGCTGGGGAAACCAGGCCAGGAGACAAAAGACAAATGGAAGGAGGAGATAGGGACTTGTGAGGGGAGGTGAAGAAGTGGCAAAAGTCATGGAGAGGAAAGGAGAGAACAGCTTACTATGAAGAGAGAGGGAGTGGGCATTTGTGAAGGGCCTTCAGAAAATAGTTGTGCACTGCTAGAGAGGAAGAAGGTGGAGGAGGGAAATGATGAAATTAGAGGAGTAATTGATAAATGCCTGGACCAAACTGGAGCGGGGGGAAGTTCTGCTGGGAGATTGCAACAGGGATAAAAGGGGGAAATAATGTGCAGGAGGAAGAAGATGAGCTGGAAATGAGAGAGGGAGATGAATGGAAGCAAGTAGGGAGTAAGAGGGTTGGAATCTTAGTGCTGGGGGACTCAATACTAAGAGGAGTTAGGTGGGGTAGCAAGGGGGAGAGGCATAGTTGCATTTGGGTGGAGGCCATGCCAGGAATGACAGCGGAAAGGGTGGGACAGTCTGTTCTGAAATATGCTAGAAGGGGTAGGGACAAGCCTCATTTAATTATACATCTTGGGACAAATGACCTGGTTGACAAGACAGTAGATACAGTCCAGAGGATGTTTGAGGAACTAGCACAATTATGTGAGGGGGCAGGAAGATCAGTAACTTTTTCAGAGATACTTCCTGTGCCAAAGGCAAGCACAACAAGAAAGCTGAGAATAGAGGAATTTAACAGATGGCTAAGAACCTGGTGTTGTGCTAAAGGGTATGGGCTGTTGGGGGTGGGAAGGGACCTGGGAGGACAGTAGTCTCTATGCCAAGGACAGACTACACTTGAGTGAGGAGGGAAAGAAAGTGTTGAAACAGAGGATGGAGTACATAGAGGAAGTTGGGAATTTAAACTAGGAGTGGGGGTGGCAGTTGGGGAAGAGATATGCAGAGACCACAGGTTGGGAAACCATATGAGCTTACCCCCCATAACAGTGACAAAGGACAAATGGCAAGTATTGTTGGTGATGCTAGGAAAGGAGGGCAGGATGGGGGGGAAGGGTGTAAGGTGGTTATCCTTAATGCTAGGAGCCTTGGGAGGAAAACTGCAGAGTTACAGGTTCTCATGGCAGAGGGAGAGGTGGACATTGCAGTCATCACGGAAACATGGGCCACCCAATGCAATGACTGGGACCTGTCTGTACCAGGGTATAGATTATTTCATAGGGACAGAGTGATTGGGAAAGGAGGGGGGTGGCACTATATATGAAGGAAGGACTGAAGTGTGTAAGGAAGGAAGGGGAGGAGGGTAGTACGGAGTCACTTTGGATGCAAATCCAGGATTCCAAGAATAGGAATCTTAGAATGGGAGTGGTGTACAGGCCACCATCTCAGACGGAGGAGTTAGACAGGGAACTAGCGGGACAGATCAGGAGGACCTGCCAGAAGAGTAGTGTGGTGATTGTGGGGGACTTCAACATGCCAGGAGTGGACTGGAGCACCCCAGCAACCAGGAACAGAAGGGAGCAGGTACTGCTGGATGCCTTCCAGAACAGCTTCCTGCTGCAAATGGTCAGTGAACCAACCAGGTCAGGAAATACCCTTGACCTTGTGCTGGCAAATGGGGACTTTGTGAGAGAACTTACAGTGGAGGAACCGCTGTCAGGGAGTGACCACTGCTCAGTATGGCTCACATTGGATATGGGCAAGGAAGGAGTGGAATCTGGCACAATAGTGCTGGACTTCAGGAGGGCTGACTTTGGGAGGATGGGGGAAGTGGTAAAAGGGTACCTGGCCAGAATTCAATCTAGTATGGACACTAACCATAAAGCTGGGGATAGTGGAAGCAACCAAAACCTGCTGCAAAGCCCAGAGCAAGAAGGCTAGGGCTAAGAAACTGATCTGGTTGAGCAAGGAGGTCATGGAAAAGGTAAGGAGGAAAAGAGCTGCCTTTAGGAAGTACAAGAAAACAGGGAGGGTGGAGTACAGGGAGGAGTACTTGACAGAATTGAAGGAGGTGACAAGGGCAGTAAGGGGAGCCAAAGCATCTACGGAACTCAGGCTGGCACAAGACATTAAGAAGGGGAAGAAGGACTTCTAAGTACATCAGGAGAAAAGGGCTGTAAGGACCACATAGTAAGGATTAGGAAGGAGGGGGTTAGGTGGGCTGAGGGTGCAATAAGGCATGAAGCACTAAATGAGTACTTCCGCCTCAGTATTTACTAAAGAGGAGGGGTGATACCCAAGGTGGGAGAAATGGCAGAAGCAGGGGAAGGGTGACAGATGGGAAATCATGGAGGGCAGAGTTCAAGAAGGTTTGAAGGCACTGAGGGTGGACAAGGCGCCAGGCCCAGATGGCATCCACCCCAGGATACTGAAGGAGCTGGCAGAGGTCCTTGCAGGACCTTTGGAAGACCTATTTAATGCCTCACTACATTTGAGGTGTGTACCTCAGGACTGGAGGATGGCTCATGTGGTGCCCCTCCACAAGAGTTGCCCCAAGGATGAACCAGGAAACTACAGACCAGTGAGCCTCACATCCATTGTGGGTAAGCTAATGGAGACTATCCTGAAGGAGAGGCTGGTGGCCCTCCTAGAGGCCAAAGAACTACAGGACAGCAGACAGCATGGCTTCATACGGCAGATCCTGCCAACCAACCTGGTTGAGTTCTATGACTGAGTAACTAGGCAACTGGACAGGGGCCATGCAGTGGATGTCCTATATCTGGACTTCAGTAAGGCATTCAACTCAGTGCCACATGGAAGGCTAGGAAGGAAGTTAGTAGCGCAAGGGGTGGGTGCAAAGCTGGTGAGATGGGTAGGAAACTGGCTGCAGGAAGGCAACAGAGGGTGGTGGTGGGTGGGAGCTCACACCCAAGGGCAGTGATGATGTTCCACAGGGCTCAGTTCTGGGACCAGTGTTGTTTGGGATATTCATTGCAGACATATCATGGGACATCAAGAGCAAGATCAGTCTGTTTTCTGATGATACCAAGGTAGGCGCGGTGGTGGATGACCTAGGGGGATGGCAAGGGTTGCAGGATGACCTGAAAAGCTTGAAACCTGGTCAGACACCTGGCAACTGGGCTTTAATGCCAAAAAGTGCAAGGTGCTGCATTTTGGGATGAAGAACCCAAGGAGGAGTTACCAGCTAGGGGGAGTGCAGCTAGCCCAGACAGAGGAGGAGAAGGATCTGGGTGTGCTCATTACAGGGTCAATGAACAACTCGGCACAATGTAGGAAGGCAGCTGCAAAGGCCAACAAAATGCTGGGTTGTATTGCAAGGGGTATATCCTCGAGGAGGGAGGAGGTGATTCTGCCACTGTATAGGTCATTAGTTAGACCACACCTGGAGTACTGCGTGCAGTACTGGCGTCCGTATCTGAAGAGGGACATTAAGTTACTGGAGGGGGTGCAGCGCAGAGTGACAAAGATGATCAAGGGGCTGGGGGACTTATCATACGAGAGGAGGTTGAAGGAGTTGAACATGTACTCACTGGAGGAGAGGAGAGATGGGGTGACATGATTGAAACCTTTAAAAACATGAAAGGAATAGACAAGATGGGTACAGAGGGGCTGTTCAATGTAAGGGAGGGGAGGGCCACCAGGGGCCATGATGAGACTGGAGTGAGGAAGGTTCAGGAGGGAGATGAGGAGACACTTTTTTACAGAGAGGGTGGTGGCTGGGTGGAATCGTTACCTGCTGAAGTGGTATGCAGTAGAACAGTGGACTGCTTCAAACAAGGATGGGACAGGACAAGGGGGAGGGTTAATGAAGGGGAAGGGTGGAAGGAAGGGGCAGCTGTAGAATAAGGGGTGCTAGCTGCACATTCGAGCAGACTTGATAGACCTCTAGGCCTTTATCTGCTGGCAAATTTCGTATGTTCGTATGTTCGTAAGACAACAGTAACATTTTGTACAGTATAATTGATCAATCAGTTTGAAGTGCACAGACATACAGAGCACTGTATAGGTTGCTAGGTAGAACTACTCAAGATAAAAGCAAAGACCATATTATTGTTTTGTAAATGCTATACAATAGAGTGGCTGCTGGAAGACCTCAGCGACCTAGTGAGCTTGTTGGGGGGGAAGGAGGTATTTTATAACAAAATAAGGCAAGTGAGGAATACTCTATAAAAACACAATGGGCCTGATTCTCAAAGCTCCCAGCATGGTGCAAGGGGTTTGCACTAAAAAGAATGGCACAAAGTGCCCCTTGTGCCAAACCATGCAACTGCAGTGATTCTCAAAGACAGCCTATGTCAATTGCAGGCTGCCTGCCCCAAATGGAGCTTGCGCCAACCCTGCACCCAGAAATGGGCTGGACGAGGCTCTAGGGGGTATGTGGCAGATGCAAGTTGCCACAACCCCATACATGCCATTCACAGAAATCTCCTGGAGGGAGAAATTCTAAGTACCCTTAGACCAGCCAGGGCTGGTCTAAGGGGACTTAGAAAATTCACCCTGGAAGACTTGCCTGTTTGCCACAACAATTGCATTCCCTGATCCACCATGACCACACAATTAATAATACAGTGACAAGCCCCTGATTCTGATCCCTCATGGTCACAGATGAACTATATATTGACTTGCCCTCATCCCTGATCACAGTAAATACATTGTTATGAACATATGTAACATGCTCCATTGCCCATGGTCACAATATGAAATATACTATTATATCCGAGTGATTACCTTAATAGTACATAACTTACAGTACATGTCCCCTCCCCTTCCCTGATGATGCCAGTATGAAGATGAAGTCCCATGCCCCCTTCCTGACCCCAAAGCTGCCAGCACTAATAATAATGATCAGAGCCAGCGACCAGCACAGCCCACCTCAAACCTCCATGGCTGGCCACCAACTGAACTGCCAAATGTGCAGCTCATTCTGTGGCCAGCCATGGAGGTGTGAGGTGGGCTGTGCTGGTCACCGGCTCTGTTCATTATTATTAGTGCTGACATCTTTGGGATCAGGGAGGGGACATGGGACTTCTTTGTCATCCTGGCATCCTTGGAGATGTGAAGGAGGGCATGTAAGTTACATATTATTAATGCAAACATGGGAATCAGGAATCAGGAGCAGTGTTACCACAGGGATCGAGGATCGGGGCATTTAAATACAGTAGTACATTTAATATTATGATTATGGAGATCGGGACATGTCACATATGTTTATAATAATTAATGCACTGTGAATGGGGACAGTGACAAGTCAATATATATGTCATATTGTGACCATGAGGGATCGTGATAGGGACTTGTCACTGTGCATGTAATATTGTAATCATGGGGATCGGGGCACGCTTCCTTCATTAATGTCAATGTTGGGGATCGCAGGGGTGGTGGGGTTCTTGTTTATACAGGGAGGGGTGACTGCTTGCCCTGATGCAAGGAACGTGTGGCAACCCCTTCAGTGCACCAGTTGTTTGCTGTATGGGAGGAGTTGTTGCAGGTGTGGGGACTTTGGTGCCGGGACCCATTCTGTGCCAGAATCTGGTGCAGTGTCATTGGCACATTGGACTTTGGCGCAAGCTGCTGTTTTTTGCAGCTTGTGCTGCTCCAAGCCCGCTTTGAGAATTGGGCCCAATGTCTTTAGTATAGGTCTGATCTGAACAGGGAAATGCAAATAAAAGCATACCATTTAAAGTGGCTGAAGATAAACTACCAGGATAATCAAGGGTCAAAAGTTCCAGAGAAGGGAGTATGAATGATAAAAACCAGCTCTGTAATCTGACTCAACTCACTGTGCGAGAACAAGCAAGCCAGAGAGAGAGAGAGGGAGGGATGGTGCATGTGTGTATGTGTGTGTGTGTGTGTGTGTGTGTGTGTATGTGTGTGTGCCAGAGAGAAAGAAAGAGAGAGAGAGAGAGAGGAGAGCATGCTAGACAAAGGCACTCCTTTAAAGTAACACAGACTGCTTTGTTCTTGTTTTTAATGTTGTTTACATTGAGTTTGGCAGGCTACACCCCCTCTTTTAAAAGCTCTTTCTGCTGCAAAGCTTTGTGGAGCTTGCTTATCCTAGAGCCATCCTTCCTCCACTGTGTAATGTGCAAGCTCTGTTTCACGCTTCACTTTTTCAAGAGCAAATTACTATATGAAAGAGCCCTCATTTTAAAAAAATGCTTATATTGTGAAAATCAGTGCAGTTAGAACTATACACAAAGTTATCTATCTCACATGCCCTCAGAATGATGAATGCGCTTTTCAAAAGGAATCAGAGCAATTACTGCCTAAAACTGTCTTAACAGTTACAATTATTAAAGGGGCCATAAACATGGCTTAAAAGGAAGTGATAGTTGAAGTATGTAACTGAAACTTACAGTCAAACAATGAAATAGTGCAGTCTAGTGCAGGCAGAGGTGGAGGCGGGGCCAGACACAAAATTCCACTGTCATAAATGGAGGCAAAGGTGGAGAGTTGTGAGTCATGTCCAGCCGTACCCCTCAGGGGAAGAACATAGTCTTACTGTCCTGTTACAGTCCTTTATATCTCTCCTACTCATAGCAATACATCTACATGGTGACATCACCATGCAGCCATAAAACTTGCATGAAATATTTGCAAGTTGCAAACAAGAAACTCCCTCTGTGGCATGTATGCTGCAAGAATATACTATATTTGTTTATTAAATTGGAACTGACGGCATGCATGGGACATGTGTGCAGCAAGCAAGTGGTCATTGTACAGATGAATGTGTAACCCCTCCCCCCCGGGTTTAGAGCATTAGGTTAGTGTACTGGGCTGTGCATGTTTGGCTACTTTCTTGGGTTTCATGCCCCGACCCAGTCAAGGGTTACTTTTTTGCTTCTGAGTTTCGTCTATGTTTGGGGGAGTACTCTGGGTGGTAGGATTTTCTGGCTGATGCAAGACTGGGCAGGTGGGAAGAGAGAGGAGGAGGAGTTGCATTGCAGAAAGGAGCGGGACTGATTGCCTGCTCAAGGGTTTTTTGCTGTTCTTGGGAGGTGGGAGAAAGAAGACCAGCCCAAGGATGTGGCAGCGGCCATGGAGAAAGAGACCACTGGAAGGGGGGAAAGACACAAGCCCAGTCCAATAGAAGCAAGGGCTGTTGGGCTGCAAGTGAGATTTGAACCCGAGTCAGAGGGAGTGGATGTCGAGCAGAGCAACAATGGGACTCCACATCCTCAGTGTGGAGACACCACAAATGGCGAGAGTCCTCTGGAGCTCAACTCATGCTGCAGATAGGAGTAGTTTCCATGAGAATGAGTGTCTGAGACCTGAAGGGGATATGTAGGGCCTTGGACAGTGAGTTTGGGCTATATGGAGTGTCAAAAACCCACTCAACAGGTCAACCCTCTACTCCCAAAGTGCCAGCCTCTGAGCGCAGTCTTGTTAACAGAAACAGGGTAACCCTCCTGTCTGTTTTGTGGGTTTGAATCAACCTTTGATCTCAAGTTTTGGAGGGATTCAAACTGTGAACCTCTTGTTAGCGTACCCAATGTACAGGCTCAGATAATTCTGCTCTTTGGGGGGGCCAGATATCTTTTGCCTATGGGCACCTAACCAGGTGTACAAAATGAATCCTTAAAACTCTATTAAAGATCTCAGAATAAATTCTTACCTTTTCACAGTTTGGTAAAACCAGTAAGCTTTGTGCAGTGTCAGCTTTAACCATGTATGCTCCCTTGTCAAGAAAAAGAAATTCAAAGGCACACCAAGTAGTCTCTAAAGTAGAGGTTTACTTCAAAATAGATAAAAAAATGTAAAATGTAAATACAGAACCATATCTCACAAAACATACAACTCACTTAAGCAAAACAGGTTTAAAAGTGCAGATTCCTACCACTAATACACTCAGACTCACCTGTTTTAAGGTATTCTTATCTCACAGTGCTGTAGATGTTGCTTTTTCAGAGTCCAAACATTTATGTGTCAAAATGGAAAACAGAATACTGTTTAAAAACTGGCTTTGCCAACCTCTTTTCATGAGGTCACCTAGCTCCTCCCTGTCAGGATACAAAAAAACTATATCTATGCAAAACAGGATGTCTCATCCAAGTATTAAATTCTGTAACCTCAGCATAACTTATTTTCTTCAATTGACTTTCATTGATCTTATGAGCAGCTTCCCCTTTCCAGGACATCAAAGCATATTTTGTGACTTTGCACTAAAGTGTCATAACCTGCTCTTCTTCCTCTAAACATTATAAAAGTTAATGATCTATCTTGGCAGTTAGGTATCTTCTAGCCTATAATTATTTCTTGGCCTTCCAGGTCACACTTTGTAGCTAAAACCTGGGAGGGGGTGTCGTTCCACAGACTGTCAGCATCTCTCTTGAGAGACATTCAATAACACATTTTTATATTACAAAAAGCATAGGTTAATCAGAACCAGCTGTCCAAGTGTTACATGGAGTACTGAGGAAGATTTGGAGATTAAGCTGCCATGGGGAAATGCTGCCCATATCTCGAGGGGCAGTTGCCATGGAGTGGAGCCTAAGAGATAAAAAATCCAAACAAGGACATGTGGCCCCAGAGTTTTGTGGTCAGTGCACCTCTGAATGATAGGAGGGACAGTGAAGTCAGCATGGATGCTGTATGGGATGCTGCCTATGGGATGCAGGCCTGTGCTGTGTAATATACCTAAGAACAAGCCTCAAGCTGCCTAAATAATATGGAGACATCAGTTTTATGCTCCGCTGATATAGACACTGAACTCTGAGACTCACATACATTAAGAACTCTGAGTTAAGGGAACTCCCTTGGTCCAGAGTTATTTCCCCACTGGAAAACCGTTTGATCAAGTTGTTGGTTCCATGGACATATGAAGTTATTAAAGAATCTTGTTGCTGGTTTTAATGAAGTTTGATCTCTAATTTGTTATGAATTTAGTTTGCAACTAGCCCCTAGCTTGCCTTCTAGTCCAGAATCCCATGAAGAAGTCTGGCACCCTGAACTGAAGAACCAACAACTGTAAGTCATTCTAGCAGTTTCTATTGTGGCCTCTCCCCACATGGACAGTGACCATCAGCATACCCCTAGACACCGGGGAGGAAGGGGTGGATTACATATGTATTGAGCATACTTGTACCTGCATCTATATGGTATGCTGATAGTGCAATATGAATCTGAATACATATGGTATGTTTACGGCTCAGTACTGCCATTTTTATGTTACGTTTTGTTCTTTCTACAATCTGGCTGAGCTGCATCCAGCCCTAGCACTCATACTACAGTCTGAAACATCTGTGGTCCTCTATCTTCACATTGATGCAGAGGACCTCTGAATTACATCTGATGGGTTATTTTCTATACATAGTGTGTCCTACACAGTAACATAACCACATATACCTATACATGCATCCCAATGTATTTATAACCACTTATACATGAATCCTATTTTATGTTTCAGATAGATGTGTAACATCAGGGTGATCAGTTCTGTCCCTCTCATGAAGACCTGTGCACTGCAATTTATTTCAACCAGTGACCAACCACCATCCCTACATGAACTTACACACAGCACATTAATCTGGAGACCACACTCACTCCCCTGGCAGCTCACAACACATCAGCTAGTGAGCATACCCCTTAAAACATTCACTCATCAGCAAAATACATTTTAACTAGAGGTGTGCAAAACTTTATTCAGCAGAAATGATGGTTTTATATGATAAGAGTGCCTCCAGAATGGCACGTCTGGAAATGGTGAATGAAAAATGGTGACTGCCACATGGGTGACCTGACCGCAGCGACGAACAACACAATGAGCAACTGCAGCATGAGGTGGTCTGAAGGGCGATGTACACATGGTGAGTGCTGCAGGGAAGAGAAGAAAAAGCATGCTGTGGTAAGGGCAACAAACCACCCTGGAGGGCTACAGGCAGGGTCACAGTAACAGGTGTGGTGCAGCAGTGGTTGTACAGCGCAGCAGTACCACGGGGACCAGGAGATGCACACCAGAGTGGCATGCACACTGGGCATGGGTGGGTGGGAGGCATACGATAGGGCACAGCCAGTGGGAAAAGCCCGTGGGACGGCAACAGCAAATAGTGTAGAACTGTCAGCCCAAGGGGGGGTATGTGGGGGGCAGACAGCCCCAGTGGATGGGGAATGGTCATGGCATGTGAGCCCAGGTCAAAAGGGGTGACTTCAGGGATGTGGTGGATGAGCAGGTGCCCATGGCAGGGTGAACCCGCAAAGGGTAGAGAGGAGGATGTATACTGTACGTTGTGTGGTACTGCACATGGCCATGCAGCCAAGTGATGGATACAGGCCCACAGGGAGTGGTGCATGCCAAGGGCCACTAAGCGGACAGTCACACATGGAATACGAAGTTGTGTGCCAGTCCACGCAGGTAGGCATAGTGCCTCCTGGTGCTGTACTCTGCCACAATAGCACAGATCTAGGCATCCAGGTCATGGTAATGATGCTGGGGCTGTGGTGCCTCTGCTTCTGACACCAGCATCTCTGAATGGATGGTGGTCAGATGCTCCTCCTCCTGGAGTCACTCTAGGAAGCGTCAGATGCTGGGGTGGCATGCACCGACCCTGGTGTTAAAGGCCCTGTGCCACCCCTCCACCACATTGTTGGTACATGCCAGACTCTGGACGGTCACCACTGCTCAATGGGGAAGTTGGCACGTTGGTGCCCCGAGCGCGTGGTGGGGCGACCGATCCAGTTGTCCTCCACATAGTCCAGCATGGGCCGGAGGAATTCCTCATTGGTGGCTGCATACTCTCATTCCTGCAGCTCATCAAATAGTGCTGGCACAGCTGCTTTTGGGAGAAATGCCAGTGCCAACAGTATCCGCATATGCAGGGTGAAGTCAGGGTCAGTGTAGTACCATGCCAGGACATCTGGCAGCTGTTGCACCTTGCGCCACAGGGCCTGGGAGTAATGAAAGAAACAGCCCCTGATGCAGGCCTCCAGGAAGATGGTGCCAACCCCACACCAGCTGGCATGCTCGAAGTCCATCAGGACTGTGGCATGTGCAATGCCCAGGTTGTGCAGCTTCATCTGGCCATGCAGCAGGACATAGGTCTGTGCCCACCAGGAACATGTAAGGGCATAGACGGCCGGCAGAACAGTACTGGACTGAATGGAGTGGACAGTGTAGAGTTGTCTGAACAGGGTGGAGCATCCCCTGAATGTGTCATCCATGAATCAGTCCATACTGGTGGCCAGCTGCTGCAGACCACGGTCTATAGCATACACCACAATTCGGTCCCACTTCCTCCTGCTGTCATATAGGAGGAAGTGGTTTCCACTGGAGGCAAGGGTGTACTCCTCTGGGATTTTGAGGTCCTCAACCAATTGTGGGGTGGTAGGCCAGCTCCATGCCACATGCTGGACCCGTTTCACCATCCGCTGCAGCAGCCGCACTCCTGGAAGGCGACTGGCCATGGCCGCAGGGATGCCTGAACTGCTTGCCATGACAACCTGGGATGCACTCTCCATTGTCCACTGCGCCCTGTCCTGTAGCATTCCAAGGACCCACCTCACCACCATGTCGGCTGCATCAGGGGCATGATTGTGTTCCCTGATGGTGGCTACCACCATATCCTCCACTGTGTGCAGGTGGGCTAGGCAGTGGTACCTGAGCACCTCTGCACACCTTCAATAGACCTTTTCAGGCCCTGCCTTGTCTCACCTATAGACAAAGCTATTTTGGACAGCCATTGGCTTGCCCTTCTGGCTTTGGACATAGTGCACCTCCATGTCTAGTGATGCAGTCCAATCTGACAGGGCTGCTGGGGTTGGCTGTCATATAGGTGCTGTGTGCCCCACCTTGTGTGCACCTGGCCATACCCTCTTTCTGCCTGAGGCCAATAACTGGCAGCCTAGTGCTGCGCCCCATCCCCTTATGTTCCAGTGGCATGTGAGTCTCACTCGCTGCAGTCCTTCATTGATAGTCATAGTGTGTCCTCTGCCTGTGTGCTGCCCAGTGGCCCCTTCCAGTCGTGTGCCTATGCGGGTGAGGGTTTGCTACTGTTGTGGGCCTCTGTGGGGGGGTGCTCTGCCTGTTCTGTGGGTTTGGTCCTGTGTGTGCTCAGGTCTCCTCTGTGTGTTGTGGGGGTGGTGCAGTCTCCCACTGTCACCCTGTGTCCCTGTCTGTGCCTCTATCCCTGTGTTCCCCAGTGCCACCACCTTCACTGGCTCCCTCTGTTGTCAGATGCCTCTGCCTGTCACGGCCTACTGTTCGGGCTGTCCTATTCTCGCTCTTTTGTGTGGCCTGTGTTGTGTACTTGCTCCTCCTGTGTGCAGGCCTGCTGGTGCTCATGGTCTTGCCACCAATGTGTGTTGGTGGTGCCTTTAGTGTGCGGAAGAGCTTTTTCACTCTTCCACTACCGCTCAGCCTTTCTGTGTACTCGCTCTTTGTGCGGTGGCACTTTCGGGATCACCCCCACAGGGAAGCACTCTTCCTGGCTGCTACTGAAATTATCCTCCAGAAATGATCCTTCCTGAACTTTAAAGAGCTGGCGATGTGTTCAGGAGAACTTTAATAAATCTAATATTTAGGCACTGTCCAGCTTGTATTTCCCATTAGTTCTGTATTCCTCCTCCCCATTATTTAGTAGTGAGGTCATCTGCATGAAAACAAGATCTTTGCTCCTGAAGAGTTCATCTCTTCCTGCTGCTTTCTCTCTACCTGAAGTCAGATAGCATAGCTTGTGACCTCACAGTTACTCCCATGGCAACAGATTGTGATGTCACAACAGAGAATTATGACTTGAAGTAGGGAGTATGTTATAGAGGCAGATGAACTCAAAATGAACTCTAAGAGACAATGATTATACATTCATACATATTTTTTTAGTAATAAATTATGGGGATGAGAAATTTATAAAATATAAATGGAATGCAAGCAGAATTGTGCCTAATTATTATGTTTTTTTTAAGTTTTCTTTGAGGTGTTAGTAGCTCTTTAACAACTTGGGTTTTGTGGAACCAGAGCAATGGTCTCAGTAGGATTTTCATTGTACAATCTTGGACTCTCTGATAAAAAAAAAAGTTTTTCCTGGACACATTTTGTGAGCCCTTCTAAATTCTTTGAGTGTTCTAGGCAGTGTGGCATCATCATGCCCACTTATGTCTTTATTATTGCAAAGTATGAAGGACAGCTCTCATTTTACCCCTCAAAATTGTCCTGTCCTGTATCCTGGTCCCACATGGAAAAGGTGCTGCCCACAAAGACCAGATGCTGTGAACTCAAACTTTAAGGCAAGAATTTAATGTTCTGAGTTGCACCTCTTTGCTAGAAACATAGAAACAGAATTTATTGGCAGAAAAGGACAGCTTGGTCCACCCAGTCTGCCCCGATAGTCTCTGCCTGGTCTCTTTCTGCAGACCCTAACTGTTTTTCAGTGATCATTCCTCCTCCTTGCCTATTTAGTAATATTCTCCTATGTCTATCTCATGCATGCTAGAATCCCCCTACTGTTTTCATATCCATCACTTCTGCTTGCAGTTTCTTCCTAAACAGAGAGTAGCCTGGTATGGCCATGTTGCAGTCATGGTTGCCAGTACACCACAACTCCATTATGGCCACCAAATCCAGGCTAGCCTCTGCCATGATAGCCTCCAGGTCTGGAATTTTATTTCTCAGACTTATGGCATTCGCACACATGGATCTCCATACCTTAATCCTCCCTTCCATGCCTGCTTCCCTATTTTCCATCTCTCCTGCTTGGGCTGTTCCTTGAAGCTTCCCTTGACCCACCTCTTGTTACATTCTCAATTACCTGTCTCCTCTAATCCTTTATTCTTGCATTCCTCATTTATATCTCCTTTGTCCTCTGCCTTGTCCTTACCCCATCTTCGTTTCCTCTTGTCCTGGGGGAGCTTACTCCACTCTGGCCCTCCCTCCCTGCTACTTCATTATCAGAGGGGGCCATTTTTGACTCCCTTGGTTTTAATGCCCCCTCCAGCTAGTTTAAATGCTCATCCAAGTAGCATTCAAACCTCCCACTAAGGACTGTGGCCCCTTCCTGGAAGAATGTAGATCACTTCCCCTATAGAGGCCTGTATCCACCCATGTCATCCCCAGTTAGGGTTGCCACCTGTCAGGTTTTTTACCTGGTGATCAGGTTTTCATGGTCCCTATCAGGTAATCCGGTTTTGCTCTGTGCTGGTCAGGTTTTTGAGCCATTTTGAGTGCTCAGATACTTTTGAAACAAATCTTGTCATAACTTTTATTGTTTCAGCTACATGTCCAGGTTACAAACAAGTGCTGTTGTCAATATAGCCCTTTGTTTGTGAAAGCAATCAGCCTGGGAGGTATAAAGTATGGCCATTAACACCATTAACACTTACTTAACCCAATCTTTTCCACTACATCTTAAATTGGCATAGCAGCACAGCTGCCCTCACCTTTTGTAACAGTAACAGAACCATTTGTCTTCCACTTTCATTTGCCGGTAAACATTTTCATCTCTAACAGAATTTAGGCATTTTTAAATGTTTTAAATTATTTTTTTTTCCTCAAGAAAAAAAAGTATGGTCACTTCTTTGGCTTTGAAATAGTACTGTGGACATAAACAGGGAATGGAGCCAGAAAAAACACAAAAGTACACATTATAGGAAACAATTTATTATGTATTATTATATACCATGTATACTGTTGTATGCTATTTACAGTATTTCCCTTGCCTCCCCCAGATCATATCTGTAAATGAGATTTCTTTTATCTCTGGATGTTTATCTGGTAAACCAATGTCAAAGAATAAATACATACATAAGTAAATAAATAACTAGGAAGAATCTAGGAAAGTAACTTTACAGGTACAGTGCAGTATCTTAACATTTTTAATGAACTGTTGGTTTAAGTGTTATCTTTTATTGCTAAAACAAATGACCTTCTAGGGGGAACAATGCATGATGAGTCATGAAAAGGGGTGGGGCTAGGGGCGGAGCTTAGGATCTGGTTTTTGCCTCATCCAAAGGTGGCAACCCTGTCCCCAGTCCCCAATGTAGCAGAAGCGCTCCTCCGTGCACCATGCCTTCAACTAATTTTTAAAAGCCCTGGTGTGGACTGCTCTTTCCTCTCCCTGGCCATACACAGGTAGCACCTAGACAAAAACCACCATGCATGCCCCTCCCCAGCTCACTGAAATTTCCCTGCACCACCCCTATCCCGTCCCTTACCTGGTTATTTGTCTTCAAGTGGACAGTAGCATTTAGCTCCCTCCCATCTCCTGCTGCCCACATTGAGTGACAGTATCCCATGCCCCCATCTGCCTGTACCTAAGTTCCCTCAAATGCAGTAAAACTGACCCATCTGAGCCTCACCATCCTTCCCACCCATTACTCAACTCCCCTTTCCCACTAAGGGTGATTTAAATTGCATTATTTACTTTGTCCAACAGAATGCACTAATCCTCATTGCTTGTTCCTCACTGCTAAGCCTGAATGGTGGCAATCTCACTGAATTGTGTAAAGCGCTATGGGATGAGAATGGATTACTGGCATGATGGGGAGACAGAAGAGGATTGTCAGACTGCATGAAGCAAAGTAAATATTTTTTTTTAAAATCACTCTAAGTGGAAGAAAAGGAGTTAAGGACTGGATGGGGAGGGTAGTGGGGCTCAGATGTATGGATAGAGTTACTATATTTCAGAAGGATGTTCCAGTCCAAGTAAGCCTGCTTCTTGTTGATGCACATCAGGCACCAGTGTGTCCTGGACCAGTCATGGATCATAATGGTTGCAGGTACAATATCTGAGTTCTTGATTTGGTTAGGACTGGCTCAGAAACAGCCTTTTTATGGTTTTCTCCCTCCCACTGCTGCAGTCTGACTCCTCTGACTCAAATGAGGAGGTAGGATGGTCTAGTGGTTAGAGCATGGGATTGGGAAGAAGGAGATCACAGGTTCAAACCCCTATAGAGTCAAATTCTACCTAAGTGACCTTGGGCAAGTCACTGAACCTCCCAGTGTTCCACACCACCCAGCTATGGATATGGGAGATGTAGGATGCCACTGGAAGCAAGATGTTACAGCTGAGCTGGGCTATCCTTAGTAAAAAAAAATTAAATAAAAAAAATATTACAATGACTACTGATGCTTCAGTACCACTGCTGTTGACCATTGGGATGGGGGATTGACATCATTTTTCTATGTGCGCCAAGTGCTGACGCCCACCTATAATTATCCCCTCCCCTGGCAGACACCAAGAATTGCATGGTCTATCCATACACTGATGCTGCTTCCTGACTGATGTTGTACCATTCTTATTATTTGACTTGCTAGAGAATGCAGAAGTAGAGATATGTGATGTTGGGAACCTTTGCTTTGCGGAATACTTCATATATTTCCCCAACTTTGTAATGTGCCTACTTTGTATAGTTCTCCACGTAGCTCACTGAGTGAAATATCACTTCATGTGAAGTACTACATGAAGTGGCTGACCAAACTTAAGGATTTCTTTAATAGAATACAAAAGCCCACCCACACTCAGTGGATTATTGGTGCCAACCCCCTCCCAGAACACCACATAGTTTGTTATTATGTGCCCCCACCTCCCTCCTCTCCCATACTCTACAAAGTTCTGATGTAAAATAATGAAATGCAGGCATTACCCTCTCCCCACCCCCAAAACTAACTTTCCCCTTCACCATCTCAGTAGATTCTTTAAGAAATTATCTTCCTTTCTCACCCTTTTGTGAATAAATGTCCTCTCCTCTCCTCTTCTCTCCTCTCCTCTCCTCTCCTCTCCCTCCACCTGCCAAAGCCCTTAAACCTCAGTGTCAGATCTGCCTCTATACCTGTGAAGGGAGAAACTGTCCTGAAGCAGAGTAAGAGTCTTTATCTTCAGTGCCTGAATCAGAATGATGGTGAATGATGCCTATCCTAGTAGTAATACCTGATTGACTGATTATCAGTTATATCATAATTATATCATAACTAAAAAAAAAAAGTAATGCTGTCACTAGAAAGTAATTATTTTATATGTTTCTAATATTTTGTTCCATCTGTATGATTTTACATTTTGTAAAAAAAGTAAATAGCATTTATTTATTCTTCCCAAGCTAAATCTAATTAGGAGGAAACTAACACCTGCTAGGTCATAACAAAAGCTCACAGGTTATTAAAATTACATATGTTGTTGTAAATTTGTGATGTAGGAGAAGAATGCTTTATTTAAAAAAATATATGATTTGTGGTTTCCTACTGAAATAACATTGCCTGCTTTGCCAGTAATGTTATCTGACTTCATAATACAATTCCATTGGATTCTCTTTACTAGGACTTGGTAAAATAAAAAAATAAGGAAAGTAAAAAACTCAAACAGATTAATACAAATTATTGCCAAGGCATCAGAAGGCTCCAAACTGTCATTCTGTAAGATCTGTTACCTCACCACTACAGGAGCTTTTGAATCAACAGATAGAGAAAGTTCAGCGTATTCGGAAATCTGACTTCTGCTTCAGTGAGAATAAAAGTAGTAGACTTTTGGCATGCTCACTCAAAAAGCAAAAAGAATGTAATTTAGTAGTAGAATCAACAGATCATAGAGGATATATAGTAAATCAAGATTAAGAAATGGGGCAGGCCTTTATACGGTACTATGAAACAATATAGCCATTTGAATTAAAGGCAGATGATCAGAAAATAATAAATTATATTAAGAATGCAAATATCCCCAAACTAAAAAATATAGATGATTTAATTACAGCACAACAAATAAGATAAGTATTTACAAGTCTTTCTAAAGACAAATCACCAGGTCTAGATGGCCTTACTGTTGAATTTTACTCATTTTTTTTCCTGCACTGCTTAAACCTTGGCTGGACTTGATGACTCTGGAGATGGCAGCTAATAAAGGAGTACCACCATCCATGCTGGAAGCTTTAACCATATTGGGGTTTATTCACTATTAGGTTTATATGCCTATGTGTTGTGTAGCTCAGGCACGTAGGCAATCCTATGCCTGAATGCTATGCAGCAGGGTCCAGCATACCCCAAGCAGCAGTCATCACAAGTGCCCTAGCCCCTTGCACCTTGGATCCCCCAGCCGGTCCTGTGGCATCACAGCAGGGGCAGACCAGGGACATGCTGAGGAGGTGCCTGAGCTGCACATATCCACGATGCCACTTGTGTGCCAGGCCAGAGCAGAAAAATGTATGTGAGGGGGGACCCTGCTGTAACTATTTACATGCTCCCCCACAGGTTACAAGCAGGGTGCAATGGCATCAGGATCCACCAGCACACTGCTGTCCCAGCCTACTGGGCTGCTCGGAAGGGTGGGGGTGGCCATTTAGGCAAACATCCATTATTTATTCTTGGTGCACTGCATGCATTCCCAGGATCCTCTGCCCATGTGCAAACAGGGATCCACTGTGGGACCAAGGATGGGCATCCCATTGGATGCCCACCAGTGTCCTATGCTGCAACCCCATGCTGCTATTTTCCTCTGCTGTGCAGCTGCACACCAGGGGGTTGGGGTGTGGTCCAGTAGCCATCGATCATGAGTGCTGGCATGTGCATACCTGTGCACAGGTGCAGAGCGGTATGGGTGGGATATACGCAGTTCATGTGTACTTCCTGACCATTAGTGACTAGGACCCATTGTACATAAGAAATGGATAAGTAAGATCCACATGGAAAACTACAGACCCATAGTGCTACTCAATGTAGATTAGAAGATTATTGCTAAATTAATAGTTATAAAAATTGAAGCGGCATTGCCAGAGATCACCACTTTGAATTCAATGGTGATTATTTTTTACAGAAATGTGGCACAGCTATCGGGGCGACCATGGCCTCCTCCTATGCCCCCAGTTTTCCATTTACCTACCCCCTCTACATCTTTCTGCTATATACTACTTTTGTCTTAACTCGCTCCCCTACCCCCAGTTACCTGCCGATGGCCTCACTTAGTTGAAAGCTCCACCTCTCTCCCACCTCAGACAATGCCATCTCCGGCTGACTCCCCAACCCCCTCTTATCTAATCAGTCTATTTGTTAATATGTACTAATTTGATGTGTATAAGTTCACATTTTACTATTACTGCCTGTCTATATGCTTCAATGTTTTTCTTTTTTTCTCTGTAAACCTTGTATTTTTTTAATATTTGTTCAACAATGATGTAGAACCTTTGAAAATGAGTCCTTGACTCAAAGGTATTAATCCCACACTGAAATAAAAAGTAAATAAATAAATACATAAATAAATATGCCAATCTGTTTCTGGGTCATTGGGAGGAGTAGATACTTTCTAATGCAGACTGCAACCCTTTCTTGCATCGAACCAAGAAATGGCCACACTTTATAAATGATGTGCTCTGCATCTGGTCAGGCAGCAAAGATGAAGCAGCAGAATTTGTATAATGGCTTAATCAAAATGGTAAAATTCTAAATTTTACGTTCAAATGTGATGCTACAGAAATTGAATTTCTAGATATTATACTCTCCAAGGGTATGGATAATGAAGTTTTATCATGAGGCTACAGGAATCCAACAGCCACAAATAGCCAGCTACTTGCCACTAGCTTACACCCCAAAAATCTAAAGGATTCTATACTCAATTCTCAGTTCCTTAGGCTAAAATGTAACTGCAGTGAACATGAAACTTTTATCTCACAATCTTTAGAACTCAAAAAATGTTTTCTAGCACTGGGATATGACCAGGATTTGCTGAATCATTCCCTAGAGAGGGAAAGCAACCTCAATAGAGATGATTTACCATGACCAAGGATAACACTTAGGGAACTGGAGGTTAGGAGCAACTTTGTTACTGAATGTAATCACTTATCAGGCACACTGGGTAACGTGGTCAGTAAATTCTGGCCATTACTCTGTGCTGATAGTGTTTTGGCTGAGCATATAGGTAGCAAGCCAAGGGCAACATTTCACAGGGGAAAGAACCTGAGAGACACACTAGTTCAAAGTCAGCTAATGATGGAGCAAGGCAATAGGAAAACTTGGTTACCAGTGAGACCGCCTGGCAAGCAAAGATGTGGGAACTGCAATATTTACTGTTTACAGGGCAGAAAGTTTGTCACACCAACTAGCAACAGAGTTGTAAACATTCAACAATTTATCTTGTGCATCACAACCTATGTTGCCTTCGCCTTATGGTGTAGTTGTGGGAAACTATAGATTGACAGGACTTTATGTCCTCTCAAACAAAGAGTTCAAAACATATCAGAGATATAAAAAACTCTGATATAGACAGTCCTGTAGCCACACACTTTCTAGAATTCCACAGTGGTGATCCTAAATCCCTCATATTTACAGACCTGTGACAGGTGAAAGTGGGCAGGAGGGGATGTGTCTGGTTGAATAGACCATCCCCGCATGAGAGATCTTGGAATTTTACATTGAGGGCTCTCATACCAGATGGACTAAATTACAATTGGGATTTGAAAGCGTATCTTTGAATTACTTGTTATTACTCAGTGATGTAAAGGTGGAAGGTGGCCCTAGGCCCATTGAGACCGCCTTCCCTATACAATGTAGGTTTAATAGTAATAACTATCCCAGTAGGAGCTTATGTAGTTCAGCTTTGAATAGTTTAAAGTTGGTAATGTTTACAATGTCATGTGGAGCTAAATGAAGATTTTCAATTTGAATTGGGATTTGACCCTGTTACAATTTTTCTCACCTATTTTCTCTCCCTCTTTGAAATTAATATTATTGCCATACGTCATTCAACCCCCCCCCCAAAGAAACTTAGGTATAGCTATAAGTTTGAAATGATTTATAAGTGTTATATAGAAATGATTATCTATTCACTTTCTTTTTTATTTTCTCATTTCACAAGTGGAGCTGGCTGGCCAGCACAGGAAATCCTGTACCACATTATTTGAGCTATTTACATGACCCTAATAGTGGATCTGCTCCCAACTCTAATGCTGTCCTCAACACTTTTACTTTCACCTTGAAACAGTATGATAAACCTTTGTTATGAAGTTGTTTGGATATATTATTTTTGAATGTGATATAGCTAATATTTAGATTTAAATTGTCAAATGGATGTTACATATGACCTCAGGCTATCTGGCAAGTGAAATATTTCCCTAGTGTTTGATCTTTTTTGCTGTTCTATATTTTCTGCTTTATATTTCATACAGAATGTTATATGTCTTTATAATTTGATAATCACAGAACAGTGATAGTGATTTTTGTGCAAATTTAATGACAGCATGATAAAGTTTTTTTCTATTTGATATCTTTTTTTCTATATGATCATTCTTTTTGGTTTTAAGAGATACTAAATATTATTTAAAAATGTTCATTTGATGATGCCACTGAATGTTTATCACATACACCCACTTGATGATGCCACTGATTTATGAATGGTATAAAAGACTGTCATCTGGACCAGGTACCTGCCCCCTGATGAAGCTTAATGTGGTGAAGCACCGGGGCACCTGGTCTACCAGAGATTACTCTGCTTGTGTCTGATTTATGCTTTATTTTTCAAATTTTGCAATAACTCTTGGACTTCATTTACAAACAACTGAGTTTTTGACTTTACTGCAGCTATCCAGCTCCTGGCTCTGGAGTGCATGTGCTTTTTTTGTCTTGTCTCATGTGAATTTGGAGTACCACCCAACACTAGCACCCTGCCCTGGTCCTGAGCACAGCACATTACCTGTTTTGTTACTGCCAGAGGAGCTGCTAGCTCTCTTCACAGCTCTCTTAATATCCTCAGGTGTATGCCATCTGGCCACATTGCTTTGTCCACCTTCAGGTTTGGAGCTCCTCTATGACTGTCTCCACTGTAAATGGACTTGTGTTTAACTCCACCCCCCTTCATGTCTGTTACCCATCTCTGCATTATTACTCATGGGTAGATTTGAGAGCCAGGCAGCTTTAACTAGACCATTATTCTATCCTAGAAGCCTCTCAGTCAAAAAATAATCCATTATTGATAAGAATTACAAAAGCTGTTAAGACTATCTATAACTATATATGCATAATAAACACACACACACACACACACACACACACACACACACACATATACAGATATATCATTCCTATTTATGGATATAGGTTTGAAAATAAAAGGATAGAAGGATTACTCTATTAGAAAATGGCAAACCATGACATTAATAGATGGATAAATCTTACATGGGAAGGAGGACTCTATACCCCACAGGAGAAATATAAACAGTTAGATTTAACATGTTGGAAGTATAGATCCTTCATTTCACTATTCGTTTTTAATGTGAAACTTATTGAAAAATCCCCCATTCCATATTGGGGTAACCTTAGTAGAATACAAAGAAACATACATATTTACAAGCAATTATCAAGAAAGCCTATAAGGAAAACATAAACAAAAAAAATCAGTGATCTCAAATAAAAACAAAGGTATGACAAAATGACTGAAAGAAAATAGCATTAATAAATCATGTTAAACAGGCATATGGCAGACAGCTAACAACTTACATCAGTATGCTAAAAAAAAAACCCCATACAACACAAAACTTTGATGAGGGCATACATGACACCAGTACACCTCCAGAGAATGGATTATAAGCCAGATACTAAATGTTGTTACACTTGCAATCAAGCAGGTAATTTGGCTCACGTCATTTGGGATTTCCCACATATATACAAATGATGAGAGACCACAAAGAAGAGCTTAAAAATAAGGGCCTAAATATTCAAAAGTCCCCAGGCACACAACTGAATTGCATGCACAGCACAACCCAGATGCGCCACCCAAAAAAACTGCCATATTCAGCCAATGCACCACAGGATTCGCCAGCACAACCACAGCTGAATTTATCACGGATGTGCTATAGCACAACCACACATGCGCAATGCAGAAGGGCAGGACTGAATATAACAAGTGGAGCAGGCCTGCCTGAGACTGGAGCAACATGTCAGTGCCCAGGGTGGGCCATGAGCATAATGCAAGTGCAGAGACAGGAGGCCCAAGCAACCATGGCAATGGTGAATAGAGTGGTACTGCATAGGATTAGGATGGGCACTGTGCAGCACAGCAGGGGCACAGGATGTGACAACACACACAGACACAGACACAGAGGGATGCACTGTGCCCAGCACTTGCCAATGGCACAGCATTGACAAGGACATGAACAGCAGGCCAGAACACTGGGGATGTCAATGGACAGCACATCCAACACAGCCACTGGCATAACAGTGCCAGATAGCCAAATGTGCCAGATGTGCATAGGCCACATACAGTACACACATCCAGGGGCACAGTGCAACATGGTGCACAGTGCAAACACTGTGAAATGCACAGCACTGGGGGTGAGACACACCAAACATACCACTGTGGGTAACGGGGGAGTCAGCACAGATGCACCACAGAGATGATGATGGCAAGCAGGGCGTTGGCCCGTGTGGGCAGACAGGGATGTCGTGCACCACATGACATGAACAGGCAAGCCATGCAGGCCAAGTGGCAGCAGGCAGAGGAAGCAACAGAACAGCAGGCATCAACCACAACACAGACCGACCACAGACACAGGGAATGTTTAGTATAAAAGGCTTTAATTAAACACACAAGAACAATGGTAACACAAATACAAATGAAAACCAAGAACAACAATCAAAATATCAAAACAGGGGTGTAGCAGGGATGAAAAGGGTACAGAAAATGCAGGTGGGGCAGATAAATGCAGGTGATGAAATGGGAGGGGAAGGGAGGGATGTAGAGGTGCACAAAATAAAGTCCAGGCAATGCCAGTCCAATGGCCACACACATTTATGAACATTGCTGATCCCCATCAGGGGGGCAGTTGATCTGGCTCGGCCCTCTGAGCACCACTGTCTGCTCTCGTATTGCATGTAGTATGGCCAGCGTAAAAGGGGAAAAGGGAAAAGGGAGAGAGTCCACAGGCAATGAGTAATATATAATTTTAGAATTGTCGTTCTTCTCCAAAGCAGCCTTTACCGATGTATTCATGTATCAGGTTGATTTCTCTATATCAGAGTGAAGAAGATGGTAAGGCGTTGAAAAAGTACTGATGCAGACAAGATGATTCCATTTCAAAGCTTCCTTCTTTTATTATTAACTTTAAAATATGGCAATATACCCAATGTTTCACCTAATTATAGGCTTTATCAAGAGTTGCCATTTCTAGAAATACAAAAATACAAAAAAATACTATTATTAAAAACCTGTCTGCATAAAGTTTCAAATGAGGTTAATCCATTTTGGTATAATTGAAATTATATTGTCTCCCAATGGTACTACTTACAGGGTAATATCTCAAATGTTTTCTCTTTCATTGCTTAATAATCCTCTAGGAGTCAAGGTTTGTTCCCCAATTGACCTATAAAATACATATTATGAATTTTGCATTTGGTACCAAAGAATTATTCAATAAAAATATACAATCAGCATACATTATAAAGATGTCCATTTATGCTCACCTATCCTTACTTCCAAACAAAACACTTATTTCACAGTCACAATATTCTTCCAAATTTCCAACATAATTATGATGCACTGTTTCATGAATGTGTTTTTCTAAAAATAATCAATGAATAAAAATGTTTTTGATAACATCTCATTTCTAACATACATGAAACCAAGACATCTCTGTAATTCAATTGTTTCAGTTTTGATATATCCAAAAAGTCAATATAATGAACTTATATGTGCAATCCCAGAATGGGCACACGTCCCCCCCATATCCAATTCAATAAATTGTGAAACTTCATTTTATACACATTTCAACATCTTTAAACTGATCATATAGTTAGCAGGCTAATGAGGTTTATAAACCTAAAGCGTACATCAGCTATCTACCCCAAATTGTTGTAGTAGTCTATTAGATTTAAAATCCAATACTGTATTTGTTATGTTTAACAATATCACAAAAAGCTTTCTCTCATCCATCAGCAATAATAATATGTCAGACTCACATGTATGTTACTAAAATATACCCCCCCCTTTTTTTATTTTTGTTTGCAAAACTTTATTTTGGTTAAAATTATATCTCTTCATCTTCTAATGAAATTATTATCAGACTCAAGAACATCATGAGCCTACTAAATACATCAAATACCTCTTCAAAAAATATTGTAATGCTTTTTAAAGCCTGATGACTAGAAATGTCATAAATGGAATACAAAATGTTTCCTCTCGTCTATCAGCAATTACCATCTCTTAAACCACCATATTTTGTTATAATTGTTAATTTTGAGTCCCAACACAACTTTCATAACATCTGTGAGCCCATAAGATGAATCAACGCAAATGCATCTTAATTGCTAGGGAGTCCTCATATTCCGACCCCTAAATTCAATGTTTATTTTAACATTTAGATGTTTAAAATATTTACTCTCAGATGTCATTCAAGACCAAGCTACTTATGAAAAATGAAATTACTAATGTTAATTTTGAGTCCCAACACAACTTTCATAACATCTGTGAGCCCATAAGATGAATCAACGCAAATGCATCTTAATTGCTAGGGAGTCCTCATATTCTGACCCCTAAATTCAACATTTATTTTAACATTTAGATGTTTAAAATATTTACTCTCAGATGTCATTCGAGACCAAGCTACTATGAAAGTGACTGTTGAAGTAAGCAGGCATGAGAAAGCACTTCTCACTTTCTCTAACAATTAAGATACATTAATATTATATAAATACGGTTTTATGAGAAGGCATGGTGCACTTCCCTTTTAAGCAGGTTAACACTTGAGAGTAGTCCATTGTAAGAGGTATCTGAATGAAAATACTAGTAACATTTAAACCTTTCAAATGAGCACAGGGTCATTGGCATAATATTTAATTATGCAACTATACTTCATGAAATATGGTGCTTTTTTTGTAATTTCATCTTTCGTAGTAGCTTGGACTTTTCATGGAAGACTAAGAGATTTGTCTGACATGATCTAGCCTTTCTAAACCTGTATTGCACTGGATCCTGTAAGTCATTTTGTTCCAAATGCTCTATTATATGTTCTTTTAAAATGTTTTCCAACACTTTTCCAATAACAGCTATAAAAGCTACTATGAAAGATGAAATTATAATTTTTAGAAACCAAGGCTTGGATATTCATACTGCACCTGGCAATGGTGCAAGTGGGGGCACAGCAGAACCAGGATGCGCTGGGGCCAGGACCGGGTGATATTCAATGGTGATGCACCATGGTGCATCACTATTGAATATGGCACAGAAAGCGCATGGCGCAGTGACAATGCGCCGGTGCAAGCCACAGATAGGGTGGACTGGAAATGCACCAGCACAACTGTGGTTGTGCTGGGTGCAGCACCTGTGGTATTCAGACATGGACATGCAAATGATGCCATAATATATGCATGGTGCATATGGATCCATTTGCATGTTATTAAAGCCCCATTTGTATGCGTTGCACAGGGCAGCCCAATGAACTGCACCTGGTACCCTGCATAGCCACTGTCCCTATGTGCTGAGTCCCTGGTGATCCAGTGGTTAACCCCTCAATGCCTGATCATGGGCTGTACATGAATAAACCCACCCTGCATGTCTAGTGGTTAACCTCCCAATGCCCGATCACAAACTGTACATGAATAACCACACTCTGGAGGTCTAGTGGTGAACCCCACCAATGCCTGATCATGGGCTGTACATAAAGCGATCTGATCCTGGAGGTCTAGTGGCACCTCCCTCCTGTGTGCCCGATCATGGGCTGTCCATACTGACATATCACCCTGGTGGTCTAGTGGCTCCCCCCTCTCTCCTGTGTGCCTGATTGTAGGTGTGTACCTGAGAAACCCGTAACCTGTTGGTCCAGTGGTACCCCCTCCCCACCCTCCCACAGAGGCCCTGACCACCAAGCTCCTCCCATGTCATCAGCGGGTGGCAGCACCCTGCCCGCATACCACCTGGCTGCCCGCTGAATGACAGCTTACAGTATGACCTGTAAGCCTATTGGTCCACAGTGTGGACCATGGGCTTGCAGACCATACTGTACTATGCAGGCACAAATACGTGAATGGACATGTTCATTCACATATCTGTGCCTGTGTAGTACAGTAAGGCCTACAAGTCCATTGGTCCACACTGTGGATCAATAGGCTTACAGGTCATACTGTAAGCTGTCATTCAGCGGGTGGCTGGGCGGTATGCAGGCAGGGTGCTGCCACCACTGATGATGGGGAGGGAGCTGGGCTAGGGCCTCTGTGAGTGGGTGGTGGTGAGGGGCACCACTGACTACCAGTGGATTTCAGGTACACGCCCATGACTGGGCACACGGGGAGCCTACTAGACCACCTGAGTGATATGTCAGTATGGACAGCCCACAATCAGGCACACAGGAGGGAGGGAGGAGCCACTAGACCACTAGGGTCAGATCAATTTATGTACAGCCCATGATCTGGTGTTGGGAGGGTTCACCACTAGACCTCCAGGGTAAGGGTTATTCATGTACTGTACAGCCCATGATCGGGTATTGGGGGGGAATACTGGTGTGCTGGAGGGGTTTGGGTGCTTGTGGATGGTGTCCCTGCTGGGTGGGTGGCTACCCATGGCTGGCAGCAGCTGTGTTACACCTTGCAATACAGTGGCCTGCCTGTGGGTGGCCAGCATTTGTTCCTGGGTTTTCGTGGCACAACATTGCACCCAGGTTTGCGGCGCATCTGGGGGTTGTGCTAGCTGATACACCGCACATCCCGGGCTGAATATTAAGATATGCCACATATGTATGGGCACGCCCTCTTCAGATGCACTACATACATTAGCAATGTGCCCTGGCACATTGTAACTTGAGCTGCATGGATGCCCCTTTTGAATATCACACAGGGGCGCATTGTGGGTTTTCGCTGGCACAACTCTGTTGCACCAGGTGCAACCCTTTGAATATCCTCACCCAAATGTACAGATTGTTTTTATTTCACTCGCTAATGTTCCCTGTTTAATGTTCATTGAAAATGCTGGGATGTCACTGTATCTAATAAGCATATTTAATGACTGTTGGTGATGCGAACATTTGACATTTCTGATTGTCTGGGTGTTTTACTGCACATTTACAGAGTGCCACCTTATAACTCTATTACAAAGCTTAACTGTTCAACAACATTCGCTGAAGGTCTGTAAACATTGAGACTATCTGCGTCATGTGCAAACTAACTACTTCCTACTGGAACCGAGTTTCAGAGGCTGATTCCTCGCTTTTTCTGGTAGGGGCTCCTGTTACTTTTCTACTGTTCTGTCAGTCCAGAATAATAGCACAAATCAAATTCACACACATGGATAGTGAATATTTTAAGTGTTCATGTCGATTGCACATTGTCCATTGGGTCGGTGAGTGGGTGAGACGTCATCATTTCTGTGGTGTCAACGTGCTTTGTGTTACTGGCTTATATCAGTACTGCAACAGTGGGGATTATTGTATGCAACCTACGTTTTTGGTGGATGTCACAGGAATAGCAACAGCAGGCATTACTAGAGGATTAATACCAGCTAGATTTTGCTCAGCTGTTGCTTTTCCACTAATCGCTGGGCTCTGTTTCAGTCACTATTAATTCTCATGTTACAAGTGAGATTATTACATTACATGACTGCTATCTAGTGTTTAAAATATTTCTTGACATAATGAATATGTTAATGTGCTGCACCCTGATTTCAAGCACTTTTTTAGCATTGGTTATGGTCTCCTATTGCACAGCTGCTAACCAACCAGGATGCAGCAAATTCCCTACCCACTTTACAAAAAAAATAGTATGCTTCCCATTAGTCATCTGTGAGCCTCTTCTAGACCAGTAGTCTTAATAAAAGTGGATACTAAGAAGCTACAGAGTGGCCTTCACAGACTGTAAAATCAGTGAGTCCATAGCTAATATAGTTGTGTTAGATATTAAAATAATAAGATAGGTGTCTGAAATATGTTGGGGTCACCTTGTTGGCGGTGATTAGGCCAGTTCATATCTCAGCTGATTTATGAAACTGAGAACCCCTTTTAAAATCATGGTATGATGAACGAATTGACTGCAGGCTGTTTTGGGCATCTTTGGAATGGGAGGGGCATTGGATTTTGTTTGTTTCTGATATTATCTACACACCATTAGCACCCCTACAAATCAAAGCCATTTATAAGAAATGTGATTAAAACTACAGTAAGGGAATTAGCCAAGGTTGGTCTTTCTCTGTCCTTAATGCTAAATCTACAGTTTTAAAACATGGCATGCAATCAGTGTAAAACACTGGCAGATGATCTAAATGGCAAAGTGTAGACAATACTATAGGTATGCCATCTACATTCTTTCATACTGTGACTAATAAGCTTTTCTCAGTGAACTGCTAGTACTGTAGCACTATAGTCCATGTTAATATGTCACAAGCTAGCAACTGATGCTTAACTGAAACTTAAGTACAGTTGTATTTAAAATTCAATTAACTTTCACTATGTTTAATCTCCATAACACACCCGATAAGCATGCCTAGAAATATATGTTTTAGGGATGTTGTACTGTATATGGGTGACATACTGATCTGTTCTTTACATTTAATGACACAGAAACCTTTTTTCATTTATATTTTATTGGATATTTTCTATTCAATATACAGTAGTCAGAATCCACATATACTGGGAAATGTTAAACATAGTAAATCAATATAATACTAAGCAGCCTTGTACAGTAGTGTAACAAATTCCCAGAGGGCCTGGGTGCAAGGCAATGTTACAGGGCTCCTCCCCAGTTTTGAATAAACATCAAAATTATGATTTGAGCCCCTCAAACCTCATGGGCATGGGTGTCACTGCACCCCCTGCACACTTGTAGCTACGCCCCTGGCCTTGTACTAAATATATCATAACTATCCAATAAAACACACACACACACACGTGTCACAAACTATATGCAAACATGAAAAAATGTATTGCTCAATGTTATTATTTTTCTTACTACCATTTTCTTGATAAACGTGGTTGGTTAAATGTGAAGTCATGAAGGGACTTTTACCTCATGTTTTGTTATATACTTGCTGATTATTTTAGCAATGCATTATTCCCTTTAATAACTAAAAATAAATGACATTTCCAAGCAATAATGCATTTATTTTACCAGTCTCCATTCATAAGTGCAAGGTGGCTAATTACTTCAAAACACTTCCATGTTCATCCATTTATTCATATGTCAATGATACTCAGGACATACATTTTTATCTCTAGACAGTATACCATTACTGCATTCTTAAAGAAATAAAAGTAGTTACTAGCTGAAATGCCATGAATGATCCATATGGAATAGTTTATAAGATAATGTTCTTAGGCTTCAAGGATAGCTACAAACACCCCCAAAAGGCTATGTAATAAAATGAGAAAAGAATGTAATAGTGCTTGAGAGCAATGCTTGCATAAGTTACTGATGCCAGAAATTCTAAATTTCCATGAGTTTTAGTACAGTTTTGTGAGGTTTAAAGAGCAACCTACACCTCCAGAAGAACTTTATAAAAAAATCAAAATTTAGCATGTATTTCACATTAGTTCTGTAGTTCTCCTCCCAATTATTTATTACTGATATCATAGACATAAAAATAGGATCTATTCTCTTTGAAAGTCTATCAGTTCCTGTTTCTTAATTCCACCCTTCTGCCATAATTCTCTGCTTGTTACATCACAGTTATTACCATGACAACAAACTGTGACATCACACCAGAGGATTATGACATAAAGTGAGGAATCAGCTGTATGTGCAGCACAACTCTGAGGGGTAGAGATCCTGTGTCCATGTAAATATCATCAGTAATAAATAATTGGGTGGGGAATTCTATAAAAGACATGTGACACATAAGATGAATAGTGTATAAATATATATTTTCTGAAGTTTTTCCAGAGGTGTCAGTAGCTCATTAAACTTTGTAAACACACCTGCAGCTTTTTTTGAATCTCCCATTCCCAAAGCATCCTAAAATGGGTTGGTCATCAGGGTGTGAGGACATTAACAAAGTGAGAACACCCCAGCTGCATTATTATAATCTTAAGGAAGAGTTCAACTATTTATTGCCAGTTTCCCTGTTCTGGTAAGTAATGTTAAAATGTTATGATTAGCTTGTGTTTCAGACTGCTGGTCCAGGATAAGGGGATGTAAGGACATTATTTAATGCTGTTTAGTCTCTTATTTTCAAAACAAAATATGTGGTTTGGTGGGTCTCAAAGTGGTCTAATGAGTTAAAAAGAGAACATGTATGTGTTAGAGGCATAGGTCAGCAAGCATAGGTGAACCAGGAAATGCTATAACATTTTCAAGTAGCATTTTATTATTATCAGTATATTATTATCAATAACAATAAAACAAAAAATAAAATTGTGCAGGGTAGCTCTTGATACAGGCAGTTCAAACAAACAGAAGTCCTTCATCTGAGAGTCTCTTTAATATCTCCAGCTCTCTTAATTTCTAAACAAATGATTGCTGTCTTTTTATAATACTTTTTTTTCTGGCAATTAAATTTTGCATCCTGTTCTTATAAATTACACCATTTGTGTTCCAAGAAATATATTAAGACATTGACAATTTGTTTCCTGAGACCAGCCTGAAGAGTACATTAGTCTTCTTAACAGGTGTAACCAATTAAGACATCCTGTTCCAGGGCTGATTTCCTGCTGATAGTTATGCAAACAAGCATTTGGAGGTCACAATGCACCTCAAGGTTAACCCCCTGTGTTCCAGATACATCCAAATAGCTGTCTTTAGTCATTTGCAACAGTAGTTAAAAATATTTGCAAACCATGGGATCTCAGTTTCACATAAACATTCACATATTTTTAACTACAGAGAAGCAAAGAAGAAAGAAAGAACATAAACAGCAAGTGAAGGAATGAAGAAAATGGGTAAATAGTGAGATCATCAGAGTGGCCAATTCCTAACTGCCACAAAGAAAATTTGACTGCACAATCAGACAGGCAAGAGACAGACAAGTCAAAGAATCAGAGAGGAGAAAATAGATCCTTGTTTTTAACTCTCTCTGCATAACAAATGGGACATGGTCTTATCTAAGCATGTCACAAAGCAGAGAAATCCAGTCCAAACATGTAGGCTGTGAAAACATACAAACAAGGAATAGACAAACTCTTTCATCCAATAAATTTTTTTTTTAAATGGATATCAAGCAGCTCATTAACTATTCAATGCAATCCAACATTTGGCATATTTAACACTTCATCAGCAAAAAGCTTCTTAGCTGTCCCAATCTAAGTGAAAAATATATGATGTATGGAGGAATAAAAGGGAGAAAAACTACACAGCCATAATGAAGATGGCTGGTGGCACACTTGAGCTATGCACTGTGTACCCCACTTGAAATACAGTAGGTTTAGTGGCAGAAAGGGATGAGGATGCAGCTATAGGGTATGCCTCCAGGTCCTAAAACTGGGCAGATTGTGGCAGGCAGAAAAAGCTACACTAAAAAATAAACAAAATTAAATCCTTCTGTAGCCCCACAATGTGTTCCAGCATCTCAGCTGTGTTGGTCATACAGCGTATAGCTGACATTTGTAATGTATGAATTTCCATCTCAGATGAAATGTTATTGTACCACAGTTCAAAGGTCATAGAATGTTGTTGTATCCTTCTGTGGTACAACAATATTACAGTTGATGTTTTACAGCATGCTGCCACATGCACAGTAATCAGTTCAAGTTCTGAAGTGAAACTGCAAGCATGCTTGCTGCTGCCATGGAACACTCTGAGATCACTTTCATTTTTTAAAAAAATTGAAAAACAAGAACAAACCTATACACTATAAAAATACTGATTGGACAACCACATGCTCAACCAGCCAATGATGCCACCTCAGGCTTCTGATTACATTGGTTCTCTCGAGCTTTGTTCTCCATGACTGATGTAGTCAGAACCCCTCTGTGGCAGCACAGGCTGGTTATCCATGGTTGCCCAGTCAGTATTCTCAATTTTCCCAATGCTCCAGTATTCTTTCTTTGTTGAAACAACATTCCAAACAAATTTTTAGTGGTATATTACTTTGTGCAGTGATCAAACTATAAAGCTGATAGTTCTGTATTTTAAACAACTGGGGCAAGGTTTTCCACAAATGTCTTAGCACAGTTCCTGATTTTAAGCTGTGCCTGTGACATCATAAATTCTACAAAACATTTGAATACTATTTTCAAATGTTTTGCTGCATTTACAAATGTGTTTGCTTTATGGAAAAATAATGATGCACACATCACATACTGATGCATGTATCATTATAAGGCACCCAAAATGCCATAATTCACAACATTTGCTCTCATATGTTATTTAACCATTTAGGTGGTCTAATGTATGGCTACAAATGTTGGGGATGTTGCAGAATTGTGCCACAAGTCCCCAAATGCACCTTAATCTTGAAGACAGGCTCCCAGAAAAAAAAAGTTTCCTGATCTACTATATTTTAATAAAAAAATGTTAATATCCATATTTTATTTACTTTAAAAAGGCATTCTTACATAAAGTCTGCAATGGTAGCCCCACTAAAGAAATCACACATTTATTGTCAAATGGATTCTCTGCACTTGTTCTGTTAAAGGGAGACTGTCGACCCCCTTGGGCCTCAAAGTGTCCCTAGTTTAAAAAAACATATTTTACGACTGTTCACATTCTATAGACTGCTGATGCAGCTGGTAGTTTGATTCTCATTCTTATTTGCTTTAAAAAAGTGAAAACCAGACTGCCCACCATACTGGTATTACCACACAAACACAGGTTTGTTTATCTTCCTTGATCAGCTCCAACTGCATCTTTCCTGGACCTGGGAACACCCACAACACAGTCTAGCCACTCATGGTGCAGTGGGAGTTTAGGAGGTTACTGCCTCATGAGTGACTGCACTGTTTGAGGGTGTTTCTAATGCTCAGGAAGTATGCAGCAAGAACAGATCCAGGATTGTAAACAAAACAAGGTTGTTTATAAATATACATCAGCATGCATTTCAGTTCTACTAAACAAGGAGACAGACAAAAGAAACAGCAACATCAATGAATTTTAGAGAAGGTAAGCAATCATAAAATGTAGGTGTTTAACTAGAACTAATATGATGAAAAACAGGCTAACAGTATACCTTTAAGCAAATATTTTGGCAGTCATTCTCTGTCTAACGTAATTCAGAAACAATATCTGTGTCTAAGTAATGTAAATAGTTAAAACAAACTAACTACAACTTTTGCAAAATATTAAGCAGCCATATATAAATGCCATTCAAATTCAAATGCAAATGCAACTGTTGGCAGTTGATGTAATTCTTTAATGAATTCCTAAAAGCTGATCAGTAAGAGCCAATATATTAGCTCTACAATACTGAACCAAAAGCCTTCTGATTTCAAACTGAAGTTAAATCAGATTGAAAGGATGAAATCCCATGTCACTGCTAATGGACATATTACTGAAATGGTAATAACTCAATCATTTAATTCACCCTGTTCAGCATTTCAGATCTCATTTCCTTTCTGAAACTCCTTAACATTTCTACTAGCCCAAGGGAAAGATATTTTATTATCCCTTTAATTTCTTCCATACTCAGCTTCCCAACATCCATGTGACTATAAATTATACCTCATATTAACTTGGAAGTCAAGTAGATGATTCAGGTTGTGCTGACTTTGACACCTTTCTTCAAGAATTTAATTTCTTTGTCCATCATTTGATGACTTGTATAATTGAGACACCTTGAGCCATCTGTTGTCTATAGCTCATCTCATATACATGAATAGTGTTTAGCCATTTTTCCTGTGCAGATTGGATAGTGTTACAATCAAACAGTTTAGTTAGCTTATATGCATATTTTTGAATTGGGCACATTTTAACATTTTAATATAATAGTAGCCCTTGTACTTATCCTGATGTCTTAATAAAATGAAGTTCTATAAAATCATATTTTCTTGCCTTTCCATTGTCTTATTTGGCATAATATTTCCATGCTACAATATTCAGTACATAAGCCACAAAAATGGACACAATCTTAACACTCCACTGTCTGTTCTCCCATCTCAGTATAAGAGGAGCCAAAGAAATGTATCTGTAAGGTGCCACCTAGTATTAGAAATATGTTAAAAAACATGCAACTTTCATGTTGCCTTTTTTTGCAATGATTTTAAAGCTATGCTTCAGTTTGAGTTGACTTTATGATAAACTTTTTGGGAGGTGACCAAAAACATGAAATTCACAACACAAAAAAATGAGGGTATTTGTATAATCACAATAAGGCATACCAGGACATATGTTGTGTGATATCACCACTTCACTGATGGATAAATAAACAACTTCACTGCATTCTTGTAATGTACAGCACACAAAACTGCTAGTAACTTTCAGGGACACATGCCCTGCTATGTCTTATTAATTGCTTGTCTTTCATCATCTGGCAGGGCAGTACTATAGTCAATATATTGTATTTTAAGGAATATGATACAACTTATTTTGATTTCAATTAGGTAGACTATGCACAACCCTAACACATATGTTACTGAATCAGTTAGAGAGTACATGCAATTTTAAATGGTGTTAAGGTACTACAGAGGTTGGGTCACTTTTGTGGCACTAGGTCTAAAGAGTGCTGTCAATAACAATGGCATCCAGAACTGTGCTGTATTGACAGCGCTCTTCAGAACAGCGGCACAACAGAATGCCAACGTGCAACACAGCACCAGCAACAAACATTAATATATATTTATGTGGGGGCTCTGCCCCCATAGCTCCTGCGCACCCCAATCTTTAAGATTCTCACTCTGGAGAAGGGGCGGATCTCAGGGAAAGAAGAAATATGTGCTGCCATGGAATACTGTGGATTAGAACCCTGGTCTTCGCCATTATTCTGCAAGCTGCTTCATGCCTTATCCCTCTATGCCATGGGAGCAACTCGGCCAGCCTTTTGGTTTTCTCTGCCCTTGTGATCTGTGCTAGTACCATGGCCAGTGACCTGGGGACCACTTAATGCATAGCACTGTTAATCCCCTATCACTATCTAGGGTAGTGCTATATAGACCATACTGTTCTTCCTGTGCTATTGTAGTAGTGCTATTCTGACCGGGTAGGACCTTGGTTAATCTAACCCAAGGAGTTTAAGGTAATCATCTTTTTCTTGTGTCCCATACCCCCCTAGGGTTACATTAAAGGTTGGTACCCCAAACCAGGTCATGCTGTATTCTTAAATAATGGCCAAGTGAGCTCAAATGAGAAAAGTGAAAAAAAATAATTTTGACAAATAAACCTTCATAGATACTGCTTCTGGAAAAATGAAAATTATGTTATTTGAGAGTTAACAACATTCATAAAAAGTAAGAATAGTTTTTGATCATACCATGCACTTGACAACAAAATGAAAAATGATAATTAAACTGCTCATGTAGTTAGTTCGGTAGTATAGCCTTCAATGAATTCTTGCAATATATGCAATATATGTAAAAGAGGAAAATATATTAGTTTCCAAACAGATTATTTCAAAGGATTCTGAGAATATTTTATTGCTTTGGCTTCTACTGCCCATCCTAAAAAATTTAAAAGAGCTAGCATACTGCTTGTAATTCATATTTACTTTCAAAACTGGTTTACTATTATTTCTAAAATTTTAACTATATTTTTTCTTTTCCCCTTTTCTACACAGATGATTTTGTACCTGCCAATACTTAGTGTGATGTGCGGAAGAGTATTATCCCTGTAGGCGGACATATCTAATTGTATACCTTTTCATACTAGCTCATCAGTGTTGTGATCTCACAAACTATGACATCACAACTAACTAACCCAGAAGAGTCCATCACCTGCTGCCAGATTAGTCACTTGTAATGTGATAAACAATGAGGTCATAATGCTGATGATGTATCAAGAGGAACATAACTATGTATGTCAGCATCAGGGTAAAGCACTGCTATAGAAAATCATATACTAAGCAAAAGGAAAAAGAAAAATACATAAGGGGCCACATTTTCAAAGGCTTTAGATTGCCACAAGTCCATGGTGCACCAAAGAGATGGAACACCATTTTTTTCCCCAGCTGTTTCTGTCACTGTGCTCCTGGTGGGAATATTCCCTGACTCAGTGCCACCGTGCCAG
Organism: Neoceratodus forsteri; assembly: GCA_016271365.2. Lineage (NCBI taxonomy): Eukaryota > Metazoa > Chordata > Ceratodontiformes > Ceratodontidae > Neoceratodus > Neoceratodus forsteri. The sequence continues at coordinate 310,451,588 of JADMNL010000024.1, read as the reverse complement.
TCATTGGCATCCCCCAGCAGCCACCAGGAACCAAGGCCCATGGCTTGCACCCCACAGCTGGGCCTCCAAAGGGGAGACTGAAATCCATCAAGTTGGGTCCCAGGCTGGCTGTGGTGTCATTCAGCGTGGGGCCAGAGGACTTCATGCTGCTTCAGAAATGCAGGGTTTCCCCCTTTAACATCTCCATTCCAAGGCACGGATGTGAAATGACATCAGCGCTTGCCCCACTGACATCTGCCACTGCCTTCCCCTTCTTCTGTGTGGTCCCAACTTGGTCTACTGCCAGTCTCCACTGGGTGTCACTCAAGTGCCTGGTACCACCAACCCTCCCCCTGGAGTGCTGTCCTTGGGATGCTCATCCAACCTTCCCTCTGCTGGCCCTTTAGCACACTGGACTCATTCATGAACCTGGGTCACCAGCATCACAAGCAGTAGCACTACTGCTGTGCCGGTAGGCTGGCTGGTACACCAGGTTTGCTGCAGTCTAATGAAATTTTCCATCCCATGCAGCAATTGACGCAAGTTAGCCCACCTTTTGTGGTCTAGCTTGTGTCAATCTTGGGGAACTTTTCTACACAAAAAATTATTTGGCATAAGCTTCTGCAAATCAGGAAAACTGTCACAACTGTGCCCAACCTTTGAAAAACAGGCACAGTTGTGGCAAAAGGGATTGGTGCACCAGTGAGTTCAAGGTGTCGTGGTGCAGTTCTTGACACAATGCTTGCACCACCCTTTGAAAATCTGGCCCAAGGTATAAAAAGTATCATCTGGCTACTTTTAAAATGATCATTCTCTGCCTGCTATTGTTTGTGCTGCTAGCTCTTAAAATTGATCAGTGTTGGAAAATACATATGCTTTTTCATTCCCAAATTGCATTATAGTGATATGGATACTGGATCAATATTTTGCAGCCATCTCAATTATTTTAGGTTGAAGTAATAAGAATCAAGTGGTTTGGGTCATTTTGGAGTTATCAGGGTGAATATAACTTTTTAATGTTTTTGTAATGGAAAGCACCCTTTGACCTAGCCATTTGGATAATGTTGTCTCCATCACTGTAACACAGCCGCTGTTTCTACACCTCCCCCACCCAACAGCCCCCTTCTGCCCAACCCCCCCAGCTCTGTCCCCCAGAATTACTGGGGCTTACCTTATGCCAGGCCTGGGAGCAGTGCCTGCGGGGAGTTGGGCATCATCCTGCCACTGGGAATTTTTCTCCTTTTTTGCCCCTTTGTGCCCATGCTTCATGCAATGGGTGCAGCAGCTGTCTCCACCTCCGTGGAGGCAACCAAGCACCCTGGACATGGGCAAGCCCCCCCCTAGCTGTGCCATTCACATCACAGACCCCTACACTGAGGAAGGAGATCTGTGATGCTCAATCCTTGCCTCCCTCACTGGCCCCCGAGCGACCCGAGTCCATTCCTGAACCGAGGTTGTGGGCGTGGCATCAAGTGTGGCATCCCGAGCGTCAACCCTCAGCAACACCGGGCCGGACTGTCTCTATCACTGTAGAACACAAACCTTGCACTCACTGTTGCTGATTTTCCTTGGAACTTTGTATCTTGCATTGGTAATACCTTGTTTGCTTTTGATGCCTGTTCTCCACCATATGTGCTCACAGTACACCACATTGGGATGCAGAATGCTTTAGATATTGGAGGAACATTGTTTTATTGAAAATTAACTGAGTCACCATGGCAAGCTGATCAATTCAACACCCCTCACTGCCCTACGCTAAATGCCATCCTATATTCTACTTTAGACTGCTCACTAGGAAGGAGGTGCTAAACCAGCAGATACTTATTAAGGTAAATAATTCTGCTGGCCGTGAGGCTGATACAGTAAGTAAAGTGCAGTATAATTTATTTGCTACTTACAAACAGTTGTAAAGTGCATGGGCTGGGTTTTCAGCCGTTCAGGGACTAAGTCCCACTCTGCAGCCACCATTGCATGACAAAATGTCCACATCTGTGGAGACTGATATTTTTGGCCCATGCTCAACATGGGTGGCAGGCACAGCTATAGGAGATGTTACACCTGATCCCACCATGTGTAACATTTTGGTGCAGCTGTGCTGAAAGCAGCTGGAAGAGGCTGGAAATCAGGGCGCCCTTTGAAAATTGTCTCTCTTTCTGAGAATCTAGCAAATGTGGAAAAAAACTGCAACTCAGCAATTGAAGCCCCACTTGAGGTGGTTGTTTCTTGCACCAGTGTCAATTTCTGGCATTTTGAAAATCTAGACCCAAGTATACATTAATAAGCATACCCCTTGCAGTCTGAAAAATATTTGATGCTGTTCCATGTCTATGCAGGCAAACTGGACTTTTTAAGCATCTTCAAAGTTTTATTCCATCAGTGTAGATATCTATGAAAAAGTGCCTGTAGAGGCAGCACAAAATGGTGTTGGGAGGTTTTTTTCAGACTGTAAGAGTACACCTGTTGCTATATGCCTGCACTTTACAACTATTTGTTTTGTAAGTAACACATAAATGGTATTGCACTTTATTTACTGTCTCAGCATCCTGTGTTGGTAGTACTGCTGGTTTTTCTTCAGTAACTTTCCCAGTTTAGACATGGGGCAGGATTTTCAAATGTATTAGATCACCACAAGCCCTGGTGCACCAATGAAATGGTGCATTGGGTTTGTAGTGATCTAACTGGATTTTCTATCCTGTGCGACAATTGCCCCAAGATAGACCAACTTTCTCTGGTCTACCTTGCAGCAGTCCTAGGAGCCCTAGTTACGGATCTTGCATCAGATATTTGGTGCAAGCTGCTGTAACTCATGGAAACCATCACAACTGCACCTGAGACTGGAAAATTGGGTGCTGTTGCGGTGAAGAGTTTGGTGAATGGCCGGAACCTAATTGTGGTGGTGCAGGGCTGGACGCAAGCCCTGCAAAACTCTTCAAGAATCTTACCCTTAGTGTCCTGATTTGTCTGCACTTCTGCTCTTGTTTGGGGGCACTGAATCTTCTGTCCTCCAATCCTTTGTACCTCTCTCATTTCAAATGAGCTATTAAAGAAACCTGCCAGTGGTGCAGGTGTCTCATATTTTTCAGCACCTGTGGATGCATCCCATTGATTTATCCACCTTTACTGCATTTAGTCCTTTTAAGAACAATACCTCTATAATTGCTTCTATGATAACACCCTCACACCCTCCCTTTTGAGCCTTGGTGACACATTCAGGCAGTGGCCCCTTATCCTCCACCATGAACATCAAATAGAAATATTGGTTCAGTATGTCCACCTGTCATTTGTCTCCTCCCACACTCCTTATGCCTCAGTCAAACTGCCCCCTCCTTAGATTTGCATTTCTAATGTATATAACAAAAGAATGCATGTTCTTCATGTTCATTCTCTCCACTATCCTCAAGTCAGTGTTGGACTTTGCCCTGTTCACTGTCTTGCTGGGCTCCCTCATCATGTTAATATACTCTTCCCTATAATCCTCCACCTGGCTGGTTTTGTACTTTTAAAAAGTCTTCCTTTTCTCCTTCACTGCCCCCCCAATTCTTATGTACCACAATAGTTTTTTTCCTCACTTCCTGTTTCCTACCCCTCCCCCCATTACCAGTTATAGGCTGTAGACATATTGGGCCAGATTTTCAAAGTGTGGCACAGGGCTTGTGTCAAGTTCTGTGCAATGACACTTAGATTTTGGCATGTGCCAAACCCCTTCAATGCTACTGCACATGATTTTGCAATCTCAGGTGCAGTTGCGACAGTTTCCACCATTTACGGCAGCTTGTGCCAAATTTCCAAGCTCTGTAAAAACAGCTCTCAGGATTGCTGCAAGCTAGACCACAAAAAGGGTGTCTAACTTGTGGAAATTTGGTGCATGGGATAAAAAATCCTGATCCCCACCAGGAGAATGCTGCAAGCCCTGTGTGCCATATGTTCAGTGCACCTGAGGCTTGTGGCATTCTCAGACTTTTGAAAATCTGGCCCGTTATACCTTGATTTTAGTGGTTTACCTATGCTGCGGTGACACCAAAGTCTCTGACATCCCCGACATCAACAGACACAATGCTGAGTGTTGGCATTGTGTTGTCAGCATGTCGGTGTTTTTGAATCCCCCATGTGGGGGGCTCTACCCCACCCACACACACACACACACACTCTGGTATTTATATATCCAACTCCAAGTTGGAGTTGTCTTAGGGAGGGGGAAAAACACCGGGAGATGCAGTACCGGTGTCAGTGGGGACCATTACAGAGACCTGTTGATTTCTGTCGCTGTAATGGTCTTCGCTGTAGGTGTTTCAATCTTCGGTCAGCATACCGATTTGAGTAAAGCCTTTGACCCTTTCTCATGGATGTTGCATAAAAAAACTGTTCAGTTTGACGACTGGGGATAAAATAATGAGGTAAGCAAAAAACTGGCTGAGCAGGAGGACTCCAAAGGTAGAAGTGAATGAACAGTCATCAGGGATCATCAGTTGGCCTTGGGACTGGTTCTCTCTAATGTGTTAATTTATGAAATGCTGTGGGATTTCAAGGAAAGATGAGCCTTTTTGCAGATGACCCCAAGCTCTGCTACAGAGTGAACTCTGAGGTAGGGGCTACAGCCATGAAGAAGGATCTGGAGAAAGTGAAGGGGTATTTGAAAGTGCAGCAGCTGAAATCTTTAAAGCAAGAACCCAAAAATAGAACACATGATGGCAGGTGGTAGTGGTGGACAGCACAGTGGAGGAAATTATCTGAGGATAATTATCATGGATACTTTAAAGGCAGTGGCACAATTTGATAAAGTGGTGGGAAAGACGCATAGTATGCTTTAATGCATAGAATGGGGATCACTAGCAGAAGGATGGAGGTTATTATGCCCCATACAGGTTAGGTTACTGATCTGACCTCCCTTGAAGTAATGTATTTTGGAATCCACACCTTAGAAAGAACAGAAACAGATGGGACACTGTGCAGAGGAGGGCTATAAAGATGATCCGGGGCAGCTGGGGAGGTCACAGGAGGAATATCTGGAAGATCTAAACATATACATATGAACATACAAAAATGCCAGCAGATTAGGCCATGAGATCTGTCGAGTCTGCTCGAGATGCAGCTCACAGCTTGATAACTGCTGCTGCTGCCCCCTCCCCCTCCCTTCCATCCTTCCCTCCCCTGATTTCCATTCTGATTTCCCATGGACTCTACCTTCCTTATCTGTACCCTGCCCATGTATCTATCCCATCCCTTCTTAAAACCTCCCACTGATTCCCTTGATACCACCTCCTCCTCCTCCTCAGGTAGCACATTCCAAGGCATCGCCACCCTTTCAATGAAGTAATGTTTTCTCAGGTCTCTTCTGTACTTCCCACCAACCAGTTTCAGGCTATGACCCCTCGTGGTCCCTTTCTCCTTCAGTCTGAAACCCCCCTCTGTGTTTACTCTATTAATATCCTTCAAATATTTAAAGGTCTCAATTATGTCCCCTCTGTCCCTTCTGCCTTCCAAGGAGTACAAGTTTAACTCCTTAAGTCTCTCCTCACAGAGCTTATCCCCATTCCTAGGATCATCTTGGATGCCCTCCTCTGGACCCTCTCCAGGAGCATAATGTCCTTCTTTAAGTAAGGGCGCCAGAACTGCACACAGTACTCCAAGTGTGGCCTCACCAAGAATTTGTACAGTGGCAGAATTACCTCCTTCCAGGCCGGCCCAGTGGTGCTGAGGGTTGAGGCACTGGACACAACACCTCGCATCATGCCGGTGATCTGGGTTCAAGCACAGACTCAGGTTGTCGGGGGTCAGCAGGGGGAAGGAGGATTGAGCGTCCCAATGGATGCTCTCCTTTGGGGTGGGTTACCAGGGGTGCTTAATGCACCCGAAGTCCACGAGGGCTGGTGGAAGCACCGACTCTCAGGGCACTGGCGGCTCCTACATGGGGGGAGCCTGGGAGGGGAGAACACTGTTAGGCACTTGGCAGGTGTGTGTAAGCACGTTCCTGCCTGAGCCAGCATCCTCAGGGGGATGGATGGGAAGCACAGAAAAACAGAAACCACCCTCAGTGGTCCTAGATGACTGCCACTCCAGCCACCCAGTCCAGGAACCACGGGCAGACCCCACTGTGCAGTGTGCTCCATGGAAGGCGAGAGGAAGGTAGGAGTCACCAGGGGCACTCTAGGGGCAGACTCAGTGTGTCGGCGTGGGTGACATGAACAAGCCTGAAGGATTGGAACAATGGGATGATTAGCAGGGATAAAAAGAAATTTCAAAAAAAAAAAAAAAAAAGAATTACCTCCTTCCTTCTTGAAGTGATCCCCATAGCAATGCACCCCAGCATTCTGTTTGCCTTAGAAGCTGCTTTCCTGCATTGTCCTGAGTGATTCATTTTACCAGTGATCACTACCCCAGATCTTTTTCTTCCTTTGAGACTGTTATCTGTACCCCCAATTTGTAGCTGTACCCTAGATTCCTAGCTCCCAAGTGAAGTACACTGCACTTCCTAGTGTTAAATCCCAGCTGCCATGTGACTGACCACTTTTCTAGTCTTTCTAAGTCTTCATGGAGTGTCCTCCTTCCCTCCTCACTGTCCACCTCCACACCTAGTTTGGAGTCATCAGTAAACAGGATCATATTACTTCTAACTCTCTCTGCAATGTCTGAAATGAAAGCATTAAATAACAATGGACCCAGAACCGAACCCTGAGGGACCCCGCTAATGACCCTCCTGGGTGTCGATAACTCCTCTACTACCACCACCCGCTATTGTCTGTCTCTTAGCCAGTTCCCAAACCACCTCACCAACCTTTCCCCCTCCGCCAAGTCACTCAGCTTGCCCAACAGTCTCCCATGCAGCACAAAGTCAAATGCCTTACTGAAGTCTAGATATAAGACATCAACTGGCCAACCACCATTCAGAGAACTTGTCACCCAATCAAAAAATTCAACCAGGTTGGTCTAACAAGATCTCCCCTTGGCAGATCTGTGTTGCCTGACATTCTGAAGTCCACTTACCTCTGAGAACTTCACCAGCCTTTCATTCAATATACTTTCTAATAGTTTCTCTACTATGGATGTCAGGCTGACTGGTCTATAGTTTCTTGGCTATCCCTTGATCCCCTCTTATGGAGGGACACTAAGTGTGCCATTCTCTTATCCAATGGTACACTTCTCCTTTGAAGGAAGGAGTTGAATAACTCCATCAGCGGTGCTGCCAAGGCATCCACAAACTCTTTTAGGACTCTGGGGTGGATCCCATCCAGACCTGGGGCCTTGTCTGTCCTTGAACACCTAAGGCCCTCCCACACTGTCTCCACCGGTATCTCATCACGTGTTAATAACCCCTTCCCACCCCTTATGCTAACTCCCCTTAGGAATTAAACCATCTGTTTCTCATAAAGACTGAGCAGAAGTACCATTTAGAACCTCAGCCTGCCCCACTCCCTCTTCAGCCCACCCATCCTCCTTTTTTAACCTGGTAATCTGCCCCCTACACTTTCACTTCTTGATATATCTAAAAAATTCCTTCTCCCCACCTCCCTGATCCCCTGTACCAACCTTAGCTCTTTGTTTGCTTTGGCTGCCCTTACCACTCTACTCACCTCCTTCACTTTCACAAAGTACTCTTCTATGTCCTTCTTCTTACAGGTTTTCTTGTGCTTTTGTAGGTTAGCCTTTTCTCCCTTACCCTCTCCTATACATCCCTAGCCAACAGCAGGGTTTTCTTGACCTCACTTTCTTGCTTTGGGACTTAGTGCAGGTTTTAGTGGCCTCCAACAGGCCCACTTTAATAATTTCCCACCTGCGATCCATGTCCATGTCCACATATACTTTCTCTAAGTGACCTACAGAATGGCTGCCATCCTCCCGAAATTCACCCCCATGAAATTCACTATCATCGTATTACTGTGATTGCCCTCCCTTCCCAGGTCCAGGGAGAACCATACTGCCAAGTGGTCACTCCCAGCAAGTGGGCCCTCTACTACAACATTCCTTACCTGCTCACCGTCTGCCAGAACCAAATCCAAGATGCCTCCTTTCCTGATTGACTCCACCACCAGTTGTCTAAACCAGAGATCTAAACATGTAGAGATCTAAACATTTGCAGAGCTCTCCCCCAAGGAAAAGGATGCATGCCTCCCTGCTGCTACCCAACGTTCTGCAAGTGGTGTCTGGCGCCATCTTTGAACCTGCACACCTGACCGGAGCTGTTTCACTCAGTTACCTTTTCTGTTTTCTGTTGGCAGGCTGTATCTGATTGAGTTATTTTTCCATGTATCATGCAGGTTACCTTTAACATTGTATTATCCCATTTCATGTCTTTATACAAGCTATTTTAAACAGTGCATAGTTCCATCTTTAGTTATTTTAGTTTCTGGCTGAACTACCTATTACAGTGATTTATCTTCCTGCCAGTGTTTTGTATGCATTGTTTTGTATTCTGGACTAATTTTGCCATTTACTGCATGACTAGCCCTACAGGAACTTATAGAGTGCCACTGTTTTCCCTACTCTTTCACCTTCTCTCCCACTGTGCTCTCAATCCCCTTCCCACTCCTTCAATTACATCCTGCCCCCTCCCACTCTGCCAGCCCACTCAATTTTTATTTCTCTTTTCCTCCCCAGCTTAGCTCACATTGGTGAGCCACACAACAGACTTCTGCAGGGTCATGAGGGCAGCAACAGGAGCCCTCCCCACTCTCATTCCCATGACGGATGGCTTTGCAGAGATCTACCCCCAGGTAAAGGACACACGCCTCCCTGCTGCTGCCCAGCACACTGCAAGTAGTGTCTGGCATGGCACTGCTGGTGCAGTGTTACCCCTTCTCTCCCATAAACCCTCCCCACCCCAAGTGCAAATGCAGCATTATGCACCTTCTCCTCCTCCTCCACCCTCTAATCATCCTCATCCTTTTATCTGATGATATACATCCAAATCCTGATCCTATCTCCTCTGCTCCCCTCTGCACCTAAAGGGCTCAGACTGTGCCACCTAAATGTTAGGATCCTGCTCCCCAAAATGGATGCCCTTAAAGCATGGGTATCCCAATACTCACCTGATATACTCTATCTCTGAATCATGGCTCTCACCTAGAATCCCTGATTCCCAGATCACACTCTCAGACTTCAACTTAGTTCACCAAGATCAAAGCAAGCATGGCAGTGGTGTAGCCATCTTCATTTGCCACAATTTGGCCTTTTCAGTTACACACAGGGAATCAGCCCCTCCTCCCATGAGGTTCTTCTCATTAACATCACCCTCCCCTTCTCCATCCCCATCTTCAAAGCAACCCTATATGCCTCTCCAAAACTATGCCTCCCCCTCCCTTATTGATAGTATCTCATCCCTGGTAACTCTCTCCTCCTCGGGTGAACTTCTCTTACTTGGGGATTTCAACCTCAACTGGTTCCCCCTGAAGCCAAGCCCCACACCAAACAAATTGAAACCATGAACCTCAAGCAACTTATCACCAAATCCACCAGGCCACACCCTCACTCCCTTAACCACTCCCTCCTGGATCGGGTGCTTTCCTTCCACCCACATTGAATTACTGCTGCTGGCACACTCCCCAATTTCCTCAGCGATCACCTCACAACTTTCTGTGTGTGTAGGCTACAAGTGCCCAACTCCCCTCCCACCTAAAGAATGAATCAGATCCCTCAGGGTCCTAAACATGGATTCCCTTCTCCACAACCTCTGCACCTGCAATTGGTCCCTTGTCTACTCCACACTAGACATTGACACTGCCCTTTCCATTTTCTACTACCGCCTAAATAAAATCTGGGATGCCCATGCCCCCCTTAGGAGGCACAGAATCAAAAGCTCATACCTCCCCTGGATCTCAGCAGATATACTAAAGCTCTGTAGTGTCCATGATCAGGCCTGGATATGCCACAAAGCCTCATTCTCCATAACCGACCTGCAAAGATATCGCTCTCTAAGGAATGCTTGCACAAATACCATAAGAGTGGAAAAAATGAAATACTATTAGATATCCCTGCAGCAAAACCTGGACTTGTCAGCTAAATTCTGGCAAGCTCTCCACTCCCTTTTCAACCCACTGACCAAGCCCTCCCTTCCCTCTCTACTTATTGATGGTAAGCCAGTATTGGAGCTCTCCATGGTAGCTAGCATCCTAAACTCATTCTTTACAACCTGTGCCCTCCTATCCACCCTCCCCTTAACCCCCTCACCCCAGAACCCTCCTCCTCCCTGCATGATCTCCACTTCACCCCATCTCCCCACAAGAGGCTTTCCAAGCCCTCCTTTCTTTCATACCCCTGTAAGTCTAGCCCTGATGGCTTCAATCCCCACCATCTTTGGATCTCTGCACTGCCCATTGACCTTCTTCTCTCCCACCTACTAAACCTCTCTTTCACCTATTGTGCCATTCCCCTTCTTTGGAAATCTGCTGAAGTCATACCACAGCTTAAGGGAGGTGACCCTTTCACTCCCAGAAACTATTGCCCCATATCCTTTCTCCCCACACTGGCCAAAATCCAGGAGTCTCTTATTGCAAGACTGTCTGACTTTCTCACCTCCTCAGACTTTTTGTCTCCTTTCCAATTGGATTTCCAAAAACACTGTGACCTCCTTGCTCTGTGTAACAGACACCATACTTATGGGCATGGGCAACGGTCATTTCACTGCAGCCATATTTATCAATCTTGTTAAGGCCTTTGACTCTGTCTCCATCTCCTTCTCCTATCCAAACTCCACTCTGCAGGTCTCTTCACCCTTGCAGTTGACTGGTTCTGATCCTACCTCACAGGCCTCACCCAACAAGTCCAAACTGGTGACACCATCTCCTCTTCCTTCCCTATTCTCACTGGAGTCCTGCAAGGATCCATCCTTGGTCCTATCCTCTTCTCCATCTTTTTAAATGACCTTCCATTTCTCTCTGGCCCCTCCCAAATCCATCTCTACATGGACGACACCATCCTTTTCCATACTAGCTCATTCTTCCCTGGAAATCGAATCAAAGCTACAAGAAAGCTTCTTCTGAGTATTTCAGTGGTTCCATGACAACCAATTGAAGATCAACTCTAAAAAGACTGTTTCCATGCTTTTCATCACCACTCACAAACTTCCCAATACCTCCTACCTCCCATTCTTTCACATCCTTGATGGCACACTCATCAAATCAGTCCCCTCTTACAAATACCTAGGTGTATGGCTTGACAGTCATCTGGATTTCACCACATACATTAACTACATAAACTCAAAACTCTGGCCTAAACTTGGGGCTATGTATAGAAACAAGAATGGCCTCTCCCCTGAAGTCCGACGGGAATTAATCATGAAGATGATCATCCCTTGTTTGACTATGTCAATGTAGTCTTCAACTCTGCCCCTCCATCATTCTTAGCTAGGCTAGACACCCTATTTAACATCTTCTGCCATTTAGTCTTCAATGCTCCACCATGAACCCACCACTGCACTCTTTATTCCTTCCTCTTTCTCTCCTCCCTGAAATAATGCTGACTACTTCAAGGTGCCATGCTCATCTCCAAATTCTGGCTTAACTCTCTCCCTTCCTACCTCTCTGATCTTCTCTCCCCCTCTTCTTCCTTATCCTATCCACTTCACTCAAGAGACCCCCACACCTATTTCCTCCCCCACCCCGTACTAATGCTGGCTAGGCTGCCTTTTCCCATTGCCTCCCATCATTCTGGAACTCCCTTCCAAGATCCACCCACTTATCCCCATCCCTGTATTGCCTTAACTGCATCCTCCCCCCTCATTTTCTATAGGGTGCTCCTGTCCCCCCCAACCCACAGATCACTACTCCCCGCATTACCTGGTCCTCCACCTACTAATGCTTTCCTTCCTCCACCATCCCCATTCCCTCCCTCCATCCCCACTCCCTGCCCCCTCTCCCTTTTCTCCTCTCTCCTCATCCCTCCTGCTGCCATCTACACCTGCATCTACTTTGATGCTACTTCACACCTGCTCTTATCTCTTTTTTGTGTAATCACTGCATCTATTTTTGGAATTGGCTTCTGTAGTTCCATCAACTCTGATTGCTTTCTCTAGTCCTGAATTTTGTCCTATAAATATCTGTAAGTGTATGTGTATGTAAATATATTACTCTGTTAGCTCTCAACAAGTATTTGAGATTGTACTGTATATGGTTGTAAGTGTATGATTTTGTAGACATATTTTACTCCCTCCACTCACCCATCCCTTGGGTCACACCTGGAAATGAGCCTCAGCTCAGTGTGCTTCTCCCAGTTACCAACATTTAACAAAAATAAAATAAAAAAATTAAAATGTATACCCTAAAAACTAGGAGGAAATGAAGGAAAATGATTGAGATGTTCAAGTTCCTTAGCAGCACAGTGGACAATAAGGACTTGCTCACTGTATGTAGCAATACTTCAACCAGAGGTAATTTCATGAAACTGGTGAGAGGGAGGGTTAAACACGATATCAGAAAGTACTTTTTTACTGATAGGGTTTTAGAATGGAATAAACTTCCCAACAAAGTTGTATGTGCTGAGATGGTTGGGGGGTTCATGAGGGGATGAAACAGGTGAGTACAGTGAAATTGGATATGCTGGGGGACAAGGGGACATCAGGGGGACTGACAGAGGCTCAGTCCAGTAAATAAGTAGGCAAGATCACACTCAATGATCCACTAGACCTTTTCCTGTCTGCATTTTCTATGTTTTCATGCAACTGGAAAATCGGAGTGGCACATGTGATTAAACTCCTCTATGAAAACCATATTGCTTTCAGGATAAAGAAGACTAGACCTCCATTAAAAATAAAGCAAACATGTACAGCCCAATTGATTACTTAATGTTTAAAAAAGATTGAGGGATGCAAGAAGAAAATTGTTTCTCCCTAACAACAGAGCTAGAACCCTACAACATTCATGATAAATTATATATGGGAACTGTAAGGTGAAGCCTGCCAGGATGAACTAGAGCAGCAGAGTTACTGCAGGAAACAAAGCAATTTCAATAGCAGTTAAAGGGACACTGTCAAGGCCCTTAGGCCTCAGAGTGTCCCTAGTTTAAAAAACACATTTTTATGATTGTTCACATTCTATAGAGACTATTTATGCAGCTGGTAGTTTGATTCAGATCCCCTTTGTCTTTTAAAAAGTGAAAAACTGAGTGCTCACCATACTGGTGTTACCACACCAAAACATGTGTGTTTACATTTCTTGACCAACTCCCACTGCATCTTTCCTGGACTCAGGAAAACCTCCAGCACAATCTAGCCACTCATTATGCAGTGGGAGTTGAGGAGACTGTTGCATCATGAGTGGCTACATTGTTTGGGGTGTTTCTAATGTTCAGGAAGTATGGAATAAGAGTAGTTCAATGATTTGAAGCAAAACAAGGCTGGGTATAGCTATACATTACCATGCATTTCAGTTCTAATAAGCAAAGAAGCAGATAAAACAACAAGCAACATCAATGAATTCTAGAGAGGGTAAGTAATCATAAAGTATGGTCTTTTAACTAAAAATAATATGATGCAAAAAAGGTTGACAGTGTCCCTTTAATTCTTTTTGTCATGTAGGAATCGGTGGCACTGTGCTGCATAGTGATGGGTTCCACTATAACTAAATGTGTCCCCTTTTCCCTTCCAGGTTGCACTCTGTGAATCATCATCACTTACTGCTCATCCACAGGTTGTGAAGGTGGGTTTGAACAGATAGTCTATAATCTTCTTTACTGGAGTATCTGGGGGAAAAAATATATACTTTCATTGTCCTGGCCTAAAAGGATTGTATTATAAAATGAAGCAGGGTGTCACATAGGGGCTGTGCAGACATGAGGACAAGGACAGCATATAATTGGAGCAGCATCCACGGTGGAACACGGTGGCGTCTGGCTATATAGCGAGAACAGTAAACTGCTTGGGTAGCTGGCACCTACTGAAGACTTGTGGCATGGAGTCCCAGAGAAAATAATAAAAACAAAACAGTTTACCTTATCTTGTCAAGAGCTGAGTTTTATTCAGTGCAGATTCAGTGCAAGATGTGCAAATTGCTTCAAAGCGCATAGTTCAGCAATTACAGCTTGAGCTGGTAAATATGAAGACAGCATTTGTTGTTAGTCAACAAGAAAGTTCTTCAGGTAGGGCAGTATTTCTATTAAGAGAATAACTTGGCAGGCCCAAGTACAGCATGGAAGGATTGGTAAAGTTGGCACAGATAAGCACATAGAAGAGCAGTAAGTTTTAGCAATGTTTCTCTTTTGTTAGTGACAATGACTGATTAGCACAGTAAGGGCAGGCATGTCTAGCAGAGAATAAGGCTACTCAAAAGGTAACATCATTTAGTTCCTTTAGGTGGAACTGCCTGGGTAAAAAAATATTAGTACTGTTCCACCATATACAGCAGCAAGCTGAGACCCACAGCACAGCTTCAGGTGCTTACCTCTTTGTGGAGTAACACCAAAAACATTGTGCCCCCAAAAATCTGGGAAAATGCAGGGAACTGTTCTAAAGGAGGTAGAGAATGAGTCTGTTGGAGGGATCAGTAAGCAGTAAAGCAGTGCGAACACAGATATGCTACATAGTATTTGAAGAAATGTGTTCGAAAAAAAAGATGATGGTGAAAATCAAGAAGGTTGTAAGTTGCAAGTGTGACCAGAGTAGGCTTTCCATGACATACTACTGTATCTAATAGCACCCATGCCCACGTAGTCATAGATCAAAGGAGAAATGTTGACCTTTATAGAATTTTCATTTAAATAATTTTTACTGATAAAGCACATTGGTGTACAGTTACATTTTCAAACATGTCCTGGATGGGGATGCAAGATACAAAACTAGATAATCATGCATTCTGTTGACAGATGTAACAGTGACTCATGAGCTTCTTCTAGGTAACGTAACAATAAAATCCTGAACATTTTAATTATGACACCTATAACAGGTGTTGCATTATACATATTTGTACATATTTGATTTAAATGCGATTTCAGACTATGTATATCTCAAATCAGTAGGCAGATGGTTCCATCTGGAGGGAGCTTTAATTGAAAAGGACTAAGATCCTTAGATAGTGTTGGCAATGAATATAATAAGACTGACAGATTAACTAGTGCATGCATAATGACCTGAATTATATTCAAGGAAGTAAACTGCCAATTAAAATGGAACTTGTCCTTTTTTGACATTAATGTACAAAGTTACACCAGCTGTACTGTTGACTGTCATTTAAATTCAAGCTCACACATTTTCATACATTTTACAGTGGTGAGCGTAATGATCAGTGAATAAAATAAAACTACTAAGTACTGTAAACTGTGTAGAGTATTTAGTTTGGCCAACAATGTTATAGAACCATTGCGATAAACACAGTTACCATATACCACTGCTGGCAAAAATTGCTGGAAGATGACCACATTTCTGGCATGAACAATCAGGATAATTTCTTATTTATTTATTTGGTAGTTTAGTTAGTTATTTCATCATTTGGATTATACCTTTGAGTACAAGTGATCATTTGCAAAGGTTCCACGTCTGAGTCAAGAAGATGACTCATAAAACAGTAATCTCGAGTTCATTACAGTTAGTAATACAGTAATGGCAGCTCACATGCAGTGTAGTCAGCAGTAGAAACCAGCAGCTCCTGTACAGCATAGTCAACAGAACATGTGAAGGGTACAGTAACCAGAAAACAGCAGCTCCAGGGGAGCATAATAAGCAGTGAGCATTGCAAACTGAATATTAAATAATGTACAGTACATGATAATTAAATATATATATATGGAGGCAGTATAGTGTAGTCATTAAGAGCACTGAGCTGCCAACCTGGAAAACTGGGTTTGAATCCCACAGCTAACACTTGCATGCTGTGTGACCATACCAAGTCACTTAACTTCCCTGTACTCCAAGGACACACCTGAAAACAAGTCTTGGCTTAATGTGTCTTCCCTGGCCAGAAAGTGTAAAATAGAACTAAACAAAATAATGACACAACATGCCATAAACCGAAATATCTGAAATGCTTTACCACTGTAAGTGGTTATCCCTCAAGAGTCTGTATGGTCATATTAGAGTGATCAACTGGTGAGGTACTGTAGTAAGTTTTTTGTGTACCATAAATATGTTAGAAATAGTATTCTTTTCATGCAATTGTAAAATATGACACCACAGCCACTAGCGTAATTTTGAAACTACGGTTTGCAAGGTGTTTATTAAATTGATTGATCTGGTGTTCATGTATATAACACAGCATCATCAGCATATAGCAATATAGACCAATCCAGGTTTTTGGAAGTTCATTAATAAAAATGTTAAATTCAACAGGAACCAGAATGGGCCTTTGAGGTACAACCCATTTAACTAGCAGCTTGTCATCAGTCCATTAGATAGCAGAGATGTTGAGAAATTACATTTTGCAGGTGACATTCCTGTGAAACCAGCAATTTCGCCATGCAAAATATTTCTCATAATACAGCCATTCTGGAAAATGTTTTGTGGGGTGTGAAGTTGCAAAATTTCAGCCATGAAATGTGAAATTTCACCTGCAAGTGGCAAATTTTGCCATTTTGTGGGTGAAATTATGTGTTCCGTGGGTGAAATTTTGCGATCTGTGGGCGAAATTCTGCATTTCACTTCTGTGAAAAATTTTGTGAAAAGGCCAAATTATGCAAAATATTTCATATAACGAAATTCAGCAATTTCACACATCAATATTAGATAGTCCCTAAACCAAGACTGTACATTCAGACCCAGATAGTCAAAAGGGTTGCACATGGCGCCCAACAGTGTTGTGCCATGTGCAACCACCCAGCCTGACCGCGATATTCAAAGGAAAGTGCGGCGGCACAAATCCTGATGCGCCTGAGCGCATCAGTAATGTGCGCAGGCGAGGTGGGGTGTAAAATGAAGCCATACCCTGCACAGCCCGACATTCAGTCTGGATGTGCAGAGCCATGCATGCACAACCCCTACCTGTGCCAGCACAAAGTTGATCCAAAAAAAAAGGAACAACTGATGGCCACTCACAGGTGAACTGCCACATTGCAGGGCGCAACACAGCAGCTGCCACCTGTGGGTGGCCACTCGAGCTCCGGGTGCACCTGGCAGCACCCCCCATGCCCGATTGCAGGCATTTGAAATAAAATAAAGAAGAATTATGTCCAATATCCCTGGTGGTCCAGTGGACCGCTATGTGCCCGATCGCGGGCATCTGAAATAAAATAAAGATCAATTATGTCCAATATCCCTGGTGGTCCAGTGGACTGCTACGTGCCTGATTGTGGGCATTTGTATGAAAAACAGATGACTTATGTCCAGTATCCTTGGTGGTTCAGTGGACCGCTATGTGCTCGAGCGTGGGCATTTGTATGAAAAACAGATGACTTATGTCCAATATCCCTGGTGATCCAGTGGACTGCTGTGTGCCCAATCGTGGACATTTGTAATAATAACTACAAATATCCCCAAACTCCCTGGTGGTCCAGTGGACTGCTGTGTGCCTGATCGTGGGCATTAGTAATAAAAAACTAATAATATGTCCAATATCCATGGTGGTCTAGGGGTACCCCCCTCCCCACCTGCCCACTGAGCCCCACCGCCCCGCTCCCCCCAGTCAGCCGACAGACAGCAGCACCCCACCCACCTGCCACCCCGCCGCCCATCGACTGACACAGTCGGTAGGGCTGTACACCCATTGGTTCACAGCATAAGCCAATGGGCGTGCAGCCCGTACTGTACTACACATTCTAGATATTCCATTTGTGCCTTGCATACATTATGGCCCCATTTGCATGTCAAGTTTTGAATATCACGGTTGCTGTGCATAGCACAATGGAACTTTCGCTAGTGCATCGCCATGTTCTGCTCTGGTTACTTGCACTGGAGCAGTGCCACTGTGCCATGCACACTGCGGGTGGCCAGGGTGCGATATTCAATGCTGCTGAGCCATGGCGCAGCTCCGTTGAATATCGCTCAGTCCACAACCCTGTGCAGCCAAGTTGAGCTTCGCCCAAGCTTGCGCCACAGCATGGCGCAGTTTGAATATCTGGACCTCAGTGTATATATCCAAAGAGTTTCAATTTACCTAATAAAAGCTTATGACTTACTGCATATCAAATGCTTTTGATAGATCAAGGAACATGACACCAGTAAATGAGATAGATAGATAGATAGATAGATAGATAGATAGATAGATAGATAGATAGATAGATACTTTATTTATATAGCGCCCCTTTCTAGGGACTTGTAGCACTTCACAATCAAAATAAAATAAAATAATTGTAAAATGTACACAAAATACAAAATTTAAAACCACCATCACTTTTCCACCTACTATACTATATAAAACTATCTATCCAATTCATTACATTAAATCATACATCTACAAATTAAAAGCCTGGTTAAATAAATAGGTTTTGAGTCCGTTCTTGAAGGTATCCACCAAGGGTGCCTCCTGTAGCTGTTTCGGTAATGTATTCCATAGGGTAGGTGCAGCCACCAAAAAAGCTCGATCACCAGAGGGACGCAACCTAACCCTAGGAACATCCAGGAGACAACCCTCGGTGGAACAGAGAGCCTGGGATGGACAGTGAGGCACAAGGAGATCTTGCAGGTAGACTGGTCCCCCTTCATGTAGGGCTTTATAGGTCAGTAACCCGACATTGAAGGCAATCCTCTATCTGACCGGCAGCCAGTGCAGTTCGCGGAGGATGGGTGTGATATGATCGTACCTACTCATACCTATCAGTAATCTTGCTGCTGCATTCTGTACCAGTTTCAGCCAGTGGAGGTTAACTCCAGATAGCTCTAGGTACATGGCATTGCAGTAATCCAGTCTTGATGTTACAAAAGCATGTACTAGTGAGGCTAGGTCTTCAGGGGTTAACTGGTTCCGAATCCGGGCAATGTTTCTCAGATGGTAAAATCCACTCTTAACAATGGTCAACACCTGAGCATCCAGTGTCAGACTGCTGTCAAAGATCACATCCAGATTCTTGACCTGCTCAGATGGGGACAGTGGCACCCCCCAGTATAAGACTGGGGATCTCCACAGACCCCCCCCACAATTACCTGGATCCACCAGCACCTCTGTCTTGTCTGGATTGAGTCTCAACCAGTTATGGGACATCCAAGTCCAGATTTCAGACAGGCAATGGTTAAATACAGAGTCCGCCACCTGGTTACTTGGTGGACAGGACAAGTATAGCTGGGTATCTTCTGCATAGCAGTGAAAACCCAGCCCATACCACCTGATAATGTCTCCCAATGGCAGCAACCACAGATTAGAGGCTTTGGGCTAGATGAGGCCAGCCCCATCACTACCCTCTGCACTCTACCTTCTAGGTATGACCTGAACCATTTGATGACCTTACCAGACAGGCCACACAAGAACCGCAGTTGGTCAAGTAGCACCTCATGGACCACAGTGTCAGATGCTGCTGAGAGATCTAGGAGGACCAAGATGGCATTATCTCTCCTGTCTCTCACCATTAGGAGATCATTAAGAACCTTCACCAGGGCGGTTTCCATACTATGCCCTACTCTAAACCCAGACTGGAACATCTCATAGGTGGAAGAGGAGAGGAGACATTCCTCAAGCTGACTTGCCACCACTTTATCTATAACCTTCCCTAAGAATGGGAGGTTAGAGACCAGCCTGTAGTTGGTGAGACAGTCTGGTTCCAATGAGGGTTTCTTTAATAAGGGTCTAACCAAAGCCTCTTTCAAGGCTGATGGGAAGAACCCCCTCCTCAGAGAACTCCGGACTATCTTGGAAGCAACAGGTGCAATCAGGTCCATACATCCAGCCAAAAGTTGAGTCAGACCTGGGTCCAGATCACAATGTGTTGGCTTCAGTCTCGAGACAACCCTCACCATCTCCTTCACCCCAACCCGGTCAAACTCAGTCCAGATAGAAGGAGTGCTCTGAGACACCATAGAGTGGACCCCACAATTCCTTTGGGAGATGCTGGAGGAGATCTCAGCTCTGATTGCAGACACTTTGTCAGCAAAAAACAGAGCAAACTGCTCACACCTAGTGCTAGAACCCTCTCCCCTGACATGGAGGCAGGCAGGATGTAATAGCCCATCCACCATGCAGAAGAGCTGAGCCAGTCTGTTCCTTACTGCAGCAATCTCCCTTGACAAAAAATCTGCCTTCTTATAGGAGATTGCCCCCTGATAATCCTTATAATGGGACACCAGGTCCAATTTGTCCTCCATCAGGCCAGAGTCTCTCCATTGTCTCTCTAACCTCTGACCCTTAATCTTTAACTCCCTGAGTTCCCCATTAAACCAGGGAGGTCTCCGATGGGTAGATAAGGGTCAGACATGAACGGATGTGACTGAGTCAAAGGCTGTGGTGACAGCTCCATTATAGGCCACCACCACCTCCTCCATTTTGATCGCACAAGCTGTCTCCACACTCGATAGGTCCAGCACCGCCGATAACCCTAGTGGGGACAAACTCTGCAAAGGGTGGTGCCGGACCATTTCCACAGAGGCAAGGGCTTCGGGGGGGGGCCCTAAACCTGAACCTCATAGTGCTATGATCTGACCAAACTACCGGATGAACTCTAAGGTCAGTGGTCTCAAGACCTTATGAAAATACCAAGTCCAAATTCTCCTCCATACTGTACATGGCTAGGAAGATATCATTAGCAAAGTTTCAGATGGGCAGTGTTTTTAGAGTAGTACTTTACATAGGGATAAGGATGTTATGTGTTTCCAAATAGCTAACTAAATGAGCATTGCCATGGAGTAAATGTTTTTCTCATATTTTTGATGACACTGATACAGTTGAAACAGGTCTGACATTATTGAGGTCTGATGGATATCCCTTTTAAAATGGATTATACCTTGGCCTAATTTGAGATCTGACTCTCAATAGGAGGCTGAAAAAACATGTTTCAGGACAACATGGTTTATGGATTGCATATCTTAACAGCTTTGAGCTTATATCCTCCACAACTACCCCTTTAGTATTATCTATTTCTTGCAATAGTATCATAATATCTGATGTAGAAATTTTTGAAAATTCAAAATGTCTCCAACCTTGCCAGAAGGATTATTGCACTACACATTGGGTAAGTCAAAACTGTGTTTACTACCTGAAGGTACTTTAAATGCTATGTGGAACATTTAAGGGTTATTAATGTTATTCACATGTCTTTAGGTAAGGTAACCATATCATCTTTGATCAGCAGTAAGGCAGCCACTACCAAGTTAAAAATTGCCTGCAGTCCAAATCCTTTGGCTGAGGTTATAAACTTTTCAAATCTGGTATTTAGTAACTCAATTTAGCCTTATAAACCCATTATTTACTGTCATTTAAGACTTTGCATTTATTCTAGGAAGAGATAGTGCATATGGCTCTGAATTTTGTCCAAGGCTGGTTGCTTTGATTGAATAAGATGAACAAAGTAGTATTAACCTAAGGTAAACGGGATATATTTATTCCTGCTTTTCTAAAGGGTACATGGTTATTGCAAACTTTCAATAGTTTATTGGTGAACTATTCATATGCTAAATTCACCTCAGGTATTGAGTTACTTTAAGTCCATATGAAGTGATGTAACCCATATCTTTCAAAAATATGATTGGATTAAAATGTCCAAATGATCAAAAGTAATAGTATATTGGAGAAGCTTTTGGGTTTCTGATTTTCCATATACAAAAAAATTAAGAAATGGGGCCCAATTTTAAAAAGCCAAATTTGACTCAAGGTGCCTTTGCCAAAAGGAAATGATGCAAGTGGCACCTTGCACCAAATGCTGCAGCAATCCTCCTTTTTGAACACAAGCTGTGTCAAAAATGGGATGCTGTGTGCCAAACCTACCCTGCACCACTCCTGCATCAGAAGTGGTAGTGCTCCAGGCCATAAGGATCTTGCACTATGGTAGGGCTGCAGCATTCCCTAATGTGGGATTTTGACAACACTACCATGGATGCAAGTCATGGCAGTGGTTAGACCAGCCATGAGCTGGTCTAACAGCCCTTGTGCAACAGATTGAGACTGTACTGGGGAGAAGGAGCAATGCAACCCACAGGGTACAGTGCCAACGGTCCTTGCGGAGGGCCCTGTTGGGTGGTGTGTGCCATGGCATGGTGTGACAGGGTAGCAGGGTGGCACTGGGCAGTTGTGCCAATACATTACCATGGAGCTGCAGATTGGGTAATGCCAAGCATTAAGGCACCAACTATGACATGGACCCCCTGGAGTTCTCAGCCCTGCAAGCCATCCCATAGCTGTCATATGCCCTGAAAAGTGGGTACTGTCCATGGCTGCATGGTACATGGACCCACTGGCAGCACGGTGGCTCAGCTATACTTGGTACAACTGCTCGGTGCTACCTTGTTACCTTGAAACACCATCCTGAGGCACACACTGCTCAGCAGAGCACTCCAAAAGGACCATTGGCAGTGTACCCTGTGGATTACAGGGTTCCTTCCCCCTAAACATCATGGATCAATGGCTGACTGTGCACCGGGAGGGGGGCTGACAGCACCCTCTTCCAAACCCCTCCTTTGCACCAACCCTTTGCCACAACACTCTGCCTGCAGCAACTCTGGGGACTTTGGTGCAGGAAAACCTGTTCTACTAAAATACAGTGCAGGGTCCCTGGTGCACCCAGAGTTTGCCTTGGGGGGTGAGGCTTGACACAAGGTGTGCTGATTTAGTGGCTCTTTTAAAATCAAGCCCCGGATCCTTACAGAAATCAGGGTCTATGCCTTTATAAGGAAATCTGTCAGGGTACGTAGCAAACATTAAATCCAGGATGAAGTTATTTCCTGCGATTGAATTTAACCAAATATTCTGAGTACAATTTGATACAAATAGTTCAGTCCCATTCATTTGATTTTATCAGTTTCTAAATTTTTTTTAAGTTTATATTAAAGTCACATATTATTTTTTGCTCTGTCCTACTATTCAAATTAGTCAGTGCATCAGTCAGAAAAACAAGCTCAGCATAATCTGCATCAAGTGTTCTACTGTATAAATACGCCTCATTATAACAGGCTTTAATGCATTTAATATGAAATGTGCAAATAACACCTCTAGCCATTTAATATTTAAGTAGTTGGAAAGGTTTGGCAGATGGATTGGCTTTTAAATATGATGGTTCATGTGACAAGGTTGGTCTGCCCTTTGCCTTCCCAGTCATTTTTCAGGAGGACCCCAACAGATTTTGTCAGGGGCTGTGGGGGAGCAGAACAAGGATGTGTCAAGTCAGTCCTTAATTGGGTAAGGCCCTTTAAGGCTACAGTGCACTTATTGGGTTGCAGAGTAAGGGCTGCTCAGAGGCAGACAGCCCTTAATTGAATTATTGGAGCCAGCTGGGTTGAAGAATCAGGTGAAAGAGGCATGCCTCAGCCCGGGGAAGGAGACCTCCAACTGGGCTAATGTGAGCTCAGGGTCTGAGGGAAAGACAGAGAGGCAGACTGACTAGGCAGTGTATAGAGATGCCACTGCAGAGAAACCACACAGGGAGAAATCTGTACACTTGCATGGTAGCAGGTGGAAAACTGATGGGAATGATTGTAAGGAAAGTTGTGTCAAAGAAAAAAATGCTGTGAAAGGGTTCTAGGACAAAATGTCCCCAGAAAAAAAGGCACAAGGAAAAAAATGTCACCCAGAGAAAAAGGCAAGAAAAGCAGATGTGGAAAAAATGTTACCTACACAATGCAATAGTCGTAAATGTTGCAACAAATATCTAAAAGTAAACAGACCTAAAAATGAACAGTCAGAGTAAAAATCACCTGTGTGTACACTTTCTGGTTCAGAAAATATAACAGACAACATTTGTGATCTATTTTGCAGGGGTCTCCACCCCCATACCCCCCTTCATAAATATATAAACACTTCCCAAAACATAACCAAACACGATACCAAACAATGTATCGTCATCTGGCAATATTGAAATCCAGAATATACTGTAACTGAAAGAAAGACACAAGACATGACATATACCGTAGCTCTTCTTCCCTAATTATATCACTTCACCTACAATACTTCACAAGGCATTGGAGCCTTTTGTTCCTGTGCAGTTTATTCCATCTGTTGTAATTTCCATTTGCCTGTTTTCCCAGTAACGTTTTCCCGGAGAACTCTTTTCCTGAGCCTTTTTTTCATGGTACCTGTGAAAGAGGGGCTGAAGTGAAATCCCAAAACAGTGTGAAAAAGTGGCTGATTGAAAACCCCATGGCCAAAGATAGCAGATTCTAAGGTCAACGTAAGCACTGTTTTTTTTTTTTGACTGTGTAACTCTGGAAAAAAAGCCACTAATGTTTTGATCTGTGAAAGCTACTCAATAAAAAATATTTAATGTTTGAATCTTGAAAGAATGGTGTTGGCTCAAATCTTCGGAATGTTTCCTTAGAAATACACTTAGGCCACCTGGTTATATGAGTCCACAATATATAAAGCAGCCTTACCATAATTTTTTCCAGTCTAGTTTACATATTCAGGAATATTAATGTGGCAGTCAGCAATTCTTCTAGGCAACCAAGTCTATGTCATTGTTAAACATGTGGAGGTTTATGAAGAGACATCAATTTTTTTATCAGTTTCAGTTTAGGAAATTAAAATGTCTAAGCTCTTTATAGCCAATAAAACAATTTGATTATAATGTGAACCTTCTCTGTAGATTCAAATATTGTCATGGAGGGAGAGATACTTACTTTATGAATGGATAGCCCTAGATTCAGTTCTATGCCTACTTTCCAAGAACACCCCAGGCAGTAGGCAATACAGTGTCAGTAGCTCAGTAGGTAGCATGTTCCCCTCTGGGTCTGGAAGATCGGAAGGTCCGAGGTTCTAGCTCAACACCAGGTACTTGAGGTAATACCCATAACTGACACTGCAGGGCAGTATGAGGGGGATATTGCACTGCTGAAGTGCCATCCTTCAGATGAGATGTTAAACTGAGGTCCCTTCTGTCCATTACTGGTCATTGTCCTTGTTGAAGTAAAAGATCCCATGACACTTATTGATGAAGAGTAAGGGCATTTTTTATTTATAAAAAGATATACAAGAACAAAAAAATAAATTCAATCCAAAAACAAAATGTAACATGATGCAGAGTAAAATAAAGAACAATACAGGAAAGAAAAATTACTCAATTTCCTAACTAATGACTCCACACAGACTTCTAATTAGAAAAGTAAATTGCTAATTATGTTGAAACCACAAAGATTTATTCCAGTAATAATGAAACTGTGAACCAGGCAAACATCCAAATTCAGTGTTCTAAATCATTTTAATTTCTTTCTGAGCCATCTGTATTAATAAAGGAAGTGGAACTAAATTTTGTTGCAAAATGAAATACGCATCTCATATGTCAGATGCTCCATTTTAAACAAGCCATCACCACACACAATGTACTGTATTCCTAGCCTACCCAGGGAGGAGAAAATAAAAACAGTACACCAAATTCTGGTATGAAAGGGTGGCCAGTTCAGGAAAGTTCCAGCTCATACCAGTGTCCTTCCAAAAGTCCTGAATATACTGACATATGAAAACTAGATGTTCCATGGTTTCTACAGACTGGCCACAAGTGTCCCTGAGACAAAATGTGTCTGTCTCACTCTCATGCTTGTGTTTGCCCCTAACTTGTAGCTTGTTATGGATACAAAGCCACATGATGTTCTTTATGTTCTTTAGGATCCTAGAGTCCAAATGTTGTTTGGCAATAGTAAACACTGGTATTTCTGCTGCCAAAACATAGATTGAATCCTTGAAAAAGGAAACTAAAACTTGCTCATATAGAGCTTTCTTAGAACTAGAAGAAATATGAACAAAGGATAGTTTCCACTGACAGACTTTAACTGGACAAGAAAACTAGACAAGAATTTAGGTGTTTTGGGACTGTCATAGGGTCCTTCCAAGGGTACTATCATCTGATATCCTCCAAGTATGCAGGAGAGTGGAAAACCATTCCTATCGAAAAGGTACCCAGACTTTATCACAACCTACTAAAAGAGGTCTCAAAAAGGACAAAAAAAAACAGTATGAAAAAAAACACCAAGGGGTTTAATTTACCAACCCCACTTTCCTTAACAGACCTGTAAATATTTGCGCTCTTAATGGGATTCAACCGACTCCCCCAAGGCAAATAAAAAAAAAATACTAAACAGCTGATCCTAAAATTTACAGGGCAGGGGATCTTCACTGCAAGGGACTTCTCCAAATTCTCAACTCCAGTCTTCCAATCTTAACTATCCAGCCTTGACTGGAGTCCTATCCTGCATCTCCCAACCATTGACGAAGCCCTGGAATACTTCCAGAATTGCTTCTTGTCAGCGGCTAACAAGCATGCTGAATCAGAAAGCTTAGTGTCAAGAGGCAATGCTATAAATGGATTACCCCTAAGCTTAAGACTTTTATGATCCAGTGGGATAAGGCCTGGAAGAACTACAAGAAGTCTGGCACATACTCAGACTGGATTGCCTACAGGGTGCTGAGAAACAAAAGTAAAAAATGTGCCAAAACAGCAAAATGAGAATACTGTATGTCAAAAACCTCCAGCAGGCCAATTTAACTGACCCTAGGTGTTTCTGGCAGCAAATCAATGGTCTGATGAAAGGCAGCAGCAAACCCCCGCAAGGTCCAATTGTCTTAAATGGGCAAGCCATCAGTAACTTCCAAGAGGCATCTAACGCCTTTAACAGCTTTTTACTGATCTAGAAGAGTACAAAGCTAACTTCCCACCCCAGGCCTCTGACCATCCATGCCCCCAAATACCAGAACCTCAGCACCCGGAATTCCACCTAAAAATGGTAAAGCGATCAGATATGCTACATCTCCTAAGGAATATAAAGGTCAGAGGTACTGCAGGGCCAGATGACTTGGTCCTCAGATTGTTAAAAGATGCTGACCCTGCCATAGCCACTCCCATCGCCTGGCTAATCAATAGGTTCCTATTCGGTGTCATGTCAGCCAAATGGAAAGAAGCCTATGTACTGTAGTTCCAATCCATAAAGGAGGTCCCATGGAACCTATTGGAAACTACAGGCCGATCTTGCTCCTCTGCACCCTGGCAAAGATACAGGAGAGGATAGTCTATAACTAACTCTGTGACTATCTGGAAGCCAATCAGCTGCTAACACACAATCAGCACAGTTTCAGATGAAATCACGGAATGGATACTGCACTTATCAAATACACCACTGACATCCTCAAGGCCCTTGATAATCACACTTCTACAGGTACCATATTCATCAACCTTACTAAGGCCTTTGATTTGGTCAATCACAGCCTTCTATTAGATAAGCCAAGACTCACTGGCCTTGACCACCACTCTCTAAACTGGTTTGAGAGCTACCTGTCACACTGCACCCAACAGGTCAAATGGAAGGCATCAATATCAGGTCAACTACCTATCAAGGAGAGAGTACCCCCAAGGTTCATCTTGGGGCCCCTACTGTTTTCCCTGTTTATAAATGACCTCAGTAGTAACTGTGGTGGCAGCTCAGCAATACAATATGCTGATGATGCAGTATTATACAGAACCCCAGATAGTGTAGTGTAGATGGAGGAGTTAGACAAGGAACTAGTGGGACAGATCAAGAGGACCTGAGAGAAGGGTAGTGTGGTGATTGTGGGGGGCTTCAACATGCCAGGAATGGACTGGAGTACCCCAACAACCAGGAATAGAAGGGAGCAGGTACTGATGGATGCCTTCCAGGACAGCTTCCTGCAGCAAATTGTCAGTGAACCAACCAGGTTAGGGAATACTCTTGACCTTGTGCTGGCAAATGGGGAGTTTGTGAGAGAACTTATGGTGGAAGAACCGCTGTCAGGGAGTGACCACCACTCAGTATGGCTCACATTGGATATGGGCAAGGAAGGAGTGGAATCTGGCACAAGAGTGCTGGACTTCAGAAGAGCCGACTTTGGGAGGATGGCAGAAGTGTAAAAGGGTACCTAGCCAGAATTCAACCTAGTATGGGCACTAACCAGAGGTGGGAACTCATAAAGTTGGGGATAGTGGAGACAACAAAAACCTGCTGCAAGGCCCAGAGCAAGAAGGCTAGGGCTAAGAAACCAAGCTGATTGAGCAAGGAGGTCATTGAAAAGGTAAGGAGGAAAACAGCTTCCTTTTGGAGGTACAAGAAAACGGCGGGGGGGGGGAGGACAGTGAGGAGTACCTGATGGAATTGAAGGAGGTGACACGGGCAGTAAGGGGAGCCAAGGCATCTACAAAGCTCAGGCTGGCACAAGACATTAAGAAGGGGGAGAAGGACTTCTTTGGGTACATCAGGGAGAAAAGGAGCTGTAAGGACCACATAGTAAGGATTAGGAAGGAGGGGGGTTGGGTGGAAGCAGGGTGCAATAAGGCAGAAGCACTAAATGATTACTTCTGCTCAGTATTTACTAAGGAGAAGAGGGGGGTGATACCCAAGGGGGGAGGAACAGCAGAAACAGGAGGGGAGGGGGTGACAGATGGAGAAATCATGGAGGGCAAAGTTCAGGAGGGTTTGAAGGCACTGAATATGGACAAGGTGCCAGGCCCCGATGGCATCCACCTCAGGGTACTGAAGGAGCTGGCAGAAGTCCTTGTAGGACCTTTGGCAGACCTATTTAATGTCTCATTACACTCAGGGTGTGTACCTCAGGATCGGAGGATGGCTCATGTGGTGCCCCTCCACAAGAGTGGCCCCAAGGATGAACTGGGGAACTACAGACTGGTGAGCCTCACATCCATCGTGGTTAAGCTGATGAAGACTATCCTGAAGGAGAGGCTGATGGCCCTCCTAAAGGACAAAGGACTACAGGACAGCAGACAGCTTGGCCTCATACATACCAGATCCTGCCAAACCAACTTGGTGGAGTTCTATGACTGGGTAACTAGGCAATTGGACAGGGGCCATGCAGTGGATGTTCTGTATCTGGACTTCAGTAAGACGTTCGACTGGTGCCACATGGGAGGCTGGGAAGTAAGTTAGAAGGCACAAGGGTGGGTGCAAAGCTGGTGAGATGAGTAGGGAACTGGCTTTAGGGAAGGCAACAGAGAGTGGTGGTGGGTGGGGAGCTCTCACACCCAAGGGTAGTGATGAGTGGTGTTCCACAGGGCTCTGTGCTGGAACCAGGGTTGTTTGGGATATTCATTGCAGACATATCATTGAACATCAAGAGCAAGAACAGTCTGTTTGCTGATGATACCAAGATAGGAGCAGTGGTGAATGACCTAG
This sequence comes from Neoceratodus forsteri, assembly GCA_016271365.2. Lineage (NCBI taxonomy): Eukaryota > Metazoa > Chordata > Ceratodontiformes > Ceratodontidae > Neoceratodus > Neoceratodus forsteri. The sequence goes on along the minus strand of JADMNL010000024.1, from coordinate 310,422,496 downwards.
GGGGGTGGCAGGGGTTTCAGGATGATCTGGCAAAGCTGGAAACCTGGTCAGACACCTGGCAACTGGGGATTAATGTCAAAAAGTGCAAGGTGCTGCATTTTGGGGTGAAGATCCCAAGGAGAAGTTACCAGCTGGGGGAGTGCAGCTAGCCCAGATGGAGAAGGATCTGGGGGTGCTCATTACAGGGTCAATGAACAACTCGGCACAATGCAGGAAGGCAGCTGCAAATGCCAACAAAATGTTGGGTTGCATTGCAAGGGGTATATCCTTGAGGAGGGAGGAGGTGATTCTGCCACTGTATAGGTCATTAGTTAGACCGCACCTGGAGTACTGCATGCAGTACTGGCACCCATATTTAAGGAGGGACATTAAGTTACTGGAGGAGGTGTAGCGCAGGGTGACAAAGATGATCGAGGGGCTGGGGGACTTATCATACAAGAGGAGGTTGCGGGAGTTGAACATGTACTCGCTGAAGGAGAGGGGGGACGTGGGGACATGATTGAAACCTTTTAGTACATGAAAGGAATAAACAAGACAGGTACAGAAAGGCTGTTCAAAGTAAGGGAGGGGAGGGACACCAGGGGCCATGATATGAGACTGGAGGGAGGGATGAAGATTCAGGAGGGAGATGAGAAGACACTTTTTTACAGAGAGGCGTTACCTGCAGAAGTAGTATCCAGTGGAACAGTGGACTGCTTCAAAAAGGGAGGGGTCAGGACAAGGGGGAGAGTCAATGGAGGGGAAGGATGGAAGGGAAGGGCAGTTGCAGAATAAGGGGTGCAAGCTGCACATTTGAGCAGACTTGATAGACCTCTAGGCCTTTATCTGCTGGCAAATTTCGTATGTTCGTATGTTCGTAGCGGCCCTCGGGCCTCAGCTTCAGGAGGACTTCACAACCCTAACAAGGTGGCTGCTGGCTAACTGGTTGTTGTTGAATGACAAGAAAATGAAAGCCATGTTGTATGGACCAAGAACTCTAGGATCAGATAGAACCCTTCTACTCCCCCTATTATCCTCATCTGGCACCCCCATAGAAGTTGTGAACTCCTTTAGGTATCTGGGCCTTGTCATTGACCAAGGCCTCACTTACAAATACCATGTGGATCATGTCACCAGAATCCTTTACAAAAGGTTAGGTCTACTATATAGGCTGAATGCAGAACTTATACCCGAAACCAGGATAGCTATTGCAAACTGCATCCTCTTACCCAAACTTACTTATGCTGCTCCAGCGATGCAGTCACTTACCGGAAGAGAACTGGGAAGAATGCAAATTCTTTACAATAAGATTGCTCAATTTGCTACCAAAACCCACCTGAAGCACCACCACTGTGAGGTACTTGACCCCTTAAACTGGCCATACCTTTCCCAAAGGCCCCAATACCCTCTCTTGTGCATCACCTACAAAACAATAAACAGCCCTCATCTGACACAATTAGATGGACTGCTGGTCCTCAAGCACTCAGATAGACTGCTCAGAAGCTCTTGGAGGTTCCAAGGGTGAGGATGACAGTTGTTAAGTCCTTACCTATGCTGCTCCAATCCTCTGGAGCAATCTCTGTGACCATCTGCAAAATGTCAGCTCACGCGTCACTTTCAGAAAAGAGCTCAGAGCCCACCTATTGGAAAATAACCTATGCATGTACTAGGCCTAATCCAGCAAAAGACCCCCAGTAACCTACCCTACCCTATATGTAAAAGCCCTAGCATATAAATAAGCACATCTACATAACCTGGCTAGTAAGGTAATTACAGGTAAGGTCTGATGTCTTTTACCTGCAACCATAGTAACCTGTATTAATACTTTGTCTTTGTTTGTATCTTCCTCATGTCTATACGAATGTCTGTGTAAAATGTCTTTCTAAAGTGTTAGAAAATTGCCTTGTATCATTGAAATGTCCTGTATCCAACAGGTTTCTATGTAACTAAGTCTGGGTCACCCCTGAAAAAGGAACCATTTGGGTCCAGTGGGCTTACCTGGTTACCAAAATGAATGAAATTAAATAAATAAACAAATAAATAAATAAATAAATAAATAAATAAATAGGGAAAGGCAAACCTAACATAAAGAAACTAGGGAACCAAACATGTTTAAATAAAAAAAAAAAACTCTTTGCCGTAGTTATAGTCCACTTACTCTCTGCCATTACTTGGTTGTCATCTATATAAAGTTTCACTTCCCAATTAATCTTCCCCAAATTCCCATCACTGAACTGTATCCCAAGAATATGAAGGGGATCAACCCCTATAGGGATCCCAATTAAGCTATCAGGGCATACATTTTTCAGAGATCCCAGTGCCATCCCATTACTCTTATCCCAGTTCACCTTAGCGCCTCATACTCTTGAAAGTGTTCCAAAACAGGAGACACATGTTCAGCTGAAGCCAAATCTCAGACTAGAAGGCACTTATCATCCTCGTAGGCCGAAATCAATGGGACAATAACCTGAGCCAATGTCCTCATACCTTTAATCTCAGGAGTATTTTTATATGATGCAATCAAGTGGTCAGTGCCAGAAATGTACACCAGTGGAGAGAGTAGGCAGCCGTAATGAACCCCTCTTCCATACAGCAGCAGCCATTCCCTGCCAACCATTTAAGGTGGGGCCCACTATAGCCATGGTGTACAGAGTGTGTAACCAACAAATGAAACAGTCAGGAATCCCATACCTAGACAAAGTGGAAAACAAGAAGTCATGAGAAATCTGATTAAAGGCCTTCTCCTGGTCCACAGCCATATTATCCTGAATAGTCCTTCCTGAGACACTAGAGGTCTGTGAAGAGTCTGTCAAAGTTAGAGCTACCTGTGACAATCTGGAGGCCAAACATCTGGTCAACATTTTAAGGTTGTAATCAGCCTCCAATAGGAGATGTTCAATTTCTCCTCTTTTATATACAGATATATTAACATACCATGTGCCATACTATGACCTACTTTTCCAATGGCCGTTTAATATTACACCTCGGACTTGCTGTCCCTTATGGAAAGTAATATACTGCACCTCTGATGGGTCCTAGTCAAAAGAACTACCCATGCACATTGAGCTCTGCTACCTAGTGCTGGATTCCACCCCACAATACCCACACGTTCTGTTCCCTACAGTAACGGTATCACTCTCCCTATTTCACCATCAAACACACTAGCCTCATTGATCAGCTTCTGGACATCACCAGTTGCTGCAAGCTAATTTTAATGGGTATCCCATGGCTGCTGCTTGATGCTGATCACATCAGTTGCAGTACTGCTGGGAATCACATTTGACTGTCACACTTTGGACCATTTCTGCCATGTAATGCACTAATACTGAGGATTGTCTATGTTTTGCCCTTGGATGCCAGTTTCTCCTCCCTCTACCCTTATGCTACTCCCCTTACTATATTATGTTGCCCTTTCCCCCAATTTCCAGCCTCGCTCACTATCCTCTCAACCCTCCATCAGACTTGAGAACATTTTAACTGGACAGCCATGCTGACAAAGCATGTGCTTTCAATAATTACAAATGAGATCTTCTAACTGGAAGAGGAGAAACCTGCTACCATAAAAGCTATAAGACACTGGAACAGCTTATATGAAAGATCCCCTCGCCCTGGCCTTTCATAAGATAGGAACCTGGGCACATGAAATATCAATTTTCCATGAATTATGTTCAAAGTGCAATATGCAGCCTATATGTTGTATTCATTTTTAATATGTGTTTCATGTGTATTTACAGTATGTATTTTGTACAGGTCATGTTTTGAAAATAGGGATTTTATCTCTAAATGTACAGGATGATCTGTCAAAATTGGAGACCTGGTCGGACACCTGGCAATTGGGGTTCAATGCCAAAAACTGCAAGGTGGTACATTTTGGGACGAAGAACCCAAGAAGGAGCTACTGGGGGGGTGGTCAGCTAGCCATGACAGAGGAGGAGAAGGATCTGATGGTGATTATAACGGACTCAATGAAAAACTCAGCACAATGCAGGAAGGCAGCTGCAAAAGCCAACAAAATGCTGGGTTATATTACCAGGGGTATATTTTCAAGGAGAGGGGAGGCGATCCTTCTCTTGTATAGGTCACTGGTTAGGCTACACCTGGAGTATTGTGTGCAGTACTGGCTCCCATACCTGAAGAGGGACATTAAGTTACTGGAGGGGGTGCAGCACCGGGTAATAAAGATGATCTAGGGACTAGGGGACATACCCTACATGAGCAGGCTGAGGTAGTTGAACATGTACTCACTGGAGGAGAGGAGAGAAGAGACAGGGGAGTATGATTGAAACCTTTAAGTACATGAAGGGAATAAACAAGACAGGAATGGAGGGACTATTCAAGTTAAGGGGGTAGGGACACTCAAGGTCACAATCTCAGAATGGAGGGGGGGAAGGTTCAGGAGGGAAATGAGAAGACACTTTTTTATAGAGAGAGTGGTGTCTGGGCGTAACGCATTGCCTATGGAAGTGGTATCCTGTAGAACAGTGGAATGCTTCAAAAGGGGATGGGATGGGATAGGGTAACAGGGAGGGTCAGGGGAAGGGAGGAAGGGGCAGCTGCAGTATAAGGGTTGCTAGGTGCACACTAGAGCATACTCGATAAACCATAAGGCCTTTATCTGCTGGCAAATTCATATGTTCTTATGTTCGTATGTACCTGGAAAAAAATACAATTTTTATCATCATCATGTATGTAGATAGATTACTGTGTACACAAAAAATACATTTTCATTAACCCCCCCAAGGATAGACAAATTAACTACAGTACTTTTACATATATCTTACTAGTAGCAACAAATCACAAGCACCACACTCAGGTAACTCCTCTGAGGCAGCATGGCAGAGGGCATTTGCCCAGATCCATCTACCATTTTTTCAACTTACTTTTCTTGGTCATATTATTTATACCCTGCAGTCCTAGTGGAATTGAATCAATATTAATCTTAGCCAAGGTATCTGCCCAGTCAGTAGCAGACTGGATGTATTTCACAATAGCCTAACCAGCCACGCACATACATGCTCATACAGACCCAGCTCCACTCATCCCTGTCACCTTACCCTCCTCCTATCCTTTTATTTTCTACTACTCCCTGCTCCCCCCATCTGACCTTCCTTACCTGGTATCCAAGGAGCTAACAGCAACATCCTTCATATAGCCACTGAGCACCCTTGGACACAGTTGGCACTTTACAAGGTCTTTTAGGCTGCATCTCCTAAAATACTATGTTTGTGCCTCAAAATAGTCATTTCTATGGCTAGCACACCTACCCGGTCAACAAAAACTAAATAAAAAAATACTCCATACCTGCAAAGGTATCTGATTACAGGTCTCAAGAGAATATCCTTAGCTATATAGAGAGGGTTACTTACCATCTCACCCTCATATTTTAGAATAGGGATGGAGTGGTAGGTACTGTAGCTATGATTGCCCTGACTTGTCTTTCTATGATTAATGTATTCTACTGTATATCATTAGTTTGTCTGTTGAACCTACTGACTTCAGGTCGTGCCTGAAAATGGGATCTTTGTAACTCAGAGTCCCTACCTGCAATTACAAATAAATGAAATGAAATGAAAATATTGAATGTATTGTTATCATTTCCTCCTCTACCCTGACAGTAGGACATTATCCCTAAAGCAATCATTAGCCAGTCCTGCTGGAATTGAAAGACCATGAGTTGCCACATGATACCTGGTTTTGATATTAATTCCCACAGAGAGAAATGACTTCGATCTCTCTTTATAGATTATTTCCTCCTTTCACAAAACTGGTTATCAAGTTCTTGTTACTGATTTGTATTGTTTATAATTCTTGTTCACAAAATGTTTAAGTCACACCACACTCCTTTTACCTTCAGGTTGAGCGTTGATTGCTACTCCTCACTCTGGAGCTGCCAGGATATTGGGGGCCTAAACTTCCATAGACCTCACCTACCTACTCAATGTACATTCCTACAGATCCTTACCCAAGTTTGCACCAGTGTTGCAGCCCCATCCAATATGTCTATGTCCTTCCAACCTAAAAAAATTACGAATATTAGATGTCATAGCTGGAACATTCAGGGAATAAACCTCCCTGATCAAACGCAAGCAGATACTGACACACCTCCATTAACTCTGTACACAATTAGTTCTCCTCCAAGAAACAAAACTCACATACACGGATTCCCAAAAGCTGACTAAAGTGTAGGTGGAGCAAGTAATACATAGCTCTGCCACCTCCAAAAAGAGGGGAGCTTCTATCCTTGTCCATAAAAACTTGAACTGGAACCTTCAGAAGACTGCACAGAACGTCGAAGGGTGCTAGGTTCTAGTTTTATTTCACATGGCCCAAGGATCTCTAGTAGAGGGTAATCTATATGCTCCCAGTGTTGATTCCCCCCAATTTATTTACTCCTTGGCAACACAAATCACAGTATTCAATGACTCCGATGCCCCCTTATTGCTCAGAGGAGATTTCAACTTAACACTTGACTCCTCTATGGACAGAAGCCATGGCAGACCAGAACCCCATGTGCCAGCAGTGCAAGCACTCAGACTCTGGATGTCAAAGCAAGCTGTATCAGATGCATGGTGCATCCATAACCCAAGAACCTGAGACTACATGTACCACTCCAATGTGCATGGTACATATTGCAGACATGGGGCAGGATTCACAAAGAAAGCTGAAATTCCCGCAGCTACAGGAAAAAGGCTTGGTGCAGTGTGGAAATTCAGCTGCGCTGTATTCTCAAAGAAAACCAGCGCAGCTGCGTATGTCCATAAAAAGTGCCGCAAGTGCGGCAATCTAGCTGCTGCAGGACTTGTGCAAATGCTGCGAATCTGCAGCTGTGGAGGCTGTGAAGGCACAGCAATAGGGAACCACAGTAGCTGCAGTAGCAGACTATAACAGTGCTGCTATAATATGAAGCTGACAGCACACACAGAGACCAGCAACCAGTTCCCAACTGGGACCACAGCAGCACCACAGGTACCTGTGATACCTTGGCACTACAGTGGCTGACTGTCCCTACTGGTCGTCCCTCCCTGGGGTGTTCCTGTAGCCTGCGAGGGGGGTAGCACTCACTGCTGGCTGGTCAGGCTCTACTGCTTGTGGGGCTCTGTTATGGGCTGCACTGGGTCTAGTGGATGCTGCCTGTTGCCATAGCATGGCAATGTATGCTTTCAGTGCTGTAACATCAGCCACTGCTATACTGTCTGAGATGCTATTACCTGTGGTACACCTCCACCTTAACTGATTCCTATTGCTGGGGCACTACTGCAGTGTGCTGAGGGAGAGTTACACCTCATTCCACTGTGTGTAACATTCTTTCCCCAGCTGCGGAAGAAAACTGACTGTGAATAGCCTTTCAGGAACTGTGCCTTACTTATCTCACACCTTTTTGTCCTGAGGGACTTCCGCAGCTGCACTTTTTTACACAGTCCATAGTGGTTTTTCCCACAGCTGTGGAGGGTTTTGTGAATAGCACTTGGAGCAAACTCACCTTTTTTTCCATAGCTGAGGAAGTTTTGGGGACTTAGGGAAGGTTTTGCACCTTCTGAAAGCTTTGAGAATCCTGCCCATGACATGTGGCTCATCTGCCAGCAACTTACTCCTATGGTAACTGCTGTGCTCATAACTCTCCTAATCATCTCTGACCATGCATTCATTCAAATAGACTTAATACATGGGGCAGCTCCCCACAAATCGCCTTGCTGGAGAAAAGACCCCTTCTACTGTTAAAACTATAATTTGAGACCCGGTTACAGGAAACATCAGAGGAGTTTTTTGGGTTGAATTGTACTGGGGACACTACAGACTCCATGCTATTGAAGGCATTCAAAGCCTTGACTAGAGGACATATAATTGGATATGCTGCTCACTGCCAATAGCAGCGAGAACAAGAACTCACAGACTTCAATGCACAACTAGCCCAAAATGAAGTGGCTTATAAATCAGATCCCAAATCCACACCCAGATCACCCTTCTACTGGAAAATACTGAAAATCTGATATAAAATAAACACCCTAACTGCCAGAAAATCCCAGATGCCAGATGTGGCAGTCCATCGACTGAAATACAACTTTTAGGAGGAAAGAAATGTGGGAAACTACTGGCCTATCGCCTTAAACAACAGCAATCCAAAAGACACATCACATCCATCTGTAACACTGCTTGCAAAATATGTGTCACCCAGGCAAACATCAATGATGCCATGAGAGAGTTTTACTCTGATCTGTACTCCCCTGTAACAACCCCTGACCCCAACCAACTGTCCTCCTTTTTATCATGACTAAATCTCCCCAAGCTAGACCAGGCACAAGCCAAACTTCCAGATCTCTCATCAAGATAGAGGAGATCTGTAATGCAGTCAAAACATTGACTCCCCATAAGGCCCAGGGAGGGGATGGACTCCCAACCAAACTGTATCAGGTTTTAGTGTTCAAAATCTCTACGGTAATGGAATGTCTGTATGCAGAAATACAAATCAAATCAAATCATATTTTATTTTGTTCTTCCAATACATGATAGTTTGGATATTAGAAATACATAATAAATTATTACAGCAATTAAGTACATCCATTTTATAAAATACGAGAGAAATAATAAAAACATCATAAACTGAAGTGGTTTCATTAGATACTCTATACAGAAACTTTATATCGAATTTATTTCTTACTCTTATTATAACCTTTCCTCTTAAAGTTGATAACAGATGCTATAAGTTTAGCAATTATATCAGTTTCTTCCACAGTCATAGGGTGCATTAGTATAAATACAGGATCATAGTTTACATCTGCGTACCTAATTAAAAACTGTTTTAGTAGGTGATCGCTACAATAATTGTATAAAGGGCATTGTACTATAATATGTTCCAGGGTCTCAGTGAATCCTCTGTTGCATAAACATTTGGTTTCTTGAGAGCCATCACATGATGTTATTTGATTAAAATATATATGTTTGGAGATAATACCAAACCTTGCCCATGTAATCATTTTACAGATTCTAGGGACTATTGGAAGTAATAAATAATTTTCAATATCAGAATTAATTTTATATTGACATACAAATACAACAAAAAGGCTCCTTCCCGCTTACCATGGCTACAACAATGATCATGGTTCTTCCTAAACTAGGAAAAGACCCCATGTTACCCACAAGTTACTACCTGATATAATTAATTGTGGTAGATAGTCACGGTGAGTAGACTTGAGAACCTCCTCCCCTAACTGATCCATCCATCACAGGTTAGTTTTGTTAGGGACCAAAGAAGTTTGGATAACATCCACACATATGAGACCTCATACACATAGTCAAGACTACTCCAAATCCAACCACAGTGATAGCGATAGATTTTGAAACAGCTTTTGACTTGCTGGAGTGGGAATATCTCTATGCAATTCTGATGGACCTGGGATTTGGTGCCTCTTTTATATCAGCAGTAAAGGCAATATATTCAGCACCTCATGCCCAGGTCCTTACAAACAGCACATTATCTCCTCCCTTGTCTCTGGCAAGGGACACCAGACAAGGTTGTCCCCCTCTACCAGCTCTTATTTGTTCTCATAATAGAACCATTAGTGGCCACGCGATCTGACAACATTCAAATATAAAGGGCATACAAGTAAGGAAAACTCAGCATAAAACCTTTATTTATGCAGATGATCTGCTAGTACTAATTGAAGATACCTACACCTCCATTCACCCACTAGTACAATTGCTAAATACCTTCACCTCCTTCTCAGGCTTAAAAATCAATCAGAAGAAAAGAGAGGTTCTCCCCCTCAATCCCATGTCAGGCTCCAGATTTCACTGCTCTAAACCAGTGCTGGAGTCCCAATTCCATCATATGTCTGGAGATTAAAATCACCCCAAGGTCAAGCTTCTATGTGAGCTAAACATGAAGCCACTCTTATCCAAGATCAAAACAGACCTCTATCGATGCAGACCCCTACAGGTATTTCTAGTAGGGAAAATAGAAGCAATAAAGCTGATTGCTACTCTTAAATTACTTCACCTCATATCATGCCTGCCAATCTCCATTCCCAATGAATTGTTTGCCCACATAGACAAGCTCATAGACCAATTTGTCTGGCAGGTCAAACAGCCCAGATACAGCAGAAATAAACTGAGATCACACTGGTACAAAAGCAGATGGGACCTTCAATGGCTCAAAGGTTATTACTGGGCATATAGAACCACCCAGACACTTTCTCTTCACTGGTAAAGGAGTGGTTATCTCATGGGGGTTAAACCAGGTTGATCACTTGATGTTCCTGGTTTGGAGGAGGCAGACATGTTCCTTGGGGCTGCTTCTTGATTGAGGGCAGACAATACTATGGATCTTGTATCCTGCATAGTATGGGCAGTTGTAGGGGAGAGCTCAGAAAGCAGGCCAGAAGAATTAATGTTAACTGAAACAGATGCCTTGTCTTCTATTGGCTGCACAAAGCATGGCACTAGTTTAGACATCCCAGAACTGGTATGGGTAACAGTCAAAGTTCCTGAAGTGACCACTGGAGTTCTTAACATGCTTTGGTTATTCCATGGCACTTGGAAACTCCAAATACAGTAGTGTTGCCATCCAGTCCCTGTCTAAACAATACTGGCTCCTGTGTAAAATCAAAGGATTCAGGCTCCTCCACGGAAGAGGTGGATGTACAGCCAACTCTCTCTTTTTCTGACTCTTTGATTGTTCATCCAAGACAGTAGGGTCAGGACATTGAAGTGAAGGAGGCAATGAAATCAATCTCCATGAAAGCTGTGGCTCAGCCTCATGTAACCCATTTTACGAATGGCTAACAGGGAATGCCCCCATAATGCCTTGTCCAGTTGGTAAAACTGGTATGGGCATAGACAGATTGTACTAGATCACACCACAAAGTAGAGGAGCCAGGCCTCCAACCAGAGCCATCTTCATTTTTCCCCAGCCAGCATCAGTAAGTTTGGCATCAATTAGGGTTGAATTGTGCATATACTATACTTCTTTTATCAGTACTATACTGAAACCTGCCTTAGAATCTGTTTTGCACTAGTACCTCCTATACCAACAGAAAACAAAACTGGTCTCAAGTTTTTAACACTCTCTGGCCTCCACTCACTGTCAGTTTCAGTGCAGGCAGCCATTGCTGTAGGTAGTATAGCTCTGTGGTTTAGGGTTCTGAGCTGCAAACCTGGAGACCTGGGTTTGAATTCCACTGCCCTCACTTACATACTGTGTGTGAACCTGAGCAAGTCACTTAACTTCCTTGTGCTCACAGGTTGCACCAGGAAACAAGTTTGGCTTAGTGTGCCTTTCCTAGTTAAACAATTTCCTTTCCTTTCCTTTCCTTTCCTTTCCTTTCCTTTCCCTTTCCTTGGGTCACATACTGGGAACTGTGGCTCAGAGCCTACTGACTTTTCCACATAGGTTGCTACCTCTGGAGTAACAAGCTGGAGTTCTGGAGCTGGCTGAAACAAAGCAGAAGCACTTTGGGAACAGGGAAGTAAAGAAAGATATGTTACCAAGTGGTGAGAAGAGTCAGGTGGAGAAATAATCAGTCATGATCAGAGTTTCTCTTTTTGCTGCTTGCACCTTTCCACACCATCTGTGATCAATTTCAACAAACCAGATTTCTTTTACTGCAGTTCCACCCCCAGACACCATTCCTTATGGGAGACTCTTTCACTCCCAACTTGGAGCCTAGCAGTGTTCTCAAGAACTACGGGGACATCAGCTGGATCCTCCACCAACATCATACCATCAGCACTTGAAAGTACTATTTCAAGTAACACAGAAGGGCCAGAGGGAAATACCTTCTGACTGTCTGTGGAAGCCAACCTGTCCTTAGCAGAGACCACAGGTGAGCTGACACATTGTTCACATTCTGTCATGCCTGAAGGAGTGGCTGACTCTATTATAGAATTAGGATCTGTAGATTTCACAGACAGAATGCTCTCAAAAACTGTTGTGGCTTCCTTAATACACTGGGTGAGGAGTGAAGCTTTCTCCAGTACCCAGTTCTCCATGGTATTTCCCTCTGTCTCTGGGCTCTTCCTCTCTCCCACAAGAAGGATGCCCCCCTGCAAAAAGAGTAGGGGGATTTTTATTTACAGAAAGAACATACGATAATTCCATCATTAAACATCTTTAAGCATTAAATATCTGTAAGCATCACCAGCTTTTATTTGTAAAACAAAACATCTTGATTTTAATGCACTGTAAAAAAGAAAAAAAGGGAAAAGTCTTTCAGATCATTAGCCATTACATATGTCCTAATTATATCTTCTCAGAACTATCTTATCTTTTTTTAGTTACATAAAATATTCTTTAAATTTCTCCATTTACTCCATAAACTTGATGAAGACATGTTTTTGCTTTCTTTTTAATACAGTGAAGTTAACTTTCTTGATATTAACTTAATCAATGTTATTGAGATCAAGTGTGCTTGCTGAAATAGCAGTGCAGTTCTCGACTGCCATAGATAGTATTTTATCCAAGTAAACATTAGTCTAATAGTACTTAGGTTGTATTTTTCAGAGATTTCTAGCTTTCTACAAACTACATTAGCATACGTCACAGTTGACCATGCTTGTTCTTTCCATAGTTGGGCTAATGTAATCCAAAACTGCTGAGCATAAAGACATTCCATATAAAAATGCTCCATAGTTCCTAAAACTGTTATACATCCATTTCTAGGACAACATCTTTCATTTATGCTTTTGTGATTGGAATTATTATTTACTCTTAGTTGACCATGACAGCTAAGCCAGACAATGTCCCACATTTTGGGGAGGTTCTTTTATACTTTAAATATTCACCATTTCTTTTCTTTTATGTTATTTTCTGTTAGTGGAATTCCTTTGTATATCACTTCTTCCTTAAAATTCTTCTCCATTATATTATTGTGCACTATTTCTCTAGATGTATTCTTCAATTGCACAAACTCTATATTCCAAGCTCTTAGCTTTTCAATTAAAGCATATGCATAACTTGGGGTTGTATGTATTTTGTTAAGTTTCTTTATATCATCATCACAATAAGTTATTAGTGGAGCCATCCAGCTATGCATCCAATAGCTCCACTTTTTTTGTTCATTATGTGTATATCGAGAAACATTCCAATGTATAAACAGACTGAAAAAGAAAACTATGGCGTTTATAAGATTTAAACCTCCTTGTTTAGTTTTCAGATACAGTATATTTCTTTTAACAGGATTCAATCTACTACCCCATATAATTTGAAAAATATTGCTCAATATTTTTACTTCCAAACTTTCGGGTAAGGGGTAAACTATGCCTATATAAGTAAATTAAAGCACTATAAAAGTTTTGATTATAGCAATGTTCTTTTTCATTTGTTGCCAGTGTTTCCATGCCTGCACCTTTTTTCACAAATTTTTAATTTCTCTTCCCAATTTAAAGTAACTAGATTCACTCTCCCATATGTAACACCTAATATTTTGATAGGCACACTAGAAACTTCTATACCCCCTATATTAGTAATCAGTTCCACTTCTGGGTTTATAGCATAACCTCTACACATATTAATGTTAATTTTTGTCCCTGAAACAGGTGAAAAAGATAGGATGAAATTCAAAGCAATAAGTCCTGACAAGAGACCCATGACAAATAAACAGATATCATCTGCATGTGCTGTTACATGTGGTGTCATCTTCATTGCACAAATCTTTAATTCTAGGATGATCGGATATACTTTGTAAAATGGGGTCAATACACAATACTGTACAAATAGTAATGGACTTAGGGGGACATCCTTGTCTAACCCCTTATTTTAATCTTAATCTTTGAATCTAAGTGTCCATTGATAATGGGGATAATATTAGCTTTGCTGTATAGTTTCCATATTCAATTACCAAATTGTATTGATATGCCATAATGTTTAAGAACTTCAAAAAGGTAGTCATGAGTTACACTATCAAATGGCTTTTCTTGGTCTACTGACAAAATATATCCAGTTTCTTTTCCTTGTTTTCCTAATTCTACTAACTCCCCTGACAAGTATTAGGTTATCATATATGTTTCTCCCTAGAATAGAGCAGGTCTGATACTGAGAAGTAAGGCATTGAGCTATGTGTGCTAGTTTGGCACGTACAGTTTTCACTAATAGTTTTATATCTGAGTTCATAAGACTTAGTGGTCTCCAATTTCTAAAATCTTGCATATCTCCTTTTTTGTACAAAACTATTTGTATAGCTTCCCCAAATGAGTCCATTGGGTTTCCCTCTTTTAATATCTAGTTAAAACCAACTTGTAGTATTTCCACTAATTGAGAGTTGTATTTCTTATAAAATTCAAAGGTAAGGCCATCCGGGGCAGGGGCTGTGTTATTTCTTAATTTTTTTTAATGCAATACTAATTTTCTCTTTAGTAATGGGACACATTAATGTGTCTAATTCTTCTTTAGGAACAGAAGGAATATCTAATTTGCTCAATAGTACCGTTGCAGATTTTTTTGAATCTGATGTACCAGACATTTGTATTAAGTACTGCTTTACAGTATATAAAATATCATTTTTTGTGTTAACTATTGTAACATCATTAGTTTTCAAAATATTAATATTTCTTAGATGACCTCTCTCTTTGCATTCTCAAACACATTACCTTTACCTAATTTCCCTTTGGTACCACTTTGAGGTTCCATTAATAAAGATTTTTCTGTGTTGTATTGTAATTCAACCATTTGTTCCTTTATTTTGGTCAATTGGTCTTGATATTGTCCTTGCCCTAAGTATGATAATGTTAACAATTTTGTCAAATGGGCTCTTAGTGCTAGATATTCTTTATATTCTGATTTTCTTTTTAATTTTGCCTGCCTCTTTTTTGAATAAACATCTCAAATCTGTTTCAGTAACTTCCCACCAAGTACTCAGATCATCATATAGGCTTGCAATGGATTGTCTAGCTAACAAAAGATCATTTACTTTAGCAGTTATTGTGGAGTTTTCAAGTATAGAATGATTCACTCTCCACTGTTCTTTCCCAATTTATGGAACTGGATATCCAAAACTCCCTCCTACTAAAATGTGATCTGTAGTTTTAGTTGGGGTTAAAATAATTTATTGAATTACAAAATGTCAAAAAATCTATCCTGGTAGCTTGGTTATTTTTGTAATAAGTAAATCCTTTTGACTTATGTTTCTCTTTGTAGGCATCTTTCAATCCTGTATCTTTTACCATTTTATTCAGAAAATTGGAATTACAAAACTTTTTAGAGGTACTGGCTCCTCTAGCACTATTTGTTAACCCACAATTAAAATCTTCCCCAAAACATAGCTTTCTGGAAGTGTATACAAAATGCTGAATTTGTTTAATTATTTCAGCTCTCTCTTTTTTGTCTGTGGAGCATGTATGTTTATAAATCTAGAATATTCTTCTTGAAAAGTCATATCTAACATCATTGCTCTCCTTGGTACAATGTCTACTAATTTGCTTATTAAGAAGTCAGTACCTCTAAAAAGAATTCCCATTCCATCACACCTATCTTCCCCAAAGGACCAAAATGAAGATCCCCAGCACCATCGTTTTTGTGCTTGAATAATATCTGTGGTCATATTCATCCTTGTCTCTTGTCCAAGAGATATATCATAACTGAGGTCTTTAAGAATGGAAAAAGTCAAACTCTGCCTCTACATCTTTGATGCTATTTACATTCAAAATGGCTACTTCCAATACTGCAGCCATCAGTTGATATTAATGTTAAGATTACAATCCCATTAATTAGGGCTTGTTTTCCATTTTATCACTACTTCTTGTACTCATACTAGATTTAATTTTCTGTTTCTGAGATGTTCTTATGAATGCTGATTCTTTTTCGGTGTCTGATGACACTGGATGCTGTGATGATTGTATTGAAGAAGCTTCTGATTCTATGCTATCATCAGATTCTCCCATCTGATTCTAAAATTTTGCATTTGTTTGCTAAATGTATCTGCATAGATTCTGGGTCTGGACAAGACATTTTAATGTAGGTTGTTATCTTCTTAGTGTTCTTTTTCTGGTAATGAGCGTCATGTCAGGAGAGGCATAATTTTTTTCTCTATTTGCCTGTGTGCTGCTGTGGTGACTTCAGGGTATTTTTCTGCAGTTTCAGATTGAGTTAACATGGCTTCCTCTGTTGAAACTTCATCAGTGGTTTGAATCTGCAGTTCTTTTGGATGGGGTTGTACTACTGCCATTTCCTCCCCGTGGTTGCTGTTTCTGCTACAGTATCCGAGTCTATTGTCTGTTCCAGTCTCATTACTGCCTCCTGCTGCTTTCTTTGTATTGAAGCTTTCTGGCCGATAGTTAGAATAGTTTCTTGAAGAAGGTGTATCATCCTGGCTATGTGTAGCCCATTTACATTTACAAAAAGAGTGTCCAACGTTCTCACATAAATCACATCTAAATTCATTGGTTCAGTGAGTACTTACATACCCACATTCCAAAATAAGATTACATCTAAATTTATCACAGGCATTGCTGAAATGACTGTCTGACCCATACTTAAAGCATGTTTTAGGCTGTCCAGGGTAAAAATACTGCCCTCTGTCTCATCCTGAAAACAGACACATGGTAAATGTTGCAGTCATATGTCTTAGTTTTACTTTAAATTTCCAATTCTTTGTCCAGATTTGTTCTTTGTCCAAAATCAGTTCTGTCTCTAAAAAGATAGATGTCACACCTTTGAGCTAATCGATATTTGACATCATAAATATTCACACCTTCATTTCTGAGAATAATTGTGACTGTTCTGATAGCAAGTTTGGTTAGTGGAATAGCCTGAAAAGGTGACAAGAGTGATGAGTTTTTCATAATATTATATCGTGTCCAAAATTGATCTAAATTTGCCAGAGTTTTAAAACTTATATAAATCAATCAATCAATCAAATCTTTATTTATCCAGGCAATCACCATTGAACAAGCTCATTTACAAGGTGGACCTGCTGTTGGCAGGGAAAATTGTACAATTACATATAAATATACATAATACAAAAGGAACAACATGTTTACAATACTGATAGGAGCAGAGTATTTACATTCCAGGTCACATGTACAAGAAAGATCTACATAACACAACTCTAACATATATATATATATATATATATATATATATATATATATATATATATATATATATATATATACACAGTTCCCACAGGAGCAGGATGTGTATGGATGTCATATACAAACCATAGAAGAAAAAAGAAAGATTATTTATATTCCTGTCCAGCAGAAACACGTTACAGGCCTGGATGGACATTCCTAAGCTATGGAAGTGCACATAATAGTATGTAAGGCTTAGGTTAATGCAGCAGAAGGGGGGGTGAATAAGAGGGATGCAGAGGGTGCTAAGGGCAAGTGGGGCAGAGGAGGGGGAGTAGTAGTGGTAAAGGCTGCTTTGGATAAGCAGCTGGGACTAGTGTTGATGAAGACAGGAACAACAGTCAAGCTGCTAGGAGCAATAGAAGCAATTACAGATTTCAGCAAATGTTTTGTCATAGAGGGTCTTAAAGAAGGCAGGACTGACAGGGGAGCTAAGTCTCAATGATTTTTGTATCTTATTCCAGAGAGTAGGCAGGGCATAGCTTATGGTGACCCTTCCAAAGCGAGTGTTGGCTCTTGGGACTTTCAAAGAAATCTGTGAGTGACTTCTTAGGACTAAGGGGGAGACAGTCAACAACGTATTGTGGGAGTTTGTTGGTAAGGGCTCGGAACGTCCATAGGGCTGCATTTCTATATCACCTGTATTGAAAGGAGGGCCACCCTATGGCTGCATATAAAGAGCAGTGATGTGTGGAGTACGGGAGGCCAGTTATAAATCTCAGTGTTCTATGATATAATAGATCCAGTTTTGCAAGATATGAGGCAGGGCAATGGCCATAAATGAAGTTGGCATAGTCAATTAATGAAAGGAACATAGATTGGACAAGCTGTCTTTTTGCATCTGTGGTCAAGAGGTGTTTAATTCTGGAAAAAAGACCAAGTCTCTGCCTCAGTTTTTTCAGCAGTTCTTCTGTGTGTTCCACAAAAGAAAGTTTGTTGTCTAGCCAAATACCAAGGTATTTGAATTTAGTCACAAATTCAAGATTTTCTCCTAATAAAGTAGAGATTGATGGCAATGGACTAGCAACAGCAGAGTAAGCCCCTTGGCCTGATGGTGAGAAAAAAATGGCCTTGGTTTTTTCTGCATTTAGCAGTAACTTTTTGCTAAGGAGCTTGTACTGCAGAGTATTAAAGTCAGCTTGTAACTCAGCGCAGGCAGCTTCAGGAGATTCCTGGCTTAAGTAGAGCACTGTGTCATCAGCAAACAAGTGAATACTGGAATCCTTGATGCCTACGTTCAAGCTGTTGCTATAAATGGTAAACAGTAATGGACTCAGTATGGAGCCCTGGGGAACACCTCTTTTTATCGGTTTAAGTGGAGAAAGCTCTCCATCAGCCTTAATTTGTTGTTGTCTATCAGAAAGTAGTCTTGGAACCATCCCAGTGAGGTTGAGCCAATGCCTATAGTTTTTAAGGTGGAGAGGAGCAGGCAGTGGTCGACCGTGTTGAAAGCCTTACTGAGGTCCAGAAACATGGCACAAACAAATTTTTTGTTATCTAGGTCCCATTGCCAATCATTAGTAACTTTTTCCAGTGCCGTAATTGTACTATGCTTATCTCTATGTTTATAAATCTAGAATATTCTTCTTGAAAAGTCATATCTAACATCATTGCTCTCCTTGGTACAATGTCTACTGGCTTGAGTAGTCTAGCATTGTCTAAGAAAGATCTCAGCTGCTTATCCACAATTTTTTCCAGAAGTTTTGAAAGTATGGGTAGAAGGGAGATTGGTCTATAGTTATTTAGGTCACAGGGGTTCCCTGCTTTAAACAGGGGAATGACACGAGCAGTTTTCCATTCCTTGGGGATGGAGCCTTGTGCTAGGGACAGATTGAATAGGTGTGTTATAGGTGTAGCAAGTATATGGTATGCTATTTTCAAGAAATATGGGTTGAAGGAGTCAGCCCCAGCACTTTTTTTAGTATCTAGTCATAGAAGAAGATCTTCAACTTCTTTTATGGTGGTAGGTGAAAAGGAGAAGTCCATGTTATTGCTACTTGGTTCTGGAGGCTGGGTGTTGGTCTGAGGAAGAAGGCTACTTAGAGGTGCATTATCAAATGCCAGGCCAGCAGTGGCAAAATGATTGTTGAAAGCCTGCAGTATCTCTAATTTATCGTTAATGATAATATTATCAGTGGTAATTTTGGAAGAGCACTTCCTGGAGAGTGGCCAGATAGCTCTTTTATGGCGGACCAGAACTTGGTAGGGCAATTTGACGCAGAGAGTAGCTCGGTTTGATAAAAGTTGGCTTTGGCCACTCTGACCAACTTAGTACAGGCATTTCTAGATGCCCTGAAGAGACACCAGTCTGCATTGGCATGAGACTTATGAGCCTTTTTCCAGAGGTAATCTCTTTTGAGTAAGGCATCCTTCAGATCCGGTGAGAACCAACGAAAGGTTCTGGCTTTTATTCGTGCTTTAACCAGGGGAGCCTGGCTGTTTAGGGTGCTGGATATGATTTCATGGAGAACATCATAGGCATCGCTCACTGACTTAGCCAGGTAGAAACTCTGCCATAACAAAGAGTTTTTTAGATCATTGAAGTATGCAATAGGATCAAAGTTCCATCTGGATCTTCTAGTGGAAAACTTTGATGTAGATGGAGGTTTGATAACAGTTGTTATGCCACCAATAAAGCAGTGGTCACTAACGTCTGCTAAGAGGATACCAGCATGGGAACAGGAATGAGGTCTGTTAACAAGCAGAACATCCAAAACGGTGCTTCTCATTGGATTTTTTTTTGTTGATGGGAGTAGGCTCAGTAATAAGTTGAGTAAGCCCATGAGAGTCGCAGTATTGTTTCAGGGGTAACGAGACCTTAGTCAGTCAATCATAGTTAAGGTCACCTAGTATGATTGTTTCCATTGGGGTAGTATCCAGGTGGGATGACAGATGTGTCAGAAGTTGTAGTCCTGCTGCTGGAGGTCTATAGCAGCCTATGATGCAGAACGCCACTGATGGGGAAAGCTAGACTTTAAGAGACAGGCATTCAAATCCACAGGCAATGGAGGTAGTATCTGATATAGATATGGAGAATTTGTTTTTAACATAAATGGCTACTCCTCCACCCCTGGTCTGCCTGTCGGTTCTGAAGAGGAGGTAGTTAGGGATGTTTATCTCTCTGTCTAGGGTGAACGCCCGGAGCCATGTTTCCGAAAGCACGAGTACGGCTGGTGCAGAATGAATAATCCAAGCCTGGACTGAATCGAGCTTCTTTAAAAGACTACACACATTAGCATGCAAGAAGCTAATTTCTTTCAAAGTTGTGAGTTCAAATGGAGATGAGAGCACTTTCGTAGGGCCAGGGTTAAGTTCAACGTCACCTGAGCATAGGAGTAGAAAGAGCGCAATTTTCCTCAGGGCAGCAAGGAGAAGTTTAAAGGCACTAGTCTTTCTACATCTGGTGTAGGTTTGAGTATAAAAAATAGCATTGCCATGGGTGTGTATTAAGGCATCAATGTCTGCAGAGAAGTAATGCATGGAGTTTTTAAGGAGAGTTCTCCCTATGTTTATCCTATCTGGTGGAGTTTTCAATCTGCCTCTTTGTACCAGTCTCACCACATTTCTTCTCCTTGCTGGGGCAGGTGTATTAGAAAATAGCTCAGCTGTCCTAAAATGTTTCTATTTTTGTACTGACTCTTATTTTTGATCCCAAACTCTTGGTTTTTGACTAAGTTGGTTTGTAGCAACAGTTTCTTGGTCATCTCTGTCTCCCCAACTCACACCTGTGCTAGTTCCTTCATCAGCTGATACATGCTCAGTTACTGTCTCTGCTCTTGATTCCATGAAAACTTATCACCATTTGTGGGGTTTGAAATTGCTTTGTTTAAATCTAGTTCATTTTGAGCATCCTTATCTGGTAGCTCTTGTGATCTTATAAGATCATCACTCATATACAGCTGTTCTTCATTGTCAGATGTACTTTGTTCATTTTCCAGTGTTTGGTCAGTGATGGAACTCCCACCTTTGTCTAAGTGAACAGTAATTTCACAAGGCTCCATTGTTTTAATTGGGGGTGGGGTGGGGGTGTTAGCACCATTAGCACTAAACAGTTTTTCAGTAACAATATTTTTTTCTCTGTATATTAAAACTGCAGATTCTTTCTGTGGTATAATCTCTTTAAAGCACTTTGAAGTAGAAAGGGTTACCTGAGGTTGTTTATCATCCAGCAAAACTGTACAAACCTCTTCAATGTGAACAGGCTCTTCATTCCAGTTTAGGAACCATTGTCCCACTGAGTTTTGATACCAGCCCATTCCCCTAGAGTACCATTTCAGGTGACCAGTGTTTGGGAGGATATTCCATTGTTGGTGTGCATTTTTTCCTGAACCTTACACCAAAAGATTTTCTCTTTCCTAATTTATGTCTTAAGGGAATGTGTTTTCCTTACCCTTTCAACTTGTTCAATGTGTCTGAGTCCGGTTTTGAAGCCTGAATACTGCACTGTGGCTGTGCAGGATATTCAAGGTGTGAACTCTTCTGCAACAGCTCTGTTTGCAGGTTGCTATCACTGCTTCTGTCTTTCAACTGATTTGCTCCTGTTTCATTCAAGTTTTCATCAATTTCATCTTTGTTGTTTTCTGACTCGCTGATAATATTAGCTGCATTACTTTCAGGTGCTTATAGAGGTTTTGTGGTTGGCTGCTCCTTTGATGCTGTTACATCAGCTATTTTGGCAGAAGCCAGTAAATTGTTAGTATTATTTCATTTCATTTTTATTTTTTATACTTGTTGGCAAGATGAGCAAATTACCCATTTTCACAAGCAGCAGGTTTTACACAAAAAACATATTGTTAGAACATATTATATAAACAAAATACAAAATGTGTATACTATATAGACAAAATACAAAGGGTGGGATATTCAGACTGTGCCAGGCAGTGGTGCAAGCCTGGGCGCAGCACAACTGGGATGTGCCAGGGCAATCACAGGGTGATATTCAATGGTGTTGCACCATGGCTCAGCACCATAGAATATTGCTCTGTGGCCACCCGTATTGTGCAAGGTGCAGTGGCACTGCACCAGCGCAAGTGGCCAGAGACTGGCAGGGGGATGCGCTAGCTCAAGTGCCATTGTGCTAGGCGCATCAACCGCGATATTCCAAGGTGCACATGCAAATGGAGCCATAATGCATGCAAGGTGCAAATGGGGCCATTTGCATGTCATTATGGCCCCATTTGCATGCAGGTGCACCCATCCCCGTCGACTTGCACCTGGTGCCCTGCCAGGCTGCAGCCATCGGGGACCAATGCCCCCTACACAAGTGGCAAAGTGCCGCACTGCCTGATCGAGGGAAAATGTATAACAATAAAATGTCCCATATCCCTGATGGTCCAGTGGACCACTGGCAGCCTGATCATGGACATATGTATGAAAATAAAATGTCCTAAATCCCTGGTGGTCCAGTGGACCACTGATAGCCCGATCATGGGCATATGTATGATAATAAAACATCCTATATCACTGTTGGTCCAGTGGACCACTCACAGCTCGATCACAGGCAGAAGTCTAAAGAAAGATTAAATCCCATCCCTGGTGGTCCAGCGGCACCTCCCACCGTCCCACTGAACCCCACCACCCTCACTCCCGGGTCAGCAGGTGGTAGCTCCCCACCTGCAAGCCGCCAGCCCGCCGACTGACCGCGCATAGTACAGCTGTACGCCCATTGGTCCACAGCGGGTCATCAGGCATGCAGACCATTATAGTTGATAGTCCAGATATGTGAATGGATCTATCACATATCTGACTGTAGACAGTTATTTGTGACGCCCATTGGCCCACGCCAGGACCAATGGGCGAAATTGTACTGTACGAGTCAGTCAGAGGGCGGCTTGGCAGCTTGTGGGAGTAGCACCCACCGCTGACCGGGGAAGCGTGAAGGGCTATGGGAGGGTGGAGAGGGGGAACGCTGGACCACCAGGGATGGGATTTAATTTTTCAGACTTCGCCCGTGATCAGGCTGCGAGCGGTCCACTGGACCACGAGGGATATGGATGTTTATTATTATACATATGCTGCAAGGACATGGGGGCCACCCGACGGAGGGTGCCACCAGAGTTTGTAGGCCACCCACAGCTGGCAGCTGCTATGCTGCACCTTGCAATATGGCAGCTCACCTGTGGGTGGCTGGCTGTTGCTCCTTTATTTTTTGGAACAACTGTATGCAGCGCATGTAGGGGTTGCTCCTGCATGGGCTCCACACATCCCGGGCTGAATATCGGGATGTGTGGGGGTATGCATATGCACCCCCCCACTTGTGCTGCATACATTACTGATGTGCCCTGGCGCATCGGGATTTGTGGCATGCACTTTTCTCTTTTGAATATCATGCTGGGGTGCATCAGTGGGTTACACATGGTGCAACTGTATTGCGCCATGCGCAACCCTTCTGAATATCCCACACAAAATGTACAGACATATAAAAATCAATATCTATTGGAAACAAGTACAATCAGTAGGATAATCAAGCCATTGTGCAAGCTTATACTTAAAAGACCTAACAGTTCTACAATTGTTTACTACAGAGGGGATACTATTAAAGAATGTTATTGGCCTATAAATCACAAATCTTTGACCCTGCAATACGGCAGCTCACCTGTGGGTGGCTGGCTGTTGCTCCTTTATTTTTTGGAACAACTGTATGCATCTTCTTATGATAGAGGACTCTGAGCAAACCTTGGATCTGTGACCTAGTACCCAGGAGGTTTTGTGATCTAACAAAAAAGATTGAATTTGGGCAGGAAGAAAACCTTTAATTCCCTTAAAAACAAATGTATCCATTCTAATATTGATCCTATTTATTAGGGAAGGACAGTTTGCTTCCCTCAGTAGGTTGCAATGATGGGTTTTTGAGGGAAGACCAGTCATAAATCGAAGAATACTATGATAAGTTACTTGAAGTTTATAAAACAGTTTTTCACTGGTTCCTGAATAGACCATAAGCCCATAGTCAAAAGTACTAAGCAAAAAACTATGTGCTAATAATCTACAGGATTCTGGAATAAGAAAAGGCCTAACTCTAAATAACACTTCTAATCTTTGATTAACTTTTTAAATTATTTTATTAACATGGAGATCAAAAGAGCAGTGTTAGTCAAGAGTTACTTCCAAATAGTTGAAACTATCCACTAATTGCATCTTTTCCCCCTTAAGATCAATGACAGAGACATTAATATCGCTAACTGTCCGTAGATCAGTAAATACGATTGCTTTTGTTTCCCTGAATTTGCTATTTATTAGCAATCATGCTTTTTATTTCAATCATTTTCCCACTCTTTAGGGATAGTCTTTCTTTCTCTTTTTGAAATGTTGCTTCTTCCTCTTCCAACAAAGATAATAAATGCTGTTTCTTGCTTTCTCATTCAGCTCTGAGACATTCTTCTTCTTCTTCTAAGCAGCAGCTCTCAGGTGAGCTTGTTGCTGCCATTTTCACACTTCTTCAAAGGTAGTGCATTTATCGCTTCTCGTTTTTTCCAGCAAAGACTTTATCCATGTTTTTTTTTAGTTGCTGTTTCTCCCTCCATCCCAGTTGGCCCACTATCCTGCTGTCAGCTCCCAGCCCCAGCCCCTGACCTTCAGCATTACTTCCCTTCTTATTCCACAGCTTACCCTCCATGTCAGGGTGGCAGGGAGCCCCCAGCTCTACCTGCCAGGACCAGATCTAGTTCAGGGAGGTGCCTTCTCAGGGGCAGTGCCTGTGAAGGGTGGCCTTCATCCAACTTGACTGGGACCACTTTCCATTTTTATGCAGAGGACAGTGTTCAGAGCCAACAATAGCTGAGCTGCATGTGCTTCTGCATGCAGCATGCCAGTCAGCTGCTCCGCCTCCAAGCACCACATTACAGGACATGGTGTGCCAACACCCAGCCTCCACTAGGTGTCAGACATGCACCATTCTCTGTTCCCCAGCCTCCCCAGGAGAGGAGAGCTGACTCTTGATCCTCTCCCTCCCCAGCCAATCCCTAATGACCCGCTTGCACCGTGAACATGGGTCCCTGGCATGGCAGGAGGTGAGGCATGATGCCTCAGTCCTCCATGCTCTGGACCAGCTCTTTATCCATGTCTTTAACAGTAGAAGCATCTTTGTTAATCTCTGTGGAAAAGGTAATGGGGAGAAGGATAGCTCCCCCATACCTGTAACAGTACCTCCATCTTCCTGCTGGGCAGCTATCTTGGCTAGACAGCGAGCGTCTCCTCCTACTGGAAGAGTAGGGGAATTTTATTGAAAAGGATTCCAAACAAATACTCTTTCAGTTACAATACTTGATCAAATAATGATCTGGTCAATCCATTCCTAGAATCATTATCCATACTTTTTACACTTAATGTCATACTAAGCATATCTCATTCCTCCTTACAACATTAAACCTGTTCTATTACAAAGTTTACTCAGTTTTTTGACTTTCTTGAGATGGTATTTTCTCAGTGTCTAATGTTTGTACTTGTTGTAACGTTATTATAATATTTCTATATAATTCACAATGCGATACCTGTCTTTGCTGTGTAACCCAAAGACACCATGATTGCCAGACAACTGCAAAAATCACCTGAAGAGTGTCTTCTATATACTTCTTCCATCCTCCTGCTAAAATACCTAATATCAACTCACTATATGTGATTTTTAAGGTGTACAGTTTCTTTCCATTCATTTGCTAGCAATTTCCCAAACTCCTTTATATAGACACATTCAAAAAACAAATGCTCTTGTGTTTCTAATATAGCTATACATGAGTCTCTTGAGCAATACCTGTCGTCAATTTGTTTGTGTTTATTATTTTTCCCACCAACCTCCCATGAAAACTGAGCTATAATGTGTCCCATATGAAGGCTGGTAATCTACTATTTATTAGCTGAGTCAGTACTATCTGTACCTTTGTGGAGGGACAGTGCGGGAAGGTTATTTCCTCTGTTCTTTCTTCCTGTAAAAGGAAATCATATAATGCTTTCCTATCCAATCTTTGTATGTGTGTAATTGTAACTCCCCCACACTGATGGCTTTCTTTATCTGTTCTGTAGTATTGCTATCAATCTTACCTTTCGCTTACTCCAAATTTCGATACATAGACTGAGTCATGCTAAAACTAATGGTTTCCATATTCTGTCTCCTTGTCTTAAGGCAATACCTAAATTATAATTCATGAAGATACTACAAAAAAAATAAAAATTAAAACTACTGGATTGCCCTATTTACTTCTCCATCTTTAATAGCTCTATACGTAATTTGCCTTTTTATTGGATTTAACCTGCTTACTCCGAAGACTTGAAAAAACATACTAAATATTGTGGTAAACAAGTTCTGTGGGGGAGGGAAAACATAACTAATAAATAACAATACTAATATCAATAATGTTTTTATCAGCTGTACTCTTTTCTTTTTTGATATTTGTTGTCCTTTCCATCGTGACGTGATCATATTTGCATGTTGTAGATAAATTTCCCAATTCCTTGTGCCCACACCACCTCTACCAAATATAACCCCCTTAATCTTAACCATATCAACTTTTATTTTAACCTGTGCAATTTCCCTTCCCTCTGGTGTTGGGGTTGTGCCCAATGGGACTCCCATGCATTTATCATAATTTATGCAGGACCCTGACATTCTAGTGAATTTCTCGAATTGTGTCACCAAAGGCATCTCAGAAGTGTCTAGTGCTAAAATTAACACCACATCATCTGAATGAGCTAGTAGTTTGACTGGTGAATGTCCCACTAATGGTGTTATACCTTTTTCCTGTCCTTTCTATCAATGTTCCTTAAAAATATATCCAAACTAAAGACATATAGCAGAGGGCTTAAGGGACATTCCTGACATACCCCTCTCAGACCTGTATTTCTTTCCCTATGCATCAATTCACATTAGGCTTTAATTTTGCATTACCATATAAGCTCTATATCCACTGGACAAAAACATCTGGTATATCATAGGTGCGCAATGCAAAAAAACAAATAAATATGTGCTATTCTGTCAAACACCTTTTCCTGATCTAAACTTATTACATAACCTGTCAAGCCCTCTCCCTGCCCCCTTTGAAATAGTTCCCTCAGCATAATTAAATTATCCTGAATTTTCCTATTTAAAATGGCACATGCTTGGTAGGGACTAATCAACTGCTCTGCTACTTTTGTCAATCTTTTCAGTAATATTTTAGTCAGAATTTTGAAATCTGCATTTAACAACAAACTTTAACGACCTCCAGTTCTTGAGATCTTCTTTTTCCCAAACCATTATTAATGTTGCTTGGGTCATAGTATTTGGCAACTGTTTATTCCCCCAATATATAATTATATAATTGAGCTAATACCAGGTGTAAATTTGGTTTTAAACATTTTATAGAGTTCTGACCCTGTACCATCTGTACCTGGAGTAGTGGCATTTTGTAAGGATGCAATTGCCTCTTCCATTTCCTTTCCTGTAATCTTATTTATCAGTTCAACAGAGTCTTGCTTTGTTACCTCTGGTAAATTCAATTGAGAAAAATAAGTTGAATCCTTTTCTGTTTCCACTGACTGCCCAAACTGTTGTTCTACTAAGCACAACATCCTTACTGGGTTGGATTCCATAAGGCCTTCCTCTGTTTTAATTTACCTAAATATTCTGTGTTCTGTCTGCTCCTTGCATTCTTAAAAGGGACATACTGTAAGTCTGTTTTTTTATTTTGTATCCCAAATCTTAGCTCTTACTCTAGTGTTTTTGCCCTGTTATACTGCATCTTTGACATTTATTTCTTCAGTGCTTTGATTTGTGGGTTGTAGTTAATTCTTTCAGTTTCTGATTTTGAAATTAAGTTCAGTAATTGTCCCCTTAAACTCAAATATTTCCAATACTCCCCTCTAATCTTATTCCCTGATATGGCTTGAAACAAATCCTTCCAGTCATGTTTGGTATCCGACCACCACTGTAAGATATCATCATACATGCCTAACACTGATAACTTAACTGCCCATTGTAACTGGATAATAAGTTACCTTTTTAGGTTTTTGGTGGAATGGCACAAAAGGAGGAGACAACAGAAAAGTGGTGCTCATGTAATAAATGGAATTTATTACAAATTAGCAGTATAGGCTTACTACCATAACAGTGTGATTACTGGGAGAATGCCAGTTTTTTTCTTACCTAGGCAATGCAGTCTCTCTTCTCAGAAAAGCTATGTGTTACAAAGGGTCTTATACCCTGATAATAACTATGGCAAAAGCTAAAGAAGATACATAAAAAGTATATATTTGGATAAAAACAGGTGGTCTGAGTAACCATCCTAATTAGTGTAAAACTTGCATAGCTTGCAGGAGATAA
Organism: Neoceratodus forsteri; assembly: GCA_016271365.2. Classification (NCBI taxonomy): domain Eukaryota; kingdom Metazoa; phylum Chordata; order Ceratodontiformes; family Ceratodontidae; genus Neoceratodus; species Neoceratodus forsteri. The sequence goes on along the minus strand of JADMNL010000024.1, from coordinate 310,394,166 downwards.
CAAACAATCAACCTCTACAGTACAAGGTCCTTTGTAGTGATGTACAATTACTAAAGATGGCATTGTTACCTTAATATACAAGTACAGTGAACATAGAGTAAAAAGCATTCCTCTTGGCTAGAATATATTAGTAAAACATAATAAGTAAGCAATAATACCCAACAGGGTGGGCGGTATTGTGCTATACCGGACCGCCCAGGGGCGTAATGAGGCCCGACACCCTGCAGGGGGAAGGCCTCAAACAACTGGTACAGCAACCCACAAGAGACAGGGCTATCCTAGATCTAGTACTGACTAACAAAGAAGGGATCACAGATCTCCAGGTAGAAGGTCACCTGGGGGCCAGTGACCATCACATGGTATGGTTCAATTTGGCTACTACATCTAAATCATCCCATTCCAAGGCAAAATATGGGACTTCAGAGGAGCTGACTTTGATAAGATGGCCAACAGAGTTAAGCTAGCCCTAGCAAAAGAAACACAGGTGAGGAGGTACAGGCAAAGTGGGCAAGCATTAAGGATACAATACTTGAAGCAACATCCCATTGTGTTAGACAGAAAAGGAAGTACAAAGAAGAAGGAAACCACTTTGGTTCTCAAATATAGTAGCAGAAAAGGTCAGAGCCAAAAGGCTGGCCTTCAGAAAATATAAGGGAACACAGCGGATGAAGATAGGGAGGCATACCAAACTGCCCTAAGGGAAGCAGGGAAGGCAGTAGGGCAGGCAAAGTCCCAAACTGAGGAAACACTAGCACGAACAGTAAAAGAAGGTGACAAGACTTTCTATAGATACATTAGTGAAAGGAGAAAGTCCAGAGGGGGTATTGCTAAGCTTAATGGAGAAAAGGGAGCATGTGAGGAGGAGGACCCTGTAAAGGCATCTATCCTAAATAGATACTTTGCTCAGTATTTACTGAAGAGAAGGTAGGGCAGGGCCCACAGCTCAGCATCATGGACACAGGGGAGGGAGGTGATACTACCCTTCACAAAAGAAAGGGTCCTACAAGAGCTTGCTAAGCTCAGGGTGGATAAGGCAATGGGACCTGATGGCATACATCCCAGGGTACTTAAGGAGCTAAAGGAGGAACTAGCAGAGCCATTAGCAGAATTGTTTAGTGAGTCTCTGAGCACAGGAGAGGTCCCAGAAGACTGGAGAAAGGCTCATGTGATCCCACTCCACAAGAGTGGTAGCAGGAGGAGGCGGGAACTACAGACCGGTCAGTCTTACCTCAGTAGTGGGCAAGATTATGGAGGCACCTTAAGGAAAGGATAGTGCAACACCTGGAATCCATAGGGCACAGGATCCAAGACAGCATGGGTTTACAAAGGAAGGTCCTGTCAAACTAATCTCATAGATTTCTTTGACTGGGTAACCAGAGTGGTGGACCAAGGGAGCAGTTGATGTCGCCTACCTTGACTTCAGCAAAGCTTTTGACACTGTTCCACATAGAAGATTGATAAATAAGCTAGGTAGGCTCGGGTGGGTCAGAAGTTGGTCAACTGGGTGGCAAACTGGTTGATCAAGCAGAAAACAGAGAGTGGTGGTAAATGGTATACAGTCAGAAGAGATGCAAGTCACAAGTGGGTACTTAGGATCAGTCCTGGGGCCAGTCCTATTCAACATCTTCATTAGTGACCCCGAGATGGACTAGAGGGTAGGTTTGTCTGTTTGCAGATGACACCAAGATCTGCAACAGAGTAGATGATCCAGATGGGGTGGGCAGAATGAGAAGAGATCTGGATAAACTAGCAGAATGGTCAGAAGAGTGGCAACTGGGATTTAATGCAAAGAAGTGCAAAATCATGCACATAGGGAAGAGAAACCCGAAGCCACTTATAGGCTGGGAGGAGTTGCTAGCAGTCACAAAGGAAGAAAGAGACTTGGGCATCATCATCACTGATGACCTAAAATCATCCAAGCAGACCTCTAAAGCAGTAGGTAAGGCTAGGGGGTGTTAGGGTGTATTAGTAGGGTATCACAGTCGAAGAGGAGGTAATAACCTCTGTACAAGACATTGGTTAGGCCCCATCTGGAGTACTGCGGCAGTATTGGAGGCCACACCTTCACAAGGACATTAACCAAATTGAGGCAGTCCAGAGAAGGGCAACTAAAATGGTGCAGGGACTGCATCAGAAGACATATAAGGACAGATTAACGGAGCTCAATATGATACCCTTGAGCAAAGGAGGAGAGAGGTGATATGATCGAGACATTTAAACACCTTAAGGGCATAAACAAGGTGAAAGAGTCTAACATGTTTAAATATAAGAAAAATAGCAGGACAAGAGGACACAGCATGAGATTAGAGGAGGCCGATTAAGGGGAATGTGAGGAAATTCTTTTCACAGAAAGGGTGGTAGATGCATGGAATGGCTTACCACAAGAAGTGGTGGCTATGAATACAGTGCAGGGCTTCAAACAGGCATGGGATAGGCATAAGGGAGCAATACAAATGACTATGAATAGATAGGTCACTGACAGAGCAAAGGCCGATGGTACATTTATAAGGTAGAAAAAGAAATGGGCAGACTGGATGGGCCTTGCGGTCCTTATCTGCCGTCAACTTCTATGTTTCTATGTTTCTATGTTTCTGTTTCTATGTTGTCTGAAGACATTTTTCTGCAGTATCTTTTCCTTCCCTGCTCCTCTCACCCAACCCCAACATATCAGAAGTGGCACACATTAAAATAATAAAATGTTAATGGTTTGGGGGCTGTTTCAGTTTGCTTCCTTATGTTTTTAAAACACAGTGAGAAGCACAGAGTTGGTCTGGAGACTCGGATACGCGGTCAGGAAACTGCCGGTTTGTGACGCTCAGAAGACAGAGCGGGCCGGTAGCAGGGTCACGGGTAGCTATTGGACCTGCCTGCTGACAAGCAAGCCTTCTGTGCTAAGGGCTGAAGAAACCGTGAGTTAAGTCTGGACAGAATAGGTCCTGGTACATTACGCTACTGATTTGCGACTAACTATGAAGTCCGCTGTAACTCGTTTTTTCTCAGACACAGTAGGTTAAACTGAATCGACTGAAATGCTGTTAACTTTTAACTGCTGCATGTCCTGGAGACAATGAAGTTTTTAAGGTTTCCAGGTCTGTCTCTGCCCCCGTGGCGCTAAAGTCTAGTTCAGTTGCTGACAGCTTGGTGATGTCTATTAAACCGCTTGGTCTCTCTCTCTTCGGCATGAGACACATCCCAGTCCAAACGGCTTTTAGGTCTCATAATAGAGGCATAGGCATGGGTACCATACAGAGGGGTGCTGGGGACCCTTCGATCATCAGTAACGCCCATCCTGCATGAGCGATGGTCGGGGTTCTCCCCCACGTCAATATATGTCAAACTGCAACCATAACATGTCGTCACAGCAGGCTATGGTCAGCAGTTTTGGACTTCCGTTGCCGTCATACCACGCCCCTACGTGAATGAGCAAGAGACTGCCTCAAAGCTGACGGTTTGATTTTCATTTGGGAGCAAATAGTCTGTGGAGATGGGGGCAAAGAGACTATTACAGAAAAGCCGACCTAGACGGCTTTAACATGCAATAAGATCTTTTTTTTTTTTTATTAAGACTAGATCGCTGGCATGTGGGATATTGCAGCGAGGACAAGTGGGACTGCTGGTGCTGTACAGGACAGACTGCCGTGAAGTCGCGGTCCCAAACAAAACAGAAATGATGACTGAGTATCGGGAATTTGTGAGGGTTTTGTTTGCAGTTTGTGATGTTGAGCTGTCTAGCTCAGTCGCTCACTTACCGAGCAGGGAAAATGCATGGCTGCAGGCAGGGTGAGCTGAGAGTAGCTTTTTGCCAGTAGCGCAGAGCACTGCTGGCTGGGCTAGCGCCTACTAATTTAAAAACACTTTTCTTCTATTGGCTGAAGCCTGCATTGAGTGGTAGATGTGTAGTATTTTAAAAAGGAGGCTGGTATTCACATGTGTGTTTGGGGGGGGGGTGATATTGGCCACAAAATTAACCCCTAACCAGTAGAAAAAAAAATGGTGTTAGTTTGAAACTTGAACATTCTAACTGGCCCCATGAGTTCAGTGATCAGGTCAGTTACCACTGGCACTTATTCTAATTCGGGGTCTGTTCTCAGATAGACCAGTGGTCTGGGTAGGGAACTAGCCAATCAGGAGACAGAGTTTTACTTACCCATTTTCTAAAACATAATAGAACACAGATCCTGACACTTATGCTTATATGATAAGTGTCTTTGCCCTAAGGTTAGCATATATACCTACATAGGTTGCTGCCCGTGAGGTGTGGATAACACCATATTGTCCTCCATTTTCTGTTAACATCTTCTTGCAATGGAAGTGAATCATTTCATTTCCATCCATTCTTTTTGCACCTTGGAATTTTCCCATCATATTTTTGTATGTACTAATTTATGTTCTGAAAATTCCCATACTTTTGTACTGACTCCCTGAATATGTAATGTTGAGAACAAGAGTACAAAATCTATTCTGGTAGAAATATTACCCCTGAAATATGTGTTCCCAGCAATAGGAAGTTTACTATGATATGCATCTACTAAGCTAGCTGCATGAATTATAGTTTTTAAGGCATTTGTGTTACAGAACAACTTTTCCATTTTCATACCTCTATCTTCCTGGACTAATTCACAATTAAAATCCCCACACCATATCACCTGCCTGGAAGTGTAGAGATAGGGTTGAATTCCTCTAAAAAGTTCCACTCTCTGTGTTTTAGTCTGGGGTGCATAGCTAGTAATCAATTTAAATATTTCTTGGTGATCTCCAATATCAAGCATCAATGCCCTACCTTGATGCAGTTCGACTAGTCTAGATACTTTTAAGTCTGAATTAGTAAATGGAATTCCTACTCCATCACAGACATCTTCTCCTATTGACCAGAAGGTGGCCCCTTTACGTCATTATTTCGATGACTGTGTTAATTCATGGTTGGTTTTTAATTTAATATCTTGGAGGCGTACAATATCATTATCCCTTCTTGTAGTGCAGTTTGCACCATCACCCTTTTTCTTTGACTTTCAATACTATTTACATTTAAAGTGGCGATAGATAAGGAGGCCATTTCAGTATAAATAGTGAGAAACTCTTAATAACTCTTAGGTGGTCTGAGATCTGGTTTTCCATCTTGTTCTCTTTGCTATGAAGATTCCATTTTCTCTTCCTCCATCTCTGATGCTGTGTCTTGTACTGAAGAGACCATGGATGTCTCTGAGTCCTCCTCCTCCTCACCTTCTGTATCCCCCCAATTGCTTCCTAAGTCCTAAAACAGAAAACATATTGCCTGATGCCCAAGAAGATTTTGTCTGCACAGTTCCCCTCCTTACCTCACATCTTTCTCCCTACTGGAACTTTTCCTTTTCTAGACCTCTTTTCCTTCCCATAACCTGGAAGAATTCTTCCTCCGGCAGTGTGGGGGGTGGGGGCATAAGGTTGATATTCAAACTAGGGCTTGTGACTTCTACTAGTGCTGTCCCAAATGGAGTTTCCATCCCTGTACTGGTACTGGGCTGTGTTGAATCCATTCTCTCTTCTGTTTCTTTCTGCAAACCCGTCTCATTTTCCATCTGAGGTGTAACCTCTTCAGCAACATTCTGTGTTGTTTGATCCATTTCTTCTCTTCCAATGGTCTCCATTCTGTTTTCTGAGGCTTGCCTGGCACCCAATTGTTGAGATCTTGTGATTAATCCTACATGTGAAGGACAATCTTCCCTGTTATGAGAAGCCCATTGGTACTTCCCATATGAATATCCTGTTTTTTCACACAAGTTACATTTGAATAAAGTAACGCATGTTGCAGATAAATGACCATATTCCAAACAGTGGGTATGCCTAGGTGTATCGCATGCATTACTAATATGTGTTCTTGCCCCACACTTATGATAAGATTTAGACTGACCCATGTAGAACAGAATACCTCTATCTCTCCCTAGGAAAAAAACTACTAGGGAGGTGTACAATCCCTTTGTTTGTAGTATATAGTTTTATTTTATCTTCCAACCACCATTCCATATTGGTTCACTATCTAGAATTGGTGTCAGTTTCCCCATTACTTCACATCTTTGCCTTAGCCAAAATAATATGTCTTCCACGTTAACACCTTCATTTTTAAACATGACTGTAATGGTTTTCACTGCTGGCTTTATGAGTGGTATAGCTGAAAAGGATATCAACAAAGGAGTATCCCTGAGTTGGTTGTACTGAGCACAACATCTATCTACACATGATATCAGTTTAAAACTAACATCAAAGTTAGAGTCTCCCAAGTGAACAAAAGCAAAATTCTCAGAAGAAAAAAAATCTCATAGAATTTTTTAGTAGGGATTATTCAATGTAAAGTCTATCTTGCAGCTCCTCTAGTCCGCCTTTACATACTGTATAGCCATAAGAGCATTCCTCCTTGAAGCCGGTTCACTCTTGTTCTGGAAAAGATCAGAAAGTCTGAATAAAGGCTGTAGCCAGGCTCTTTGTGCGGGGTCCTGTAAAACAGATTCTTTAAGGTCCAGTCTCACAGGACTCTTGTTCTGTCTAGATAGTATTTTCCACTCTCTGTTGTGTAGTAGTAACAATTTCCTCCTGTCCATCTTGTTGCTTTGTTTCTGCTCAGTACTGAAATCACCAGTGGTTTGTAAGTTATCTGCATTGTTTTTATCCTGTTTTATAGTTTCATAGTTTAAGTACAAGTCTTGAGGTTAATGACCTATGAGGACTCACCACTATATCAGTGGAAATGCCTGCATCTTTCACCCATAAAGCTATCAAGACTCCTTTTAAATTTATCTAGGAAACGATTATTTACCTGTCCTGTAAGTGTCCTTCTTTAGTCTGTGCAGTTTGACCTTCTGTTACCTCACCCATTTCACTCATTTCAGCATCACTCACTGTGTAATCAGTATAATCTATTGTACTGTCTTGTGGTACCACATTTTGTGTAACCGTTTCTTGCTGAATATTAGTATAACTTTGTACAATGGGGTCTGAGGGGAATGGAATCCACTCACCACTGTCTGAGCATTTATAACCTGCATTTTCCAAAGCCTTATTGGAGACCATTGTTCTGATTTAGAGTGCCCATCTTGTGCCTGTGCACAGGTTTGTTTGGTTCTGGTAACTCATTTTTTGTTTCTTTAGCTCCTGGTGCTTTTATATCCTCCATGAAAACCATTCGTCTTTCTGCTCCATGCTCCACAGAATGCTTCTGCATTCCAAGCATTTTTCTGCTTTGTTTGACACTGTCAGCTGCCTCTGCTGTGTTTGTCAATTTTGTGTCAAGAGGTTTACCCACACTGTCTGCTTGTTTTAGTTTATGAACATATGAAATTGCCAGCAAATGCAGGCCATAATGGTCTATCGAGTCGGCTTGAGTGCACAGCTAGTTATATCAAGTAGCTTCCCCCTACTCCTCCTAGAGTTGTATTCCCTCCCCCTCTCTCCCTCATGGTATCCCAACCCCCCAGTGTTCCATGTTGACCTCACTTTCTTCTTTACCCTCTCCCGACCCCTCTTAAAACTGGTCACTGTCCTTACTGCCACCACCTCCTCTGGCAATTTGTTCCACCCTTTCACCACCCTTTTAGTGAAGAAGTGCCTTTACATTACCCTCCTGAATCTGCCTTCCACCAATTTCAGGCCATAACCCCTTGTTGTATCCTCCTTCCTTACATTAAAGATGCCCTCAGTGATAGTCTTATTTATGCACTTTAGGTAATTGAAAGTCTCAATTGTATCTCCTTTCTCTCTCCTGTCTTCCAGAAAGTACATGTTCATCACTCTCAGTCTCTCCTTGTATGTTCTGTCCCCCATGCCCTGGATCAATTGGTTGCTCACCTCCAGTAGTTTGATATCTTTCTTAAGGTGGGGGCACCAGTGACCTGTACAGTGGAAGAATCACCTCCTCCATCCTAGAGGTGATTCCCCTGGCTATGCCACCCAGCATTCTGTTTGCTTTAGCTGCTGCCTTATGGCACTGTGCTGTGTGTTTCACATCACCCCTTGCCATAACCCCAGGTTCTTCTCCTCTTCCGATACTGTCACTGAACTCCCCCTAGCCAGTAACTGGCCTTTGGATTTTTGGCTCCCATGTGTATCACCTTACATTTTTTAAGCATTAAAACCCAAATTGCCAAATGCCAGACCATTTCTCCAGTTTTGTCAGGTCCTCCCTTAGATTCTGTCTCCCATCCTCAGTGTCCACCCTCCCACAGAGCTTAGTATTGTCTGCAAAAAGATAGACTTTGCTGGGTATTTTTAACTTTATTACCCTACTTTCCTGAACTCTTTTGGGAGTGGTCTCATGGTGTCTACCTTGATCGTGCCTGCCTGAAGCTCCCTCTCACTCCTCCAGGGATTGGACACTCCATCCTCTCCCAATGGCCACCCAGCCCTGTGGCTCTGAGTCCTCCTAGGTGGGACCACCAGATACTCCTCCTGGGAACTCTATCTAGAATCCAGCCAGGTGGTCCTGAGACAGAGGAGAGCAGAGGAATGAGAGGAGGAGCCTGACATTGGGCATGGTAGGCTGGCACCCCCGGACCCTCTGTCACCTATCAGAAGGCAGGAGGTTTTTCTGGTAGCTTGTGGTACACCCTTGCTCCCACCCACCAGGTGGAGCGTGAGAATGCAGTGAGGCCAGGAGACATCTGTCATGGCTCTGTGTCCCTCTAATCATGTCCTAAGTGGTGCAGTACCTCTGGTCTCCACCAGGGGCCACTTCAGTGCTGGGCAAACCCCTGGAGCCCCCTCCGAGAGAGAAGAGCAGTCCTCCAGATGCTCGACCCTCTCTTTCCCCTGCTGACCCCTGATGACCCGGCTTGTTCCCAAACCTGGGTCGCTGGCATAGCACGAGGTGTGGCATCCAGTGCCTCAACCCTCAGCACCACTGGACCGGCCGGCTGACAGACTTTGCTATTGAGCACCTCTGCTATGTCTCCAATAAATACATTGAACTATACAGGTCCCAGTACTGAGCTCTGTGGGACAACACTGGTCACAGTCTTAGGTTCAGACTGCTCACCCCCTACCACTACTCTCTGGTTCCTGTCCATCAGCCAGCTCTTTACCCACCCCAGCAATTCATCCCCAACCCCCAGGTCCCTCAGCTTACTGACCAACCTGTTATGGGGCACTGAGTCAAATGCCTTGCTGAAGTCCAGATAAAGTACATCCACTACCTGCCCTTTGTCCAAGGTCTTTGTAACTCACTTGAAGAAGTCCACCATGTTGGTTTAAGCCATAGGCATTCTCTTTCAAACTCAAACTTTTGCCTCTTCTTCTGCTAATATTTGCAAAATTATTTTTTTCTTTGTTATCAATACCTGCCCTAACTCCTGCTTGGCTTGTAGGAGTTCCATAGTACTGGATTCACCCAGTTCTTTTCCACTGTCCTCCAGGATCATTCCAAATTGTTCCATGGATTCTGCCAACCATATCTCCTCTCTCAGCAAACCTTGCTCTACAACCTCCATGCAGTCATCAGTAGTGAGTGAGGTTTGTCTCCCTACTGGCCCTCCAACCACTCCTCCGCCTGCTGCTGCTGCAGTGGCCATCTTGACTAACAGCCAACACTGCCGCAGGTCCACCTACTGCAAGAGCAGGGGAATTTTATTGAAAATACAAAACTATAACATCTAACAAATAAAATAAGGATTACAATCATCCATGTAAGTGTAAGTATAAGTAACAATAAAAAACAGGAGAAATTACCCCCCCCAGAATATCCCCAACTAATACTTAAATTTAAAGAAAAGGAAAATCTGAATACATTAGTGAATTCTAATATTCACATTCCTTCTACAATCCTTCTAATTCAACATACTATTCTCCTAAATATTTTACATTGGAAAATAATGTTCTCCAAATAAATAGATTATTTCTGTTACATAAGTAAGGTTTAGAACATTAATCCTAATCTATAGCCTTGTTTTCCTTAAAGATGTGTAGATGAGTTCTAACCATGGGGTGTAGTTCCTTTATGCATACACAGCCTTTCCCTAAACCCAAGCAATACGACGCCACAGAACATCTGCACTTCCCTTGGGGAGTCTCTGGTAATCCAGTTTCTTTACCTCCTTAATCGTGCTCTTTATTATTAAGGCAATTGATACTGAGGATGAATGCAGTTGTGTCAAATACTGGCATCTTGCTTGCCACAGAAAATATTTTAAGCTAGCTAAAATCACATTTAATGTGCTAGGATTAAATTGATGAAGCATACCAGTATAATCTCCTAATTTTAAGGTTTCATATGTTAATGTAGTTAAAAAAGGTAAATTCTGACTATTGGCCAGGTATGCCCAAATATGAATAGTGACTGGACATTTAAGAAAAAAATGTTCCTGAGTTTCCTCCTCCTCCTGTAAGCATGCCACTCTAGGGCAGACTCTTTCTTCCAATGCTTTATGTTTTAAATTGCCTTTCACTCCCAACCTGGTGTGGCAACTATGCCATACAATATCCCAAGTTTTAACTGGAATCCAATGGTCATTTATTATAGCTAGGACTGATTTAATTTTGGAAAGGAAACATAAGGGAAATATCGGTGACACAGCATGGATTGTAGACATCACATGACAATACATTTGTTTTCTTGTCAGAGTGGTAACTGACAATTTGCATAGTCTCCATTGTCTCACCTTTCTTATCAAGGGATCTGCATACTCTGAAACACAGTAAGAAGCTATAATCTTAGATATATCCCATCTAGAAATATACAACGATTATAGCAAACAGCATTTATGTCCAGTCCTGCCAGGGTTGCAAAGAGGTCCTTCATCCTAACTTTAACATGGAATAAAAAAAGGGATGGAAGAAAACTAAAGGATCTGTCATATTCAGACCTCCCAGTTTCACTGGTAGATATGTAAATTCCCTCTTTACCAGGTTGAATCAACTCCCCCATAACATCTGAAAGAAACAACTATATAAATGTGTCTCTAAAGTTATAGGTGGGGGAAGAATAAAACTTAAACATGTGAATATTGGGAGGAGGGATTTTTTTATTATTAGTACCCTCTTTTAAAAAAAAATCCAGGATTTCCATGTTTGGACATTACTCTTACAGAGAGAGATACAGTTTTCCCAATCTATACAAGGGAGATTATCTTGCCCAAAGTTCAATCCTAAAACTTTTACTGGTGAAGGTGAGATTTGAATTCCTGCAATATCCGGCTGGAAGAAGGGGGATTTATAGTACCCATAGCTAGTCCTGTATTTTTTCAGTTTATTTTTGGCCCTGCTATAGCAGAATATCTAGAGAATAGTTGTAAGGCTTCCAATCCTGAGGCCTTAATGTGTACACAAAGACACCCATCATCTGCCATATGCAAATATCTTTTGTGGGTCCAGACCTCAACCCAGCAAGATTCCTTCTATCTGTGGATTATCAATTATATTCCTAATAAGAGGGTCCAGGGTAAATGTATACAACTGGGGGCTAATAGGGCACCCTTGTCTCACCCCTACTTTTAAAGGAACTGAGTCCCTCAAAATTCCATTAACCAATGGTATAGTATGTGCTTCATCATATATGCAGTTAAGCCACTTCAGCATCAGTGGGGGACCCTGTGTGTTTCTAATACGTTAAACAAAAAGCTATGAGAGATTTTATCAAATGCCTTGGTCTGATCAATGGACAGTATGTAACCCTGGATTTTATTTTACCTATCAAGTTCACATATATCTTTTAACAGTGCTAAATTAAAAGAAATATTCCTTTTAGGGATCAAACATGTTTGGGCTGGATGAATTAAAATGTCGGCAACCTTATGTGATCTTTTACATGACAGTTTTGATAAAATCTTATAATCTGTATTAAGAAGACTGATTGGCCTCCAGTTGTTGAGATTCCTCCTGTTTCCTTTCTTGAAGAAAAACATCATTACAGCTGCACCAACATCTGTTTTTGGATGTGGGGATGTTAGAAAGTCATTATAGATTGTTTCTAAACAAACTAAAACTTCATCTACGAATGCTTTATAAAATTCATTGGAAATACCATCCAGTCCAGGGAAAGAACCTGTTTTTAAAGAGGCGATTACCTGTTTTATTTCATGTACAGTTATTGGTGCTTTCTGATCTGTTTTCTGTGCATTTGTTAAACCAGTGTGGGGGAGGGGGGAGTTGTCAAAAAAGTCTGTCAACTGGGTTTCTGTCCTAGCTTCTGAGCCAAAATTTTGCTGCAAATACTCTTGTGCTATGCATGCCATTTCTATGTCTGAAGTTGTCTAGCATCCTGCTCTATCAAATAGTCCTGCCATTAATGTGGAATCTAATCTTGTTTTACATGCCATATAGGAGTTTGAATATGGTTGTCTGTCTATCCCATATCTAGTTTCAGCTTCCAGGGTTGCTGCTCTATTGTATTGAAATGTAAAAATGTTTTCTTTAATATCATTTGAGTACCAAAATTACCTCTTTCCGTATGGGATAATGACATGTATTTTTATAAAAGATTTCTATGGCTATGATACCTTAAATATTCTGAGTTAACGTTGAACCTCCCAATATGAATGAAAAGTTGTTTTATGTCTGTTTTTGTGTCAGCCCACCATTGTCAGGTGTCCTCATAAAGGCAGAAAACTGAATCCCTGGTTGTTAATAGCTGGGAAACTTCCAACTTAAATTGTTCCTGATCCAGCAAAGAATTATTCAATCTCCACCTTTTTGGCACTGAAAATAGTTTTGGGGGTACATTAGCCAAACTTAGAGTGCAATCTAATAAAATAAGGTCTGAAAATTCACACAGATGAAGTGTTAAATATTGTGGGATCAATAGACTAGAACAAAATATAAAGTCTGTCTGTGTTGCAAAAGAGTTCCTATAATATGTATATCCAGGTTATTTATGAAGTGCTCTATAGGCATCCATTAAATTTGCTGTCTGTAAAATTCTCTGTAGTGCATTTGTGTCATAGTATACTTTTCTTTGAATATTGTTTTTAATCGTAATATCTAATCCACAATTCATCACCCCCCCCCCATATTATTTGTCTGGCAGTAGAGAGAAATGGTCTTATCTGTTCAAAGAGCTCTACCCTTGCTGCCTTAGTTTGAGGAGCTTACATCATAAGGAAAAGTGTGTGTAAGTATAGTTGAGCAATAAAGCCCTACCTGGAAGAATGTCAACAAGTTTCTTTTTTTCTTTGCTACTTCTTTCTGTCCCTGGCCCTCTGGTCGGCTGTACATCCTGACTGTCCTACCAGCCTGTACCCCAACATCAGGCCAACTTTCCCCCATTTATCCCCCATGGGTTCCCCTCTGTGGCAGGGTGATGAGGAGTCCCCAACTCGTCTCATCTGAAACAGATTCAGACTCTGGGGGAAGAGCCATTTGGAGTTGGTGTTGCAGAGGACGGAAGCTCATGCTTCCCAGCCAGGAGCCCCTTTTCCTGTGTTCTGTGTGCTTGGTCCCCAGAGGTGGAGCATGCAGGGATGTCAGCAACAGTGCTATGCATGCTTCCATGCATGCAGCCCGTCAAGCCTCTGACAGCCTCTACCTGATTGTCACAGCCCCCAGCCACCGCTATGGGCCAGGCATGCACCAACTTCTAGTCACCCCCTTCCTGAAGAAGGAGAGGTGTCCATGGGACACTCTGTCCTTCTCCTCCTCTGCTAACCCCTGGCAGCCTGCACTCACCCCAGGACACGGGTCACTGGCATGGACAGAGATGTGGCATCCAGCACTTCAACCCTCAGTGCCACCAGACTGGCTTATGTCAACAAGTTTCTGAATAGTAAAGTTGGGGCCTTTGAAAAGAATACTCAAACAATCCACTGTGTCCATCCTAAATATCCAATATGATGGGCCCCACATCCAGCTTTTTTTGCCTATTCTGAGTGAAATAATGAATTTAATCTTGCTTCCTGTAAAAAGATGATATCCTGTCTAGTCTGCTCGAAGTAAGACAGACTAGTGTCTTTTTTGTAGTTTTTCATTCTACATTCATTAAGTGATGTTACAGTAAGTGTAAGGCTGACATATATAAGAATTTTGGTACAATCGTTAATCAGAGCCCCCTTCTTTAGACAATGCTTTCCTTTTTTTCCTTTTTTTTATCTTGGGCCCTGGCACTTTGGGATTTTATTCCTCATCATGCTCTGAAATGACCTCAGAGCATGATAAGACATCTGATTCATGTTCAGATTCCCACCAGTCCCTGTTTCCCTGAAGTACCTGGCAGGTATTCTGGAGTACAACTGGGGGAGTTGCTGGTGTCAAGTTTAGAGGTGGATCTGGTAACTCTTCTAGTGGAAGGTAATTGAAATTCACCAGGTGGGAGCAACGATGTTTCAGTAGGTTGTTCTGTATCCTGGAGGGTGACATTTTGCTGATCTTCTATAGCCTATTTTCCCCTGGAGGGTTCTGGGGTGGGTTTTGCCTGTGGATCATGGCTACTTGGGGTAGTATCCTCCCTGCCTATAGCTACCTATGGAGGTTATGATGCCCCTTGCCTGTTTCCCATATTTTGCTGTTCTCTGGGTATCAAACTTTGGGCCAAACCAGGAGTGGGTCTAGCTTCATCCTGTGCATTATGGCCCAAGCTTTCTTGATTTAGACCATCAGTCCTATTCTGCCCTGCCCAGAGACACTGGTATTAAGTGTACCCTACCTCTTCACATAAATTGCATTTAAAAATGTTCCTGCAGGTCATGTTCACATGACCAAATTCCCCATAGAGGGCACATTTAAGCCTGTCACAAGTGTTACTCAAGTGAATATGAGCTCCACATTTATAGCATGCTCTTGGTTGGCCTGTATAAAAAGCAGACCCCACCCCCGGTCTCTTCCTAAAAAAAACTGTTAGGTACATGCTGTACCTCACAGTCATTCTGAAATAGCTTGACTTTGAATCGCCATCCTCCTGTCCATATACCCTCAGTGTCAATGATTGTCTCAGGTTGTCCCAACACTGTACATCATTTTTGCAGCCAAAATATAATGTTGCTGTTCACCCCTTCATTGTGGAACATTATAATCACTGATTTAGTCACAGGTTTTGTCAAGGGAATTGCCATAAAGTTCATCCACAGCACTGATGATTATAACTGATTAAATTTGGTCCAGAATCAGTCCAAACCAGCTTGATGCCTAAAACTAATGTCAAATGTTTCCTCTCCCAATACATGGACTAAGGCATATGCATCTGTTGTTTGAAATTGCATTTACTCATTCAAGAGTCTTTTTGCCACATAGATTCTATCGGAGTGCTGTGGTAACCCCCCGATATCTCAGTCTCACCACATTTTTTCTAGGACCCTGGGTTAGTTTGTTTCTGAATAATTCTGAAAAGGTAGGTCCTATGCCAGATGAAGTTCTGGTTTCTTCACCCCTTGGGGGATGTGTCTCATCATCAGATACCTCCCTGGAACTTGGTGCAGTAGACATTGCACCTTCTTTATTCTGTCCTGAACCATGGGAAGTCAGAGCCATTACAAGAGTGTCCCCTTGTTGTGAAGTTGAGACAGTAGGTGAAGTAATACTACCCAAGCCATCATTTACCAGGGGAGATCCCTGATTGTTCTCATTGACTTGTCCAGATTGTAAAGGAAACTGTTGTTTAGAGCTTAGTGGTGATACAGTAGCTTTTAAATTTGCTGCCTGTCTTGTAAGCTGGGGACTATTTAAAAGGACTGATGCCTGTGAATCTTGTGGGGAATTTGCTGCCCTGAGGGGTGTTTCTGCCTCAGTTTGTTGGTCTTGCTTATTTAATGATTGGGCAGTGCCTAACACCTGCTGTCCCACTTTAGTGCGCTGTGTGATTTTTAATGCAGGATTACCTTCATTAGAGTCCTGCGATAAGTCCAGCCACTGGGTTTCAGGAACCCATTTTCCTTCTTTTGTCTGCTGCCAACCTGCATTCCATAATGCCCATTTGTGCGACCAATTGCTAAAATCAATTGGCTGATACTGTTGTTCTGAATTCTCAGAACCTGAAAGTATTTGCTCCGTTTTGTCTGTCTTGCACTAGACTGTCTCCCTGTAGCAGTGTCTGATGGAGTTTTCCCTGTGATCAGCACAAGCCCCTCCAGCCACTTGGTTTTCACTGGAGCTTACCCCATTTTCGGGTCGCACGAAAAGAACCTCGCCCTGTCCAGCACTCATCACTGCAATCTGCTGGCTATTCCCCAATTCATCTTGCTGTTGTTTAACTCTTTTCCTCCACTCCTTTGATGCTTGTTTCTCCTCCTGCAATGCTCATTTCTCCTCCAATCCAGTTTCCTCCTTTGATGCTCATTTCTCCTCCTGTGATGCTCATTTCTGTTCCAATCCAATTTTCTCCTTTGAGGCTCATTTCTTCTCCAATCCAATTTCCTCCTTTGATGCTCATTTTTCCTCCAATTTTAACTCCATCATGGTTGCGCCCGGCATGTCAGCTGATTCAATTTGCATAAAAACTGCCACCTGCACATATTACTCAGGTAAGTTATCCATTTCTTCATTTTCTGCACAAGTCACTGGTGTTGAAAACCCGTCCCCAGCCTGCCAAACTTCCTTCTCCATCTTCTCAACACCAGCCTCTGCCACCTTGGATTTGGAGCCAACAGCACCCCCTCCAAAGAGCAGGGAAATTATTTATTGAAAGAAACAAAACATCACAAATGAGAATAGACAAATCACAAAACAGAAAGAAAACTTCACATTTCAGTACTTCAAATTCCTCATACAGTCATAAATAAATAACAAACTCAAATAGCAAGTAAGGGAAGAGAAAAAAAAAAGAAAAATAATCAACCAACATCCCCAAAAGAAACCCAAGGTACATTTCTCCAGAGTACATTGTAAAGTCTGGAATCCATAATGGCTTGTTCCTTCTGTTTATGATGCAAAATAACAGTTTTAAGTTGTTTAATCAATGTACACACAGGTGTATCAATATGATGCAAAGAAACTTTACATCTAGCTTGCCAAAAGTAGTATTTAATAAAAGCAAAAATCAGATTCAGAGTACTAGAATTATATCTAGGAACCAGACCAGTATAATCCCCTAGTATTAAAATACCATAAGTGACATGCTGTACAGGCCTCCACTGCCATCTGGTGGCTAAAGTGGTCCAAAATTCAATTGCATAGACACAGGAAAAAAAAAAATGAGTCCTGGTTTCCTCTTGCCCAACACACTGCGGTCAAAGACATTGCCTTTCTAACAAAGGTTTATGCTTCAAATTACCGTGTACTCCCAATTTGTCATGGCGACAGAGCCATTGAACATCCCACAGATAGACAGGGAGGTGTTTGTTTGTAAAGAGATGTAATGCATAACATAATTTAGGAGGAACACATTGAAGAAACTCCACCTGAGTTGCAAAATTGTGGGACATAATATCAGAATAAAAAGCCTTGCGTGTTAAGGTTTGAACATGAAGCTTAGCGACCCCCCTCCATAAACCAATTTTCCGAATTGCTGGCTTAGCAAAGTGTGGGACAAAAAGGGAAGCAATAAGCCTTGGAAGCTGAGAAGTCCATCATTGAAGAAAGGGGTGAAATAAACCCAAAGTCCAACTCTCCAAGGGATGATCAACACAACCAGTCCTAAATCCAAAATTTGATTTAAAAAAGAAAGAATGGTAAAACACTATTGGGTTAATCATACTAAGTCCTCCCTGCTGACTTTTCAAATATGTAAATGACCATTGAACAGAATTTAATCAACTGCCCCATATCATCTGAAAAAAAAAAACACTCAACAATCTAGTCTCAAGCTGAATAGGAACTGGAAACATAGAACTAATATATAAAAAGTGAGGCAAGAGAAATTTTTTAATAATCATGATACGTTTTTGTTTAGATAAATACTATGCTTTCCATCTTTGCACCTTTGCTTCTCCCTGTTTAAACTTTTCTTCCCAGTTGAGAAAAGCCAAATCCCCAGAACCAAAAAGAACTCCTAATACCTTAATAGTTATGTCAGAGACCTGTAAGGGTCCTATAGTATGAGGAAAAAAATTCTGGCCAATAAAAACCCCACAACTCTTATGAAAATTAATAGTAGTTCCTGCTACTGCCTCATAATCAGAAAAAACCTGTAAAGCCCTCTCAGCTGACTGCCTATCCCTAACAATAAGACAGACATCATCAGCATACAATGCCAGTTTCTACGATGGGATGGAAACCTCCGGTGTAAGCCCATAAATAGTTTGATTATGAATAATTGGTTGAATAACAGGGTCCAATACAAAAGTATATAATAAGGGGCTCAGGGGGCATCCCTGTCTAACACCCATCAAAAAAGGCAAACCACCACCCACAAGTCCATTGACCAACAGAAAAATGACTGCATTTTTATATAAATACTGCAACCAAGACCTAAATTTGCTTGGAATACCATACATCAACAATGTGTTGTACAAAAATTCATGAGAGACCTTGTCAAAAGCTTTCTCCTGATCCAAAGCTATAAGATACCCACTTAGCTTATTTTGCCTGCCAAACTCACAGATGTTTCTAAGAAAAAGCAAATTCTGTTGAAAGTTCCTACGTGGTATAGAACAAGTCTGGACAGAACAAATCACCTGTTCAACAACAGACTGTAATCTGTGACACAAAATAGTAACCAGAATTTTGTAATCTACATTTAGAAGGCTAATAGGCCTCCAATTTCCAAAATCCTGTTTAGAACTCTTATTCTTATACAAAAAAATAACAAGTGCTTCAGAAAAGGATGCAGGTAAAACCCCAGACCCTAAGATCTCATTATAAAGGTGATATTAAATTTCACTAACATCATCCAAAAAACATTTATAAAATTCATTTGTTAAACCATCCTTACCCGGTGAAATCCCAGTTTTAAGGTGTAAAATAACTTCCTCAACTTCGGCTAAAGAAATAGGTTTCTCTAAATCCTTAACAAGACTCTCTGAAACAACGGGTACTGGAAAGGAAAAAAATCCTTCCACTTTTTAGATGTAAAAAAGGGAACCCCATGCTTTGACTGCAATTGCTGAGAAACAATGTCCAGCATTTCCACATCAGAATACCTTACACGGCCTTGATCATCCCATAAACCCTCCATCAGTTTAGTGTCCAAATGGTGCTTACAGGCAGAAAATGGATCTGCATAAGGGGTCTTCTGTAAGTCGAATCGCATCTCTGCCTATAAGGAGGCTGCCCTATCATATTGATATTGTTTCATAAAATCTTTCAACCTACCAATTTGTTGTTGCAAACTAGGATTAGAAATATTAGGAAAGGACAACAACTTATAGTATTGATTTCTATATTCTAGGTATTTAATATAATTACTAGTACCTACAGCCTTACCAAAACCCATAAAAAATGAACAAATGTCTTGTTTGGTATCCACCCACCAAGTAGCCCAATCCTCATAAAGCTCAGCCACAGACTTTCTAATATAAAACAAATTTACCAACTGACTCCTAACCTCTTCCTGATCCAAAAGGGTGGAATTCAACTTCCATCTAGTAGAGATTGAGGGAAAATGAGGAGGGACAGATGAAAGCCCTACCTGACAGACTAAGGCCATATGATCAGAAACCGTACAAAATCATAAAAACAAGAAGCAGGGAATAAATATCTAGAAAGGAAAAAATAATCAATCCTAGACCTAAAAATATTTCTAGAATATGTATACCCCAAATCTGATGTTAGAGACCTATAAGCATCCTTCAATCAAAAGGTACCCAAAATACCCAATAATGCATGTGAATCACAATAGACTTTCTGTTGTACATGATCTTTTATCTTTATATCTAGACAGCAATTGAAATCCCCACCCCAAACAACATGTTGACGAGTATACAAATGGGGTGCACCATATTAAAATGGTCAATCTGAGCAGATTTTACTTGGGAAGCATAAAGATTGATCAATCTGAGGGAAAAGTCCTTATAAAACTATCTAGAATAAGAACCCTCCCAGGAACTAGGTCCACCAGTCTTATAACCTGGACCTGTGTACTACCACACAAAATACCCAGACCATCAGCCTGGTCTAAACTAAAGGACCAAAATGAAGGCCCAGCATGCCACCCCTTTTGGGTTTGGGAAACATCGTGCAAGGATGTGAGGCGAGTGTCTTGAAGAAAATAAATAACAGCAGCTAAAGAAGTACAAAACTGGAGACAAGCTCCATGTTTCCTGTAGCTTTTAATGCTGCAGGCATTAAGGGAAACTAATTGAAGTGTGGACATTTACCAGAGTCGAGGGCCTTGTCCTTCTTTCTTCTAACAACCATTCTTTTTTAGTAGGTAACACCTCCTAATGACGCACGGCATGCAAAACTAGTTGAGGTTTTCTTCGTTGTACTGCTGGGTGGCTGTGTGATTTACATGCACTTATTAAATTTAATGAAAAAATATACCTGCGGTGCCTGCGGTGCCTTTGCTATTTTACCCAACACCTCAGAAATACCCTCTTCTTCATATTCCATCTCCCCAGAAACAGAGGAAATATCAGACTCTGACCCACCCTCAGGATCCTGTAAAACAGAAAAAACATTTTGAGTGGAAAGGCCAGCAGAATTCTGGTGTTTCCTGCTAGATGCTCTGGTAACTCTTTTTGAATGTGGGGCCTGGAATTCACCATCTGAAGGGGGGGGGGCATAGCCACAGGATCAATGACAGAAGTAGAAACTACAGCTGGTACTAGAGGGTTCAGAGTGCTAGGGATATCAGGCTGAGGAGCAGGTTCAGGAGGGTCAGGGGTTGTAGGACTAGAATCAGAGGGAGTAGAACCTGTTTGGAGTGGGGCCCTACTAGAAAACCCAGGCCTAAATCTGTCCTGTGCACGGTTCAATAAGTCTTCCTTATTTAACCCACCCTGATTATTTTGTCCAGCCCAGAGACATTGATGATAGGCATGACCTCTTTCCTTACATAAATTACATTCGAATACATTCCTACAAGTACTACTGTCATGGCCAAAATTCCCACAAAGAATACACTTCACTTTATCACAAACACCACTGAGATGCCTCCTATTCCCACACTTATAATAAGCTTTTGGTTGTTCTGGATAAAAACAGACCCCCCCCCAATCTTTACCCAAAAAGAAGCTATTAGGGATATGTTGCACCTCATTGTTTATAATATTTAACTTAACCTTAAATCTCCAGCTCCCCATCCAGATCCCTTCATCATCAAAAATAGGTTCAGGGGGCCCTAAGACAGAGCATTTTTTTCCCAACCAAAATTTAATATCCCCCACATTGACCCCTTTATTCTGAAACAGCACATTAATCATTTTAAATAAAGGTTTAGTAAGAGGGATGGCCCAGAATGGGGCCCATAAGGGAGTAGCTTTACAATTCTCATACTTTGCCCAAAATTTATCCAAACTTGAAAACATCTTAAAACTGATGTCAAAAATGTCCTCTCCCCTCACATTAATTAGAGCATAAATGTCAGACGCCAAGAATTGCATTGAGTCTTTCAATAATTGTCAAGCCACATACAGTCTATCAGGATGTTCCTGTAGAGATTTGAAAATATTACCATATAAGTCATAATAGGAAAGTACAGTAAATGCTGTCGAAGAGTGAACAAACTTCTAGAATGCCAGACAAACCATTTGACAACAGCAAAAATTACAGTCAATGTACTTGCGTCCCAAACATCCCAGGTACTAGGATAACTACCATACATGAGCACAGGATACATAAGGTGTAGAAAGAAAGAAAGACGAGACTTGTCATAAAGGAATTCTCCAAAAATCAACAATGTAAGTACAAATAAAATACAAGCGCAAAAGATTTTCGGGTTGATTAATACACCGAGGTCTGGAGCAGATTCGTTCCTCCACCCATTTATGCTTTTGATTAGCTTTAACATTTAGTTTTTCATGACAATTAAGCCAGTGATGGTCCTTAAATTTTTGTGGGACTCTCTTCTCATTCAGAAAGGTTAATAAGGCCTCTCTATATGCCACCAGACATTTTGGATAGATTTCCAACTCACTAAAATGATTCTCCATAACAAATGCATACAACTGTTTTTTAGTTTTTACAATCACAAGTCTACTAGTGATCCCCTAGGAATGAAGCTTGACAAAGACCTTGCACAGATACAATGGAGAAGTAGCTACCTGCCTAATTTGTTTTAAACGACCCAGATCCCAAGCTACAAACCAAGGTGATACGTTGTGAATAAAAAAAACACACCAGTATTTATCAGAAGAAATAAACAAATAAACAAAGGTTTCAAATTAGCATACAAAAACTGACAGAAAAAAATAACACAGGGTTAACCATTTGTTGTCCACCTTGATTGAGAGATAAATACAATACATTCCTTTTAATGGGATTAAGACTCCCCCAGAAGGACTGGAAAAAGAGGCTATTCAGTTTAACCTCCCTTGACCTGGGGACAGGAAAAACAGAACTAAGAAACAGAAAAAGGGGCACCAGGTAAGTCCAATCAAATAAACACGTTTGCAGTAACTCATTTTGGTCTTATTCCAGTTTTGAACCATTTGTGTACCAATCAATAATTTCTTGTCCAAGTTTGCAATGTCCATTTGGGACGACCCATATTCAATACCCAAAATTTTTAAAGGACCCAATGTAAAAGGGAGACCAGCTATGTGATCAGTGGGAACAACCTGACCACCCAGGGGCTTCCCAATACTTTACGACAGGTTCAAACTGGTTCCTGAGAATGGACAATAAGTGGTACAGACAGTCAGTGCCATTTCAGCAGACTGGGTATTCCCAACCAAAAGAACCACATCATCTGCATAGGCCAAGGCAGTATAAGGAACCGTAAAACTTGATATCTGAATTGGAACAATACTAGGTGTGGAATTGAGAAGCCGTAATAAAGAATCTATACTAAAGACATATAAAAGGGGACTGATCGGACACCCTTGTCGAACACCTTTTTTAATATGAACATGAGGGCCTAGAAATCCATTAATACAGGGATGAACAGTAGCAGTACGATAAAGGGCCTGCAACCCTTCTATAAAAGTGGCAGAGATACCATAATGACGTAGCACATGCCATAAAAAGACATGCGCCACATTATCAAAGGCTTGCCTCTGGTCTAGGGAAAGAACATAACCATCCAATGGAGAAACAGAATCATGAAAAAATAGATCCTGTAATAAAAGCAGTTGGTCCATAATTGAGTTCCCAGGCACAGTTCAAGATTGTGCTGGGGAAATCAAGAACTTTTCCACTGTTAGCAATCTAGTGTTCAAAAGCTTAGAAAGAATTTAAAAATCATTATTCAATAGGCCTCCAATTAGAAAGATCCAATTTATCACCCTTATTCTTAAAAATAAAAATGAGGATTCCTGTAGACATATCAAAAGGTACATTTTGAGTATGCATAACAGAATTATAAACTGAAGTAAGTTCTTCCAAAAGTTCACCATGTACAAGATGGTAAAGATCAGAGGTGAGGCCATACAGACCAGAGGCTTTACCTTTAGATAAAGATTGGATGGCAGTAGCAACTTCCAGGGCCTGAAAAGGAGCCGTCAGGCCTAAGAGTTGATCTTGAGGTGCTGGGGGAACCTGAATGTTATCAAAAAAAGAAACAAAATCAAGAGGCTGAACTGGTCGGGTAGTAAACAAAGAGGCAGCATAAGCAAATGCTATGCATAGAACACTACCCTGCTCAGTGTGGCCCACTCCCTGCTGGTCATAAAGAGCAGAAATTGTTTTAGCCTGAAACTTCTCCTGACGGCTAAGCAAGGGACAAATGGTAGCAAATGGTCCCTGTGTACCATAGTGCTGTCGTGACTGAAGATCTACAGACAAATTCAAATGAAATTGCATCATCTTCTTCTGAAAATGAGAAATCTGAGCTGAAAAATCATGTCGGGTAAGTTGAGAGAGGGAATACAAGTGTTGAAGCTGTTTCCTGTCCTGTAAATACAAAAAATAAGTTCCCTTCCTAAAGTGTCTGCTATGTGAAATGAGTAGTGATCGCAGGTCTGATTTGGTTTCCAAACACCAAACCACTGGATCATCATAAAAGGGAAACAAGGATTTCCTACAGGTTAAAAATGTGGAGATGAGCTGTAAAAAGTCAGTATGCTGCAAAAGACTGGAATTTAATCTCCATTATCCAGGTCCCACGGGAGCTACTGCTTTTCCCAAGGAAACCGTCAAAAGCCTATGGTCAGAATAAGCTGTTGGTTCCACAGAGACTGTCTGGAGTAACAAAGAAATAGACAGGAACAGAAACTCAATAGGGGTAGATAATGCCCCTTTAAAAAAAGTTTGCTCTCACACACCTGTATGTGAAAAAACAGCATCTTTAAGACGAGCATCTCGCACAGCCTTATTCAGTGCAGTCATGTCACCAAAAATGTTTTCCGTCACAGTAGCTGAACCCCGATCCCATTTACTCAATCCACAATTAAAATCACCAACCCAAATTACATAATGAGCAGTATGCAGAAAGGGATTGATTTGTTGAAAAAGAAGTGTACGCTCTGCTTTAGTTTGAGGTGTTTAAGTATTAATTAGTTGAAAAAGGACTGTGTCCAAAATGAAGTCAAGTAACAAAACCCTACCGGGGACAAGGTCCAGCACCCTAACAATAGTAGGCCAAATATGGTGAAAAAGGGTACCAAACCCCATGCAACAGTCTCGGCCAATCGACCAAAAGTAAATCCCTGAGAGCCATGCTTTAGTGGAAATAGTAAGTTCTAGAGTAGTGTGAAGCCTAGTATCTTGTAAAATAAAGACCCCAGGAGGGTAAGTCTGTAGGAATGCAAACACCGCACTCCGTTTAACAGCATTCTTAATACTATTGACGTTAGACGTCAGAATTAAGAATGGAGGGGAAAAGGACATTGAAAAAATCAGGGGAGACTTAATCAATGCTTTTTTTTTCTGGGCTTCCCTTTCCGATGTGAGGGCTGTGAAGGGGATTTGCCCTCATCAGGTATCAACAAATCAGAGGCATCTTTGGGTAGGATAGAGTCTGCTGAGGAACACACCGAATCAGTGTTGGAGTGATCAGCATCCAAAAAAACTGAAAATCTATTGGAGGAATCATGCAGTGAAGTTTTATGCATCTTAGGGGTAGGTATGGCCCTGGTAGATCTTTTCCTGGTCGACATTCTCCTTTCAGGAAGACCATCAACTTCAAGGGGGGCATGGAGCCAGGTAGAACCTCAGTAATACTAGTGGGCACCGAAGCAGCTTGTAAAACAGGGGAGTGCTTTGGTTGTCCTACAAGTGAAGGAGGAGAAGTCTCCTGCAAAACAGGTGCAGGACAAGCCTCAGACACATTGGGGGGTGGGTCTGGGGCAGTAGGAACAGGCAACTGGGAAGGAGAAACATCCTCTGCTAACTGTGGTGTAGATGCTTTATTAAACTTCCTCTGGGCTAAGGTGACCAGGCGACGTTGCTTCTCCCCATCAGCAGAAGAGGATTTCCTATGAGCAGCCTCAGGACAGGCCACATAAACATGTCCTTCTGTCTGACAGAGGTTACAACGAACCGAGTTGGAACATTGACTACCAAGATGACCAGTCTTATGACAAAGGGAACATTTAATCTGGTCACAAGCACTACTAATGTGACCGGGAAGCCCACATTTATAACAAGTCCTGGGCTGACCAGGATAAAATAGGACACCTCTATCCCTACCTGAAAAAAAACAATTAGGTAAATGGTGGAGATCCCCACCCTCTGAGTGCAAAATCACCCTAATTTTCCACCCACCAGTCCAGATTCCCTCAGAGTCAAATATGGCATTTGGATGACCAGTTACAGTACAGCATTGTTTAGGCCAAAACAGCAAATTAGTAACACTGACACCTTCATTTCGAAAGAGAACTGTAATGGTTTTGTGAGCAGGCCTGGTAAGAAGAAGAACCTCAAAGGGGGCCCACAAAGGGATGGTCTTCACTTGGTGATACTGTGCCCAGAACTTATTAAGGCCACTCCCCAGCTTAAAGCTAACATCAAATACATTCTCACCTGACACATGAATTAGGGCATACAATTCAGAAACATTAAAATGTAAACTGTTTTTCAATAATGTACGGCCCACATAAACCCTATCAGGAAAGGTATCTAGACCCCCTTAACATATGAGACAGACAGCATTATGGTGTTTAGCCAGAGGAGCAGCATTATGAAAAAGGGAGACAAAGGGCCGAGGGGTTTTAGGAGTGGCAGGAGGGGGGAGCTGCTCCTCCTCGCCAAGGGAAACCTGTGGACAATTCCTTAAAGCAGCTGGAATATTTCTGGGAATATCAGAAAAATCTGAAATGTCACTAAGTTCAGCCGCCTCCACATCACGTAGGGGAGAACTAGCCCTTGTAGTACTAAGTGGTTGTAAAACAGGAGTTTGAGTAAGTTCCAAATCCGAGGGCAAGTGGAGAGGAGAATGCTGCAAATCATCCATAGCTGGAGGAGGTACCTGTACAGAAGTGGACACAGGTAAAGCAGGCAAAGAATCCCCAACAGTCAAAATATCAGCCACAGTCTCAGGGTTAGTACTTACAGTCTCAGACCTAGTACGTACAGGAGGAGAAGGTGATAGCTTGACTCCCGGTATTTTAATGGGTGCAAAACATGAAATCCAAGTCCCGGTATCGGGGGAGCACACACAGCCTGCAGCCTTCAAAGAGTCTTCCACAGTCCAGGGACCCCCTTCCAGAACAGGAACATCAGCCCAACTGAGTTTGCTGGGGCACCCTTTATGAGTAACTCGCTCCATGCGAGGTTTATCAGGAGCAGCGTTGAAAGAAAAAACTGTAGCGGCAGCTTGATCTTGTCCCGAGCGGTGAAAGACCACGCTCGGCTCAGTCTGAACCTCCTTCTGGTCCATGACC
Source organism: Neoceratodus forsteri (assembly GCA_016271365.2). Taxonomy (NCBI): domain Eukaryota; kingdom Metazoa; phylum Chordata; order Ceratodontiformes; family Ceratodontidae; genus Neoceratodus; species Neoceratodus forsteri. Next base: position 310,367,425 of record JADMNL010000024.1, on the reverse strand, counting down.
ATAGAAACGGGCTGCATAGTGTCAAAAACAAGTCATGAAGTCACTGCCATAGTCGCCAAGCCTTTAGAATGAAACCGCTCCAGAAGTTTCTTTTTTTTCTGCAAATACTGTTGTTCTTCTAACTGCAACAGCTTCTGCAGTGCAACATCAGTGGTCTCCACAGCAGGCAATGTAGAAGACTCAACAGGGCAATCCATAAGAGCTGAAACAGACAAAGCTGCCAAGCAGACAGCCTCCTTAATTTGCACAGACACAGCAGGTTCAACAGAAGCGTCCGTCTCGAACAGCGTTGTAGCCGAGGAAGAGACGGGCTCCTCGACCTGCTGCACGTCCATCTCCTCAGTCAGCATCACAGCAACTGACTTGGCCATTCTTCGATGGTCAAAGGATCCCCCTACTGACGAGTAGGGAAATTTCCCTAGCATCATGAATGACATTCCCCCATCAATAAAAAACAGGTCCATGTAACCCACCCACTGGGATGAACCTGGAAACAAGCTATCACAGCTTAGTGTATTCTTTCCTGGTCAAACATTACACATAAATTAAATAAATAACAAATAGCAGTGTAGTACAAAAGAAAACATACTGTTTTTTATGGGTTTTGTTTTGCATATTGTCTCTTACAAATGTGCACAGACAATACGGAGTGTGCTACTATGATATCCAGTGGATTAAATTATTACATAGAAACATAGATATTGATGGCAGATAAGGACTGCCTGGTCCAGCTAGTCTGCCCATTTTCCCTACCTACTGTAACACCAAAGACCATGCTTTTGATCTCTGGCTTTAACCCCCTTTCCCTACCTCTATGGTTCCCTTATGCCTAGAACATGCATTCTTTGAAACTTATTACCATGTTTGCCCCACCACCTCTGCTGGAAGGCTGTTCCAGGCATCCATCCTCTCATCTTCCCTGAGTCTCTCCCCCCCTTCAGCTTCATAGCATGTCCCCTTGTTTTTGAGCATCTTTTTTCCTATAAAATGCTTCCCTTTTTAACCTTATTTATACCCGTGAGGTATCTGAATGTTTCTATCATATCCCCCCTCTCACTCTTTTCCTCCAGGGTGTACATACTGAGGTCCTTCAGTCTCTTCTCACAGGGTTTGTGATGCAGACTCTGCACCATTTTAGTTGCTGTCCTCTGGACTGCCTCTGCTCTGTCTATGTCCTTCCAGAGATGTGGTCTCCAGAACTGTACACAGTGTTGTAGGTGAGGTCTCACCAGTGATCTATACAGCATAACACCACCTCTCTCTTTCTACTGGTGATATCCAGCCCTATGCACCCTAGAATCCCACTAGCTCTCCCCACTGCCTTGTCACACTGTCTGGCTACTTTTAGGCCCAGATATGATTATCCCAGGTCACTTTCCTGTTTGGTGGTGGTTAATACCATCCCCTCATTTTGTACTCTGCCCCTGGGTGTCTGTGCCCCAAGTGCCTGAGTTTGCATTTCTGCTCACTGGAACTTAGCTGCCACACCCTTGACCACTCTTCTAGCTTTCTTAAATCTCTATTAATTTTTTCCACCCTCCTGGAGCGTGTACCCCATTGCAGATTTTATTATCATCTGCAAAGATGCATACCTTCCCTTTTAACCCTCTGCAATGTCGCTAATAAAGACATTAAAGAAGACCAGTCCCAGTACTGATCCCTGTGGCACCCCGCTGGTCACCCTCCCTTCCTCAGAGTGAACTCTGTTTACCACCACCCTCTGTCTCTTGCCCTCCAACCAATTTTTCACCCATTCTACTACTTTTGGACCCACTTCTAGGCTTCTTAGCTTGTTTCTGAGTTTCCTATGTGGAACAATGTTGAAGGCCTTACTGACATCTAGGTAGGCTACATCCACTGGTCCACCCTGATCTATTTCCCTGGTCACTCAGTCAAGGAAATCTATCAGATTTGTTTTACATGATCTCCTCTCAGTGAATCTATGCTGCCTCAGATCTTGAAGGCCACTGGATTCAAGAAATTCCACAATCCTCTCCTTAAGTAGTGATTCCATAAATGTCCCCACCACTGAAGGCAGGCTGACTAGCCTGTAATTGCCAAGCACCTCATTGCTCCCACTTTTGTGAGGTGGGACTACATCTGCCTTCCTCCAGTTCTCCAGAACCACTCTGGTCTCCAGTGAGTGGTTGATCAGGGCTGTCAGAGGTTCAGCGAACTCTTCCCTGAGTTCCTTCAATATTCTTGGATGACCCCATCCGGTCCCATTGCCTTGACCATTTTAGTATTTGTGAGTTCCTTCATGACCCTCTCCTCTGTGAATGGACTAGTGCCTACCACCCTTCCTTTGATGATCCTGACCCTTATGTGTGGTCCCTCACCTTCCCCTTCCTTAGTGAACACCGAACAGAAGTATTTGTTCAAGATGTCTGCTTTTTCCTAGTCCCCCTCCACACACTCCCCTCCATCCCTCCTAAGCCTTACTATCCTTCCCTTGGTCATTCCCCTTTTGCTTACATACCTGAAAAATACCGTGTCCCCATTCTGTACTGCCTGGGCTGTTTTATCCTCTGTTTGCACCTTTGCACTCCTAATTGCTTTCCCTGTCTCCCTCTGTTTCTCCTGATACACCTATCTATCCTCATTTCTCTGTGTTTCCCTGTACCTCCTGAATGCTAACTTTTTTGGCCTTACCTTCCTGGCCACCTCTTTTGAGAACCATAGTGGTCTCATTTTCCTCCTGCTTTTGCTTACTTGTCTGATACAGCAGTTTTCTGCCTTCTGTAGCCCTCCTTTGAGATTTGCCAACTATTTCTCCACTCCCCCAAGTCCTCTCCCCCATCAGGCATCCCTGAGGCATTGCCCCATCTTTTTAAAATTGACCCTCCTGAAGTACAGGACCCTCACCTTTGTGTGGTTCGATTCTGCCACAGTACTTATATTGAACCACACTGTATGGAGATCACTGGTCCCCAGGTGGCCACCCACTGTGGTGTCTGCAACACTGTTCCCATTGGTGGGTACAGGGTTAGTATTGCACCCTCTCAAGTGGGCTCTCTCACTAGTTGCCTGAGGAATTCCCCCTGCAAGAAGTCTAGGATGCCCTGCTCCTAGCTGAAGGTGCAGCTGGGATGCTCCAATCTTCATCTGGCAGATTGAAGTCCCCCACCAGCAGCACCTCTCCCTTGTTTGAAATCTTTTGGATGGCTTCCACCAGAACCATTTCCAGCTCATCACCCCGATACTGGAGGTGTGTAGATCATGCCAGTGTGAATAGCACCTCCTTTCCCTGTTCCTAGGGTGACCCACAGTACTTCCATCCATCCTTGATTTCCCTGTATCTCAGTAGCTTTTGTGCTATCCCTCACATAAAAAAGCCACTCCTCTCCTTCTTTACCACCCTATCCTTTTTGAACGTAGTGTAGCCTGGTATGCTATATCCCAGTCATGGTTCTCAGTGCACCATGACTCAGTAATAGTGACAATGTCCAGGTCAGCCTCTGCAATGACGGTCTCTAGGTCTGGGATTTTGTTTCCCAGGCTTCAAGCATTTGCACACATGGCCTTCCCTATTTATCAGCCTCCTCTGTCCCCTTCTTCCTTCTCTCCATACCCCCTCTGCTCTTGTTCCCATCTCTCTTTACTTCTCCCATATTGTTTCTTTTGTTGTTGGGTACCCTTGGAGATTCTCTTCATTAGGATTTTCCCTACTACTTACTTCAGTTTGGGGGTCAGCAGTTTATTTCTCCCTGTTTCTTTCCACTGACCCACTGACCCCCTTGGCTAGTGTAAATGCTCACCAATGTAACATTTAAACCATTCATTGAGGACTGTGGTTCCCCTACTGGATGGCTGCAGGCCATCTCCCCTGTATAGAACCCTATCCCTCTGGGTGGGACACAGTCCCCAGTGTAACCAAACCCCTCCTCTCTGCACCATTCCTTCAACCATGTGTTGAAGCTCCTGGTATGCAGTTCCCTATCCATCCCCCTGTTATAGACAGGTAGCACCTCAGAAAAAGCCACTGAGTGTGCTACCTGCCTAAGACCCCTTCCCAACTCCTTGAACTCATCCTGCAGTCTCCTAACCTTGTCCCTAGCCAGGTCATTGGTCCCTAGGTGGAAAATGACATCCAGCTCTCCCTCCCATCCTGCTGCCCTGGTATTCCTCAGGATCCACTTCCCATCCCTCCAAGCAGTGGCATCAGGTAGACACCTAACCTCCCTCTCCTCCTGCCTTACTGTACCCAAATCTATCTCTCTAATAATTGAGTCCCCCACCAGATGTTGCTTCCTCCTTCTCTGGGGTTCTCTTCCACTCTCCTTAGGGTCTCCACTATGGAGACCCCCCACATCCTCCCTGGTCACTACTGTGGGTGCCTCCATGGGACAGTCCTGCCCTGCCAGAGTGGCGTAAGAGTTGTGTGAGACCTTGTTTCTTGGTTGTCATGTCTTTGGTAAAATAAATTGTACCTATAAAAGAACAGATTGGAAGGGCATAACCTATTCTGGATTTAGAATGGATTGAATTGACATACCATCTTCTGAATTTACAAAGTGTTGCTTATAAAATATTGGTATTGTCATCATCCCTCTAGATCAATAACAAAATAAAGTTTACATTCTGGAATGATGTTGGGAATCTTTAAAAATGTTACTATCACTAGGACAGAACCAATGAGATCAGGAACAGGTTGTTTGTGTAATCAGGTACCTGGAAGATAGCATCGTTCAGTGGTGATGCATATAGCCAAGACCTGTGATGTTCAAATCCCACCACAGCCATTAACAGTCACGCGACTTCCCTGTGCTTAACTCTTTCCCCCAACCTCACTAGTAAAACAGGGTTAGAGCAGATCCAGCACTGAAACTGAGACCCTTCTCTATTGGGCTGTCTTGACAGGCCTGCTAGCAAGAGCTGTACCCTCTCCTCCTTCCTGGTGAATGCAGTGTACTGAAAGATAAATGCTAGAACAAAGAACATTCCTATAACCAAACCTGCATGAAAATGTAGTGGTGGTTGCAAATGTATCCAAGAAAATTGTTCTTTGTTTTAGATTTCTGTATACTAGGGCTCTGTTGGAACAATATCACAACTTTTCTACTCAAACCTGGTGTAATCAAGACATACAGGAATCACAGCCTGTATAAAGTTTTTTTCTTAGAGGAAAATAAATACTTAAATGTGCTAAAATTGCCTTTTGCAAGATGCTAGTACTGTACCGAGGGGATATGGTGTTCAATCCAACCCCAGACAATGCCAGCCACTTGACTTCCTTGTGATTCACTTACCCCCGACTGTAAAATTACTTTAAAGCAGATCCTGCACTGAAAATGAGATGCTTCTAGGTTGGATTTTATTGACACCTCAGCTGGTGCTGCTGGGTGCCCAGTTGCTGACATACTGTACCTGCATGGCAGCACCTCCTCCATACCATCTCATTCACTCCATGTAAAGGGAGAAAGGATATGGGGACCTGTTCATATGATCAAAAGCTGAATTTCTGCATAAATCACATTTAAACCCACCTGATGACTGCACTAGAACACCTGCCCAAACTTGGGCCTGCTTTCTGGAGTCTAGGGACCACTGAAATATTACAGTTCTTTCTTATTCTTTGCTAACTGGGTAAGAGCCACTGAGCCCAAGACCCATTTACAGGAATGACCAGGAAGCACAGGGAGGTTATGTGACTTGCTCAGGGTCACAAAGTATTCAAGTGGAGGATGTGGGTATCAAACCCAGATCCGCTGACTGCACCAAGCTCGTTCATAACTCATTGCTGGAAGTTCCAGGCTATTCTGCAGATACTGCACATAAAATAAAATGCTTCTTGGTTGGGCCGTTTACTGTTAAGATAATAAGATATTTCACATTAATTCAGCACAGTGAGGGGCCGCATGAGAAAGACCTTGGATGCACAACCCCTGAAATAAATTTGATTCCATACTCCTACAGCTCACACAAGGACCTGACATTAGAAAGGCTGTTTTGTGAGTAAAATGAATTCTCAAATGTGATAAAATATCTTTTGATAAGGTGCTAGTATTGTATCTAGGAGGTAGGGTGTTTGAATCCCACACCTGCCACTGACAGTCACTTGACTTCTACAGTGCTCTGCTTATCCCCAGCTGTAGAATTGGGTTGAAGCAGATCCCACACTGAAAATGAGATACTTCTCAAATGGGCTGTTCTGACAGGCAGCTTAGCCAGTACTGCAAGATGCCCCCCCCCAAGTGGCGACAGACCCAAGTGTCAGTGTACTGAAGGACAAACACTAGCATTTTGCCAATAGTTTATTGGGTACAGTTTCTATTTCCTGATAACCAAACTTGCATGGAAATGCAGTGATGGTTCCAATTGTATCAAAGAAACCAGCAACAAACTGCATTGTTCTTCCATATATATTTCAGTACAGTGGGGTTCTGTTGGGATGATAGCACAACATTTCTACTCAAACCTGATGTAAACAAGACTTTTGGGAATCACAGACTTTAGAAAGGTTGCTTGTTAGAGTAAAATACTAAAATGGGCTACAACTACACTACCTTTCAAGAAGTGCTAGTATTGAACCTAGTAGATGTGGTGTTTGAATCACAACACAGCCATTGACAATCACTTGATTTCCCTGTATGTCACTCACCCTCAACTGAAAAACTGGATCAAAGCACTTCCCACACTGAACAAGTTGTGATCGGAAACGACACAACTGCATCAGTGTTATAAGGGACTGACACAAAAAGTGTAGATGTAACTGAGTGATGGAGTGGGGATAAGAGATCTGCAAGAGACTGGAATCACTTCACTGCAATAATACAGACAATTTAGATCTACAGGTTGTGAGTTCTGATCACTTTTTATTATTTAGCTCAGATATTTCATGAGACATTGTTTCTTGGTTGTGATGTCAGTGGTAAAATAAATTTTACCTAAAAAGACTGAATTGGAGGGGAATAACCTGTTCTGGATTTAGAATGGATTGGATTGACATAACATCTTCTGGATTTACAAAGCATTGCTTATAAAATTTGAGTATTATCATTATCCCTCTAGATCAAGAGCAAAATAAAGTTTACCTTCTGGAATGATGTTGGGAATCTTTAAACATTTTACTGCAGCTAAGGCAAAATCAATGAGATCAGGAACAGGTTATTTGTGTAATCAGGTACCTGGAAGCTAGCATCGTTCAGTGGTGGTACACAGAGCCAAAAGCTGTGGTCTTCAGATCCCACCACAGCCTTAGACAGTCACTGGACATCTCTGTGCTTCAATTCCCACACACCACCTGAAAAACAGGGTTACAGCAGATCCAGCATTGAAATTGAAACCTTTCTCAATTGGGCTGTCTTGACAGCTTAGCCAGAGCTGCAGACCCCCCCCCCCGTGGTGAATTTAGTGTACTGAGAGATAAACGCTAGAACGAAAAACTTTCCTATAACCAAACCTGCATGAAAATGCAGTGGTGGCTTTCAAATGTATCCAAGAAAATGGTTCTTTTATTTATACTTCTGCACACTAGGGCTCTGTTGGAACAATATCAAAACTTTTCTGCTCAAACCTTATGTAATCAAGACATACAGGAATCACAAGGTGTAGAAAGTTTCTTTTAGAGAAAAATAAATATGTAAATGTGCTAAAACTGCCTTTAGTAAGATGCTAGTACTGTACTGAGGGGATATGGTGTTTGATACTGCCCCAGTCAATGACAGCCACTTGACTTCCTTGTGCTTCACTTACCCCCAGATGTAAAACTACTTTGAAGCAAACCCCACACTGAAATTGAGATGCTTCTTGGTTGGGTTTTACTGACAGGCACCTCAGCTGGTGCTTCCGGGTGCCCCTTTGGTGACATACTGTACCTGCATGGCAGCACCTCCCCCATACCATCTCATTCACTCCATACAGAGAGGGTTGGAAAGGATATGGGGACCTGTTCATATGATCAAATGCTGCATTTCTTCATAAATCACATTTAAACTCTCTTGAGGATTGCACTAGCACAGGTGCCCCATCATAGGCCTGCTTTCTGGAGTCTAGGGGCCACTGAGGTCTTATAATTATATTCTATTCTTTGCTGACTGGATAAGACCCACTGAGCCCAAGACCCATTTACAGGAGTGACCAGGAAGCACAGGGAGGTTAAATGACTTGCTCAGAGTCACACAGTATGCAAGTGGAGGTTGTGGGTCTCAAACCCAGATCTGCTGACTGTACCAAGCTCATTTATAACTCATTGCTGGAAGTTCCAGGCTATTCTGCAGATACTGCACTTAAAATTAGATTCTTCTTGGTTGGGCTGTTTGCTGTTAAGACATTCAGATATTTCAGATTAATTCAGCAAAGTGTGGGACCACATGAGAAAGACTTTGGATACACAATCCCTGAAATAAATTTGATTCCATACTCCTGCAGCTCACATGCTGGACCTGGCACTAGAAAGGCTATTTTGAAAGTAAAATGAAAACTCAAATGTGATAAAACTTCCTTTGATAAGGTGCTAGTGTTGTATCTAGGAGGTAGGGTGTTTGAATCCCAACCCAGCCATTGATAGTCACTTGACTTCCCAAGTGCTCCTCTCATCCCCAACTGTAGAATTGGGTTGAAGCAGCTCCCACACTGAAAATGAGACACTTCTCCAAAGGGTTGTTTCAACAGGCAGCTTAGCCAGTGCTGCAAGATGACCCCCTGTGGTGACAGACCTGTGTGTCAGTGTACTGAAAGACAAACATTAGCATTTTTCAATAGTTCATTGGATACAGTTTCTGTTTTCTGATAACCAAACTTGCATAGAAATGTAGTGATGGTTCCAAATGTATCAAAGAACCCAGAAACAAACTGTGTTGTTCTTCCATATATATTTCAGTACAGTGGGGTTCTGTTGGGACAATAACACAACTTTTTCACTCAGACTTGGTGTAAACAAGATATTCAGGAATCACAGACTGTAGAAAGGTTATTTGTTAGGGTAAAATACTAAAATGGACAAAAACTACCTTTCATGAAGTGCTAGTATTGAACCTAGGAGATATGGTATTTGAATACCAACACAACCACTGACAATCACTTGATTTCCTTGTACTTAACTCAATCTCAACTATAAAACTGGATCAAAGCAGATCCCACACTGAACAAGTTGTGGTCAGAGCCAACACAACTGCATCAGCACTATAAGGGACCAACAAAAAGTTTGGATGTAACTGAGTGATGGAAGGGGATAGGAGATGTGCCAGAGACTGGAATGGGTGGGTGCAATTGCTGTATCAATGGCAGGATTTGTTGTTTGTGAAGGAGCACTCTGGGAGAAAAAAAAAGTAAAAACTCCATCAATCAGTTACATTCCCACTCTTTGTCAAGGTCCCTTATAGTGCTATTGCAGCCATGTTGGCTTTTACCAGAGTTTGTTTAGGTATGGCAATCATGCAGTGCTGGGAGGAACATAGGCTGCTGCAGTAATTAAACAACACATAATTAATGGCAATGATTCAGTGTCATTATGCAAATATGCCTTGGAAGTATGGACTAATGCCTGAGTAAAATACCCAGTCTCATGAAATGTGTTTAAATATGCTGCAAAAACAAACACAAAATTAATGCTAACATTATTTTATTCTTGTTGCTCAGTCAACAATACCCTATGGACAGGTAATCACTTATTTCTACAGTGTTCTGAGTGTCCTTCTATGTGATATAGGTCTCATAGGTAATTCAGAGCTTAAAAGACTAATATCCATATTGGTTGCAGACGTTAATTATAACCCATTATAGAATTTTGACCCAAGTATGTGTCCAGGTGAATTTTAAATATGTCCATACTCTCACTAGCAACCACCTCTAATGGCAAATCATTTCATATTTTGGAAACTCTAACTGAGAACCAGGAACTTCTTTTTTTAATTCTACAGCATTCAACCACTAGCTGTAATGGATGTTGTCTAGTGTCATAAACTATTTTCCTGAGTTCCAGGCCCAATAATTCCCATACTTGAACATCTTCCAGGGCTCTATAGACCATACACAAGTCCCCTCTCATTCTGCGGAACTCCAAAGTATAAAGTCCAAGTCTCCTTAACCTATTCTCATAATCCATACCCTTCAATTCCCCCATTCTTCTAGTAGCCCTCCTCTGAATTTTCTCCAGGACAGTTATGGAACCCTTATCGCCCAGAGCCCAAAATTGGACTCAACACTCCAAATGGGGCTGCACCAAAGAAGAGTATGGTGACAACAGAACCTCACTACTTCTGCTTTTTATATGTTTATTTATGCAATGAAGTATACTTGCAGCCTTCTTAATTACCTGTTGGCAATGTAGTTTAGAATGCAAATCATTTTTCACCCTTACACCCAGATCCCGTTTGTCTTTGACAACTTTTAGTACTTTACCACACAGCATATAATTTGCTTGTTGATTGTTCCTCCCAGAATGCATCACTGTGTATTTATCTATGTTAAAGGTAAGTTTTGTGCAGGCCCGCTGGCGCAACAGTTGGATTTCCGCTTGCGATGCCGGTGACCGCGGTTCAGAAATGGACTCAGGTCATCAGAGGGCCAGCCAGGGGGAGAAGGACTGAGCATCCTCAGGACTGCTATCTTTCTCCAGGAAGGAGGGGTGGTTGTGTGCTCGGTGCATGAGTGGCACCCAGCAGAGGCTGGGTTCACCACATTGCGCTGATACCAGCAACTCTTCAGTGCAGGATGGACGCTGGTCATCATTGCACGTCCCCGCCCTGCTTACAGGGGAGAAAATGCTGCTAGGGTCACCTCCATGGCTCCCTTCCCTCTGGGCCCAAATTAGCCTCTGGTGCCAGTGCTCTCCTGACTAGATAATTGTAGTGCAGAGCTGGTAGGGGAACAGCTCCACAACCCTGCCTTCTGGGGGGGTAAGCCAGGGGTGACCGAGGAGAAGCCTGGCAATTGCCGGAGGTGGGGGCATGAAGGGGCCATGACTAAGGGCAGAGTTACCGGTGATCCCAAGCAGGTAAAAAAACATACTAAATAAAAAAAAAGTTATGTTTCTTTGTATTTGGCCAAGTTTCTAATTCCCCCAAGGCATGCTGTATGGTATTAATGGCTTTGGGGTTATTTACTGCATTTCCTATGTGGGTGTCATCTGCAAATTTTGTTAACCAGACTCCAGTTGTAGTATTAAGGGATGAAATGTAGATGTTAAAAAGACAGGGGCCCAGCACCGATCCTTGAGGGACACCACTGGTCACATGCTCTCAGCCAGAGTACAAACTCTTTATACAGACCTGCTGAGTTCTGCCAGTCAGCCATGATTCCACCCATCATGTTATATTACCCCCATGCCCATATTTATAATGGCATCAATAAGTTCTTCATGCAGGACCTTATCAAAAGCCTTGGAGAAATCAAGAAGGATAACATCCACAGCCTCACCTCTATCCAGGGCCCTAGTTACTCCACCATAGAACCTCAACAGGTTAGTCAGGCATGATCTTGCTTTAACAAACCCGTGCTGAGCAGTATCAGTCTGAATCATTTCCCCAATATGATCTTTTACAATACGCTCGAGGATTTTCCCCAGGACAGACGTCATGCTAATTGGTCTATTGTTGATCACATCCTGTCTTGATCCCTTCTTAAAAATAGGAACCACTGTAGCTTGTCTCCATACTTCTATGCGATTGACATCTTAGGAACATCAATAGATTTCCCCCTTACTTGTTCCTGATAATCTAAGGAGTTTGATATAAGCCTTTGTCTCACCCGGGTGGGAGTACTGCAATGTCTTCTTCAGTCACAGTATCTCTCATCTACACAAATAGCTCAAAAACAGATAAGGGCAACTCAGTCCCATTGCTGTGGTATGCATATTGAAAAAAATCCAAGAAAATCTAATTACCGAAAAATGTATTTCTCATATTGATTACAATACTATCCTCTCTGACAATCAGCCTTGATTCATTATTTTCTATCTTGCTTTTTTGCTCCCCTGTTATCACCTGCACCTTCTTGGCAGTGGGTAAGACATGCATTTTCTAGGTTTTCTCCCATTACCCCGGAACCCCGGAATGTGGTCACACATATGCGTGGAGGCACATATGCACTCTGTGGCTCCAGTGATGGCCCCTTCCCACCACCCAGCCTAATGCCAGGGTTCCCTTATGGCTTGGTGCTACCACCTAGCCTCCATTGGGTGGCAGACAAGAGCCAGAAAACTCTTATGTCCCTCCCTGGAGAGGAGAAGTGCCTTGCAGCATCTCAATCCTGCTCAGCTTCCTCCCCCCGTCTGACCCCTGGCGGCCTGAGCTCACTTCCGAACTTGGGTAGCCAGCATGGTGCGAGTTGTAGCATCCAGCTCCTCACCCCTCAGTGCCTCCGTGCCAGCTTAACCACCTTGGATTCTGTACAGGTTAGATCACTTTGTTATTACTAGTGTTTTTCACTGCTGAAGTCCTTCATGCTATGGACAGGGGTATCTTGATGGACACAATTTTTGTGGACCTCATCAAGGCCTTCAGTCTTGTGAGTCATGATCTAATCCTTACTAGGCTGTCTAAATATGGTTTGGATAAGTCACTTGTAGACTTGATCAGTAAGTAATTCACAAAAATAACTCAGGCTGTGAAACTTGAAGTCTTTTTTTCTAAATCAGAGGTCTGTCTTTGGACTCATTGTGTTTTCCATTTTTATCAATGAATTCCCACAAATCCGAGATGATGTGAACATTAAATTTATGCTGATGATATTGTCTTGTGCTGCCATTGCACATCATTCTATTCAGGATATATTGCAAAAATGAGTAAATCCATTACAATTTTGGCCTTCCACAAATGTGTCAGTTCTAATCAGAAAACAACTGGGGCCCTATATTCAAAACCTTGCCTGGGTGCAAAGCCGAGTTTGCCATTGCAAATCAGATTTTGCACAGATGTCCTATATTGAAAAGCCCAGTTAGCGCGGGCAAACAGGGTTTTCCCCCTGGTGATATTCAAGGGGGGGTTGCAATTCAAATGAAGGGGTGGGGACCTGGATATTGGCACATTCCAATATTCAAAGTATGTGCACCACACAAGGCCATGTTTTGAGGTGCCCTTGCATGGTGCAGATACTGCCAAACAAAACCATGACTTAGTCATGCGCAACCCTAGCGGTAGTTGGAGGAAGTGCATTGGTGCCTCTGACCCTGAACACAGTAGTGCCTAGTGCTGTGGCCCCCCCAGCTGATTGTTGGTCCAAGTATTAAAACAAATCTGTCCCTGGTGCTAGTGGCTTCCCTCAATGATTGATGGCCTGAAGTTAAAAATAAATCTTTCCCTGGCATCCAGTGGTCCCTCCCCCTACCTGTAACCATGCCCGATCATGACATGTGTATTCCCTGGTGTCCAGTGGTCCCTCTACTGCCTGCACCCATGCCTGATCATGACATGTGTATTCCCTGGTGTCTAATGATCCCTTCCCCTACCTGCACCCATGCCCAGTCATGACATGTGTATTCCCTGGTGTCCAGTGGTCCCTCCCACCACCTGCATCCATGCCTGATGTCGACAGCATATGTGTCCAGTGGTTCCCCCATCCCCAATCCCATGTCTGTGTCCTAAAAATGCTCTTGTGGCTAGCAGTCCCCACTCCCTAACACCAGGCCCCTGTATCTGTGGTACAAACCCCCTGGTGGTCCTGTGGACCCCCCTCCCTATCCTTGATCTGCCCATATACTGCATAGATCTGTCCCTGGTTGTCTAGTGGACCCCTCTCCCAACCTGCCTATATACAAAATAGATCAGTTCTGGTGGTCTAGTACACCACCCCCACCCTGGCAGGTGGTGTCCCATCACTCGTCTCCCCCATGACTCCCCTGAGCTGGTGACCAGCACAGCCATCTGCTTTCCACCACAGCCAGCCACCAATTGAGCTCTCAGTGAGTGCGTACTGTACAATCAACTGTTACAGTGCCTGCTTATTGAGAGCTCAGTCAGCAGCCAGCAGTGGTGTAGAGTGGAGGGCTGTGTCAATTGCTGGCTCAGTGGAGGGATGAAGGGGAGCGGGGTGATGGGACACCACTTGCTGGGGTGAGGGGTCTACTAGACTACCAGGGGCCAATCTATTTCATGTACCAGCAGGCCAGGATAGGGGGTCCACTAGACAACCAGGGACAGATTTATGCAATACACAGCCAGATTGGGGATAGGGAGGGAGGGAGGGAGTTCACTGACATGGTACTGGGGATAGGGAAGGGGAACCAATGAATGCATATACTGTTAACATCTGGCATGGGTGTGGGGGGGATCACTGGATGCCAGGGAAAGGTTTATTATTAACATCATGCCAGTGATTGGTGGGGAGGGGGGAGACAACTAGGACCAGGGGCAGATTTATTGTAATAATTAGACTGGTGACTGGTGGGGGAACAATCACACCAGGGATAGATATATTGTAGTAATCGGACAGGTGATCAGTGGGTGGGGGGACCAGGGATAGTTCTCTGAGACCGGGCAAATGGGGGGTGGTGCCACTTTAAACTTCCAGACTACTCATGCAAATGAGCCCATAATGGGCATGCAAATTGCCCCTTAGTGCCCTGCATGCTCAATGAGCTCATCTGCGTGGGTCCCTTTGAATATCAGAAATTTAGTCCTGGCTCAAGCTATTGTGGCACCCTATTCTGGAAGCCGCGTCTGCCCCAGCACTAAGTGGCTTACCGCTGCGCTGACATGGCCCTATATTCATTTGAATAGCACTGGTATGCTATTCAACTGAATATAGCATCTTTGGGCATCCAGGCTATTGCTTTGCTCATTTTTTAATACCTGGCCCCTAGTGTTTTACTTTTTGGTACAAAAAAAGTTGACTGGGACAAACATCACCTGTGTATAATCAATCTTGACAATCATGTACATAAATAAGTTTGCAAATGCAAGTACCTGAGTGTCATTCTTGATGAGAGCTTAACTAATAAAGAACACAGCTTAAGCATTGTTAAATCTGTAAACCAGAAACTTCATGTGTAATATAGAACAAAAAACACTCTTACAAATGAGGCTAGAAAAGCTCTGGCTGCACATTACTTATTACCATCATTGAAGAACTGGAATTTATCATTTCATGGTATGTCTGAAATGCTGTTAAATAAACTGCATGTTACAGTTACTAATGGCTATACATTTCATTTGGCACTCCCCAAGACCACAGACAAGGGATCTCATGATTTCCTCTACCCTCACTGTGGCTGTAATTCAGCTGTAATTAAAAGGAACTTCTTTAAAAGGGATCATACAATGAGTAGATAGACAAAAAAAGAAAACAATGAAGGCTCCACTTCTTACTGTAGTTGACATGGATTTACAAAGAAGGAGGTGACAACTTAAACAATGACCGGTGCCACAAACACAAAAATTAGAATGCAGAGTTGGGCATCATTCAACTGAAAAAAGACCTACATGTTAGATGACATTAAAAAGACATTTATTCCATAATAAATACACGTAGCAGCACCTTACCCACAATGCCAGTTGATGCTGATTTACTGTTATGTTTTGTAATCCACTCCATGGAATGTCCATTTCATGATTGGACACCACTTCCTCAGGGGATGGTAGTAAAATATGTTTTAATAGTACTCATAATGGAGACTTAAATTCATACATTCAGGGGATGTAGCCCACTCCTAGGCTGACAGAAGTCACTTGAGCCTGGTGTATACCAGTGGAGATTGGTGTACTACACATGGAGGAGGGGCAGGCTGGGCAAACTGTAGCAGCATTTAAGACAAAGGCCCAGACTGATGATGCAGTCTCAGAAAAATTTAAGACTCTGATGACAGTGCTGTGAAAACAATTTTTACCACTGATCCCAGAGGAAGTAGTGTTCAGCTATGAAATGTTGGACATTATGTGGGATGGATTACAAAATATATGAATAACTTCTCTGGACCACTCTTGCCTGGACATTATATCATCTTTTGGGCATTATTTCCCCATAGTATGAATAACTTGCCAAGACCATCTATGATTTCACATTATAACAGCTTCTGGGTGTTATGTCCCCATACTGCAGAAGGGTATGTCAATGGGGTTAATTTATTGCTAGTTCTAAACTCTATAAAGTTCTTTACATTTTCTACAGTCAGCTACCACTGCAAACTGGTGGATGTACCCAAAGTTCAGTAACTAACCAATGTTTTAAAATTCTTATTAAAACAAACTTTGCTACATTATCTTTCTCTTATTTATGCTTGCTACAGCAAGGAATAGATTGGCTCAGCTCTTCCGTACATTGGACAGGCTGTTGCACCCAGCCTGTCTCTGTACTGGGGGAGCTAGTTCTGGCACACAGTGCAATGAGTTTACTCTATTCTTTGCTGACAAAGTGCCCTCTATCAGGATTGAGATCTCCTCCAGTGCTACTCATGGAGCTTGCAGGATTGAGCCAGAGATGTGTCGGGGAACTCCTCCTGCCTTGGATGAGTTTGATCCAGTGGGAGTGGATGAGGTGGTGGAGCTAGTTCTGAAGCTGCGATCTATCCATTGTGACCTAGACCCAGGTCCAACCTGACTTTTGGTTGGATGTGTGGCCCTGATTGGATCTGTGGTGGCTGACATCATCCCATGTTCTTTGAGGAGTAGGGTCTATCCTGTGGCCTTGAAAGAGGCTTTGGTTAGACCCCTTTTGAAGAAACCCTCACTGGACCCATACTATCTCAACAACTACAGACCAGTTTCAAACCTCCCATTTTTAGGGAAGGTTTTAGAAAAATGGTGGCTGCTCAGCTTGAGGCTTGTCTTGCTTCCTCTGCCACTTTTGAGTGCTTTCAATTTGGATTTAGGCCTGGGCATAGTATGGAGACTGCCCTGGTGAAGATGCTTAATGATCTAATAGTGAGAGACTGGGATGAGTGGACCATCCTTGTGCTTCTTGATCTCTCTGTGACTTTTGACACTGTGGACCACAAGATGCTATTGGATCACCTTTAAAACTGGTGTGGACTAACTGGCATTGTCATCAGCTGGTTTAGATCCTACCTCACAGGTAGAGTGCAAAGGATGAAAATGGGGTTCTCTTCTTCTAACCCAATGTCTCTACACTATAGAGTTCTGCAAGGCTTGGTCCTGGTGCCTCTGTTGTGCATGATGTATATGCTGCCATTGAGAGACTTTATCAGGTGGTATGGGATGGGTTTTCACTGCTACGCAGATGATACCCAGCTTTACCTGTCCTGCACACCTAGAGAAACCAGATGGTGTTTTCTGTATTTTACTGGCTGAGATCCAGAACTGGATGACTTGCAACTGGTATGACTCAACCCAGACAAGACAGAAGTACTGGTGGTTGATCCTGGTCATCAATGGGATGGAGAAGGGTTGGGGAATGATCCTGACGATGCTGAGGAATATCCCTTTGATCCCCTCCCCTAGGGTTAGGGATCTGGGCATGTTCCTTGATGACAGTTTGACACTTTATGCTCAGGTGTCAGCTGTCATCTAAAGTGGGTTTTACCATCTGAGGAACATTGCCTGGATCTCAGCCTTGATACCATCTGAGGACCTTGAGACCCTAGTGCATACTTCTATCACATCTAGGCCAGAACACTGCAATACTTTCTACCTAGGGATATCTGTTGGCAACCTCCACCATCTGCAGGTGGTGCAGAATGCAGCAGCCAGGCTATTGATCGGTGCATTAGGATATGAGCATATTAGGCTTGTGCTCCTTAGACTGCACTGGCTACCAATTAGGTGGAGGATTGTCTTCAAGGCTGGGTTACTGACCTATAAAGCCCTACATGGTCAGGGACCTGGCTGCCTGCAAGACCTCCTGGTTCCTCATTGCCCAACTTGCTCCCTCTGTTTCTCTGAGGGTTGCCTCCTAGTGGTTTCCAGGGCTAGGCTGCGGCAGTCAGGTGACAGTCCTTTTTCAGTTGCCACACCAGCCCTGTGGAACTCACTGCTTAAGTGTTTGAAGGAGGCACCCTTGGTAGAAACCTTTAAAAGAGCCTAAAAAGTTTTCTCTTTGGTCAGGCCTTTGGCTCTCATAGTTGAAATTTTGTGCTATTTATTGTATTGATAGACAGATTCATGATGTACTAGTGTTTTATTTTATGTTGATGTTATTGTGGTTATTTACTGTATCTACTCTGTGATGTGTCTGCTGATATTTTCTTAATTTGTTGTTATGAATTTGTGCAGTGCTCTGAGCTTCTGGGAACGAGCGCTATAGAAATAAAATATCTGCTTTTCTGTCTGTCTGTCTATCTATCTGTCTTTCGAATACTTTCTCACTGCAAGTGAGACAACCAATTAAAATCTTAGTTTAAAACCATTTTAAAGACAGAGTTGTTTGCAAAGTGCAGTTGTTTTTGTACTGTATACAAATGAAACTTTTGCTGTGTGGTTGATCACTTGCTAATCTCCCTAACAACTAATACATTCATATACTATATGTATTTCTGAAATCTAATGTTCAGTGTTAAGCTACATCTTTGCACATTGTAATATTTGTTTTATCTCTGTTAGAATTTGTCAACATTTACTGTTCATAAAATTGTAACTTTGTAGACTGATGTTACTTTTCACTTTTCTTTCCATTGGACATTACTGAAAACAGGATGCATGTCATCCTATAGTCCCCCTTTCTCAGTGAATGAATGAATGAATAAATACATACATACATATATAAATATATAAATAAATTGCCTGCAGTTTCTTCCTGTCATTCAGATGGCAGCCAGCTGAAGTGATGAGGGGAAGGGCTGTACCAGTCACCACCGGAGGGGGTAGCTCAAGCTAAAGGTAAGTGAGGGGCCAGGTGGTGGCAGTAGTGGTGCAGAGTGGGAAGGGGCTTCTGTGCTATGGGGAGAACACTGGGTGAGTAATCTGGGAGGGTGGGGGGACCACTGGATACCAAGGCATATTTACTTGTACACAGGTGGGCAATCAGACACAGGAGGAACACTGGGAATAAGGGTATGATTTAATTTTAATACATATACTATACAATAATCTGGGGGTAATCACTTTACATACAGAATCTTGATAATATAAATAAAATCTTCCACATCTTGTTGTTCTTTATTCTCAATCTTTTATTCTTTTATTCACCCTACGTTTCACTCTTCTGAGCTTGTTCACGGGGCATAATTCAGTCATTACAAACCATCTGTTTAAAACAAGAATAACATTTTTAAGTATGATTTTTTAATTAACAATATGGTTACAATTACGATTTCATTTTTATGTGATATGGCATAAATTGATTACCATAACAAACATCCTTAATTCAAAATTCCTGTTCAATTATTACTGATTCCACATCAGATTCTCATTAATCCCTGTAAACACATTAAATTGCCATCATTAATATTCATATTCATATTTAATTGTTTGTCCAAGACAAATATTTACAATGGCAAAAAAGCCTTACTAACCCGTAACTCTAAGCCGCACCTCTTTAAATTGAACTTCTTATTATTTACATATAACTTGTTTTTTATTCCTATATTCCCTTACATACACAGAAAATCACTTAAAATTAACCAAAAACTTTTACCACGACAATTGTTATACTACTCCATAAAATGGAATAACACTTCTTCCATAGTTCCCCATAAAAACATTTTTGGTTTCAATACAGTTTATTTTTATACCACCTTACATAATTGCTTTTCAAAATAATTACCTTAGCAAACTAGGGGGATGTTTAATGAAAAGTACCATTACCCAGGTGAAACAAGGTGCAATATGATTTAATTTTACACAGGAGGATGAGCAAGGGGGGGATGGGTTTCTACTAGACACCAGGGACTGATATGTTTGTGTACTGGCAGACTTTGTGGGTGTGGAGACCACTGGACACCAGAGACTGTTTACTCTGGTCATAGGTGGGCAATCGGGAGTGGTTAGGGCAGTGCAGTCTGCAAGACCTGGATTGGGGAGGTGGTCATTAGCGAGGCACTAATGGCTAGCTACCACTTCTCCAAATCTACCAGCATGCCTGTGCACCTACATGCAAGGCCCAGTCAGAGGCATTGCATAGGCATGCTGGCATATTTTAGAGTTGCTTGCAAATGGGCTAGTGACTCGCTAAATGTGCCATCCAGTATGGCACTTTTTGCTCCTACCTTAAATTGCGGGCACTTGGCAGTGAGTTGCTAATCTATTTTTCAACCTCTGTCTGACTTTGAATATCTTGGCCTCCAGTCTGCTGTCTTGTAGTAGGCACTGCAGCGCCACTGGAAAAAAGGTTTTAATATCATTATATATCACTCAGCCTACTAGTGCCAAATCATACAGTACACTGCTTTGAAGAACTGGAGTCCGCAACCCATCCTCAATAAGAAATTGTAATATCACATTCTAAGCATCAAGATGACAAAAAGTATTAGATTATTACATAGCAAAGTTGTGCTAGTTCTTAAAAATCATCCTGGAGGGGAATCGAAGCACTCAATGATAAGTTTAAATGCTACATTGACAAGCATTTAAACTGGCAAAGGGGGGGTGGCAGGCCAGCAAGGAGGGTATCTACTTGCTCACCCCCCACAGCTAGCAGTGGAACCAGTGAACCAGAGGAGTGGCGATCTCTGCAAAGCAGTGTGCAAAAGATGGAGATTAGCGCCCAAGAGGTGGATAAGCAGAAAAGGGGCAAAATTCAGCAGAAGGGCAGACAGCAAGGAAAACCAGGGATAAATGACAACCAAGGAAACAGCTGGAGTAGAACAGTGAAACAGTCTAGGGAGGTCAAATCATGGAAAGCCATGTGTGCAAATGCCAGGAGCCTTAGCAACAAGATGGAAGATCTGGAGGCTGTCATGGTGCAGTCAGACCTGGACATTGTGGCCATCACTGAAACCTGGTGTAATGATAACCATGACTGGAGATGGCCATACCTGGCTGCAACATATTCAGAAGAGACAGAGCAGGCAGGAAGGGAGGAGGAGTGGCACTGTATGTGAAAAATGACATAAGGGCCACAGAGATCCAGGAGGAACAAAATGGGAGAGATACCATGGGTTGCTGGAAAGGAAAATGGGACAGCCATCCGCACAGGTGTAGTCTATAGACCACCAGCCCAGGAGGAAGAAACAGAGGGAGTTGATGCTAGCCATCCAAAGGATGGCAGACAAGTGAGGTAGTACTGGTTGGGGACTTCAATATTCCAGATGTGGACTAGAGCATCCCAGCAGCAGCATCGACTAGGAGCAGATTTATCCTGGACTCCTCTAGGGTGCCTTCCTCACAACTGGTCATGGAACCAACTCGGCAGAAGGCAATACTGGACCTTGTGCTCACAAACAGGGACAGTGTGATGGGGGTAACAGTGGGGAGCACCTGGGAAACAGTGACCACCAGTCATTGTGGTTTGAAATCACAGAAAGAGCAGAACCAAACCACACAAAACACGATCCTGGATTTTAGGGGGCAGACTTTGGGAAAATGGGAGATACTTGAAAGAGGCATTAAGGGAATGGGACAGGAATCAGGGGTTGAGGAACAGTGGGCAGTATTTAAAATGGGATTACAAGAACAACAGAATTATGCATTAAGCAGGTTAGCAAGAGGAAAAGGAAGAGGAGACCATTATGGTTTTCCAAAGAGGTAGCAAAGAAAGCTAAAGCCAAAAGATTGCATTCAGGCAATACAAAAGACACAGGCAGAAGGGGATAGGGAGAAGTACCAGGAGAAGCAAAGGAGGCAGGAGGCCAGTAAGGGAAGCCAAAGCACAGACAGAAGAACACATTGCAAAATCAGTGGGTACAGGGGACAAAACCTTTACAGGTACATAAGGAAAAAAGACAAAGGGAGGGATAGTGAGACTGAAGGGGAGGATGGGGCCTATATGGAGGATGACAACAGTAAAGCTGACATATTGAACAGGTATTTCTGCTGAGTCTTTACTGAGGAAGAGGAGGGTAATGGGTCTGAAGGGTACAAGGGTGAGAATGGTGCAGAAATGGACACAAGTCCCTTTACACGAGAAAGGGTCCTGAAGGAACTGGAAGTAATAAGAGTTGATAAAGCAATGGGGCCAGATGGGGAAAATCCCAGGGTCCTTAAAGAACTAAGAGAGGTGGTGGCTGAACCTCTGGCTATCCTGTTTAGCCGATCACTGGAAACAGGGAGGTACCCAAAGACTGAAGGACAGCAGATGTAGTCCCCTTATACAAAAGTGGGAACAAAGAGGAAGCAGGAACTACAGACCAGTCAGCCTCACCTCGGTAGTGGGAAGATCATGGAAGCACTACTGAAGGAGAGATTGGTGGAACATCTGGTTGTCAATGGACTACAGGACCCAAGGCAGCATGGTTTCACCAGGGGAGGTCATGTCAGACCAACCTCGCTGAATTCCTTTGACTGGGTGACTAGGGAGGTGGATCAGGGAGGGCAGTGGACATGGCCTATCTGGACTTCAGCAAGGCCTTTGACACTGTGCCACATAGAAGACTATTACACAAACTGGGGAATATGGGTGTGACAGGACAGTAGTGTGGTGGGTAGGTAACTGGCTGGGTGGCAGGACACAGAGGGTGGTGGTAAATGGCTGTCACTCCACAGAGGGAAGAGTGACCAGTGGGGTACCACAGGGATCAGTGCTGGGACCGGTCCTATTCAACATCTTCATCAGTGACATTCAGGGACCTAGAAGGCAGAATTTCACTGTTCGCTGATGACACAAAGCTCTGTAACAGAGTAGACACACCAGAGGGTGTAGACAGAATGAGAAGCGACCTGCAGAAACTTGAAAAATGGTCAGGGGTTTGGCAGCTGAAATTCAATGCAAAGAAGTGCAAGATAATGCATATGGGGCACAAAAACCCTGGCACAATATATCAGTTGGGGGTGAGGATATAGCATGCACCAAGCAGGAAAGGGATCTTGGGGTTGTCATCTCTGATGACCTCAAGGTAGGGAAACAGTGTGACAAGGCAGCAGGTAAAGCAAATAGGATGCTGGGATGTATAAACAGGGGCATCACCAGCAGGAAAAGGGAGGTCATAATTCCGCTATACAAGACACTAGTGAGGCCCCACCTGGAGTACAGTGTACAGTTCTGGAGACCATACCTACATAAGGACATAGGCAGGGTAGAGAAGGTTCAGAGGAGGGCAACAAAGATGGTGCATGGATTGCATCACAAGTCCTATGAAGACAGGTTAAAGGAACTGAACATGTACTCCCTGGAGGAGAGGAGGGAGAGAGGGGGGATATGATAGAGACATATAAGTATCTTACAGGGAGGAACAGGGTGCAGGAAAACACTATTTTTAAGCGAAAAAGATGTTCCAGGACTAGAGGACATGGGATGAAGTTGGAGGGAGGATGATTCAGAGGAAACATGAGAAAGAATTTCTTCACAGAACAGGTGGTGGACAAGTGGAACACCCTGCCAGAGGAAGTGGTGGGGGCTGAAACAATCACAGGATTTAAGAATGCATGGGATAGACATAAAGGAATTCTGGAGGTCAGGGGTAAGGGGCAACAAACTTCTAAGAAAACAAACTGAACTTACAAGCTCAAATGGGCAGACTGGGTGGGCCATAGGCCCTTATCTGCCGACACTGTGTATGTATCTATGTATCTATGTTATTATTCACTTCAGCATGTACTTTCATACATATGATATTTCAGTTATTAAAATTTTCTAGACAATACATTTTTATTTTTAATGTTCTTTCCAAAGTTTATTGCACATCTTGGTGGCTTGTACAAAATGTATGTATAAAACACATTTATCTCCCCCCCCCCCCAGTTAACCTCATAGTACTTGGGCTTAATATATCATAGTGCTCACTATGACAACAGATTGTGGCATCAGAAACAGCAACTATGAGCTCAGCAGGGGAGGGTCAGATACATTTTGAAAGACTCAGTGAAATAAGCACCACATTATATGCAATATTTGTAGACCAACAACAGGAAAAAGAAAAAAAAAAAAGAAACTAGAAAATATTAACATCAAAACCTGATTAGTGTAAATCTAATGGTTTTAATCTTTTTATTATGGTAAAGACTTGCTTTTCAAAAGAGCTGTTATTTTTTGCAGAAGATTTCTAAAGTTTAATGTTTATAAAACATCCCAAAAGTGTCCCCAACCCTCCCAGTGATAATTACTATTACAAGGACAGTGGTTGGCACATGAATTAGTGAAAATATATGATACAATTTGTTTAAAAAATATAATAGGATAATAAATGTAAAAATAGTCATGCATATCATCTTCTAATTCATCTTTTAACCCTATATACATATAGGTGCATGATACTCAATTTAAACTGCATTGCATAGTTTGCCCAACATTATCTCACAAATTGTCAATCTGTAAAAGTTGCCACACAAAGAACATTCATTTATTGCATTGTCAAGTACAGTGTGATGTTCCTGCATTGTGATAATACAAACAGTGAGAGCTTGAGAAGAAGCTTTCTGTGAGGCTCCTGCATTAACAATAATTGCACATTTTCACAATTTCACTGTCACTGTTAAGAATACTCAGCTGAGAAACTGTATAGAATAATTTTCTGAATGCTGCAACCTGTGGAACAAGAAAACCATTCTAAGGATGATCTACCAAATCAAATACATTCTTAAAACCATATTTGCTAGAATTATTAATAAATGATTAACTAAGAATCATTGAATAATTGAAAGGTTTACAATTATGGTTACACATTGACAATATTTTTAGGATGTTGCAACTGTATTATGTGATGCACTGGGTAGTTTCTTAATACCGTATAATCTAACATAATATATCATTCAATGACTTAAAACATTGGGGAGGAAGTGGAAGGGAAAGTGAAAAGTTGGACAGAGAAGAAAAAGGGGGTTGTAAAGGGTTCTAAAAGAAATATAAATGTTAGAAAGGGAATTAATTATGGGGGACAGAAAAAAGGGGGCCAGTACTTATCTCATTATACAGTATCCTTCCACTCCAGTCAAGATCTGTTTTTATGAGTTACCTAATTAGAGCAGTGTCAAATCTCATTGTTTGGGAGTAAGACTGTCTTTGAGACCTACATGAACTTTCACTGCTAAAATGAAACAGAAAAAAGAACTGCTTCAACTAAGCCCCTTGGGCTTTCAATGCTGAGCTGCAAGTGTATTGCTTCACTTTAATGTGGTCTCAGTTGCCTCTTTGCTCTCCCACTGGTAGCTGTTTATTAAACTAAGTCCCTTGAGGCTTTTCCATATAGCCACAAGAGTGGCTTGCACATTGACAGTTCCTGACATTTGCTTAACCTGATGTCCAACCAGAAGTTTCACCCAAGCCTTTCCTAAACTGCTGCAGGAATAGAGTCCATGTTGATGGCTCCTGTGTCTTCTACAGTAGCTACAGCTGTGTGTTCATTGTGTTGGGTATTATTGATGTATGAGGTGCATTACTACGTCCATGATAAATTGGTGTTGTCTGTGGACCATTACCATGAAGTATTGCTTCTTGCTGTGTACTTGGAGGTCAGTTGTGCAGGCTATTTCAAATCATATTATTGGCATAGCCAGTGAGAGGTCTATATTTTGATTCAAGGTTTAAGAAAATGGGATAATGATGTTGATACTGTACAAGACAAATAAATCATTACAATATGTATTCCATTAAGTATTAGATTCATCTTTCATTTTTTCTTCTTTTATGGCTGCTTGGTGTAGCCAGCAGACATCTTTTGAACACTTGACAGTAGGCCTATAGGAAGGAAGCAAGGAAGTTACCCAGAGATCAATGGACTACTTTTGAGTCTGCCTCTGCCATTGCCTGCCTGCCCAAAGACACCAAATAGAGACCCCACCAGCAATTTTATTACTGTTTTTTAAAGGTTCCATTCCCCATCCTTATGAAGCAACTCATTCCATCTTCCTCCCCCAACTAGCTGTACCTGCTTTGACTATAACAACCCCCTCCCTTCCACTCACTGGCAGCACCCACACAACTCCCTCCCCCATCAGCCCTGGCAAGAAAGAAACCATCCCACCATCTGCTTGCAACACTCAATCCCAATCTCTCCTAGCCACCATGGCCAAAATATACACACCCTATCATATCCAACCACTTCAGTGCCTAGCCTGTTTAATCATTTCCCACACCCACTTCTACAGCTCACTCAGAAAGCCGGGCAGTTATTCCTTTTCCCTTTCCAAACACAAATCCTAAGTATGCCATGTGGCATCTTCCTACATGCTCCCATTCTCAGTTATAGCCTCTCCCTCCCTTTGATGTTTTTCCTCTTCTTTTATTCTGAAAGCTTTGATGTATGACTATGCTACCTATACTAAGACGTAATCAGTAGAAATACTGCCAACAGCTTAATGTGGTTCAGTGTCAGTTGGTTTCCATCTGTATCACCTTCTTCCACAGGATGAGGTTGAAAATAAGCAGAACTGCCTAGTCCTCTTTTCCAGGTCAACAAACTAAATAAATAAATAAAATAATACTTCCTCCTTCACCTAACAGCCTCTTCTCCTTGGCTCACTGTTTCCACCACCTCACCCCTCTCACTTCCACTCTGTCCTTCTTTCACTATTTCTTTCTTTTTCTGTTTCTCTGAGATATATTTTCTACTGTAGTTATGGTTATACACTCTTCTCAAAACATCATAAAAACTTTTGCTTGTTCCTATTTAATCTTGCCTATTGTACTGGTTTACTTATTGTTTTGCTGACTTTTGTAAATCCATGTACTCCTTCATTGTATCTTCCCCCAGAAGCATCTTCAAATTGGCTTTCAGCTCAGTACAATTTTTCTGTAGAAATATTTTTAATAAATAAAGAATGTTACATATTTGTACTGCCACTTTCTAGTGACCATCATAAAAGTCTGGATGATTCTGGTACTCACTGTCCACTTGAAAAAGACTTAATGGGGCCATATTTTCAAAAGACTCGTGAATGCCACAAGCCCCTGGTATGCCGAACATATGGCGCAGGGGGCTTGTGGTATTCACTGAGTGTCGATCGTGATTTTCTGGCCTATGCACCAAATGCCATGAGTTAAACTTGCTTCCCCGGTCTAACTTGGGCCATTTGGGGGACCCTTTTTATGGGGCTTGTGCCAAATATTTGGTACAAGTTGCTGAAAATTGTGAAAACTGTCACAACTGTGCCCAATGTACTAAAATTGGGCACAGTTACATCAAAGGAGTTTGGCACAGTGCCAAACAACAGGGTTGATGCAGGGCTTGATGTAAGCCCTGTGTTAACCGCTGAAAATCAGGCCCATTATGTTGAAATGTTACAGCCTTGGTTAGGATGGGCCTTTCTGAATACTGAATGGGATCACATACTACTTTAAGTCTGTTGTTTGTATTGTGACTATCTGCAACTGCATATATTATAAATAGAATAATAGATAGGTTCTGGTGTATTACAAGGCAGTAATTCCATCGAGAGGTTCTGGGGATACAAGAAACCTCGAGAGCGAAGCTCTTGTATCCCCAGAACCTCGAGATGGAATTTCTGCCTTGAAACACCAGAACCTATTTGTTATTTTTTGTAATATATGGATGCAAGGAATTTTTAATTTCTTACTTGTGCCTGCTGTATGGCACTGCTGGTCTGCAGAGTTAGTAAGACTCCCGAGTGTCATTCCTCGCTCACACCACCCCCACTCCTGCTCCCACTCCCAGTCCCATTCCGCATGTTTCTCTCACAAAAAAAAGAAACAAAACTCGGTTCACACAGTAGTCACATCGGTAATCCCAACTATACTATTACGAGGACCGGAAGTATACTATTACGGGACTAACTACTGTATTACAAGGAATTTTTTGTATGTATTTTGGGGGTATTATTTTCACTATCCATATATTACAATACTTTATACACTCAGTTACCACTGTTTGTATGGTACGTTGAGTCAGAGGGGCCACTAACAAACATCGTGGCTATGGTTTGCTCTACTTAGTGATGAGTCTGGTTTCATGTCTGAATTCCTTAAGTGTTTGCACTTTAACAGGGATTAGTATGCCTCTCAACTGTTTATCTGTAAATGTTAGCTACATTACATTATAATGCTGTACTTAAAGGAAAAGGGAGAGCATGACTTCACAATGCTGCTAGCCTGCATAGTAAATAGATACAAAGTCAAAACAAACATTTAAATATAATTAGAAGCAATGTATGTGTTGTTTTGCCTTTACTGGTATTAAGTACAAACAAAAGAAAAGAGTTTAAGTAAGAAAGGTCTTCATAATTACTATGGTATTTGCAATGATGTGCTTTTTTTGCTGCTGCCCCTTTCTCTCAGGATGCACCAGTTCTTTTTATATCATGTTAGTCACCGGTATCATGCCCTTTGTTAAAAGTTATTGTTTAAAGTAATAAGATATCATTTATAGTTACATTCATTTTTATGTAAAAGTACTATAGTTTGACATGATTGTCTTTTACAGGAAGAAAACTGTGTCAAGATTAAAAATGATATTGCCACAATATGTAAAGAAAGTCCAGGCTCACTATCTCATATGTTTGCCAGATGTTAAGAAATTAAACAATTTCTGTAAGAAAGTAACTTAACTTAATGTCAACAGGGATAAGAATGCCCAGAACAATATTATATATAATGTTAGAACTCAATATAGAGATATGCTTTGGCAGTTTACCTTAATGGAAACTGTTTAGGCTAGGGCTTGCGAATGCAGAAACATGTATTGGTATATTTTTAAAGTGAAAAGATAAGGACCCACCAGAGGTACAAGTATGGATTGGATACATGATAGATGCACTTAATAAAGGAAAGGTCCATTATATTCTTAAAGAGACCCAGAAGACTATAATAAGATATGGACTTTATTTAAAAATCTGATCAATACAGGGTGTTTACAATAAAGAATATCTATGCTGAACACAGAAACATAGAAAATGATGGCAGAAAAAGACCATTAGGCCATTTAGCCTGCTTGTCTGAGACCAGGGTACATCATATAGGTGGCAGTATTTTTTTAAGAATGTCATGTATATTGATATTTACAGTATTTACTTGTACTGGACTGTTTGAAAATATTTGTTGTATTTGTGTGGCTACATTCAGAAAAAAACAATAGAAAATGACATCAAGCTATTTCCCCCCTAAGAAGCTGCTGCTCTGAGAGCTCAGGCAGTGGTGGCAAAAAAGACAGTTTGATAAAACTCTTACACATTATTTCAAAAATAGTGCTTCATTGCAAATACAGCTCAGCAATTAAAATCACATAAGGAACATTTTTATCTTTACCATGATCCTGAAAGATGAAAAAAAGGTAAACCAAGACTTTACATTTTCAAGTGTGTTAGTGATATAAACTAAACATTAAAGATCCTGGCTTAGTACTTAACATATTCTACTCAACATCACTTGTGAAAGGAAAGCACTTTATTAGCACATTCATGTTTCTGCTATCCATATAGTAAGTTACGGTTCTGCCTCTCCTTTGTGAAGATAAATAGCATATTGTAAATCAGACCATTGTGCATCCTTTATATGTGCAAGGAATGTCATGATTATGGCTGCGGACAATTAAAAGATTCTACTTGTGGAAAACGTTCACGAGAATTCATGAAATATTTTCAGCTGGTTATATCTCTTTAATCTGGAGACCTAAAATGTGGTATACTTACTCAATGGATTAACAATCTAAGCAACTGACACATTTGATGACAATTAGGTACTGCATGTAGTTTTGAACTTACAGGGGCTCCAAATCTGGAACTTTATTGCTTTGTAAGTTCTTGTGAAAATGTGCCATTATTATAGGGGCATGATCACACCCCTATATTTAGGGTTAAACCTTCACGTCTGTTCCACCAATTTGTATGCAATTTTATAAGCACCATCAGGGAACAAAGATCTCTTGCTGTGCCAAATTTCATTCTGGTGGGATGAGTGGGTGCAGAGATACGGAGTGTCAAAAAATGTGAAAATTACCATTTTTTTGTAAAATTCTTTCTCACACCACTGCACAAATACGGCTTGGGATTTTGGTTTGAAGTTTTCAGGCTAGAAAGGTATTGGGTCACAGACGTGCCTTTTGAAGATTTGGTGAAAACATATTAATACATTCAAAAGTTATTAAAATGTTAAATTTCCCATTATTTTCAATGGGAAAAGTTAGATGTAAGCCTCAACCTAGGATTCTGTGTTGCAAATGGTCAATCCTGTATCACAAATGGGTAATCCTTTGTAGCAAATGGGAAATCTTTTTTTGTGCTGTTGCCATCTTGTTTTTCCTAGCAATGGAAACAAAGTTAAAAACAGAAAACAATGTCCGTCCCAGTGGTCCTGAGGGTTGAGGTGCTGGATGCCTTACTTTGTGCCATGCCAGCGACCTGTGTTCGGGAGCAACCTTCAGTCATCGGAGAGCCAGCATGGGAGGGAGGGAGCGAGACAGCAGGACTGAGCAGCAAAAAGGCAGCACTCCTCTCCTGGGGTGGTCATCCCCCCCGCACCATAGTTCCGTTCCCACCGGGTGGATGTCCAGTGGGTAGCGTAGGCAGGAGGGGGTGGCTGTGTAGCATGAAGGTGCCCTGGGGCATGGCATGTGCTTGCCTCCACATGTGCACTCACACCCATGACATAGGGACAGGGAGAAAATGGGAAAAAATCCGATAAAAATCTATATGGAAAAAAACCCAGAAAACAATTATGTTTTCTGAAGTAACCAACCCATGTGTCTGCTAACTGGGACCCATTCTATTGGATTCTGCTGTTAGTTTTTTTTATAAATCAGCTATAAAAGTGTTTTTCTTAATATGCTGAAATCCTTTTTCACAAATTGTGAAAAAGGAATTCACAAAAAAGGATCCTGTTTCACAATTTGAGAAAAATGATTTTTCTTTTACTGCAAATTGCAAAAAAGGAACCATGGAAAAGGATTCTTATTCGCAATTTGTGAAATAATGACTGCCCAGGTGGTCCCTCCCCTTCCCAATGTCCGATCACCATCCCCTTGTAAAAAAAGTCTTCTCCTGGTTGCCTAGTGGTCCGTCCCCCTTCCCCAATGTCTGATTGCCATCCCTCTATAAAATAAGTCTTCTCCTAGTAGTCTAGTGGTCCCTCTCCTCTCCCCCAATGTCT
Source organism: Neoceratodus forsteri (assembly GCA_016271365.2). NCBI lineage: Eukaryota > Metazoa > Chordata > Ceratodontiformes > Ceratodontidae > Neoceratodus > Neoceratodus forsteri. The sequence continues at coordinate 310,336,468 of JADMNL010000024.1, read as the reverse complement.
GATCACTGTCCCTGTATACAAAAATATATATTTCTCAGGTAGTCTAGTGGTCCCCCTCACTGATGTCTGATCGCCGTCCCTGGTATAAAAATATATTTTTTCCTGGCAGTCTACTGGTCCCTCCCCCAATGTCCAGTCACCATCCCCAGTTGAAATACTGAAATCCTTGGTAGTCTAGTGGTCCCTCCTTTTTCCCCCCATTCTCCAGTCACCATCTCTGGTTAAAATGGAACAAGGGCCATGCTGTGGACATTCTATGCATTGACTTCAGTAAGGCCTTTGATTCAGTGCCACATGGGAGATTGGGGGGAAGCTGGAGTACGTGAGGACAGGACCAAAAATGGTGACCTGGATTAGGAACTGGCTGAGGGGGAGACAGCAAAGGGTGGTGGTAGGGGGGAACTCTCATCACCAAGAGTGGTGATGAGTGGGGTACCACAGGGATCCATGCTGGGACCAGTACTGTTCAGGATTTTCATTGCAGATATCTTGAATGGGATCCAGAGCAAAATCAGTCTGTTTGCTGATGATCTCAAGATGGGAAATGTGGTAGATGACACAGAGGGGGGGAAGAAGTTGCAGGAGGATACGAATAAGCTGCAGAAGTGGGCAGATAAATGGCAGCTAGGATTCAATGTCAAGAAATGCAAGGTTCTACACTTTGGAGCCCAGAACCAAGGGAGGGATTATCACTTAAATGGGATTCAGGTGGGTTGCTCCACAGAAGAGAAGGACCTTGGGGTGATCATAACAGAGAGCATGAACAACTCTGTTCAATGCAGAAGGGTGGCAGCAAAAGGCAACAAAATGCTGGGATGTATAGCTAGAGAGATCTCCTCCAGAAGTAGGGAGGTTATCCTGCCCCTGTATAGGCCACTGGTCAGGCCCCAGCTGGAGTACTGCGTGCAACACTGGCACCCGTTCCTGAAGAAGGACGTCAGATTGTTGGAGGGGTTACAGTTTAGAGCTACAAAGATGATCCAGGGATTGGAGGGCAAGCCATATGAGGAAAGGCTGGGGGGGGTTGAATATGTGCTTTCTGGAAGACAGGATGGACAGGGGAGATATGATTGAGACCTTTAAGTACCTTAAGGGAGTAAACAAGACTAATACAGATATGATTTTCCAGAGGAGAAAGGAGAGGGATGTGAGAGGACACCAAATGAGATTGGAGGGGGTAGATTCAGGAGAGAGATGAGGAGACATTTTTTTCATGGAAAGAGATGGACACGTGGAACTCCTTGCCGAGTGAGGTAGTGGCCTGCAAGATGGTAGACAGCTTCAAGAGTGGTTGGGATAGGGTAAGGGTAAGGGGTAATTGGATGAGGGAAGGGAGGGACAGCAGCATTATAAAGTGCTAGCTGCACACTTGAGCAGACACAATAGACCATGAGGCCTGTTTCTGCTGGCTTTTTTTGTATGTTCGTATGTAAATACTGAAATCCCTGTTATTCTGGTGGTCCCTCCCCTTCCCTAATCACCGATCACTGACCAATGAATTATTTCTTAATTTACAAGGTGTTCTAGTGGACCCCCCAACCCTGTGAGGTAGTCACCCACCACACTGCCCCCTCATATATCATTAGCGGGGTGACTCAATTGGGGCTCCACAATTAGGGTGATGGAAAAACCTCGTGTGCGACAAGGACGATGTGGATTTTACAGCATCCTGCACTCATGACATTTTTGCTGCCCACACGGTTCAACTCCCATCCACTCAGGCCCAGAGATGGAGGTGATTATATTTAGTGAAGGGGTGTAGGGGGCAACATCCCCTGCAAAACTACCTGTTCTTCACTGCCATCCTTTGGCAGAAACATGTGTTGCAGCAGAATGTGGGGCCCTCTGTCTTTGTGGGTGACATGTTTCTGGTGCTGTGATTGACAGTGACCAGAATAATGCTGTACCAATATGAGTGAGCCTCCCCCATACTGACTCCCAGCCAGAGACCAGCACAGCCCTCCTCTCACCATTACAGCTGGCTGCTGACTGAGCTGCCAATGAGCATGTACTGTATACAGTACATGACCAATCACAGCTCAGTTGGCAGCCAGCCATGGTGGTAAGAGAAGGGTTGTGCTAATTGCCGGCTGGGAGTCAGGATGGGGAGGAGCAGGTTAGTGGGTGACTACCTGACAGAGTGGGGGGGTGCACTAGACCATGAGTGAAATTAAAAAAACATTTATGGGATGGAGAATGGAGGAAGGACCACTAGACTACCAGGGATTTCAGTAATTTAACCAGGGATGGCAATCAGACATAAGGGAGGGGAGGACTACTAGACTACAAGGAAATATATATTTTATAGAGCGATGGTGACTGGCCATCAGGGAGGGGAGGGACCACTAGACTACCAGGAAAATAGATATTTTTGTATATGGGGTAGCAATCGGACATTGGTACAGGGACCACTAGACTACCTGGGAAAGAATTTTTTTTTACACAGGAACAGTGATAGGTGAATGGGGGCAGGGGGAGGGACCACTAGACTACCAGGGAAATACATATTTTTATAGGAGGATGGTGATGGAGATGGGGGGTGGAGGAACCACTAGACTGTTAGTTGTTTATTGTCACAGCATTTTGTACATATAAAATCCTTCATCAAATTCAATGTAGATTTTACCAACTAGTAAAATCTGCATTGAATTTGCTGAAGGATTTTATATGTACAAAATGCTGTGACAATAAACAACTAAATGATGACATTACAATATTCTCGGTTAGATTACAGCAGTTAGAAGAAAGTCAATCCAACATGTGTGAACATTTTAAAGCACTACACAGCCCCGCTCCTATAACAGAGACCACTAGTAACATGATATCCTTTTACACATCCACCTGCTTATCCATGCACTCGACCCTGGATAAAGGTGTATGTCATAAGAGTCGTATTGGTAACCATCTAGCAGTAACCAGCACTGTCAGTGTTGAAACTAATAACACTAGTTTGATGAATAAAAAGAGGGACAGAGAGGATGACTCTGAGAGTTTAGAGTCAAATTTAGACTGGTCATTGGTAACTAATACAAGAGCTTGTAAAAAGGGGCACAGAGCTGATTAATTTAATCTCCTTATTCATAATTACTTTTTGGTACTTTCTAGTCTATCTGATAATAACTGTCCCACTGATACTCATATAGAACACTCAAGTTGTCACATACTAGCTAGTGTGACTGAACCTCCCACAACTACACTTATAGACTTGGGTTCCTCAGCCAATTCTCAATACACCAACTGGTGTATCTACTAATTTCAACTGTAGGTCCAATGTCATGTCAGCTGTTATGGAACCCTCAACAATAGTAATGGACACTGTTAGTCCGAATACATCCCATATAAATATGGATCCTATGCTAGTTCCCAGTGATCCCACTGGTTCTTTAACTGATCCCTGTTGCTTATCCAACTCATTCCCTCTTGTCACTGGGACTACAGCATCCAATATGGACACCTCTGGTTTACAATCCCAGAGTCATTTGAGCCAAGTGTATGTTTTGGGAGACGCTATCATTAAACATTTGGATAGGGTGATTTGCAATCCTGATAAATCAACAAGAACATGTTCTAGTTTTAGGGACGCAAATATTTCTGACATCACTAAAATGGTTAATGATATACTCGTTGATGCAGGTGATAACCCTTTAGTTATCATCCATGCAGGAACAAATGATGTAAATCAAAATAATCCTTTACAGATCAAAAAAGACTTTGTGGTCTTAAATAATTTACTTACAGAGAGGGGATGGACCGTATGTTTTTCTGAAATTCTTCCAGTACCAAGGGCAACGTATAATATGACCTGTCATAGCAGGGAAATAAACAAATGGCTATGGAAGTGGTGCCTTCAACAAAGTATTTGTTGCATCATGCACTGGGAGAATTTCAATGGCAGGGAATTTCTCTTTAGTTGGGATGGCTTACATTTAAGTAGGAGGGGAAGTACCTTGCTGGGTAGATCAATTGGCTTTGACATCAATCAATATTTAAACTAAATACATTGGGGGAGAATGGGACAATTCCTAATTCTCTTAAACCAAAAGTGAACGCCAGTTCTGGGAAATCACTTAATTTATTGTCCTTTAATGCAAGATCTTTGAACTCCCTCAAAATGGCTGAGCTTACAGCAAAATGTATCCTACTGGATCTTAACATTATTGCTGTTAAAGAGACTTGGTGGGATCCTTCTTCTGCTTGGTTCAGAAACATCCCCAATTATAAACTCTATCACAAGGACAGATTAGATAGTAAAGGTGGTGGTGTATGTATTTTTGTTAGGGAAGATATTGTCTCATATGAAATTTCTTCCCCTACTTTGACTGAATCATTATGGATATCCATTCAACTTATGGATTATCCTAAATTCAGTATAGGGGTTTGTTATCAGCCACCTTCAGTGGAAACTCAATATACTATTGAATTATTAAATACAATTTCAGATCAATCTCAGAATAATGATATTCTCATTTTAGGAGACTTTAATATGCCTGGTATTAATTGGAATCTCAATACAGGTAATAATCATGATAAATTATTTCTAAATACAAGTACAGATCTTGGTTTGGATCACTTGGTTAATCAACCCACACGAGGTAACAACATATTGGATCTTGTAATAGCAAATGAAGGATTTGACGTCTCTGATATAAACATTATGGCCCCTATTGGCAATAGTGACCATAACTTCATATTTTTCAATATTCCTCTACAAATCCCCAAAATTAATAATAACACTCAATTTAGGGACTATAATAAAGCTAATTTTACACTGATTAATTTAGAATTAAAAATAATTGATTGGGCGGAAATATTTAAAGGTAAAAATGTTAATGAAATATATGAATGTCTGACTAATATTATACACCAACTAGAAGACATGTATGTTCCTTTAAAACCAAAATAAAACAACATAGGTAAAATTCCTGTTTGGTATAACAAAACTATTGATAAACAAATAAAATCTAAGGAACATTTATTTAAGAAATTAAAATGAAATCCAAGTCCATCTTTGAGACTTAAATATAAAACTGCCTTATCTACACTAAAAAAGTTAATAACAACTGCTAAACTTAAATTTGAGTTTAAAATAGCACACTCAACTAAAACCAACCAAAAATCTTTATACTCTTACATTAATAGCAGTAGGGGTAACAACAGAAAAACAGGACCACTCAGTGACAATGGGATTGCTATAACTTCAAATAAATGGCTGATCATTTCAACAGATACTTTGTTCTGTTTTTGATCAACCTATAAATCCCTCGATCACCACAAATAGTAATGACTCCATTATTCCTTTATTTCATTTTTCTAAAATTAAGTCTTCATTATCTAATATAAAAAGATTCACCAGCTCTGGTCCGGATAACATTAATGCCATATTTCTTTTAGAAACTCTGGATTCAATTACTACCCCACTTCAACTCTTATTCAATAAATCATTACTGGACTGTGAAATATCTGATGCCTGGTGTACTGCTGTAGTCACACCTATTTACAAAAAGGGGTTAAAGTCCAATGTTTAGTACTACCATCCGATTAGTTTGAATTCCATCCTGGGAAAAGCTATGGAATGTTTAATTAAATGTAGACTGGAGAACGCATTGGAACAACTTGATATTCATGATATATCCCAACATGGTTTTAAATCTGGTTTTTCGTGTACAACCAATCTCATATCATTCTATCAAAATATTGTTAAGTTAATGGATAATAACATTCCAGCAGATGTATTATTGTTTGATTTCAGCAAGGCATTTGATCATGTGTTCCACTCCTTGCTAATCAACAATCTCCACAACTTGAGAATTTCTTCTCGATTAGTTAACTGGATATCTGAATGGTTATCTAATCATACCCAATCTTTCAGAATTAGTGGGGCCTTATCTTTTTCTGGTACTGTCACGAGTGGTGTCCCCCAAGGGTCCGTGTTGGGACCTGCTCTGTTCAATATCTTTATTCATGATATGGTTATTAATTCTAATAATTATTTATCAAAGTTTGCAGATGATACAAAACTTGGTGGTAGAGTTGACACCCTAGTCAACTTCAAACTTCTTGAACAAGATCTGTATTCCATTGAGCAATGGGCCAAAGAAAATTCAATGTTTTTTAACATTGATAAATGTAAACTTTTACACTTTGGTAGGAATAACCCACTTCACAAATATTACCTAAATAGGCAAGAACTGGAATTATCTAACTGTGAAAGAGATCTTGGTATATTGGTCAATAACAAATTGTCATCAGGCGACCATTGTAGTAAAGTAATCCGAACAGCTAACATAATTATGAGACAAATCAAAAAAACCTTTATTAGCAAATCAGAACACTACTTAGTACCCTTGTATAGAGCTTATATTAGACCACACCTGGACTACGGTTCCCCTTTCTTGAGCCCTTACCTCAAAAATGATATAAATCGTCTTGAGCGAGTTCAAAGGAGATTAACTAAATCCATCCCCAGATTAAGAAATAAATGCTATGAGACTAGACTTAGGGAGACAAAGCTTTATCCACTGTCAGTGAGAAGGCAAAGGGGAGATTTGTTACTTATGTATAAGCTAGTCCATAACCCTATGCTGCTTAATATATGTGGGCTATCGCTAGCCAATAAGAGAATTGTAGGAAGACTTCACACTAAGCAATTAAAAATTGAATGGGCTAATAATAAGAAATATGATAATTTTTTTAACATAAGAGCAGCTAAATACTGGCACTCCCTGCCTCACATGATTGTAGAGGCAGGTAACTTCAATTCTTTTAAATGTAGGCTTGATTCATGGTTACTCGCTCAATAAACAGTTTTAAGTCCCACTGCTGTGGGAGGACAATCCAAATGGGCCTTGTGCCTTCTTTTGTCCTGTTCCTATCCAGTAAATCCAGTAGACTACCAGGGAACTGAAAAAACAAAAGTAAATGGGGTCCAATGTATTTCAGTAGGGTTTTTTTTAACTCTGGTGCATAACTTTGTCATTTTTAAAGATTTTGATACCAAATTTTCAACATATTCTTTTTGAGACCCCTCCTCATGAACTACATTGGTGACATTTCACAAATCCAGCCTGAAAGGTACTTTCACAGTCAGTTAGTGAAATTACCTTTCAGGCCAGATTTCAAAATTGTCAACATTGTTGTTCATGAAGTGGGGTCATAAGAAGGGTATGTTGCAAATTTGGGGTCACAATATGTTAAAATGGCAAAGTTCTGCACATCTGTTGACATTTTGCTATACTCATTCCTAACTTTCATAATTTTCAATATTTTCACCCCAAATTTTCAACATAGCCATTTCTATACATCACCTCATCAATGTGACAGCTGTCAGTTTTCAATTCCTGGCCAAAATGTGTTTTCTCACCTGTGATGTGGACTAACATTGTGGTGATGCAGAATGAAGTTTCAGTGGAGATTTAAAAAGCCTCAGCCCAGTGTTCATGAGGTGGGATAATAACAAGGCTATGCTGACAGTTTGGTTGCTGTTTTGGCTGAAATGCTTCTGCAGCAACATACATGTAAGCATCTATGATGGGATGGGAGCACAGGGTCCAGAGGACCCTGTGTTCCCACAAGCAAAAAGGGCTATGATTATAGTTTCTCTAAAATAAGGAAATTATTTGCAAAACACTTCATTAATGCATCAGTTAGGGTTGCAGTGACTAAAGTTGGGGAATGTGGTATTAGAGTTTCCAACCCTAACACCCCATCCTGCATGCAGCAACAGGTGTGGGTGGGGTGCCTTGGGGGTGTCAACCCTAATGCTCACCCTATTCTCCTATACTGTACCCATCTCAGTTTATTTACTCATGGAATGGGGTGAGCATTAGGGTTGACAACCCCAAGGTACACACCCATGCCTGTTGCTGCCTGCAGGGTGGGGATGGGGTGTTAGGGTTGGAAACCCTAACACCACAGTTCCCAACTTTTGTTACTGCAACCCTGACTGATGCATTAATGAAGCTTTTTGTAAATAATTTTTGTTGGCTATTACTGAGTAATCCTTTACACAACAGAACTGAAAATGTTCATGAATACCCATGGAGACTAACTATAAGCACTGGCCAAATTTCCAGACATTTGATTATGTAGTGATGAACCTACAGGGGCTATCAATCTAATAGTATGTACCTTGGTGAAATTTTGCAAAATGTTGCTAATATATTTAGCTGGTTATACCTCAGTTGCCCTTTAGGCTAGCAACTTGCAAACTGATAAGCCCACACATAGAATAACCCATTTCCAGACATTTGGGTATGTGTTTTGAATCTATATGGGCTCGACATATTACAGTTTATTTCTTTGTGAGATGTCATGAAAATGTCCAAAGTATTTTGCTGCTTATTAGTCAGGCACCATTGGAGCTAGACACTGAGTCATATCTTATAAACTGTCTGCTGAGGAATTACAAATTGTACTTTGCACTTGAATTTAATGCTTAAAAAAGGAGTTCTCTCGTGGATGCTTAGATTTATGACTTTAGTAGCTAAGCCACATTTCAAGTTGGAAAAGTGGTTACTATTTTCAAATGTGATACAAAACATACAGCACTAAGGCTTTTGAAATCTCAAGTGCTTTGCTATATGTCTCTTATTCTGGTTGAATAAGCATACTTTCAGACAGTTACAATCGCCAGTGGTGATTTAAACCAGAAATTCATTGGTTATTGAGAGTGCAGAGAAACCCCTGTATTTTTGGACCTTTGACTTATATATATCAGGTATCAGTCAGCCCACTTTTCTTCTGCACCCCACTGAAAGTAGCTGACAGTATTACATCTTTTGGATAGAAGTTTGTGGGACATATTGGCTATGTTTTGCTGGTTGTAGCAACTAACACTGAAGGACTGTGATTTTTATCCCACAGGCTGCATGTTTAAAAACACTGCAACTCTAGTACATGTGAAGTTTAGGTGCTAATAGGGGCTTGTTAACCTAAATAAAAAGTCCTCAGCCAGCCTAGAGTTTACCTTGTGGAAGAATCATTTAATAAGCTCTGACTCTCTGCTTTAAGGTATAGTAAACAGGTGTTTTAAGTTTGCAAACTTTCCACTGAGCTGTTTTGGAGAATTAGTAAAGAAGTGACTGTGGCAACCAGCCCAGCAACTGAACCATTCAGCCTATTAAATACTGATGCTCTGGATATAACATGATGCAGAGTAATTGATTTACTGGAAGGAAAGAGAGATGCAGTGACTAGTGAGACCAGCATGGGAGATCTTATGCATATGTTCCTCAAATTAGAATGGTTCCTTATTAAAGAACTGAATCTTATGTATAATGTTATTACACTTGAAAATTATATTAGCAGGGGACAAGTACCACATGGCTTATGTGTAACTAAAGTACCCTCTAGGGGCTTTGAAGACATTGACCAGTTTGACAAATGGGAAAAGGCAGTGAAAGAATGTTCTATGATAATCATTAAGTTATTGGTAAAGGATGATTCATGGAAATATGACCTGCTTTAAGAGGAAATAAAAAGCCCTAAGACTGAACTTAATCATTGTAAGAGTGACATGAGGTTTTCAGAATTAGATAAATTGCTAATAAAACAAGATAACCAAGACTGAGTCAATTCGTATAGAAAGGAAACAGAATAAAACTATCATGTGCTATCACAGATTACTCTAACAGTGAATTTTTCACCTAGCAGAAGGCTCAAAGAGGGCTCGATCTTTCAGCTGGTGCAGGTAAAGATCACAGAAACAGTTCATAAAGCCTAATGGTACAAAAAAGTTACCTGTAAGGGTGATAACTGATTCTGAATGAAGTGATCAAGAAGTGCAGTCTGGTTCAGTTTCAGACAATATTTTTTTAGAAAAAGTATAGGAGCAACCTCAGAGGAGCAAGGGGTGACAAAAACAGCAAGAACAGTCAAGAGATGAACCAAATGATGCAAAAGGGGCAAAAAGAGTAATAAACCAAAAGGCAGAACAACTAAGGAAGTCCTAAAGGGAGAAAAAGAAAATTATACAATTTAGTAGTAAACATTTCATCTGTCAATTTAATAGCTGACTAATAGAGTGTGCTGAATAAAGGACTGTTGTTTGTACCCACCCCCAAAGTAAACCTGGTTGATATTAATGCAGACCTTTTTAAGTTTTTTAGGAAGATGAGATTACACCATATTTTTTTGCCAAACAAGACACTGCAGCAACAATGGAGAGAATGACACAAGAAAGCTCCTTTAATGAACTGGATGCACAGAATCTGGACATTATGATAGCCTTAATAGAGGACAATCGAGAGAGGACTGAGACAGATTTCCTATGGATCCAAATGAGAGAAGAGCCTGAAAAAGATACTAGATCTGCAGATGATGAATGAGATTACATATGGTATGAAAGATCATCAGTGAAAGCAGCTCCAATACTTGCCGTGCACAGTAAAAAAAAAAAATGTAACTCCAAAAGAACTAGCACCAACACTAAATCCTCTGTTAATAGTATTTATTTCTTGCTATTGCAAGTCCAGCACATCAAGCCCATTATGAGAAGTGAACAGCCAACTAAGTGCTCTATCCAGTTTTGCGCATATGCGCTTCCTCAGGGAGCTCCCTGAGGAAGTGCGGATGCCCCAAACCAGTCAAGATACTTAGTTGGCTGTTCACTTTTCAAAATGGGCTTGATGTGCTGGACTTGCAATAGCAAGGAATAAATACCATTAACAGTGGATTTTGTGTTGGTGCTAGTTCTTTTAGAATGATATGGGATGAAAGACAAACTAAATTTAGACGTAAATCCACCTTTATCCCAATGGTATATAATCTCCACATTATCTCATTTGAAAACTGTGTAAAATGTGATGCTAATGCATTACTGAATGCAGGGAATTTAAACATGAGAAGGCGAAATCTAACTTAGCCTGAAAGAAAGGATGTGATAGTGCTAATTACCCAATGTTATAATTAAGCTGGCCAATAAAGGCAGCAACATTGTGGTAATAGATGAGATACAGTACTTAGAAATGGTGCATAATTTGTTAGTTGATAACAATAGGTATCGAAAATTACCTTCTAATATCTTGCATTTTTTTAAAAAGCTGAGTTATTGGAACTGTTACAGGGAGTGTTGCATGCAGGAAAAATAACACAGAATGAATTTAAATACCCCTGGACACTCCATGTAATAAAACCAGGTTTCTATGCACTTCCTAAAGTACATAAGAATGTGGGACATCCTCTGGGTTGCCCAATAGTCTCTGGGGTGGGAATTCATGATGGATAATCTGTCAAGATTTGTGAACTTCTTATTTTTATTTATTCATTTGTTAACCAGGTAAGGACACTGGACCTAGGCCTTTTTCCAGGTCAACCCAGGCATGGTGCAATATATAAAATACAAAAACAAACAATATATAACAGATAACAACCATATAATTAAATGGTGCATTCATATACAGGTTTCTGCAATAAATACTGTTCTAAAACATGTAAAAACATCTAAAACATCTAAAACCTGTATTGAAACATGAAAAAAAGTTGCTAAATGCACTGTCACAGGTAGAATATTCCAATGTGAAGGAGCTGCTATAGAAAAAGCATGTAAACCAGCCCTATTCTTATGTGAAGTAATATTTCATAACAAGCATTCAGCAGATCTAAGCTTAGATGGAACTGAGTGAACTGAGATTAAATCACTTAAAGGAAACAATGATTTAAAAATAATAGATTTAAAAGTAATGCATCCTAAAAAAAAACCTCAATTCTTAATCTAGGGGCCAACAAACCTAACTGAGTATAAAGATCGCAATGATGAGTTCAAACAGGAACAGATAAAATAAATTAACAAATATTATTATATATGACTGTCAAAGTATTCAATTCTTTAGTACCTAAATTAAAACAAAGATTAGAAACATAATCAAAATGTGGGAGAAGTGAACATATTGCAACTGATTTCCTAGTTTCAACTGAAAAAACAAGATTTAAATTTATAAAGCAAACTAAGTTTCTGATTAATGGTACAACTAACAGAATTAACTTGCAAAGAAAAAGTTAACCCAGGATCTAACAAAACTCCCAAGTATTTGAACTGATGGACTTATTCAATAATAGTTGATTGTCCAGTAACAGTAAACTGGGATTATCCTTGAGCATAGAGGGCATACCAAACAACATTATTTTTTTTTTTTAGTTTAGCACCATTGAGTGACTAGTAAACCAGTAATATACATCTCCAAAGTGTTGTTTTAAAGCAGACAATATCTCAAGTAAAAATTTAGCCTGAGAAAAAAAAATAATTAAATTGTCAGCATAAAAGATTGAGTCACATAGTTTACATGACTGGGGTAGCTAATTAACAAATAAAGAAAACAACAACGGGCCCAAAATGGACCCCGGAGGAACTCCACAATGAATTGAAGCAACACGTGACTGAAATGAACCAATATTAACAAATTGTGAATGATTCAACAAATATTCATTAACCCAAGTAACGACAACATCTGAAAAAACAATAGAACTGCATTTGGAACAGGCCAAATCATGCTCAATGAGATTGAATGCCTTGGTTAGGTCCACAAACACTGTCCCAGTCATTAGACCATTATCAAAGCCTTCAGGATAGTGTCTGTGAACCTGACCAAGGCAGTACCAGTACCGTGACACCCACAAAATCCATGCTTTTATGGACAAAGCACATTATACGTATTCAAGCACTCATTTATTTGATTAGTCACAATCTTCTCCAACATTTTACTTAAAGGATTCAAAATAGATATAGGTCTAAAATGATCCAATGACATAGCATGAGATTTCTTAGGAGTAGGCACTACTCTTGCACGTTTCCAATCAAAAGAGATGAGATACCAAAGATAAATTAAAAATATAACGAAGAGGATCAATAATAAAGGAAGTTGCCAATTTCAAATAATGACCATCTAACCCACCCCCATAGTCACTAAACAAATGCAGAATGCCATATAGGAGTTTAAATACATCCAATTTTTCAACCCTTCTTAAAATAAAACATAGGCCTACCAACCTTAGATACATCGAAACATGGGTCAGTATTAATTATCTGTGACAAGTCTTCCTAAAACTGGACAAATCTGTAAATTTCTCATTATGAAGATTAACAATTTCAGTGGGATCAGTAACTTCAGAATCCCCAACACCCAATTTCAATATAACATTTTTTGACTTAGGAGATAATAAGGAATTAATATTGTCCCAATACTTCTTAGGATAAGTGCAGCTAGCCTCAAATTGTTCCTTATAAAAACCCTTTTTAGAATTCCTCACTATTTCAGAAACCTTTTTTCTAAGACAACGATAATTGTTTAAGGATGTAATAGATGGACATCTCTTATTGGCTTCCCAGGCAACATTTCTTTGCTTAATCACTTTCCTTATGTCAGCTGAAAATCATTTATTAAGATCCCCCCTTAATCTCAAGGTACGCAAAGGAAACAAGGTGTTTTGTATTGGAAGTAACTGACTACAAAAGTAATCTAAAACAACAGCCACATCAGGGATACATTCTAAATAGGACTAGTCTACAGCACATAAATGAGCATATAAAACACCAACATTAACAGTCTTAAAAGAATGAACCTGAACAAAACAAGCTGAAATTTTAATATGCTTAAAATTCAGTACACAAAAATGGCCATTTGATCACTTACTGACTCTGTCAGTACACCTGCAGCAGTTACCATACCCATTTTATTAGTAACAACCCAAATTCAAAACTGAATGATTTAGGGTTTTTAAATTAAATGAGTTGGCTCATTGATTCCCTGAACTAAGTCAAATGAATGTAACTAAGACTCCAACCCCAAACTAACTCTTTGAAGCCAATTAAGATTCATAGCACTAACAAGTACAACATCATGGCACCTTAGAAAAGGGGCCACAACTTCTGTGGACTTCATGCAAGAGGAGGTTGTGAAATTGAGTCTTCATGCAAGAGGAGGTTGTGAAATTGAGATATCACCTTAGAGACATGGGCAACCCATTGAAGAAATTTCCAGAATTTAAATGGAGAGATTCCTATAGGTGGATAACAGTAGATGTTGAAGCACTATTTTCAACAATCAAGCACCAGCATGGTATAATGACAGTAAAGCATTATCTTGAAACTAGTGATGACAATGTCCCTACTGCTTTTCTTTTAGCATCTATTGAATTAATTCCCAGACAGAACTATTTCAAATTTTCAAGGTATTATTATGTGGAGATCACTGGGACTGTGATGGGGACCTGTATGGCCAGATTGCATGCAAACATATTCATGGGACTATGGGAGTTTAGCAGTGTTTACAGTGATATGTTCCTATACACAGGTAATGTCATCATTTGGTATCACTTTATTGACAACACTGTCTGTGTATGGGATGGTACAGATGATGGGGCCCAGGACTTCGTCAGGTTGCTCAGTTTGAACCCCTTAAACCTCAAATTCACATCCAGGTTTGAAAATGAAGAAATATATGTTTTGGTTGTTACACTGGTGGGGGTGACTAGTGAAGTCTTTAGAACAAAAGGTTATAGAAAACCCACTGCAACAAATACATTGTTACTAGCCAAAAGTGCCCACCCTCAAAACTTGAAGTATTCTATACCATACTCCCAGTTCCTCCAAGTTTGAAGAAATTGTAGTGAAGACCATATTTACAATAAGCAAGCTGATGATTTAAAGGGTCATTTTAAATGGAGAGCATATGAACAAAAACTTCTCACAAATGCTAGGGAGAGAGTGGTAGGGCTGAACAGACAAAACTGGTTGCAGTCTGGAAATAGGAAAAGAAATATCAGTCATCCTGTCACATTTTCATTAGAATTTAATCACCTGGCAGGGTCAATAGGGAGTGTGATTCACAAACATTGGAACATACTCCAAGCAGATCCCAAGCTCAAAGAAACCCTGGGGAGCCAACTGAGAGTCACATTTAGAAGGGCCTCTAGTTTGAGAGATCAGCTGGTTCATAGCCATTATAAGAAGACCATAATAGAAAGAGGAAGAAATTGGCTGTCCTTCCCCCACATGGATTTTTTTTCCATGTAAAAACTGCAATTTATGCAAACATTGTGAAGGCAGTAGGGTCTTTGAACATCCATTAACTAAGGTGCCATGCAGTGGACGTCCTGTATTTGGACTTCAGCAAGGCCTTTGACTCAGTGCCGCATGGGAGGTTGGGGGGAAAACTGGAATACGTAAGGCTGGGAACAAAAATGGTTAATTGGATCACCAACTGGCTTGAGGGGTAAGCAGCAAAGGGTGGTGGTGAGGGAGGAACTCTCATCAAAAAGGGACATTATGAATGAGGTGCCCCAGCGATCGGTTCTGGGACCGGTGCTGTTTGGGATATTCATAGCTGATGTCTCAAGCAGAAAGTAGAGTAGGATTAGTCTGTTTGCAGACAATACTAAAATCAGAGCTGTGGTAGATAACATAGAGGGGTGGAGGGGGCTACAAGAGGACCTGATCAAACTACAAGTGTGGTCAGAGACATGGCAGATGGGGTTCAACACCAACGAGTGCAAGGTCCTGCACTTTGGAGCAAGGATCCAGCAGAGGAAATATCATTTGGGAGGGGCACAACTGGAAAGCACCATGGAGGAAAAGGATGTAGGGGTACTCTTAACTGGGAGTATGAACTACTCAGCTCAATGCAGGAAGGTGGCTGAAAAGACAACCAAGATGCTGGGGTGCCTAGTGAGGGGAATCTCCTCCAGGCACAGGGAGGGGATTCTTCCCCTGTACAGATCACTGGTCAGACTGCACCTGGAATACTGCGTGCAATACTGGTGTCCATCCCTGAAGAAGGACATCAGATTGCTGGAGGGGGTGCAGCGTAGGGCAATGAAGATGATCCAGGGACTGGAGGGAAAATCCTATGAGGAGAGACTGGGAGAGCTTAATATGTATTTCCTGGAGGAGAAGAGGGGTAGTGGAGATATGGCTGAAATCTTTAAATGCTTAAAGGGAATAAACAAGTCTAACACAGAAGGGATTCTTCAGATCAGAAGGGGGAGGGATACGAGAAGGCACTGACTGAGATTGGGGGAGATTCAGGAGGGAAATCCAGAGACACTTTTTCACTGAAAGGCTGGTAGACAAGTGGAATACTCTGCCCAAGCTAGTGGTATTGTGTAGATTGGTGGGGGGATTTAAGAGAGGTTGGAACAGAGTGGGAGTTGTTCAGAGGGGAGGGAGGGTGGGGCAGCTGCAAGCTGAGGGGCTAGCTGCACATTTGAGCAAACTCGATAGACTGGGAGGCCTGTTTCTGCTGGCATTTCATATGTTTGTATGTTTGTGCAGTATAGAGTAGAGGAATCTGTGACATGCATTTGTAATATATGCTTTGGTGTGTTTCTGCAGCAAAATATATGTTGGCAAGACAAGCATTTAAAAGAAGACTGCAGGAATATATAAGGGACATCATTTGGGGGAAAAGTAGAGTCCCCCCTTGTGAGGACATTTTAGTTTTTTCCACAGTAAAGGCCCCAAAGAAATGGACTCTGTGGTTGGACCATGTGAACCAAAATCCCAGAAGTGGTTGCCATCAACAACACCTCCTTCAGAAAGAGGCATAGATGATTTTCAGACTGAATTGCTTGAAGCCAGCTGGACATACTGATGAACTGGATGTTAAACAATTTCTATAAATCACTCTCCTTTGTGTGCCCTTAAGTGATAATATTTTCTATCATATGCCAAGATTGATGGGTCCATATGCTACTATAATTGGTAGCTTTAGGAGCCTTTGTAAATTAACTCTAATGTAAGCTTTGTACATATGTCTGAAAACATTTTGTTAATAATTATTGCTGTCTTTTAGTTATATATGGCAGGGGTGTGTCATTACATCTAGTCAATTTCATATGGATGCAAGTACACCAATACTGACTATGAATAAAAAAAAGTGTCAAGCCACTACTGAAATGAAGTTGAAGCTATGGTGACTACTGGTGGAATGAAAATAGAATTTTCTGAAGATCAAATATCACTGGTGATTCTGTAGATGCAGCTCAAATGATTGTCTTTAAAGTGACTGTTTTTGAGATGGATTATGTCATAAAATATGCAGGTCATTAATAGAGAATATATGTACTTCTGATTTTGTCCTAGATGTCAGCACTCTCTATATACATGTACATGTTAGGCTATAGTTTTCAGTTCTGTGCAATTTTAAATCACTTTGCACTTTTATTATGAGTGGCACTTTGTATTAATTGCACTTTCCTTTGTTGATTTTGAGCACCTTAAAATGCATTTATATGGGTACTTTGATATAGGATGCACTTTTGGTAATATGCCTCTAAGGGAGAGTTAGTGTGTGGTAACCATGGAAATAAAGCCACTATAAAAAGAGCAAGTGTATGCTGAGTAAACTATGCTCCAGGACAAAGGTTGTGAGGACCGAAGTGCTGAACATGCTGCTGGCTGTTCCTGGTCTGCGTAAAAGTAGGGCCCACTGAGCCATATATTATAAACTGACTGCTGAGGAATTACACATTGTACTTTGCACTTGAATTTAATGCTTAAAAATGAAGTTATCTCACAGGTGCTTGGATTTATGACTTTAGTAGCTAAGCCACATTTCAAGTTGGAAAAGCGGTTACTATTTTCTAATATGATATAAAAAATAGAGCACCAAAGCTTTTAAAAATCTCAAGTGCTTTGTTATATGCCTGTACATCCAAAGTTTCATACTAGGTTTCGTACTAGGTTTGTTCGACAGGAGAAGGCTACATGCCCATAAAACCTGCCTCCCTCTATAGTGGGCTTATATTACCCTATATTCAATAGGTGTGAATCTAGTTTCCTTTTAAAGTTCTAGCTTCCACCACTTCCTCTTGTAACTGATTCCAGGCTCTAGCAGCTCTATAAGTAAAATAATCCCTTCTCCTATTATGACTGTGAAACATTTTTATTTATCGTTTGTGACATCTTAGTCTACTCTTTTTATCATAAATGCGTATACCCAGAATGTTACTTAAATCTTGGTCTCCAACAATCTTATACGTTTGTAGCATGTCACCTCTTGTTCTTCTCCTCTCCAATGAATACATGTCAAGACTTACCAAACTGTCCTCATATGCAAAGTCCCCCCCCCTCCAGTTCCTTTACCATTTTAGTCACCCTGCATTGGACCCTCTCTATTCTAATAATTTCCCCATTCGAATATGGGCTCCAAACTACAGAACAATAGTCAAGATGGGGCCTCACATAAGATGTATATATTTTTCTAATGAAAGTTGGATCTCTGGAGACAAAAGCATTTTAATACAACTTATTATTCGATTTGTTTTTTTAATTATTTTTGTACAATGTTTATTGAAACTGAATTCTTTGTCAATCAACACCCCAAATCATTTTTGCTCTCCACCTTTTTAATTTTGTTTTGAAAAAGTGTATAATCATTTCATTTATTATGTTTTCCCATGTGAAGGACTACACATTTGTTTATGTCGAAACTCATGCCATTTTTTGTAGCCCATGTTTCACAAGTTACAAGATCCTTGTGTAGGTTTTCTATCTGAGTATTTGTTTGTACCACTGCTGCTTATTCGTCAAGCACCATTGGAGCTAGATACTTGAAAATGTGGAAACATAACAATTTTTGAAGGGTCCTGGAAACTACTAAATGCAACATTTTTTTTTGTTTGTTTTGTTTTAAGTTATGGGGATTTATATTTTCAGACATTAACTATTGGTGAACTTTTGTGAAAATTATTTGTATTCTTAGCGGTATAGAAATAACATTTGACATGCTTACTCATTGTCAAGGGAACTTTAACATTTCAAATCTGGAGGGATTTAATTCAATTTACAGGGGAATCTCACAAATTACTTATTGGCAAAATGTCATGAACATTTTCAAAATGTTCATGGATTTCAAGGAAGAAGAATAATACTGCAGGTAATGTTGCCATAATTCCACTCGTGTAATTTTGGTGTTGCAAAGCTTTAATCACCACTGCATCTCATTTGGCTACTCTCCTAATTTTCCTTACCAGCTACAACTTTTCTGAGCTGTTCGGAATCCTGTAGCACATCCCTAGTGATTAATTTGTCCTCCTTTTTCCCAAGCTAGGCCCAGATGGACTCTGTTGAACTGTTCATTCCCCGATATCCTCCTTGTGCTCTACTGTGACACCCTCTGCTACAAATAGTGAATGCTATTGCACCTGATGAAGAGACATGTGTGGCTTGAATGTTTCTGTACAATGCCATCATTGTACAAAATATATATTGGTCCAATGAAACTTATCAAATTATCCAGTGAGCCCTCTTCCAAACAAAATGCCACTCACTCCATTAGCTGTCAGACATAATCCTTCAGAATAAATGAAATCACTCTTTCTTGGTGTCCCAGCCATTTTAATTCTCAACAAGGTCTTTCTGAGTGCTGCTAAGTCTTAACCTTCCAAGTGCATCAGATGGGTGTGATCTTCTTTCTGCCTCACATGTAAGTGAAACTTGTTACTTGTCTATGCTTATGTGCTCCCCTAGGGGTCTTCCCTTCTTGTCTGTTCTCCTGGACATTACCCCTTCCCTCTTTGCACAAGTACAGCCCATGCTAGGCATGCAGACATCCATTATCCAAGAATGACTTAAAGTCTGCTAGAAGAATACCCCACCTCTTGTAACAGACCCTTAGAAAGAGTTACTCTGCCAAACAGTTTGCTGTCATTTCTCAGGGACCCCAGAACTATGAGGATTTCAGAAAAGATAATCACAAATACCTTTTCTGACAGGGGCATCCCTTGTTTTGTGACTGTCCTCCTCATATCTTCTGGACATGGGCTTCTTATGTCATTTGTGCCCATGTGGACAACAGTCATTTGCTCCTCCCACCAGCTGCATTACCTGACTCTGGATAGCACTTATTCAGTCTGTGTTGCAGGCATACAAATCACCTCATGTGCATTACCATCATGATTATGCAGTACCCCTAAACTTTGCCCACTGCCCATAATATAGAGTTCCTAAATATTATAACCTTCTTGCCACTCCACCCAGTCTTTTCCTTCCACATCTTTGGCAGGTCTACTGTACAACTAGACAAAATTTATAGTATAGGCTCAGCAAAATAATCATAACATTTCATGCTTTTGATACAACCCATGACAATTCAGCCATCCTACAAGCATTAGTTGTAAAGACTGATACACACCCACTAAATGTCTAGGTTTATGCACCTGCCTATGCTACCAATTTTATATTATCTAGTTTAAAATCTACAGGGGCTTGCAATCTCACAATTTACTTGCAAAAATTCGTGAAAATCATTAAGAACATCTGGCTGATGTTAACTCAACCATCCTTAGAAATAGTGACCTGATCATTGACATGCACTCTCTTTGCAGCAGGGACAAACAGCCTTCCAAATGTGATAGTTTATTTAGTTGTTTTGAAGTAAGAGAGGAGGGCAATGATATAGTTAATTGATAATAAAAATTTGAGAAAATGTGCAAAATATTTGGTGGCTTATGTGTGGCCACCTCCTGAGATAGGGACCTGAAACATAGTATGTGTACTCCTCGAATAGGGCTCTTGATAAATGCAACCTTTAATGGGAGTCTGTCAAGCAGGTTTAAAATTAGATGGATATTATTTACAATTACATCTTGACAAACTTTCATTGAAGCAGAATTGCTAACTCCCAAAGAATTTCACTGATAACATTTAAATTTTATACATCTTTAGTGGTGATACATAGGAAAAAATAAGCATTAGAACTATACCTGAGTGAAGATACAGTAGAAATAAAATCTTCACTTAAAATCTCAAATAATAGCATATCAACATCCAAATCAACATAGGTCCACTGCAATCATTACAAAACATAATGCAATAGGGAACTGGATGTCTAAGTGTACTGTTAACATTTAAGGAGTCTTTCGCCTCTAGGTCATTGGTTCAAATACAACCCAGGTTGGTAGTGGCTGACACCATTATCTCCTGAAGGCTGTTCCATGCTCAATATTAAATTAGTTGTTGTGGTTTCAGTCTAATTCCCAGTGGGCAGGTGATCACATCACAAAACCACCAACATATTTATTTATTTATTTATTTATTTGAATTTGCTAACAGGGTAGGTCCACTGAAACTAGAAGTCCCTTTTTCAGGGCAACCCATAGTTAATTACATACATGCATAATACAAGAACACAGGAAGTTGACACACAAGGATGATACAAACATGAGATAAAGCATCAAATATTGCACAGGGTACAAATGAAACTCCAAGATACACCATGCACTGGAGATATTGTATATGTGAAGATGGGTAAGTTACAAGGTTTCAGACAAGGAAATTAACAGGCCTTATAAACATGGACATTTAGATAAAGTGGATACCAAGTACCAAGAAATAGGTAGGGGTTACCAGGCAAAAATAGATAGCAGAATGGACAGGTTGGGAGGTCATGTCAGCAGTTGCACAGACAGTGAGCAAACCTTAGCAAGTGAGCCTTTAGAAGTAACTTAACAGAGGCAAAGGAGAAACTGTTTTGAGCCTGTAGTTGTAGTGTGTTCCAGAGGGATGGGGCTGCAACAGCAAATGATCTTGAACCCATGCCTGTCCAGACCCATGGAATATTAAGCACAGAAAAAATTGAGGCACAGAGGAGGTACTGCTGGGATTTAAGATTGAGAAACTCCCTTATACTAGGAGGTGTAGTGTTTTACTGGCTGAACTTAAATGAGAGACAGAGGTGTAGATAGACTAGTCTTGCCTTGATGGAGGACTAGTTTAGAGCAGATAGAACTGCACAGTGGTGAATTCTAGGGTGGAAATGAGCTGCAAAGTTTGCAGCTCTGTTATACAGCACTGTCAACCTACTCAACTCAGTTTCCCATGGGAAATGAAGTAAGGGAGCACCATATGTTAGCACCAGCAGCAACATGCTGGTGACAATGGCTAACCAGGCTTCTTTGGAAAAGTGCTGTAGGTATTAAGCCTTAGAGAAGACCCACCTTTTAGTGAATAGCTTTAGAAACAGGAATTACATGATGTTTCAAGGTTAATTCTTGGTCCAAATGAACCCCTGGCTATTTTACCAAGTTAACCATGTCTATATGAAGACCAGAGAGAGTGGACAGCTTGAGCAGTGCCTGGCTATCATTACCTAGGTGTCTGGTGCCACACAACAGAGCATTCCTTTTTTGACATTTAGGACACGTTTGTTGTTTAGCAACCATGTTTCAAGGAGTTTAAAGTCCCTGTCCAGGCAAGGTTGATCTGCTTGAGATCTGTGTAGCTACTGGTTAAGACAGCATCATCTACATATAGCTGAAATTTGGCTCCTCTGCAGTTTGCAGGCAGGTCATTAATAAACAGGGAGCAGAGCATAGGACCCAGTATGGAGCCCTGGGCCATGCCAGTTGGAATGTCTTTAAGACCAGATAATCCACCTGGCCACTTGACAAGCTGTTTCCTACTGCCAATGAAATGGCTAAACCAGCTGCAGACTAGGTGGTCTGGGCCAATCTGTCTGAGTTTAAACAGCAGTAGGTCATGGTTTACCAGGTCAAATACTTTGGTAAGGTCCACAAAAATGGGTTCCATAGGTTGCCATTGATCAATTGTCCCCAGGATGTCAGAGGTCAGGCAGACTGACATAGAGGAAAAGGTCAGGAAGCATCGACAAACCAGGAGAATTCATAACATTCTCAAATAATGTTTTATTATTATCAATAACAATAAAATAAAAAAATAAAATAAAATCAATTGTACAGGATGGTTGGTTAATACAGACAGTTCAAACAAAAGTCCTTCTGAGTGCATCTCCAAATCTAAATCTGGAAAACCAGAACATTACTCTCTTTTTTATAAGGTGTCTTTGCCTGGCAGTTTTTAACTCTGCATCCTGTTCTCACAAAAATGTAACACAATTTTGTCAATTTCTTTGCTGAGGTATGCTTGCAAATGCAGCAGAATAGAACACTCTGTCCCAAATTGGTCTCCTGTTGACAATCCTGCAAACAAGCTTGAGGAGTTCAAAGAGTTACTCGAGGTCAACTCTCTGTGTTACAGCTTGCAATCTTTTCAAATAAACTCAAAAGAGTTTTCAGCATTTGTCACAACAATATAATTATATACCTTTGCAAACCAAGGGGTCTCAGTTTCACATAAACAGTTTCATATATTTTTTAACCACGAAGGAAAGAAAGAAAGAAAGAAAGAAAGAAAGAAAGAAAGAAAGAAAGAAAGAAAGAAAGAAAGAAAGAAAAGAGAAAATAGAAACAGCAAGTGAATGAGGGAAGCTAGCAGGGGGAAAGTGTGGGAGCTTTCAGAGTGGTCAGTTCATAAATGCCCCAAGAAAAAGATGTGATTGCATAATCAGACAGGTAAAAACAGAGAAGTGTCAGAAACAGGAGAGGACAGAACAGATCCTTGCTATTAACGCTCTCTCTCTCTCTCTCTCTGCATTAAAAAAATGGGACAGGCTCTTCTTCTACCCTGTCATACAGACCAATTCAGTGTCTGTACTGTGGTGTTTTTTAAAACCATACTGGACATCAGACAGGTTGCGGTGGACTTCTAGGTAATCCTGGATTTGGTTATAAACCAGCCTGTCCTGTATAATTGCCAGGGAACACAGAAGAGGACCCTCATTTGTGGCTAGGAACAACTGTGGCAATTTTCCACTTATCAGGGATAGTGGCCAGGATTAGGGACTTATTAAATAGGGCTGCAAGAGGCTTAGCTATAACTGGAGCAGCAATTTTTAGGAATTTATGCTCGAGATTGTCTTAGCCAGGAGAGCCATTGCTTATAATATGCCTCAGCTGGGAGAGAACCTCCTTCATAGTGACAAGCCAGAAGTGGAATTGCAAGGTGGGAGACACTATGTCAGGGAGACCAGGCAGTAAACCTACCAATGTCAGTAAAATAATTATTGAACACATTAGCAGATATGTTGGGGTCAGTGATATTTTTACCGTTAACAGTACTAGACTAGCAGGGGTTCCAGAGTGACTTCTAAGTACGTAATTGGCACTAACTGGTACCCTTATTGGCAGTCTGACATGAAAGGTCAAGGACTGAATGAACATGGAGTCTTAACTAACCTCTCACCAATGTGGTGGACTCTCCATGATAGGGTTGAGGTACATCAGTGGAACAGTGCATGGAAGCTTCAGTGTGAGCACCTGTGCTGTAGTGGTCATGTGGATAAACAAAGTGTTTCAGATTCTAATGTTGTCAGTCTGGCATCTTTCAGGAACACTAAATCCACAAAAAGGAAAAATATCTTAAAAAAAGAATATTATACAAATGATATTACAAGTAGAAATGTCACATTACTGATACATGCACAGGGTACTGCTGTTAGAGCTTAACAATTAAAAAAAAATAATATACTGAATTATGCACAAGATATCACAATGCTTTTTTAATGCTACAACAAACTAGTTGCCACTCCTGTGGTGCTCCCAAGGCAAAGTATAGGTAATGAAACCTGAAGTTAGCCTCTGAAGTATGGCAGGATTGGTGACTGGCATGTCAAAAATTTTAAAGAGTAGGTATGCACTGTAATTCCTCCAGCCCCTTCCAAACATGTGATAGCTGACCTGCTCCAGTGTTGAGGGGTATTAAACATTTCATGCAGTTCAGTCCAGTAAAAAAGTTACAGGAGCCCTAATGTGTACCCCAGGAAAAACACAGCAGATTCCTGAACCTGCTGACATGCCCCTAGGCAGGCACCCACAGCCTCCTTTTGTGATGTCAGAAAATGAGGGCTGTGTGTGCTCCATTGACTTGTATGAGTACAATTTTTCTATAACTTTTAGTAATATTTAGAGTTGTGATATAAACAAATCAAAGCAACTACTGGAATAGCAGTCCCTATAACTCAAGCAGTTGCTATAGCAAAATTGCACTCATACAGGTCAATGGAGCACACACACACAGCCCTCCTTTTCTGACATCACAAAAGGGGGCTGTAGGTGCCTGCCTGGGGATGTGTCAGCAGGTTCAGGATGCAGCTCTGTTTTTCTTGGGGTACATATTAGGTGTGTTGTAACTTTTTTAACTGGACTGAACCGCATGGTATTTTTAATACCCTTCAACACTGGAGCAGGTCAGCTACCATATATGTTTGGGAGGGTCTGGAATAATTACAGTACGCACCTGCTCTTTAAAAGCTATGCTCTACCTATAGTGAAGTTGAATCTCCTGTGGCTGACCTATGTTGCTGACATTGGCTGTGGGGGGTTGAGATGCTAACAGTGTGGCAATGTTGACCTGATATCAGGACAGCATGTCAGAAAGATCAATGAGATAAATTTAAATTCCTGTGAAGAAAAATACGTAAAAAATATCTTGGTACTAAATGTGCACATTAGGGCAGCCGACACATTAGGGTGTAACTCTATAGCAATGAATATTCCTCTGTAAATATTTGATTCAGTTTGACTCTTTATGAGACCAAAAGACTTTTCAAATAACTTTGAGATTTGTTTTTGTGAATAAGAAGTGACCATTGTTTAAAAAAAAAATCTATCATTAAAGCGAAAGGTAATCCCTGTAAGTCTGCTAAGAAGCAGCCAATGGATCAGTATATTTTAGCTTGTAACTGAGAACATGAAGTTTCCTAGCACCACATGGGCACAAAGAATGTAAAGGGAAATGAGTAGTGAAAAGCTCCACAAATTAGTTGGACTTTATCCTTGAATGGCCTTATATGTCAGTAAAAGTCTTAATAATGTGCTGCTTAATGTGCAGCAACTGCAGATACTGCCATACTGGAGAGATGTTATCAGAATATTTTTGACTGAGTAGCCATGCTAATTTTGTACAAGCTAAAGCCTGCTATGAGCTCAGTCACTGATATGAGCACAGTCAGAAAGGCCAGCCAAGAGAGAGTTAAAATAGTCAATGTGACAAGTGAAGAAGGTAAGGATAAGAAGTAGGCTATCTACAGGGAAGAGAATTGATTTGATCTTGGCAATATTACAGCACCAGAATGCCATTTCTCCTCCTTGCAAGCTGCACATTTACACAGAGAAGATTCTTCAGTTCTGAACACTGTATCTTTGATTTTAGTTTATAGGTAGGTCACTTAAAAGCAGCCACACATTATTTTCAAGAGCTGAAACTTCAATGAAAAGGCTAAATTCATACAAACTGGTCCAAAGTATGTTACTAGGTTGATTACCATTTTAGTTATTTTTCAGCATGTAATACTGTAACATTTATAAAAATACTGCAGAAAGAGAAATGATCAGTGTCTGAAAAAGAAAGCCCAACACATAAGGTGGTCTGAAAATAAAAAGCAAATAAAGATGTGAATAATTGGTAAAAAATATATTAAAGTCTCTGTCTATGGTGCAAATGAATTATTGTGGTATATTAAAGCTACATTTATGATCACAGTCACTTAGGCAGGTCTGATGTACTGTGACTGGTGATTGCAAGACTTTCATTCTGTAAGGGTAACAGCTGATGCAAATTTCTACTGCTGCCTCCACACTTCATTTAATTCTTTAGTGCATTTTGCAATGGAATAATTTACTATCATTCTCTGATTTCCTTGGTTTAATTTCTTTCTTTAACCCTTGGGTTCTCCGACCTGTATCCTGATGAGACACCACCCACCTACTAAAAGTGTGAATGGTTCTGTTACAGTTACCTAAGTGGATTGCTGTCAGTCCCTACTATAGTTCATATACCAGATTGAAAAGTGAAAGCTATTATCTTACATTTTTCTTATTCCTTCCTCCATGTGTCCTAGCTACTTCATAAATGCCTCCCTAAAAAGGTATTATGAAATCTACAAAATTCCTGCAGTTACAGTTGAAAACATTCTTAGCCCAAGGTGACTAGAGATACCTGCAGTCAATTGGCATTTTCCAATTCCAACAGGTACCTGCAGTTTAATGCCCAACTAATGGAGCTACCACCGTTATTAACAGTAAAATATGAATCACATTACCATGTGGACCTACATAGATAAGTTTAAGTATACCCCTTTCCTTTTTTATTTTCTCTCTGTTCAACTAAATCTATGACTCATTTATTGTTAAATTAGGAAAATGAGTATTTCTCTGGTAGTCTGCTGATTCCATAGCCCAGTAAATGCTCTGACCCCGCTTGGGCCACAACCATGAGTAAGTATATTGCTAGCTCATGCAGAAAATGAGTGCCGCACACCTTTCACTAAGTTCTGGGGTTTTGTGGGTGTGCAGTGATGTGAGCTAGTTTTATTGGGCGTCAGAATTTGAGCAACTCATAAAACCGCTCGTAGTAAGAGCGAGTCTTGAATATCGCCGATGGGTACTGTAAAGCGAGTGAGCTACACTCACTAAAGGAGGATATGAAGATTTGTTTGGACAGACTCTGCTGAGCTGGCCATTTGGTATAGTGGCTGGAGCCACCACCTCTGCAGCTGGGTGGACCCAGGTTCAGGTCGGGCTGTGGAAAAATAATTATGCCTATAACTTCATGATTATATGCTGATGTCACTTTTTAACAATAATTTGTTTGTGAAACATGTTATAATATGTTGTGTCATCTTGTTTTATGGTTGGACACAATTGTAAATGAGACTACCTCTCTCAATTTGCTATCCAATAAAAATTGAATGCATGATGATGAAGAAATGTTTTTTGTGTTTTTTTTTCCATCATTCCTCTATGTCCACTCCTCCTGGAGTTGATAATAGTTAAATTGGGAGGGGAGGGTGTATGGCTGTTGCCAGTCCAATAACCCCGGTGGAGGGAAGCCTTTCCTATCTTCTTCTTTTTCCTACTGAAATTTGTATCTTCATGTACCATACTTTACCTTTTTCCTCCCCTGGCATAGGTTGGCCACCTACATCACTCTTTTCTATCTCACACTAAATGTTTTCCCTACTACTTTTATTTCTAATTTCCATATTTCCATCCCTCACCAAGAACACCCCACAATCATGCACCAGGCCAAAGCTAGCTGGCAGCAATGAATTAAGGTGCATTTATGGCATTAAATGCCAAAATATAGAAAGTGCCTTTAAGTATATAAGCTGCTTAAATAAAGTGCACAGAGTGTATTTTGTGCCATATTATGAGTTTAAAGTGCTGCAGTGCTTAGTTCAGTCAAAGCTTATGCCATTTTTATGTATATGGTTCAGGAATGTTAAGAAATGTTAAAAATGGCAGCTAAATACAATGAAAGTGGCATTATGCTTATGTTGTTTGAATAATTTTACTGCCACTCGTTGTTATGTAGAATGCTATGCCAAAGAAATCTTGCATCAAAGAAGGGCCTGTTTGAACCAAGTGGCAAACTTTTCTTTTACTTTTGCTGCTGCTTGGCATTTATATAAATAATTACTATTGCCCCTGTATTATTAGGACTCCCGGCTGTTGGCTTTGTATAAAATATGCTGTAGAATGGTGCCAGCTAGCTGTAGAGGAGTCCATAGCATGTGCACAGCCAGTCTAAGCTGCTAGAGAGGCAGGCTTACCAAATCCATTCAGATACCCAAAGCAGAGCAGCTAGAC
Organism: Neoceratodus forsteri; assembly: GCA_016271365.2. NCBI lineage: Eukaryota > Metazoa > Chordata > Ceratodontiformes > Ceratodontidae > Neoceratodus > Neoceratodus forsteri. The sequence continues at coordinate 310,308,028 of JADMNL010000024.1, read as the reverse complement.
AATGATTGTCTAGCAGTCTGCCGCTTTGCTACAACATAGGACACAAATTATTTAAAGGCACAGGAATGTCCCTATGTATGTGGAAATGCTATACAGTTAAAATAGCCCTCAGAATAAGGAGGGGGCTGCAAGATAAACTAAACACAATAAATAAATTAAACAAATTAAAGAATAAAGAGACACTGAAGGTCTCTAAAGGAGCCCCATTATGTATAGAGCCCTGAGATATAAATTAAAGGGCTACTGTTCGTGCTATAACAGTACAGCACATGTGTAAATGAAATAAATGTTTGCAATGTTTGCTTATATAAAAAATAATGTGCTGACCTGTTAACAAGACCTCAGGAAGAGAATTTCCTATAGAAGGACTTCAGGTGTCAGCGTGGTTCAGTTGGTAGCACATCCGCCTCTGGACCAGAAGGTCATGGGTTCTTGTCCCACACCAGGATTGGACTTGCACCTAAAATGCTGGCATCTGAGTACAGTATTAGAAGGATACTGTACTGTTGGGGTTTGCCATCCCTCAGATGAGATGTTAAACTGAGGTTCCTTCTACTCATCCTGGTGCTGTCCAGGTGGAAGTAAAAGAACTCACGGCACTCTTCACAAAGCATAGGGGACATTCTTGGTGTCCTGGCCAACATTCCCCTTCCCATAATCCAGTTCATACCTTTGCCCAGGCTGTGTGTGAGTGTTGATGTGCAATATGGCTGCCACTACACATTCAGTCACTTCACTACCAGTCTAGCATTGTTTGTAACATGCTTTGGGATATGCTGTGTATGAAAAGTGCTATTTAAACGCTAATTGTTGTTCTTCATCTGTCACAAGAGCAAACAAAGACAAATTGTCATTTGGATTTATGTTAAGGTACTTGAAGCAGAAGAGGCCAATGACATCAGAAGGTGCTGTATTTCTCAGATAAGGTATCCTATCTTGGAAAATACTTGGCCAAAGTTCTTTTTGTACTTGGTGATTAAGAACATATTCCCTTGCAAAGGCTGTAGTAGGTAGGCTGTTTCATTTGCAGGGATGAGCAATTCAAGTCAATAACCAGAGATATTGCCTAACCAGCATGTGACAGTAAGTCAAACAGAGATAGGTACTGGGTGCAACTTCAGCCAAGCAACACATTTCACACAAAACACCAAAGGGAAATTTCAAATAAATACAAATAAGAGCTGCATCATGACAGACAATTTTAGGCAGCAATATACTATATATTCACTGAACTTTATCATGCCATGGGCAATGCACACAGTTTCCTCTAGGCCTTAGTGACAAGATAATGTATGTGATCAGAAAGTCCAAGGCACGGATCTAGCAGTGTAAGGTACCTCTACTTCAATACATTGCCTAACATGTTGCAGTCAATAGATTTGATATGGTGATGTTGTGCAGGAGTCAAATGGGCACACACACTGGTAAAATCTAGCCTTTCTATGACTCTGAAGAGTTCTGAAAGTAGAGAAATGGGTTGGTTGTTTCCAGGAACTTTAGTAGTTCTTCCTTTATTAAGGGGCGTGACCACTGACAGTTTCCAGGCTGAAGGAAAAGTGCCAGTGAACAGGCAGCAGATAACATATGGGTGATCTGCATGACAATGGTAGGAGCTCTTAAATTTAAAAAAATAGGGGAAATGCCATCAAGACCTCAGTACAGTTGGGTTTAGGATTGATAACTCCTTTAATACATCAGAGGCCAGATATTTAAAAGTTAGCACTGGTGCTAACATGGTTTGCTCCTGCGCTATTCATGTTTGTGCCCTTTTTTGAGGTGGGGGCTATATTCAGAGGCCCATTTAGTATACGCTAAACTCATTACCACCCAAATGCTAACATAATACTTTACTCATGCAAATGAGGGGAGCTCCTCCTGCATACAAGTGCAGTGGCATTTTTAATGGTTTGTGACAGCAGTAAACAGCACCCAAAGTGACACTATTTATCACTGCTGAAAACCACAACTTAACTGGGCACCATACCAGTGCCCCCATCCCACCGATGACAGGACAGCTGTACTGCAGCCACCCATCACCCATCACACCAGCATGGTTGTAGGCCCTGATATCCAGTAGTACCCTCCACCCTGAACATCCATCTGTGCCTGTAAGTCATATGCCTGGTGTCTAGTGACATCCCACTCCCCCTGAACACCCCCCATAATTTGTATACCTATCCCTGGTATCTAGTGGCACCTCCCACCTTCAAACACCCCTTCCACATTGTATATACACATATCCCCTGTGTCTAGTGACACTCCTATCCCCCAAACACCATTTTCACATTTTGTATACCCATTTCTGGTGCCTAGGGGCATCCCCCCCGTGATCACCCATTATTTGTTAACAGAGTCCCTCCTCATGTCTAGTGGCACCCCACCCCCCACAATCACCCGTTACTTGTTAACATAGTTCTCTCTCAGGTCTAGTGGCACCCCCACCCCTGATCTCCCATTTACATATATGACCTAGACCCCAGTGTCCAGTGGTTCTCCACCTCCAACCTGCTGTTTACATATATTACCTAACCCCCAGTGTCCAATGGTTCCTCCCACCCCCGATATGTTGTGTACACATATTGCTTAGGCCCTGTTGTCTAGTGGTTCCTCCTGCCCCCAGATCTGCTATGCACTTATATTACCAAGGTCCTGGTGTCCAGTGGTTGCCTCCATCCCCCAGATCTGCTGTTTACATATATTACTTAAGACCTGGTGTCCAGTTACACCCCCTACTCCCCATCACCCATCCTGTAGTGTAACATATATCCTTGATATCTAGTGGCACCCCCCATTGCCTATCCCATATGCCCGGCACATATCCCAGTGTCAAGTGGCACCCCTAGCCTTGAACACCTATCTTGTATGCCTGATACATCTTCTTGGTGTCTAGTGGCACACCCAATCCCCCAAACACCCATCCCATGATTTGTGTACAATCCCTGGGGTCCAGTGGTACCCCTGCTCCCTCCTCATAAATGACCATCAACAAACTGACTGGCGAACATTGATTGTCTTGCAGCCACCTACCCAACCCACCCACTTTCAGTAAACCACCACTAGATGGGGGGGTGGCAAGTAGACAGCAGGTAGGCAGGGATCCAATAGAGTGGAGTCATATCCTACCCCCAGGCTAGCAGGGAAGGACTCAGGGTGGCCGAAAAGGGAGAGAGTAGAAGGAAGGAGATGGAGGGCGATGAAGGGAAGGGGGCAGGATGGAAGGTAGTCTTGCTGAATGCGAGAAGCTTAGGCAACAAATCAGCTGAGCTACATGCACTCTTGGCAGTGTGGAGGTTGGATATTGCAGCTGTCAAGGAAACATGGGCAACCGAGCACCGGGACTGGGATCTAACAATCCCAGGGTACAAATTATACAGGAAGGACCATAAGGAGGGGGGGTGGAGTGGGGTGGCAGTCTATTTGAGGAACGGGATCAAATGCACAAGGAACGAGAGGGGGGAAGGAGAACAGAGGCAATCTGGCTTCAGTTCCAAGACTCAAAGGGTAAGAAACTGAGGTTTGGGGTGGTAAACAGGTTGCCATCCCAGTCTGAGGAGTTTGACAGGGAATTAGCGGTTCAAATCAGAAAGGTATGTAGAAAAGGGAAGGTGGTCATCGTAGGGGATTTCAACTTGCTGGGGGTTGACTGGAGCATTCCGGTCACCTCCAATGCTAGGGAGCAAGTACTCCTGGATGCGATCCAGCAGGGTCTCCTGACACAGTTGGCCAGTGTACCTACTAGGCTAAAGAACACTTTAGATCTGGTATTGTTGAATGGGAAGGCAGTAAGGAAAATAAGGGTGGAGGACCCATTAGCCGACAGCAATCACTAGACGGTGTGGTTTAATATCACAGTGTGCAGGGTGCTAGAGAAATCAGTAACCCAGTTGGTAAACTGCAGGGGGTGGACTTTGGGAGGATGCAGGAAGTACTGAAAGGGAAACTGGAGGGCATAAGGCAGGAGATGGATGCAGAGCAGAAATGAGATATTATTAAATGGGGGATTACAGAGGCAAAGGAAGCCTGCACCAAGGCACAGAGTAAGAGGAGCAGAGCAAGGAAACCATGCTGATTGAACAGTGAGGTAGTGGAGGTGGTGAGGACAAAATGAGAGGTGCACCAGAGGTATAGGAGGATGGGGAAGGAAGGGACAGGGAGGAGTATGCAAGACAGTCCAGGGAAGTGACCAGAAAAGTGAGAGAAGCCAAGGCCCAGACGGAGCTGAGATTAGCACAGGGAATTAATTGGGGGGGAGACTTTTTCAGATATATCAGGGAGAAAAGGAAGTGAAAGGAGACAATAGTGAGTATAGAAAAGGGTTGGGAGTGGACGAAAAAGGGGGGAGGAACAGGTAGAAGGACTGAATGAATACTTTTGCTCAGTGTTCACAGAAGAAAAAGGGGGACCATTACCACCATGGGCTGGGAGGCTGGGGACGGGGGGAGAGGAGGCGACAGATGGAAGAATTGAGGGAGGTAGAGTCCTAGAGGGACTGAGGGAACTGAGGGTAGACAAGGCACCAGGGCTGGAAGGTATCCTCCTCAGGGTGCTGAGGTGGATGGCGGAGGTGTTGGCGGAGCCATTGGTGGATCTGTACAGCACCTCACTGGATTTGGGATGTGTACCACTGGACTGAAAGATGGCACATGTAATGCCATTATACAAGAGCAGACGAAGGGATGAACCAGGTAATTATTATCCAGTAAGTTTCACCACCATAGTGTGCAAACTCATGGAAATGATACTAAAGGAAAGACTGGTATCGCACCTGGAGGACAACAGCTCCAGGATGTGAGACTGCATGGGTTCATTTCAGGGAAGTCTTGTCAAAACAAACTGATGCAATATTATAACTGGGTGACAGGTGAGCTGGATAAGGGTCATGCAGTGGATGTTCTTTTCTTGGACTTCAGCAAGGCCTTCGATTTGGTGCTCTTGGGTGGCTTGGGGGGAAGCTAACTGGTGTAAAGGTGGGGCAAAAATGATGAACTGGATTACAAGCTGGCTGAGTGGGAGGCTGCAATAGATGGTGATAGGAGGGGAGCTCTCAACTCTGGAGCCGGTGATGAGCAGGGTGCCACAGGGCTCTTTGCTGGGAATAGTATTATTTGAGTTCTTCATATCAGACATTGTGCATGGGGCAGTGAGCAAGGTAAATCTGTTTGCAGAAGACACCAAAATGGGAGTAGTGGTGGATGGAGGGGAGGGATGGAAGCAGCTGCTGGGGGACCTAAGCAAGCTAGAAGAATGATCAGAGAGGTAGCAGCTGGGGTTCAATGCAAAGAAGTGTAAGATTGTGCACCTCGGGGTGTAGGACTCAAGGAGAAAACACTGGCTGGGGAGGAGGGGTTAAGCTGAGGATCACTGAGGAGGAGAAGGATCTAGGGGTAATGGTAACAGGGTCCATGAACAACACTGCCCAGTACAGGAGAGTGGCTGCAAAAGTGAACAAAATGTTGGGATGCATAGTGAGGGGTTTTTCATCCATGTAAAGAGAGGTGATCTTGTCCCTCTACAGGTTGCTGGTAGGGCCACACTTGGAGTATTGTGTGCAGTTTTGGAGGCCATACCTGAAGCGTGATATCAGGCTACTGGAGGGGTGCACAGGAGGGCAACAAAGATGATATGTGGAATGGAGGGGAGAGACTATGAGAGCAGGCTGGGAGGCCTGAATATGTACACCGTGGAGGATAGAAGGGATGGGGGCATGATAGAGACATTCAAGTATCTGAAGGGAATCAATAAGGATGGGGCTGATGGGATCTTTAGCTAAGGAGGGGGAGGGACACCAGGGGGCATGGGCTAAGAATAGAGGGGGGAAGATTTAGGAGGGACATGAGGAGACACTATTTCACAGAGAGGGTGGTAGCAAAATTAAATGCACTACCAGAATGGGTGGCATCATGTAAACCTGTGAGCAGCTTTAAAAGGGCATGGAACAGGGAAGAGTGGAGAGTGGAGAGTGAGGGTGGGGGAGGTCGGGGTGGCAGTGGGATGACAAAGGGGATGGGGATGGGGCAGCTACAAACTAGGGGTGCTAGCTGCACACTCGAGCAGACTTAGATAGACCAGGGTGGTCTGTTTCTGCTGGCACATTCATATGTTCGTATGTTCGTAGTAATATAGAACCAAATTCCTTATCCCGTCAAGTTGATGATTAAATTTGGCTGCCACAATTAGGGCACCGCAAAAAGAGTGACAGTGGAAGTGGTGATCTTGATTTTAGATCACCCCTCTCTCAACTCTTTTGGCCTTCACAGTTCTACCCTGCTGGGCATGCCTCAACTCAGAGGAGGTTATATTAATTGGTGGGGCTGAGTGGGGTCAAAGCCCCCCAAAAAAGTGACCATTACCCGGGAGAGTGCTTTGACGCTGTAACTCCCTGGAGACAAAATGCCTGGTGCTGTAATCCCTTACAAAAAAGTTCTTCAGAATACCACTGTAATACCACTCATTTGCCATTGCAATACCACTGTGATTACCACCGGACTACCATTAAGGTTTTCATGGTATCACAGTGGTTTGTTTCAATTCCATTGTGATACCATTGTACCACTGTTCTACCATATCAACAAAAATAATCAAAGCATAAACTACCATAGTACAACCATGGTACAACTGGGTAGTACCATTGCACATTTTGTAGCTCACTACTGTGTTGCCATTGTGGTTCCATGGTGTTGCCATTGTGTCACATTTGGTAAGGGATGCCAGGCAGCATTTTGCCTGCACCATAATTGGCGTCTGCAAAATGCTTGTTACTGCGGCATGGGTGAACCACCAAATTCTAACTTACAGTCCCTGCACTACTAGTGTGTAACTTGCTGCTTCATAAAGTGCTTTGGGATACAGTGGGCATGCATGCACACTGTCAGCTTATGTGGCAGTTGGCTGAGGAGGTAAGAGGAGGGTTGTGCCAGTACATGTGTTGAGATTCCTTGAACATCTGGTAAGGATGGGTTGGAGTGGTGGTGTACTGGGAGCAGGCAGGGCAGGTGGGGTCTGCATAACTGCCAATGTTTGCAGGTCCATATTTCAATGGGCATTGGGGGTGAGGGTGGGGATACCACTGGACATCAGGGGTACTATGTGGAACATGGGACAGTTGTACAGGGGCCGTGGTGCCACTAGACACTGGGGATATGTGTCATGAATATGGGATGGGTTTTGGGAGAGTAGGCATGCCACTTGACACCAGAGATATGTGTTACAATGTGGGATGGGTGATTGAGGGTGGGGGGGCTCCACAAGGCATCAGGGATATGTGTTACAATATGGGACAGGCGATTGGAGGGGTGCCACTAGACAACAGGGATATGTTTTACACTATGGAATGGGTGATTGGGGGGGCACTAAACACCAGGAAACTGTCTAAGGAAATCAGAATGGATATTCAGGGGTGGAAGGTGCTGCTAGACACCAGGGATGATGTGTCAGGAGGCCATAGGATGGGCCCAAAAGTGCCACCACTCACCATACAAATGAGCCCATAATTGGCAGATAAATGGGCCCTTAGCACCTTGCATGCCCAATGGGCTCATCTGCATGGTGTGGCTGAATATTGCCAATGTGGCTCCCAGTGCAATGCCATCCCAGGACTCTACTCCATGTGGGCTGGATACAGCCCAGATTCATGGAAGGGCAGTGCAACTTTAACTTAGCGCTGCGCTGACATGGGCCAATATTCAGTTGGATAGTGCCATTCCTCTGTCTGTCTGAATATAGCAGACACTGGGTTGCACAACCACAGTGCAAAGATTTGCAATGCACTTGTACAAGTTTCTGAATATCTGGTCCCAGATATAAAAATTGGGGAGAACATGAATTGATCACTAAAATAACTCTACATCCTTACGTTAAAGAAATTCTAATATGTATAAATGGCTAATGTTATAGTAGTATTGTCATTACCCAGCATACCTTCAAGGACAATGAGCTAGTGGAGTGCTAAACCTTTCATGGGTACCGTGATGCCCTATGGCAGCCAAGAGACCTTAAGAGACTTCAGGGCACAGCTCCAGGGAAGGATGTAGATAACCAAGCCTGAACCCCCTAGTAATGTACTAATTCCTGTTTACATTCTGTACTGATACAGAATTACAGTAGCTAAGGACTCTCACTCCCCACTGTCCCTCAAATGTTATCTGTTTGAAACTTTGTGCAATAAGCTGACGAGTTTTTCATTCTCAATACAGGACCTCTTGCTAAGACTAGGAATGGCAATGATTTTGTATAAATGTTTTTATGAAGTGTTTTAATGTTTTCTAAATACGTGTCTTGACAATCTGTTAAAAATAAACTATATTTGATCTGAAAAAGAAATGTTAACATAGTAATATAGCAATTTGTAACATAGTAATGTGACAATCTATTGTTGGAAGGAGCTCTAAGCCCATCATTTTCAGCCCTTGCTTCATAAGTATGTATAAATAAGTATGCTGTGTAAACCTGTGCTGTCTTAAAGGGGTTCCATACCCATTCTACTACCCAGGATGTCCATTGATTTCCTAGGTAAACAGAGATTTATCCAGGCTTACCTTAAAATACTGTACAGTCTTCATGTCCACTGTCTCCATTGGTAGGCTATTCCATAGGTTTTTCATCCTCTACAGGAAAATGTGCTTCTTTTATTCTTAGCTTCATTTCTTCTTAGCTTTCCTTTCAGTAAGTTAGCCTTATGAACATTTCCATGTGAAATAAATTTTAGGAAGGGTATACCTATTTGCTCTAGCTTGTTTTCAAATCTAAAAGGCCGACTATATGAAAAAATGTTACAAATGAATGCTTCCTTTCATCAAATGTTTGATTAATGTGTCTTTGGACATCTTTTGAGTTTGGAAAAGGTCCATCAGTGATCTATATAATGCCAAGTCATCAATAATGAGTGGACAAGTCTTTGCTCTAAGTAGTTTCCTTGGTATCCCAAGGAAGGGAAAGACCTAGAGCTCATAAAAGGATTTAAGATGCTTCCTGGGGACTTGCATCTCAAGGGTGCCAAACATCTACCCTGTAAAGGAGTTGACCATGGATGTTTGAGTTAAATGCTCATTGGAGTGCTAAAAATGAGTTCTTCACTAAATGGGACCAGAATCAAAGAATACTTCCAAATAATTTATATGCTTTTCCCTTTCATCCACATAAACAGGAGGTAATGAATATTACAGTGTTTTGCACCAAACACCTAAAATAATGTCCTTGACACATTGATGTTATGGTTTCATTCTTTCAATTGTTTGGAAAATGTACTATATCAAGATGTCATTGAAGGTCTATGGGTAACTAATGGCAACTAGCATCACCCTTGTAAATTAAAATTGTGACTGCCATGAACAAAATGGCCCAGATATTCAAAAGGGTTTCGCCATGCGCAATAGGGTTGCTCCAGCGCAAGTCCAAAAATGCGCCATTCTGTGATATTCAGCAGGAGGCAGATGCGCTCCCCAAATCATGCTGAGCAATAGCACAATGATAATGAATGTATGCACAAGTGAAGGGGGAGGAACCATGCATAAATGGCGCAGTGCGATATTCAACAACATGGTCCATGCACAATAGGGGAGCAAGCAGAAGTTGCGCGATAGCGTAAATGAGCCAAAATAAAAAGGAACAGGGGAGAGGTGCAAGAACGCTACAGGAAAGGCACATGAGGCTGAACTATAGCAATACAAACAGGGCAGGAGGGACACACAGGGCAGGCCAGGGAAAGGGCACCCTGAACACAGAGGCACAGGGAAGGTGTGGGGAACCACAGCCAGTGCAGAAGGGGGAAGTGCCACACAGCACAGAGGCCACCACAGGAAAGTGTTCCCGGTGCAGGGGAAGTAGCAGCCAGGACAGCGAGGGGAACACAGAAACAGCTGCCGGGGGGGTGAACACAAGCCAGGGACATGGCCAGTGCCACCATCCAGATGGAGGCAGTAATGAGGGGGTGAGAAGACAGGCAGCAGGGGGGCACGGCCGTGGAAGGGCCTGTCAGTGGTATGCCCCAAACAGGCAGTACTGAGCCCACACCAGCTTCGAGCTGTACAGCGATACTGAGATCGTTTGCTAGTACCGCCTGAATCTGGCAATTCTGAGGTGGCTCTGTGAGCTGTGCAGTGATGTGATGCAGACACCCACACGACGGAGCCATGCTCTGTCAGTGGAGACTAAAGTGACAGCTTGCATGTGCTTGCTCACCACGGGTACCTTCCAGAGACCAACAGGGGACACCACAGGCATAACTCAGTCAGCCATGTCACGCCACCTCACCCAATTCCCCAGCGCACTGCTGCCACATGCTGCGGAGTACAACCATTTCCCCAACACACTGGCGGAGCGCACAGTAAACATACAGGAGTTCCACAGGGTAGCACATATGCCTGGCATGCTAGGGGCCAGAGACTGCACCCATGTGGCCATCCACACACCACTTGGCCCCGAGGGGGCCGCATATATCAATTGGAAGGGTTATGCTAGCATCAACTGCCAGGTGGTGTGCGATGCCAGGGGGCGATAATCAATGTCTGTGCCATGCACCCTGGGGAGCACATGATGCCTTCATCTGGCACCAGAAGAAAACATAGAGCTTGGGAGGGGCATTGTCAGAGGTGACATGGGTAGTGGCCTAGATGGCCCAAGGCAGGTGAGGCTGATCACCAAACTAACTTCCACCCTCTACACACAGGTGACAGTGGATACCCACTCCGTCCCTGGCTGCTCACACCATACCGGCGGCCCGCGACCCCATCGCAGCAACGCTACAATGAGGCACATGCCACCACATGCAATGTCATCGAGCGGGTGTTCAGAATGCTGAAGGCACGTTTCCGTTGCCTGGACACCTCTGGCGGTGCCCTACAGTACAGCCCCTCAAAGGCCTGCAGGCTATTCTTGGCCTGTTGCATCCTGCACAAAATGGCCAACGAATGTGGGATAGCTGTACAGGTCAAAGAGGGGGACAGCGATGGGGACGATGAGGACACCGGTGATGATGGTGATGGGCAGCCCCCTTGGGCAACGGGACCCCCGACTGTTCCAGCTGGCACAGCTGCACCAGGACACCATCACAGAGGAGCACTTCCACCAACCCAGGTAAGTCACAGGGCCATGTGCAACCACCAGTGGCAAAAGCACAACCCACAAACATGCATGGACAAACACCAGGGTGCATCCGATCAAGGGAAGTGGGGGCATGGAACCACACACACCACCAGGGATGGGTGAGGTCTAACATGGCACGCGGTCATACACACACACACACACACACCTCACCAGACATGCACAAAGGGTAGGAGGCACGCCGACCCAGACCACCACCCCTAGCCACACACATGTCCACAGACCACCACGCCCACTGCCTGTCATTGTGCATGTGTCAGACGCTGGGCACCATTGCACAGTGGTGTACAGTGCAATGCAGGCATCATCATGCACATGCAACTGCGGACAGCAGCCGGGAGGGTGTGCAGATAGACTGTGTGTGTGTGAGCGTGCAGGGCCGGGTACACACCCGTGCATTGCTCACTGAATGACACAATGCACACAGGGCAGCATCAGACAGTAGCCGCGCTGGGAGACAGGTCAGTCACGTCCCACAGTGCCACGGCCACCACGGATGCATGGGTGGCCCTGCTGAGACCCGCCAGCAGTGACAGGCTGACCACTGGCCTCATGGAGTGGCACTGACGGTCCCGCAGGGGTTCCACTGTGTGAATGCGACCGTGCTCTTGCAGGGGTCTGCAGCACACCGAACATGCCTACGCCAGGCATGCTCGGGATGCCCACAGCTGAACCCGGTGTTGACAAGGATGGTGTCACATGACGCCGGGAACAGGGGCTGGACATTGCACTGCATGGTGTCTGCGACGCATGGGCAAATAACTGTGTGCCCATTGTGGCCATGACAGCTGTGAATGCCTGTGTCTGCTTGTCAATGGCAGCGGTCACAACCTCCCACACCCAGTCCATCCCTGCCAGGAGCAGAGCATTGTCTTTGTTGTGACACTCCTCTGCCTGGCACAGAGCCGCACTCAGTGCATCCACCGCCATCACAAGCTGCATTTGCTGATTGACTGATGCTTGCAGTATGCGGGTGTGCTCATCCAAGAGGTCATCTGCCTGATCGGCATGCTGTCCCTCAGGGTGTTCGCAGCCCTGATGCTCATCACCCCTTGAGGGTGGGCGTTGCACACCAGGGCAAGGCCTTGGCATGTCCACAGGCGGTGCACTGATGCTGCCCCCTGACACTGTACCCCCATGGCCATTGGCCAACTGCTGATACTGCCCCTCTAGCTGCTGCTCCCCAGGGCTCAATGGTGCCACCGCAGTGGCCGCAACAGTCCCACTGTCCTGGACTCACACCAGTGCTGCCCCACTGATGCTGACAGGCACAGGCTGGGACTGTGATGACACGCAGGCCTCCATGGCGACACCACCCACAGCCATGGCCGCGATGTCACCTGCTGTGTGGCCATCCTGTGGCACACACATGTCACTGCCCATGACATTAGCTCCATCATCATCGGTGACGGATCCGGCACCAGCCCAAGTCTCAGCATGCTGGCATCCATGGACGCTGGCACGCTGGGACATGGGCAGGGCCTCCTCTGCACCTGCTCCACCAACATCAATCCGGATGTCCAGGCGGGCCCACTGTCACACTGACCCCCGTATTCCTGTGGAGGTGGATGGGCCCTCCTCAATCTCCATGTGACTAGCCTCAGTGGAGGAGCCCATCACTGCTGACCCAAGAAGACGCTCAGGAGCTGTAAGGGAAAAAAAGTAGAGTTACTGCATGTGACCTACCCTGTCCTCCCCCAATAGACAGACCATGACCTACCATGCAGTGACAGGCTACCACCCATCTGGAATCCACCACCCGGAACACCCTCAATGGTGCAATGCTGCATGCTGCCAGCAACCCGCTCTTCCTGTGGAGTCAGGCGTAGCACCTCCGGCTGTCCCCCATTGGTCGCAGACCATGCTGCCCTTATGGCAGCCATTTTCTCTTTAATCCTCCGCCTGTCCATGCCCATCTTCTTTTTGCACTCCTGCACGGAGCGCTGGTGGCTGCCATGCAGGTTTACAGCATACGCCACCTCCTCCCATGCAGCAGCATGGGCCTGTGGTGTTCCCTGGCATCCGCTGAGAAGCAGCTCTCTGGTCTAGGTAGGCCTCGAACAGGGCATCTGTCTTGGCCTTAGTGAAATTTGGCCTCCTCTTCCTCCCACGACTTTGTTCCTCTTCCTCCACCACATGCTCGGTCATGATTCATCCTGTGAGAATGACAGGTGTTACCTGTGACTGTGCAGTCCCATGCATGTCCCAAACACCACAGTCCACACTCCCAAACAGCATGTAACTCACTGCAATAGACTGCAGTAACCGACTATGGCAAGTGCAGTCCAATGTCACACTTTTATAGCACAACCCATGCAAATGAGGTGAGGCACATCTTTAAGTGGATGCAAATGCAGTGACTGCACCATTGAATGGCTGATTAGATGATTTGCAAATGCCAGCTGAATATCGCGCTGTTGCATTTGCGCAATTGTGTTGAACGTGCTGAGCCAAGGGTGCAGTTCTGTGACATGCGCAGTACACACCTAACTGCGCATGCCCGGGTTGATGCCGCAGGTATCTGCTACACTGCTGATGTGCTGTGCATGGGAAGCAATGCAGGGCACGGCCATCATTGTGCCAGTGGCGCTACAGTGCTGTTCACCTATATGGCGCTGTGGCACTGGGGCATCATAGGCGCACTGGGGCAACAGCACTGTAGGCCGCTACAGGAGGTGGCACACAGGCACCCAATCACGCTACACGCATTGGGTTCCAATCACGCTGTGGCTGTCCGTGCACCAGAGACCTTTGACCCTGTGCCTGACCTTTGCCCTCTAGGCACCATGCGTCAGGCATGGGTGCACCACTATCGCGCTGTTCGGTGACAGTGCAATAGGGAATGGTAGCGCTATACCACGCAGCATCTGCACATAGCAGGACTGCCCTGCAGAGCGCCATTTTGCTTGAACTGGGCAGCAGAGATGGCGCGGAGGCGTGCTGTGCAGTGGAGCCAGATCGAGCTGGCAAACCTTGTGGCCATAGTTGAGCCTCATGTTGGGGCTTTGTTTGGGGAGGCACCCCTGGACAGGGCCAGAAGTATGGTATGGCAGGAGGTTGCCGACACCCCTGGAGGAGGCCACCAGTATGGGATGGATGGCAGAGCAGTGCCACCACCGTTATGGGGACCTGAGGTGCAGGGACACAGACCTGCTTGCCTGCCTGCGGGCATGTGCCAGGAGGGGCACAGTGCCACAGCCAGGTAGGTGCAACATCCATACACTTTTATTGTCCATACGGGTATTACGGTTGCACGTGTCTGGCACATGCGGGGGGCCGTCTGGTGTTGGCCGTGGTGGTGGTATCTGGGTGTGGGGTGGGTGAGTCTGGCTGTGTGGGATTGCACACACATGGGGGCAGGGGGACATTGCTACCGGATTGTACTGATGTTCCTCTCTCCATGTTTGCACCTTAGGGCCAGAAGAATGGAGGCGCAACCGAGATGGGAGGCACCGCATGTTGGAGCAGAGGGACAGGAGGGATGAAGGTGGTCCGCGGCATGTGGACCAGCCTGCTGATAGTGAGTGCCTTACATCCATGATTACTATTGCATGCTGTATAACTGGGCGGGCAGTGGGGCATGGCCACCATCCATTAACACCACTGCCATGCACGCAACTTGTTACAGTCAGCACTGTTCAGTGGCACTGCATGTCTGGAACTGCATCAATGGTGGTCCATGTGTGCACCAGGCACATGGCTGTGGCACTGCCTTCACACTGCATAGGCAAGTCACTGTACCACCATGGTGGTGCTGTGCAGGACATGGGCGGTGGGTGTGTGCAGTGGTCCACATGGCTGTGGCTGCCTGGGTGGGCAGGTCTTGTGGACACGGTCACTGTGGGTGGTCGCACACCATCACAGGGGTGTGTCACATACCTGTATGCCATGCACAATGGGTGGGCTGCAGGGGGATGGACAGTCACACCTATTGACTCTGCTCCCTTGTCCTAGGTGGCCGGAGACTCCTGCAGATCCAGCGGGACATTCAGGAGCTGCTGCGGGTCGGGAGGGAGACCTTAGAGCTCCTGTGATACATTCACCGCCACGGGGTGAGGAGGAGGAGGTGGAGATCTCATCGGCGCCAGGAGGAAGATGACCGGGGTGGTCAGTGAAGTCCCCATGCCCCAACTACCACCTTCCCCCCTTTGACCCACCCTCTCACCCTTTCTTCCCTCTCCCATATGTTCACCCCTGCCCCTTACCTGCCCCACCTGTTATGTGGCCCTTCCCCCACTATTGTGTATAGCTTTGTATATAGTTTTACTGTACATAGTTTCAATATATACATTTTATTATAACAACTGTGGTGGTCTCTGATTTGCAGTGGGCTACAGGTGCTCAGCTGCAGTGGTGTGCATGGTGTCAGGGGTGGTGCACGCATGAGCGTGTGTGTGTGCAGAGGTGAACCACCTATGGTGTGGACAGGGGGATCAGTCACTGTCTGTGGTTTGTGTGTTGTACTCTGTGCACTGGATGCCTGTGTGCAGTGGTCCATGGGGCCTGCACTGTGTGCATGGCACCCCTGTCAGACTGTCCATGGCCTGTGCAGCTGACACCCTTACATGTCTGTGATATGCACGGTCTGCTGGCGTGTCAGTGGTGGCTGTCCATGCTGGATAACAACTGTACCTGGCACAATGCCAGGTTGACTGTCATCACCAGTATGGTGCACCTCTGCCTCCGGTGGCACTGTGGCCTCCGCTGTTGTTGTCCACCATCCATGCTGTTGCTTGTGTCTGTTGCAGTGGATGTGCTCCAGTGTCTGTCACTTGTGCTCCGGCAGCATGCTGGTGGCATACAGCTTCATGGTGCCTGTGCAGGGTGGCTGGCACACCTGTGCAGTGTAGGAGTGCTTGCCGTGTGTACACGTCAGCCGTGTCCACAAGCCAGTGGCTTGGTTGACGCACTACTGTGTCCCTGTGTTGCTGTGCCCTTGGGTATGGGTGGGTGTTTGTCCTTGCACTGTGTTGCATACTGTGTGGTGCATGCCTTCATGCTACACTGTGTGTGTCTGTGCTGGCTGTTGTGGCTGGGATGGGATTTGTCCTTGGGAGGGTGTGCAGGGTGCTGTACCACTGGAGGTGGGATCTGGGGCATGCCCTGTCACATGTGGGGTACCTCATGTGCTGACGCATGGTCGGTCCCTCAGCTGTACCTCGGGGGGACATGCAGGGCGGTACTGTGTATGCATCTGTTGCATCGCTGTCTGCTGCCACCCACTGCAGGGTGCCCATGGTGGGGCTGCCTTGCATGGCTCCATGGTGCACAGGGTTGCATTGACACAGTGGGGGTGGTGGCATGCATGGGGTGTCCTACACTGTTGGGTGCTACTCCTGGGCAGGGTGTATGGGGATCATGGTGCAGGGTGTGCTTTGCATTAGTGGGATGGTGTGGTATGGGGTGGTCGACCATCCTTGTGTGCCAGTCACAGCTTGCCAGGGGGTGTGCTCTGGCACCATGGCCCGGCTGTGGGTTGGTTGCTGGCATCCATGGGCCAGTGGTTATTCCAGCTCTCCCCCGGTTGTGCAGTGCATGGGGTGTGGGGGACAATGTCTGTTCTGCTGTGTGTTCCATTGCCCATCTGTGGCATGGGTGGTGGGCCCCTGCATCCCTGGTTGTGCTGTTGCATTGCTGCCCTGCTGCAGGGGGCGTCCCTGGTTGTGCTATGGTGCATCTGGACTGCTCAGCTGAACATCCCTTGTTGCATTATGGTGCATCAGATATGCTCAGCTTCACCTCCCTAGTTGTGCTACGGTGCAGGTGGTGCGATATTCAGTCGTCGGCCGTAGGCGCATCTTGGCATGTGCAGTTTTTGAATATCGTGCTTTTTGAGCATGGACGCAGTGGACTTGCTCTTGCTCCTGCTGTTGCTCACTTTTTGGGCGCAGTTTGAATGTCTGAGCCAATCTGTTTACAATTACAATAATGATTCTAATACCATTAATATATAAATTAACAAGCAGTGCTGCCAGTATGCGCCAAATATGCCCTTCATTGATGGATACTGTATCTGTTAACAAGCATCCTCTACCTAGCTGAACTCTGGAATGTGAACAAAAGTGAAATCATTTAATGAGAATAGAATTTGATGGTCAATTTCCTTGAACTACAGTTGTTACTATAATATAGTAGTTCTTTATTAAGGAGTGAGATTCAACTTTAAGGTTTACAAAAGTAGCACATAATGTTTTACTGTATTATGTGCATTCGGAGATGTGTCCTGATTGGTTTTAACAGCAGCTTAATTGAGAGGACTAGCTGGCCAAATCTAGGCTAACACATGACACAACAGCTCCAGCCACTGGGCAGGAACAAAGGCTGGGGTTTAGGGTCTAAGCCTTCAGCTTCACTGTTACTAAGGTATTGTGGTACATGGCTCCAGCCACCTGGCTCTGGAACAGATACAAAGGCTTAGTGGGTGGCCCCTAAAAGAACTACTGATTCCTCAGAGAAAATTTTGAAAACAAAAAACAGTATTTAGTCACTCATCAATTTCTATTTGACAATTCTTCTACAGATTTTTTCTCATCATTTTTATGGCTGCAGTAGGCAGAGCCCTGCAGACATCTTGTGATCAAAAAAGGGCTCAAATTCTGAATGAACAACAATTTAGGAGTTTCTTCACAGTCACCTCCACAGTCTATGAAGCACTCTGCTGTCTCAATGCAGTCTTCTCATATAATTATTTTGCATGCATTTGTTCCATGCTCATGCCCATGTATGGTGGAGCTCCCACTTGCACTGTTTCCTCACTGCTGCCTTGGCCCGAGTCTCTCATGTTGTATGAGTCTTCGTCCGGCCCCACATAATGTTTCTCCTTGTAAAGAGGGGCTGGAGGAGCAGAGACACAGAGCCTTGGGTTCATTAACATTCATGAGCAGGTCATTATTGCATATATATTGAGTTCCAGAGTGGTCATTGGTGCTCTTTAAACAAATATTTTTGCAGCTTCTGCGTTGCAGCCCTCATGTCTCTGGACCCCAACTAAGTGACCTCAGGGTTGAGGAGCACTGGGGGAGCTCCTGATGTGCCACTATCGCAGTGAGAAAACAAATGCATGTCAATGTGCATGCGCGGACCACCAGCTCGCATAGTCTCTGTGTGGCTGCAAGCAGTTCTGTGTCTCTGCTCCTCTGGCCCCTCTTTACAAACAGAAACATTATGTGGGGCCAGATGGAGACACACACCATAAGGGACTCGAGCCAAAGTGGCAGTGAAGAAATGGCACAGATGAGACCTCCACAATCTCAACTTCAGCCATATCAGCTCTGGTGAGAGTTTGTTATTACTGAGAACATATGAACAGAAACAGGATCTTTATTCCTTAGAGTTCCTCAGCCCCTGTAGCGTTGTCTCAGTGTAAAGTCACAGTCACCTGATGTGACATCACATTGTGTTGTCAGGGGCATACCTGTGATGTCACAAGCAGAGGATTATGCCTTAAGGTGCAGAATGAGCAGCTGAAGCAAATTAACTCTTAAGGAGCAATCTGGTTTTCATGGAAATGACCTCAGTAATAAATCACTGTAGTGGAGATTAGGGAATACAAAACTAATGTAAATTGTAAGATGAATTAAATCCTAATATTCTGCTTTTTTCAAAGTGCTGAAGGTGTTGATTGCTGTTCAAATCAGCCAGGATCTGGCTACCAGCACCTGAATGGTGCTGACTCAGGCTTTAGTTCCTCCTGATTAGAAGAGATCCAGAGAGAGCTGGGTCCTGATTGGCTACAAGTTTAGCCAGGCTAGAAAGGCTAGCTGGCCAAACTCCAGGACAGCACAGGATGTAGCATCCTTATCTTCTGAATGGGAACCAAGGATAGGGTTTTGGAGTCTGAGTCACGTTCGTGGTGTAGTGGCTTGGAGATGAACAACTCCAGCCACTGGTATTGAGATCAGAATATTGTATACATTTTATTTTGTAAGATTTATTTTCTGCCTCACCCTAATCTTTTCAGAACCATAAAATAAATGCCACTTTGTAGGGTGTGTATGTATTTTTGGAATGTTCATGTGTAGCTTGTTTTGCACAAGAAGTCTTTTTCATGGTAGTTTTTATGATTAGCAAGACTACTTTACTTATAGTATTGCGGTGAAAAGTTTTAACTATGTTCTTTAAAAAAAAATTAGGTTTCTGTTGGAATAATAATTGAACTCTTTATTTCAACTGAGGCTTCAGATTATGATTTGATTTGTTTGGGTCCCCCATAGTCTATGATTCTACAGATGAATTACTGGCAAAGGAACCTGCATCCTGTAACAGAATTTATGCAGTGTTCAAGAAATGAGTATTTTACTTTAAAATTAATGTTGTTTTTCCATAGTAATGGTCTCTCCTCAGCTCTTTGTTTATGCTTGAGTCCTTCACTCAATCTCAGTATCAGAAGACATCAATGACATCATGTGGTATATAGACTGATGACTGGACTGCATCCCACGACAGAGGCAAAAAGTGATGCCACAGTAGTGTTAGGAGGTATAAACCTTACTTTTAGGTTTTTGGCAATATTGGGAATGCAAGTAATCACAGACACATTGCATAAGAGTAATAAACACATTTCTTACTACCAAAAGAATAAATCACAGTTGCCCTAAGCAGTTCTTACCAATATGAACCGGGAGCCCATGCTAAGCGTGCCCTATACCTCGAGGTTTCTCTGTGTTTCTTGGGGTCTCTCCTAGGTCTCTGAGGTATAAGACTAGTGTATTACATTATATACCTATGATAATTACTATGGTTACTGTAAGATAGAAACATTTTCAGTTACAGAGATGAGCCCTATTGGCTAAATTAGAGGTGGCTCCACGGTCTAAGATAACATTATTCAATTTTGTACAGTCATCAGTTTATGAACAAAAGAGTTTTTATACAGAGTCTTACATAACTTAGTGTAGTAGTAAAAATCACCAAAAGGTGGCAATGCCGACTTACATATCATAATTATTCCAAGGACACAGATGCCTTGGCATCTTGCAAGTAAGAAATACACAGAAAATACATAGAAGAATATATATATATATCAGCAATCAAAGTGTATTACAACAATAAGCATTTATATCCTGACATCTACTTTTGTACGGTAGATGCCCTTAGCCCTATATGTTAGTATAACATATACTTAAATGCTAGCTGTCTACGGTGTACCTCTGAGGATACCAGTTAGGGTGCAGGGGCCTCGTGTAACAGTAGCAAACAAATAGACCCATAGAAATCAAGGAACTCATCCGCAGAATTTATGACTAAGGTGCTGCACACATAACTAGGGACCTCTTTTGACTACTTCACAGTTGCTGGCTGTTAGATTGAGGCTATGGACATGGGAATTATGCTAATTACTCTCATCCTGATTACTGTTTTTTATTCCCTGCTCTGAAAAATAAAATTGGTGAAAAGATGGCAAAAGAGACCTTTGTGGTGACATCTATGGGTTTGCCCCCAATGCAGCTGAATGGAACATTTCCTTCAGATATTTTTGAATTCTGTAGTTGTGAGATTATTTGCATTATGATGGAACATTTAAGAAATAACAACTGAGAAATGGTAACTTCCAAGGGGATTAATGACTGGTTAGGGGGATGGATGACCAGAAGTTGTTTTTGTGATCATACATCTAATCATAATAATACTTTTCTTTTTTCCCATTAATTAAGGTTTTAAGCAGAGTGGTGTGAGCCATGTGTGCCACATAGCATCAGTTAGCAGCTGGATCAGTCATTTCTAAGACATTAATGACCGCTCCAGTAGCCAATCAGGAGCCTCACTAGGCTCATGAATAATTAATTAGACTTATAATTCATATTACAGTATGTCTATAAATGGCATTGCTAACGTTAAAAGTATGTTCTGCTCTGTTTATAAAGCAACAGTACTAGTTAACCAGAAAGTGTTAACTCCTTTATTTTTTGGTTGGTTATGTTCAGCTTAAATTCTGGTTACATGATCTATTACTTTTCTGGAAACCATGCTTTTTAATTATTTTTTTAAATGTACTGTGGATCCACAGCAAATTTAGCAGCACCTGTACTGACAGATGCCCAACTCTATATCCTCCTGCAAACTTCAGGTTACTTCCTTTCCCCTCCTGTTTGATGCATGCTCCCAGTTCTATTGTATGTGAATGCAAGTGACTAAACTGACACAGTGTTGCTGCTGTGTGCTGTATCATCTATACTCACATCATTGACTGCTTTAGTAGGGTATGTAATATTTAGTTTATTGTTGATTTGCATATTGACTCCTGCATCCTGCACTGTTACCCTTCACTCATCCTTTACCATGAAAGTGTTCACTTCTTCATAGTGTTTTATCCCCACCCCATTCAAACAAGAAATATGTAATTGTCCATCTGCTCTCTCCCACCTTTTCTTACCTTGATGTAATAATCCTCATTTGTACCATGTATACCAGCCTCTGTGGCTGTTTTGGTAGGACGTGTACTTTTTAGTAGACCATGAGTGCAATCCCTTTATTCCAGTGTTTGACCCCACACCTCGTTCAAATGGTAAATATAGTGATGTTAAACCATTCAATGCTGCCTTGATGCTGTGGGTGAATATGCAGAGTCAGCAGTTCCCCACTTCCAGGTCAGTGCTATGGGTGTGTGCCAAAGAGAGAGTTTACAAAGCAGAAAAGAATAGTGTGAATAGCTGGACTGCTGGTATGCTTGGGACTCCCCTCTAACCCCCCACCTAAAACTTCTCCAATGAGAGTAGCTTGAGTGGTGGGAAACATAGGCCCCACTATGGGGAGGGGCTTGGTAAGCTTGTGGGGGCTGGGGAAGTGCCAGAAACAAGGAGAGAAGGTGCCCAGCCTGACATGCAGGTGTGGGAGTCACAGTGGAGGAGGTAAAATGTACATTTTGAAAAAAAGTGAGATACCAGCTAAGACAACTGTTGAAATGTACCTCTAACTGTTAACACTCTAATTTGATTTACGAGTTTGCAATACAACAGCTCAGTTACTGTATGCATGGTGAAATGAGTCACACCGCTTGTAATATGGGGCAGATAACAGGTACAACATCTCACTCTGTAGTGATTATTCATGCAGCAGACAGAAAAACTGCACAGTTAGTAGAAAGGTATATGCATCATGCTGACCAAAAAGAAAAGATTATTATATACCCTGAAGGTACTGATGATACGTGAATGAAATGTGCTTCAGATAAGACTGTATGTGCTGCATTTTGAAAGGATACTTACATTCCCAATAAAATATTATAAAAAGTGTGACATTATAATGTTTCTAAGAAAAAAGTAATATAAACTTAAAGTTTATGAACAATCACATGCATAAATAAGAATAATATAAACTCATATTTAATTCCAAACAAGACCTGAAATGCAACATTGCATTTTTTGAGGAAGATAAAGCTTCTTCAAGATAACATTAACAAGCATTTGTCAATGCTGAATGTTTGCTTGCTGGCATTGGCATTGGTAGTGTAGGAGTTACAGAGCTGCATACTAGGAATGGCAGTGAAGTATTGAACTCAAGCCAAGCCCGTCACCACCCTGCAGAGAGTGACAGGCATTGGGGTGTGCCTTTGTGTGGTCAGGCATAATGGCCACACCATTTCACCACACCTTACCCTGCAGACACCAACAAGTGTCACGGTGTGTCTTGGGGTCTTTGGCCCTTATGCGCACCCCATTCCATCAGGAAATACAGTGAGATGGGTGTGGTATAGGAGAATGGGGTGAACTTTGGGGCTGAAGAGTCCAAGGAGCACCTTGGTGCCTCTCACAGGCTGCAGGGTGTGGGTGGGGGTGGAATGGTATGAGCATTGCAGGCAACAATCCCAAGTCACAGCCCTGATGCCTGTCATTCTGTACAGGGTGGGGCATTATGGTCGGAAACCCTAATGCCTCGGGCATTCATTGGTATTTTCACTCCAAATTTTCAACATGGTTTTTTTGTGACCCCCACCTCATGAACAGTGGCAATATCAGTTTGTTAGCCAAAAGCTGCTTTTGCACAGCAACTGCGGCATTTGGCACCACAGGTGCAAAAACACATTCCGAACAGGATGTGAAAAATGACAGCGGTACTGTTCATGGGGAGGTGTAAAAAATGGCAATGTTGAAAATCTGCTGTGAAAATATTAAAAAAACTGGTGAAGTCACAAGCGTCTGTAGAAACTATGCAACGCACACCCGTAATGTAACTACTTTGGGGATTTTTACAGCAGGTTGTTAACACAGGCATTTTGGGACCTCCGATCATGAACAGTGTCAGTGTGATTTTCTTTATCTGTCCTGAACAATGATTTCCCACAGCCACCACGTGATTTCATGCCTGAAAGTGGAAACACATTTCGCCATGTTGTGAAATGACAGCTGTACTGTTCATAAGAAGGTGTGGAAAAATGCCATTGGTGAAAATCTGGACTGAAAATATTACAAATTCATGAACTGACGAGGGTGTGTGGAAACTGCGCAACACTCACTCGTAACACAGTCATTTTATGGAGTTTTGTCACCAAATTTTCAACATAGCCATTTTAAGACCTCTGCTCATGACCAGTGTCACTGTGATTTTCTTAATCTGTCCCAAACATTGTTTTTGCGCTCTGACTACACCATTGTGCGCTACATGTGTGGAAACACATTTTGGGTGAGATGTGAAAAATGGCAGCTGTACTGCTCATAAGGAAGTGTGGTAAAATGGCAATGTTGAAAATCTGGCATGCAAATATTACAAATTCGCAAACTTGCCAGTGTGCATAGGAACTGCGCAACGTGTGCTCCTAAAACAGTCATTTTGGGGAACTTTTTCACCAAATTTTCAACATAGCCATTTTAACACCTCTGCTCATGACCAGTGTCACTGTGATTTTCTTAATCTGTCCCAAACATTGATTGCGCACACTGACTGCACTATTGTCCGCTACATGCATGGAAGCACATTTTGGGTGACACATGAAAAATGACAGCTTACAGCTCATAAGGAGGTGTGGTAAAATGGCAATGTAGAAAATCTGGAGGAAGTGCGCAACGCATGCTCGTAAAAGTCATTTTTAGGAATTTTTTCACCAAATTTTCAATATAGCCATTTTAAGACCTCTGCTCATGAACACTGTCACTGTGATTTTCTTAATGTGTCCCATTCACTGATTTCGCACACCGACTGCGCCATTGTGTGCTACATGAGCGGAAACATTTTTAGTGAGATGTGAAAAATGACAGCTGTACTGCTCATAAGGAGATGTGTTAAAATGGTAATGTTGAAAATCCAGAGTACGAATATTAAAAATTCCCGAACTTACAAGCGTGCGCAGGAACTGCGTAACACACACTCATAAAACAATCATTTTTAGGAATTTTTTCACCAAATTTTCAACATAGGCTTTTTGAGAGCTCACCTCATGAGCACTGGCACTGTAATTCCATTAATAGGTCCTGAAAGGTGATTCCATGCAGTGACCGCGAAATCACCCTTCGGGCCCTATTAACGCCATGACAGTGACAGAATTCATGAGGAGGGGTCTCAAAAACCCCATGTTGAAAATATGGTGCAAAAATTCCCAAAAAATTCCTGAAATATGCAGCAAAGTTGAAAAAACCCTATCTATTACATTATACAGCTTACCGGCATTTCCTCAGTTCGCGGTCGGCTTTGAAGAGTGCAGATGTGTTCCCGGTCCACTGAAGATCGTCGTGCCAGAGTCTGGAGGTAAGTATGGGGTGAGGGGGGTGTGGGGTTGGAGAGTGCACAGTGGGTGGATGCAAGTGGGGGCCGAGACTGCGAGGGACTGTTTTTTTCTTTCAGGGACTTTTTTTTTTAAAGGAGGATGACGCGGGATGTTTGCCACGCTGGGGTGGGCTCCTAGTGTGGCATTGGGAATGCTGCTTGGGGGGCTGGAGCCGATGGGGGATTGGGCACCCCCATTGGCCATAACAGTTTCTGCCATGCTGGAGTGGGCCCCCAGCATGGCACCTGGAAACGTTTTTGGGGGACCTGAAGACATGGAGCCAACGGGGGATTTGGCACCCCCATCGGCCATTACATTGTTTGCCACACTGGGGTGGGCTCCCAGCGTGGCACCAGGAAGCTTGTTTTTTTTTGGGGGGTGCCTGGAGCCGATGGGGATTGGGCACCCCATCGGTCATACAGTGTGTGCGTCAGGGGGGAGCACGCACAAGTATGAGTATGCAAAATGCAGTGCTTGAGTGCCTGCATGCAAGGGGGGAGAGCTCTGCTCACTGAAGCGGAGCTCTCCCTTTCAACTGTATGCCACTGCATCCGGTATCTCGGATGATGGCACTATGTTTCTTGCACATGCGTGCAAGCAAACATAAAAATGCAAAGCACATAATGCTGGGAACATAGTGTAAACCTTTGTTTTTTTAGTTTACAATTTATTTACCCAGAACAGCCCTACTGAGCTACAATAACTAATTTGTAATGAAGTCTTGCTTTTGTTACCCATTTCCAAAGGTGGGTATACAGGAGCACTGAGAGTTTAGCTGACTCGCAGAAGATCAGACAGTATTTGACTATAGTGGTGCTTGAATCTGCAATGTCACAGTTCCCAAGCAGGTGCCCTAACCACTAGACCACACTACCTGCACAAGACAGCATAAAAATCTCAATTTAGTTGTCACAATTAAGTTCTGAACCTGATAGCCTACAGGACTAGTAACATTGGTAATCAACTTGTCCAGCAAACATTTTAGTAAACAATCTGCTGTGTATAAATGTTACCTCTTCCAATACAAGCCAGCCAGATAAGTTAAATGAAAGCTGGCAAGCCTGAAACAAAATGCAGTTGCATTTGCCTAGTGCGATGGTGTCAATTTCAAACCAAGACACTACATATAAATGAATCAACCTAATGTATGAGGTAGAAAGCCAGTATAATGCCCATGTGGGGCAGGAATCCGGTCCCTGATCCACCACACCAAGCAAGAGGGAATTGCCCTTCAATTGGCTGACCCAAGTCACACGTACTGCCACAGAACAAAGTGCCTATATTTTGAACATCTCATTTCTTTGTTGTGGTCTTCAAATAAATGGTAGTGGAATCTAAATATATAATTTCAGTGTGCTCCAGCAACAGCCCAAACTGGCTTATTTCGATAAACTAATCACATAGTGCAAGTTTAACTCATAGTGTGCTACACAGTCTCTCCAGAAGGGATGGCATTTCTTAGCAAAAAATATAAACACACCAAGGAAGACCAGGGATATACACTGTTAAGACCTATTGATCCCTGTTCTTCCTCAGTTCCTGACCACCCAAACATCCACCACAGCTTACCATTTATGGCAGGAGCTGTTGTGGAGGGCACATCCTCCCCATCCAAGGCATTCCACAATGTGGTATTAGGACACAGAAGAGTCCTGGAACATAGGCCATCACACAGACATTACATTTGTTTTTCTCCCTGGTTCCTCTCTCAAGTGCTCCTTCCTCCTCTTGTGTGCACAGAGCCTTCTGGCAACATCATCTGCATTCGGCAACATCCTTCAGAGGGAGCAAGCTCTGTTTTCCTACCACAGGGGTCACTACAGTACTGGAGAGCAACACCAAACCTCGGTGACTGCAGGGCTTTATCAAGTGGCAGCCACTGTGATCTGGCCTGCCTCCTGATGAGGCATACTGAGCATGTTTCCAAACCTGGCTCAACTGCATAAAAGTGTGTCATGCTTCCACCAGGCTATAGCGCCAGCCCCACAGATGGCTGTTTTGACTTTGTTTGCTGTTTGTATCAGAACTGTGAAGAAGTCTGAAAAACCCCCAGGATAATTTCTGTATCAGTTGGACTACCAATTTCTCCAATTGCTCTATCTTCACTGTGTGCAAATTCCTGAAAGAAAAGGTGGGAATCACATAGCAAGTATTTATTTATTGAAAACTGGTTAGTGGGAAAGGCACACTGAGCCAAAGCTCATTTCCAGGTGCAACACAGGACAAGGGATACAAGGAGACAAATACATTCAGCGGAGACGTGTAGTCAATATTAACAAAAAAGGAATGACCAAAAGTTAGAATAAACAATAATCAGGTACAGACAACATACACAGTAAAAAAGACCAGACAAAATGTGCAATTTATGGCAATATAAATAGTGGGGGATTAAGGGACAGTTTGTGCATGGAGGTTGTACTGGAAATAAAAACAATAAAATATAGAACTGTGGGATACAAAGTATGGACAAATGCTTTAAATAATTGCCTACAATACTCACTTTGATGGTATCTAGTATGATCATATACACAATCTCTGCTGGAAGGTTGAAAACGTAGATATAAAAATGGTATGGGCCTTCAAGCTCAGCATGGACAAAATAATACTTTAAGTATAACCAGCATAGAGTGTGTGGTGAATACCTGTTGTTGTGCTATTTGTGACTGTGTAGCTATTTTAATGTGAATGTGGGGTTTGTGTACTAAAGATATGAATCTGAGTTTTCAGGAAATTGCACTACTGCCGAAGTAAAGTATGCATGCTCCTCTATGCAGATGATGCGGTGATCTTTACTAGCAACCTTGACCCTGCACTGCTGGAATACGACCTCTAGAGCAGCTTCACAGTGGCTGAAAAATGATTCAAAGAGCAAAAACTGGTCATGAACTATAATAAGACCAAGACCATGCTCTTCGCCACAGCCCAAAACAAGCTAAAAGGCTATCTCCTGGCAATTCAGAATGACTCTGGTAACACCCTGGAACTATTCCCCCCATTTCAAGTACCTGGGAATCACACTGGACACTGCTCTGTCTTACACACAGCACATTGACAACATGGCCAAAGCCTTTAACACCAGGATTGGTATCCTCTGCAGACACAGACTTTGCTTGACCTATGAAGCTCTGAACTTGCCAATTAAATGTTCACTCATCACCTTGATTGCCTATGGCCTAGCTGTCTATGGCTCCGCTACTGACACGGCACTCCAAAACCTCTCAACAGCCTTAAACAAAGCCTGCTGCCTGCTCACTAATGCCCCAAAACTCACCCACACCTGTGAGCTTTATGCACGATCAGGTTGGCTTTAACTGAAGGACAGAATACTTTATCAAATCTGCCTACTTGTAAAAAAGGTCTCACTAAACTTACTTCCTCAAGAAGTTCTGAGCCTTCTATCACCACCAATACATGCCAGGCACACCAGGAGCTCGACTACACAAGTATTCCATGTGCCCAGGTGCCACACAACTATGGTCCAGCGTTGCTTTGCTCATCAGACCCCTCTGGGGACAAATGGTCTACCACCTGACATAGCCAGAGCCACAATCCTTGGTTCCTTTAAGCACAAACTCCATCAGCATCTCACTGACCATACTACCTGTAGATGCTTCACTAGTCTGCACCTGCAGCTTTAGTCTGCCTCAGCACTTCCAACTCCTGACCCGCCAAGTTAAGTCTTTGCCCAAGCATTTGCCTACCACCCCCTTTTGCCCTAGCACTTTTCTTTCCCTCTGCCCTTCCTATCCCAGCTCCCACTGCCCCTTCCTACCTCACCCTACCAGTCTGCCTTTGCCTCTCTCTCTCTTCTGCAGGATGCTGGCATACCATGTACTATGCCTTAGCACAATTTGTGTAACTGTTTGTCATTGCAATCCATGTACTAACATACTAAAATGCCAGCAGAAGAGGCCTAACAGTCTTTTGTGTCTGCTCGTTTGGTCAGCCCCCACCCTGGGAGCTGACCTTACTGCCCCCTGTGCTCTCTCTGGCTTCTCCCTTCCCAGTCCCAGATATTCCTGCTGCACAGGACTTTGCTTCTGGAACCCTTCCCCTGTACCTGTCCCACCCCCTCTTGAACCCCTCCACCGTCTCTGCTTCCACCAGCCCCCCTGGGCAGCGCATTCCATGACTCCACCACCATCTCAGTGAAGTAGTAGCACCTCATCCTTTCTCCCCTGAATCTCCTCCTTCCAGCTTCCACCCATGCCCTCTAGTTGCCCCCCTTCCTTTGGAGCACCCTGACTGCTCCTCCCCTATTTAACCCCTTCATGTACCTGAAGACCTCTATCATGTCCCCCTGGTCTCTTTTCTCTTCCAGTATGTACATATTTAGCTCTTCGAACCTCTCCCCATATGGCCTGTCCCCCAGGCCCCAGATCATTTTGGTTGTCCTCCTCTGGAAGCTCTCCAGGAGTTCAATGTCCCTCTTTAAGTGTTGCCTCCAAAACTGCATGCAATACTCAAGGTGCGGCCTCACCAAGTAGTTACTCAGAGGCAGTATCACTTCCCTCCTTCTGGAAGGTGATCCCCCTACCAATGCATCCCAGCATCCTGTTGGCTTTGGCCGCTGCCCTCCTACAAGTCTCAGAGTTGCTCATCTTGACATCTACCACCACCCCCAGGTCCCTCTCAGCCACTGAGACTTGTAGCATCCCCCCCCCCGGGTGTTCACTTGGCCCAGGTTTCTGGCTCCCAGATGCAGTACCTTGCATTTACCTGCATTGAACCTCAGCTTCCACTTTATAGACCACCTTTCCAGAGCCTCCAGGTCCCCCTGTAGGGCCACCCCCCTCCTCCCCATCCACCACCACCCCCAGTTTTGAGTCATCTGCAAAAAGACTCATCTCACTCCTGATACCCTTCCTTATGTCAGAGACATAGGTATTGAACAGAAGGGGCCCAATTTTTTTGTACTCTGTGGGCCAGATATTCAGACTGCACCAGGCAGTGGCATGGTGCAGCACAACTGTGATGTGCTGGGGCCTGGTCCAGGTGATATTCAATGGGGATGCGCCATGGCACAGCACCATTGAATATGGCAGGGTCAGCACACATACTGCACGTGGTGCAGTGGCACTGCACTGGTGCAAGTCACAGATAGGGAGCACGGGGATGTGCCAGTGCAAGTGCAGTTGCGCTATGCGCATCACATGTGATATTCAGCAGGGGGCATGCAAATGAGGCCATAAGATATGCAATGTGCAGATGGGGCCATTTGCATGTCATTATGGCCCCATTTGCATGCCTTGTGCAGAACAGCCTGGAGACTTGCACCTGGTGCCCTGCACAGTATGACGTGTACTGTGGAGATCCCGGGGCACCCCCTGCCCCACAGCCGTGATTGTATGGCATGTGTGTAAAAAGAAATCCCTGGTAGTCTAGTAGTCCCACCAGTCCCTGATACCCGATATATAAAATACATGACCATCCCTGGTGGTCTAGTGGTCCCCCCTCTCACCCGAGTCCCCAACATATGTAAATATGCCCGTTCCTGGTGGTCTAGTAGACCCCCCTCCCGGGTCCCCGATCACAGTAAATCAACCGCACATAATTCTCTGGTGATCCAGTTGCACCCCTCCTGCCTACACAGGACCCCTCACCCACTCCACTCCCCCCGTCATCGGTGGGCGGCTGCATCCTGCCTGCATTCCACCTGGCCACCCAGCAAATGACAGGTACAGTATGGGCTGTAAGCCCATTGGTCCCCTGTGTGGACCAATGGGCTTGCTATGGCATACTGTACTAGACCGTCCCAAATATGTGAATGAATCATTCACATTTGGGACTGTCTAAGTACAGTATGCCCTGCAAGCCCATTGTCTACATAGGACCAATGGGCTTACAGCCCATACTGTACCTGTCATTTGGCGGTACAGGTGGTATGTAGGTGGGATGCAGCCACCCGCTGATGACGGGGAGCGGTTTGCAAGGGGTCCCTTCTGTGGGTGGAGGGGGTGCCACTTGATCACTGGGAAGTACGTGTGGGTGATTTAGCATGATCGGTGACCCAGGAGGGAGGGGGGTCCACTAGTCTACTAGGGAATGATTTAATTTACATTTACCATGATCACAGCAACAGAGGGATTCCACTAGACTACTAGGGATGGGCATATTTACATATGTCGGAGAATTGGGGACTCAGCTGGGAGGGAGGACCGCTAGACCACCAGGGATTGTCATGTATTATATTTCTTGGGGAATTGGGGACTGGGGGAGCCCATTAGACTACCAGGGATTTCTTTTTAAACATTTACCACGTGATCACGGCTACAGGCGGGGGGGGGTCCAGGTTCAGTGTGTGCTTGTGGATGGTGTTCTGGGTAAGCAGGTGGCCACTCATGGCTGGGCTGCTGTGTTGGGCCCTGCAATACTGCAGCCCACCTTTGGGTGGCCAGGAGTTGTTCCTACGCTGCAAGGGCTCAACTTTGAGCCCCCCCATGTGGCGCAATGCAGGGTTGTGCCAGCATATGTGCCGCACATCCTGGACTGAATATTGGGATGTGCTGCATATGCATGGGCATGCCCCCTGCATCTGCACTGCATACCATTACATTGTGCCCCAGTGCATCGGGAGTTGCACTGCACCAGGTAGTCTTTTCAATATCCTGCCAGGGCGCAATGCGGGGTTGCACCAGTGCAACCCCTTTGAATATCCAGACCTGTATGTATAATTTACTGTAACTATATTGTGTCTTATTGTGTTACTATATCTGGTGTAGAACCTTTCAACGAGCATCTGCTCATAGGTGTCATTCAAGATTTCAATAAAAAAAAAAAGTACAGTGTCTGTATTTCTCTGTGTTGATCCAGAATGAGATTTTCTTGATCTTCATTTTGACTTTTGAGAAATAATGCACACCCCCATGCTGGTGGCTCACCACCTCTGGTAGGGCAATATGAGTGACTACTAATTAGCGCCATGAATTTGTGAAGGTCTGCAGATTCAACCTGCAGGATGGCCATTCAGCACCGC
This sequence comes from Neoceratodus forsteri, assembly GCA_016271365.2. Lineage (NCBI taxonomy): Eukaryota > Metazoa > Chordata > Ceratodontiformes > Ceratodontidae > Neoceratodus > Neoceratodus forsteri. The sequence continues at coordinate 310,276,259 of JADMNL010000024.1, read as the reverse complement.
TTTTTGCATATGAAGTTGAACTTGACAGTGTAGTTTCATTGCATTCAGAAGCAACAAAGATAATCTGTGTAAAAAGAAAATGAATCATGATTAAAATTAATTTAGGCTTACAAAATATTAGTTTAGCCAATAAACACACAAACCAAACTGAGTAGAGTCTTCTGACAGTATGCATGAGGACAAAGCATACCTTCATGTATACTATCAATGGCTAGATAGTGTTGGTGCATGTACCTCACAAAAACAGGATAAGCAAAATATCGGGCATTATGTACAGTAAGACAGAATTGGGCACTGGTTGTGTAGTTGCAGTTTAGATAAGAAGCATAAATTACGAGGCAGCCAGTGAAGTAATAGTAATTTAGAGTTTGTGGTACTAAACGTGGATGTGCTGTGTGAAGACAGAACAGGTGTTGCATAACACTGAGTGCGGTACTCTTTCAGTATGTGTTGCACGAAGCAGAACAGATGTTATATACAACTGACTGTTGTATTACAGTAGTAATGTAGGCATTATCATTAAACAGAGTGGGTATTATGCAAAAATGACTGCAGTACGCCTACTGCATGAACTTTATGTAGTGTATAAATAAATACTTGGAGTATACTCCACTCCCCTCTCTGACAACCCCAGCAGTGAACAAGTGGTAAAACAAGTCCCCTCACAGACTACCATCACTTACCATCCACACTATACTCCTCCTCATCCCATGGTGCCAACTCTTGCCACCTGGTCTGCCTTCTACCAGAGTCCTAGCTCTTTCCACCTGTCCTATTCCCCAATCCAGTTTTCAAGCACTCAGTAACTGCCATACATACTCTTCCCAGAATCACATAACTCCTCACCTTTCCTATGCCCCATCTGCAGTCCAAGCACTCAGAAACTGCTCCACATACCCACTGCCAGAGTCCCAGTACCTGCCACCTGTCCTACAACAAGTCATGCAGTCAGAGCACTCAAAGACTCCCTTGCTTAAGCTCACCCATACTTACATCATTACCCACCTACCTGATTACCCTTTACCACAGTCTCAGCACTTTCCATATGTCTAACCCCCTCTCCCACAGTCCCAACAGCACACAAGTGTCATAAAATGTCCCCTCTCAGAGTGCTATCAGTCAGCATTCATCATCTGCACCACATACCCCTTAATGGGGCCAGTCCCAACAGTGGACAAATTGACAGTGTACAAGTGGCATAACATGCTCCCTACCAGAATGCCATTACTCACCATCCATGCTACATACTCTCTCCCACGGTGCTGTCCTTTCCCACCTGTCCTACCTCCTCACAGAATGCCACCTCTCACCATCCACACAAAATACCACCACCTGTGGTGCCATACTTTGCTACCTGTCCTACCACTTTCTAGAGCTTCATCACTCACCACCTGTCCTATGGCCTATTCTTCAGTCTAAACACTGAGAAACTGCCATACATACTGCCTTGCTATGAGACATACATATCAGAATTTAGAATTAGCATTTTGTAACTTGCTATGTTTTCGATGATAAATTCCCATGTATTGTATGACTTTCCTGTCTGTTTACTGTTAAATGATGTGGAACCTTTGTAAAAGAGCCTCAGCTCAAAGGTTGTATCTGAATTCCTGAATAAAGTTTAAAACAATATCCCTTTCCTTAGTGCTATCTCTGACTTAGTGCAAAACATCCCCTCTCTTAAAGTCCCAGCTCCTGCCACCTGTTCAATACTCACTTACACAGCCATCTTAGTTAGGTAGGAATGGGAAGACACAATGGATTAACAAGCCTTTGTTGCCACCAGAGTCTGTGTTTTCATGTTTCAGCAACTGGCATACCACACCCCTCACATAAAGTCAGCCATGCCAGCTGCGTGACATACCCTCCCCCACCGTCACTGCACAGGGTATCGATTGTCCATTCCCTTTCCCATACTATCAGCCCTTGAATGCTGTATAACTTCCACCATATCAACTATTGCACCTACTGTATACCCCCCTGATAAAGAAATAACAAGCTTCGAGGCGCTTGGGGTGCTTTGTCATTTTCATCATCATTTTGTCAAATAAATACATGATGCTGTTTGAACTTTTTATTGATCTGTCTTTGTGAGCTGCTATTCCTTTGGTTTAAATATTACACCACCTGCCACCATATTGAAATACCTATCCTCCCACTCATGATACTGACTGCCATTATGTACTATTGACAACAATCATGTCACTGTAGGTTACTATCTGTAAGTAATTGGAACTCATGTTACTCTATGTACATATAAATAAATTGCTTCATGAATAACATGAATGCAGACAGAGCTAACTGTGGAGGACTGTATGCATAAACACATTGTCAGCTACAATGTGTGCACTCTATCCAGCAAATGACCATACTAAGGCTACTCCTTGTTTTGGCAGTGGTGCCAGATGTAAGACCATTTAAAGCATTTTGCCAAGTTTTGATACATGAACCCATTTACAGCTCAGTGACTGCGTGTAGATCCCAATTGCAATGTATTTTTTAAAGGAATAAGTTATTTCAGTAAATTAAAACAGGTTTTTCCCATTGCAAACCAAGAAGTGTCATTTTGTGTATTGGAGCCAGTTCTGATGACCTTTGGCACTCATTAGCCTTGCAACGTCACTTCAGGGAAATCTGTGCAATTAATTGCAGGAATTTCTACCTTGTCACAACAATTTGTTTCTTGCTCACAGGGCTCTTGGTCTCTGCGTTCCTGAATGGCAATGGCAAACAGTTCCTTATCCGGGTCCGATGATGACAGTATCATATTTTCCGACACTGATAGTGATTTTTCAAGCACTGACATGGTGCCAGAATTTGACTATCACTGCATAATGGATCCCTATCAGGACTACCCCTTTGCCAACAGTGACAGCGTTGTGGGCAGCACCACTGATCCATTTCAGTATGGTGATGAGAGCCGAGTCGGCAACACAGACTGGTAATTATGCTATATTTTGCCTTCTGGTGGGGCTACGCTTTGGTTCCCGTAGTTGGCTTACGTCTTGCAAGGGTGTGCATTCTGTTACTCTCGGCATCAATATGCCCAAACAAGTAGTGCTTCGGGAGATTATTTAATTTCATGCTGAGTCAAATCATTCTTGGTGCTTGTCCTATGCAAATGATTCATTGGCTTTTCCGGGTTGAACTGTAAGCACTGTTCAGTTTGGTCTGTCCCTGGCATGGCAAAAGTTGCATGGAACTTGCTCACGATGGTATATCTAAATGCTGCCTGTCCCTAGGTGTCACTCGGACATATTGACTATTGTACATGCTAACTTACATAGGCACCAGCTTGGGGTATTGTGGGGAACACAGCCTAAGAAGTTGTAGTCACAGAGACCGGCTGCAGTTTATGTCTGTCACTGACAGCCAGCTCCATCCCGCACCATATCTTGACTCACTGGCATTTGGTGTTGGGGGAGGTAGTTGGGTATGGGTGAGCAGAAAAAAATCACAAGCAGACACCTTGTTTCCTAGCCACTCCAAACCCACAACCACACACAGGCAGCGATGTAACTGCTAGATACTGTATATTCATATACTACTTGGTACGGGATGTCGGCATAGTGGGGTAGAACTGGGAGGTGCGAACATGTGGAACTGGTTACCAAAATCCTCACCAGACAGCTCTCACTTGTTCTGTATTAGGTAGTAGTGACCACCCGCTTGGCGAATTATTAGCCAGCCACTTACTATGATGGATCACAGGATGGAATTACAAGCAGGCACCTTGTCCTTCAACCATCCAAACCCTGGACTGTGCACAGGCAATGAAAAAATAAATTGCGGCAGTTTAGTTTGGCTTGTCTCTAAAGTTCCAGCCTGTCTTTCTCTTAGTGCCTATGATGGCAGGTGGGTTTGTGTGTGTGTGTGTGTGTGTGTGTGTGTGTGTGTGTGTGTGTGTGGAAGCCTTTACTTGCCTCGTATTTGTATTACAGGAATTAACAGCTTAGGTCACCGGTTTCCTCAGGACACTGCATCAACAGCAAATGCCTGCTGATTGTAATTTCATGCATGCTTTGTTATGTTATGCTTACACAACAACAGTTTTTGTTTCAGATACGCCTGCGGTTACATGGCTCAAATTTTCATAGCAGAAAGAGACGGCATGAGTTATTATAAGCTTTGTATTAGCTATATATGAGTTCCTGATCTGAGCAGAATGCTGCTGTCATTAGTGTCTAAACTACCATCGATGATGCCATCCCATGTTGATTGATGCTAAATATACCCCTCCAAATGTATTTTGATGTGCACAATGAATAAAGAACACATACGTTGCCCCCCCCAAAAGGACTACTCAAAGCTACATTAGGCTGCCAATAACCATCCCACCATGAATTTAATGGTATCTATGTTTAGTTGGACTTGGAGCCTTTGTAAAAGAGCCTTTGGCTCAAAGGTCATAATTCCACAAAAGAAATAAATAAAAAATAAATAAACATAGCAGAAGTACCCCCATGCTCTTGTGTCCATACTCAAAAATGGACATTGGCAAGCATCATGTACTCGTGCTATTGATCATACTTGCACCACCCATTTATGTCTGTTTCCCTACTTCATTGTTGCTTATGTCCATCCACAGCCGTTTGTGTCTTCCCAATCCCCCCTTCCCTTTAGGTTGGATGCAAGCAGGGATATGTGCAGGAAATAGCACTGGCACTGCACTATGCTGTCTCCCATATTTTTCTCTTGTAAAGGTGCAATATGTAGACTCCTTCCATTTGTTCATATTCCATTCATATTTAGGTGTAGACATGCCTACCTAAGTATGCGCCCATGAGTGACTGCCGACTGGCACACTTTGCTACAGAGCATCTTACAAGCTATAAAGTGGTACCCAGTTGAGAAAGCTGTCAATGCACATAAGCCACAGCAACTGCAGTCCCATGTTTTACTGATGCAGCACTTACTAAAATTGTACTACTTCAACCATCTAGACCGAGAGGTGCCTTGGAACAAAGGACCCAGCACATGGGGCATAGAGCCAGACGTTAAAAATGGGAAATCGAGAGAAATTCCCATGTCTGCAATCCCACCAGCAAGTGAACGACTCAGCTCACTATATGGTTTAGTCATCAGTGCAGTTATTTGTCACTGTTTAGTTTTGGGTCTGGTCTACATGGAATGCAAGTGCTCCCATTCGGCTGCATCTCGAAAAGATGAATGAATGACCAGAGAGCAAGGTGCAATGGGACTGCTTTTCCTAAGCTGACGTCACTCGCACATGCAGGCGCAGTAAGCATACCTGAACTGCTGAAAAAAAAAAACATGATGAGACTGACGCAAGTGAAATAAGTAAATAACATTGCATGTAGATAAAATTAAAATTTCACTAACTGGTGGTTAGGTTACTTTGGACTCAATGAACAGATGTTGACCTGCAGAAAAGAGAAGAGGGGAAATTGGTAAGTCACTTTAAGCTATCCCTATGGGTCAAAATGGCAGGCTTTTATTGACACAGAAAATGTATAATTCATGTACAAGATGCACATGACAAAAAAAATGAACTAGGCTCACTCACAGTGTATGACCCCTCACATACTGGACTAAATGGTGTTACTACAGGGAACATATGTTGACAGAGGAAAGCAGCATATAATACTCATAAAACTTGGGAAGGCCATCCATAAAAGGCAGGGATACTAGCTCCTTGCTCCTGGATTAACTTGCATTGCAGATTTGAATGACTGGCTATAGGCTAAAATTGTACATATTAGTTGATATGTTGCATAGCAATGAACTAGTTATTTATTACAGTATTAGGCAAGAACAGTAGTCAGTAGGATGATTATTTCTTTATTGTATTGCTTTGTATATAATGCAATGTATAGTGAAAGATATAGGGCCAGATTTTCAAAGGGCCCTTAGATCCATGCAAACTGCGCCTAACAACCAGCTTGCATCAGATCTAGGTGCACCAAATACTGTGCACCATATTTTGCAAAAAAAGCATTGTCTGTGACAAAGTCCCCCAAACTGACGCAAGAGGTCCACTACATCAACAAAATGACACAAGGGACGTGAATGACACAAGCTGCACCACAACAAATAATGCACATTGTGTCACAAAAGGTGCAAGCTGAGTAAGAAAATGACTCAAGGAATGAAAATGACACCAACTGAGTAAAACAATGGTGCAAGCAGAGTCAAAAAAATGGTGCAAGTTGAGTGAAAAATGATGCAAAGGACAAGAATGACGCAAGCTATGTCAACAAATACAGCAGATAAAATGGCCAAGACTAAGGCACCAAAATCTTCTAAACTAGTCTTGCAGGAGACCACTGGCCCTTAATAGTAGCATAGTCAGGTCTGACCACCTGTTGTGGGCCTTTTTATATGCTCTAGTGTCCCTTAGTCCAGCTCTGGCTAGTCTAACAGCGACATGCATCTTACACACAAGGACAGGACTCACATTCCTTGAAAATCCCAAATAAGGGGAAGGTGCATCATTTCAGTGATGCTGGCATCCCTTCTGACATGGCGCAGGCATTTTGTTGGTGCAAGCATGGTGCAAGCCACTCTGGAGCATGCAGACCTGTTTTTTATGCAAGTACCATTTGAAAATCAGAATTGGTGCAAGGTTTGATGCATCCTGCTCCTTGCATCAGTTGCTTTTGATGCAAGCTCCCTGCATCATTCTCTGGCCTTTGAAAATCTGGCCCATAGAGAATATTGGGTGGGCAACCATGCAGAACAATTGTGTGCTGCCACAGAGGGATTCTGATTACATTAGACCTTGAGTATGAAACTCAAGAGGTCCACTGTAATCCGAAGCCTGAGGTAGCAGCTCAGGCTGCTTGGGCATGTAGTTGCCCAACCAATATTTTTTATACAGTATAGTTTTTTTTGTTTTAGTTTTATTTAAAAAAATAAATAAAACAAAAGTGTTTTCATGGTGCTCGTACAGCAGGCAGGTGGTTTCAATTCAGAAATTGACCTGATTGCTGTGCATGGCACCGCTGTGAGAAACACCAGCTGCCTCGAGGATTTCCAATCAGCTTGAACCTTGTTGTACCACAGAAGGTACAACCATGTTCCATGACCTTTGCACCATGGTACAAGGTTTCAGCTGGCATGAAAATCCATGCATAAAAAAAACCTCACTATATAATATAAATATACAGTGTAACCTCGATTAATCGAACCGACTGGGGGACATAGGAATGGTTCGGATAATCGAGGGGTTCATAAAACCGAGTGCCCCATTGAAATGAATAGGACTTGCCGGTCACGGTTTGCACTAAAATTAATTAAAACACTGCTCTGATCACCCCAAAACAGCAACCTTTGCCAACCTTTGCTTTTCTACAAACATGCTTTTCTTTAAATAAAAGCCTCAGCTGAAATAGATCAGAACAGACTGCTATAACTCTGAGCTAGGACACTCTGACAACTGTATTTAATTTAACCTGCCACTTGCACTCCGATATTAAATGATGTCCTTACCAGAAAACTACAGTACTACTGACTCAGTAGTTTATAATGTGCTTACATCCTGGGTCAATTACTGCCAAGTCAATGTTTTCAAGTAAGACCGTGTCTTCCTCTCACTATTAGCTTTCAAACGAAAACATTGAAAATAGGGAACTTACACCGAGTCAGTATTTTCAACTAAGCCCGTGTCTCCCTCTCACTGTCCGCTCTCAGACGCTGCAGGGTAAGCTCAAACTGTGCCATGGTAGGGCTAAAATGAAGCTGCTCAGGGAGCTCTTTACCTGTTCATGCTAGCGCCTTTGAAGTACAGTACGTTTTCACTCTTTGCAGTTGAACTTGATTCACTGTGTACAGTACAACCTCAATTAGAAGCATGCTAACTGGGTGCTAATTGACTCCACTGACTCAGCAGTAAAAACAGTTAGCACATTGGGGGATATGGCACAGGTTCAGATCATCCAGAGGTTAGGTTAATGGGGGTCGGATAATCGAGGTTGTACTGTATATATATATATATATCAGCAGACACATAGGCATAAGAAAATGAATAAACTAATAGCAAAATTAACTGTGACAGCTCAAAATCATTGGAACTAGATGCTTTCTTACTAACACCAAACTACACTCCCTTTTTTTCATGAGATTTACCTTTAACTGTGAACAGACACGTAATTTATTAAACAAGTTTGATTGGGATTGGAGTCTCTATTGCATGAGTGACAGCAAGACAACATTGTCCACACATGCAAGAGCAGGTGCATTAAAATGACCTGTTTTTGGTGCACCATTGTTTAAGGTGGACAGGGATACTACAAAGTCATTTAAATATACATTAAACAGCAACATTGCAAGCATACATCCCTGCTTAATTCCTTATTTGGGTAAAATCATCAGTCAAAGAGCACTCCCTTGAAAATCTTATTTTTGTCTAGGTGTATACATACAAATGCTAGAATCAACCTTTACAGCCTATTTTTTTCCCATAGATTACTTCTTGACAGGGAGTCAAAAGTTGATGTTAAATCTATGAACACTGTGAAGATCTTTTGTTTGCAGATCTTTACATATTTATGCAAAGTGTGACTAAGAGCAAAACAATGGTCAGATGTGGCATATCCTGCCCTAAAACCAGCTTGACATTTTGACAGATTTTCTTTTTTAGTTAACTAATTCTGTAATCCTGAGAGGAAAATTTCAGAAAACATTTTCACCATTATGTCTATCAGGCTGGTAGAATATAATAATGAAGGTTCAGTCCTATTTCCTTTTTCATATAAAGGCATAACTATGCTTCCTCTATATTAGGCTAATATGTAGTTCTCTCTAATACACAGTTAAATAAACTACTATCTCTATCCACCATCTGTTTCACACTTTTTATTCCTTAGCAGAATTTTGTTTCTGGGCCTGGAGCTTTTTAATTTTGAAACTACCTATTGCTTTGATAACTTTGATTTCCATGATAGTATCAATTTGAGGAACTTAAATTTTATGCAACTGATTGTTACAATTTCCTATTTCACTGTCTATGACAAGATTTTTATAGTGGTAGACCCAAAGATCTGGCAACATATATGTTGCAAGATCTCTAGAATAAACATTCGTGCCTTTGGCTACATATTTCCAGAAGAAAGTATTATCATTTTCCATAATTGCTGAAAGTGTTTTCTTCCAACTTCTCACTTGATAATCCTTGCTGTTTTTGCCCTCCCTTGATGCCAAGCACCTTGATCATTGTTCCACCTTGATGTCCAAATACTACCTTGGCTACCTCCCCCTACCTGTCCTCCCTTCTCTTCTAGCCTCCCCCTATCAACAATTCACCTTGCAGTTTGGCTCCCACACTCTTGCCCTTCCCCTGTTAACATCTTCTGCTGGTCAAGCTGCTTTCTCCTTCTGATCCCCAAACTTTTGAGCACCCTCCCTGTTGCCATTCACCATGCTCCCTCTTCCCTATCACTCAAATCTCTCCTATAGGAATTCACTGCTCAGTCCTGCAGTTGTTGCTTTTTCTAAGCTGGTCCTTCTCCTCCCCCAAAATCATTCCCTCCCACTACTTCTCTATTCATTGGTTTCCCCTCCCTCATGGACCTCTTCCTGCAACGCACTGCCTTCCCTCCCTCCCTCCCTCCCACATTTTGGTGCCAATTGCTCTTTGGTAAACTGCTACTACTGATATACCATTAATATGCCTTGTTATGTTATGATTTGCACTACTTGTATTACTATACTACCTCTTAATTGTCTACCATGTGTTTTTTAATAATGCTTATAATTGTAAATTTTTTAATGTAATTTATTACTGCACTCTCAGCATGCCCTTCCCTGTGACACATCAGAAACAAGCTGTTACAGCTAATTATGTTTTTCCTGGTGAAAGTCTTGAAATAATTGAAAAAAATCAATAATATATATTTTTTTGATCCTCAAGAATCATTTTACATATTTTTCTTGCTCTGTTCAGTTCTAAAAGTATGGCTTCTTACATTAGAAAAGACTTCAATGATGTTTGCTGGAGCAAATACGATTGAAGTCTTTTCTGATGTAAGAAGCTATACCACCCTGTCAGCCTGTAAGAGATATGACCTCTCACCCAGGAGCGAGGCCATCCATTGCTCTCTAGATAATGCCTGAACCTTACACAACAAGATGTAGTGGATCCCATTAAGCTTTGTTTTGCATGTTTTGCATTTTTAATGTAATTTATTACTGCACTCTCAGCATGCCTTTCCCCGTGACACATCAGAAACAAGCTGTTATAGCTCAGTATGTTTTTCCTTGTTAAAGTCTTGAAATAATTGAAATAAATCAATAATATATATATATATATATATATATTTGCTCCTCAAGAATCATTTTATATCTTTTTCTTGCTCTGTTCGGTTCTAAAAGTATGGCTTCTTACATTAGAAAAGACTTCAATGGTGTTTGCTGGAGCAAATAGGATTGAAGTCTTTTCTGATGTAAGAAGCCATACCACCCTGTCAGCCTGTAAGAGATATGACCTCTCACCCAGGAGCGAGGCCATCCATTGCTCTCTAGATAATGCCTGAACCTTACACAACAAGATGTAGTGAATCCCATTAAGCTTTGTTTTGCATGTCAAGAACATGGGGCACAGGTGGAAACTGACAGGGGGATTCAAGAGGGACAGGAGAAAGTTTTATTTTACAGAAAGGGTAGTGGAGATGTGGAACAATCTGCAAGCTGATGTGGTGGGTGACAAGACCATCAATGGCTTTAAATGCAGCTGGGACAGAATGAATGACTCAGTGGTTGCTCAGGGTGGTAGCTTTAGAGTAGGGGGAATGGGGGTGGATAGTGTGGTTAGAACTTTGTATGGACAATAGGTCCCAGGTTTGTTAGGGTTTTATGGGAAGACTGGATGGACCAGGATTCCTTTTCTGCCTTTATTGTCTATATTTCTATGTTTCTAAATATTCTGCCTTGATGGCATTTTCTTGGAGTGCCTTATTGCAAAGTTTAGTGTTCTCTTCAAGTTCATTTATATTTTAGCAGGATAAGGCTCTAGGCAAAGCATGTTTTCAGGGCCATCTTGTATACATTGCACATACGGTACATGCTGTAACATAAAATACAATTTACGTACAATCACAATAAATAGTTATTGCAAAATTAATAGCAATCACAAAAGGATGGCATTCTGAGAGGGTAGTTTTAAAACATGGGCAAGCAGGCATATTGTGTAGCTCTCATATCTAAAGTTATGCATTAAACCATGAGTTAGAGCTAATAACCAGACTTTGACTATACAATACAGGTGTAATTTTCTGCATATATCATTCAAAACATATTTCCAACTAGTATTTGCTATAGAGCAGAATTCAGATATTAAGCCTTTACTGCTGAACTCTTGTAAATAATTTGTAACATCCATCTCCGGTTGACTTCCATGCCAACCTCTTATTCACGGTACTACCTTGTGCGATGATGTGGCCATCTTCTATCTGTAAACAGGCATCTCAGTCACCAGTCCTCTATAATATTAATAGAGAGTGGTCATTATCCAGAAGGGACATGCTCTCCAGATCCTTTTAACGGGGTCAAGCCATAAGTAAGGACTATCCAGTAATCTATTATAGTTGCACTATTATGAGAAAAAAGAAAGTGAACTTTTCCTCTGTCAGAGGCAACCATTAATTAATCACTGTAAGATAAAAGTTATCCAGAAGTTCAATTAGTCTCCTTCCTATGAATTACATATTAGTTCCTTGCTGCTTCTTTTATTTCTGAGGTTTGAGATCTGGGGTCAGATATTTAAAACGTAGCACAGCGCACAAACCAATAGCGCAGTAATTGCACAGGAGTAGCACAGAGCAGCTATATCCAAAGGACCCATTAGCACACGCAAAATGCAATAGCATGGGGAAAACCCATAATGTATGCAAAGGGCAAAGAGAAGGGGGCACGGCATGCATACACACATTATGAGATATTCGAAGAGCTAGCACCACACTGGGACACATAGCGCAACCCGTAGTGCGGCACTAGTTACCGCCTATAAAAGGCTGGTCTTAATCCAGGGCAAACCACCTAAAGGACAGCAAAAACAGAAAGCAGGATGTGTGCTGTACCAGCAGCAGTGTTGCTGCCACTAATGGCAGCCATAGTGGAGGAGGAGGAGAAGCGGTAGCAGGCACAACATGTGCCGCAGCGCAGTCCAAGGAGACGCTATGCTGCAAAGAGGTTGTACCGGCCCAGGGTCTCCTTCGAGACCTTGCCAGATGAACACATCACAGGCCGGTACAGGATGAACAAGGGAAAGTTGAGACAGCTATGTGAACTCCTGCATGAGCAGCTGCAGCTGAACACTACATGCAGCCATGCCATGAGAGTAGAAGGTGACAGCAGTGATGTGCTTCCTTGCCACAGGGATGTTCCAGTGACCTACGGGGGACACCACTGGACTAATGCAGTTTGCCACCTCATGCCTCCTGACCCAGTTCCTAGATGCTTCCTGCCACATGCTGGGAAGTTCATTATATTTCCCAGCATGGCAGCAGAGCACAGGGAAACCATGCAGCAATTCCATCGAGTTGCGCACCTACCAGCTGTACTTGGTGCCATTGACTGCACCCATGTCCCCTTCCATGCACCACCTGGTGATGGTAGCGAGGTATACAGGAACAGTAAGGGGTTCCATTCCATCGATTGCCAGGTAGTGTGCAATGCGATAGGGTGCATCAGCAATGTCTTTGTGCAGTACCCCGACAGTGCCCACGACGCCTTCATTTGGCACCAGTCACAGCTGTGCCAGGCATTTGAGGAGGGCAGGATACTCAGCGGGCACCTAGTCAGTGAGTACTGGCAAACAATGTACACATAGCACAGCATGGGTGGGGACAGGCATGGGAATCTAGGGAAGGGGAGTGGGAAGGCAAGATAGGGGTGGATGAACAGAAGTACAACACTAACAGATGACCATCTCTCAACAGGGGACAGCACCTATCCCCTGCGACCTTGGCTGCTGACACCGGTCACCCGGCCAGCCACAGTGGCAGAGGAGAGATGTAACGAGGCACATGCCATGACTAGGAACATCATAGAGAGGGATTTTGGCATTCTAAAGATGCGTTTCAGAAGCATAGACACATCAGGTGGTGCCCTACAGTATATGCCTCAGAAGGTATGCTGTATCTTCCTAGCCTGTTGTATGTTGCACAACATGGCAATGAACCATGGGATACAGGCACCTGAACCTGAGGGACAGGCTGAGGGTGAGCCAGAGCCAGCAGTTAGGGGGATAGTGGAGCAACTTGAGAGGAGGGAGCCACGCATGGCCCACAGGGCCCTGGAGCACTGGGCCGCCACCATCCAGACGCTGTCCCAAGCCAGAGGGTGAGTACAAACTGCATGACTACATGAAAAAGTACAATGATGAACAGTTTATTGTGTACACACACAAAGAACAGTGCTGACAAGAAACACAACAGATGTACAACACAGTGGAATGCAATGCATATGTGAACGCTGTGCAATGGGAGGGTGGTGCATTACATACATGTGATGAGGACACACAGCCATGGCACACAGAAGTGTGTGATGCTGGAAGTGTGGGTGCATTGTGGGGAGGGACACCATGACCCTGTGCATGAGTGACCGTGCAGGTGATGCTGTGTGTGCACGTGTGTGTGTGTGTGTTTGTGTATATATATGTGTGTGTGTGTGTGTGTGAGTGACCCAGTGTGAGTGCAACCATAAGCAGGTATGACAATTTGCCACTGTGCACATAGGGGTGTCAGCTGTGCAGCTGTGCCTGGTAGCAGTGCTCACCTGTGGTGATGACCACCATGAACACGCCGTGCACCATGTGTGTGGGACACAAAAGCAGGTGTGCTAGGAGCTGAGAACACAGAGGAAGACCATGGTGAGGCAGGCAGGGCAGACTGCCTGCACCCATGGAGACCAGCGGAACTGGACAGTGTTGGCAGATGGCCACAATGTCACCATGTGCCAAGTGAAGTGCCAGATGCAGTGCTGTTGGTGACAGTGCCACCTCTGTGGCTGCCAGTGGAACTCCTGTGGGCACCAGTGCCATGGGCATAGCGATTACCCTGCACAACTTGCCTGCTGGCATCCACCCTGCGCAGCACTGTGGTCAGGTCAACCACTGCGGGCGTGAGACCAGCAAAGCCTCAGTCCAGTGTAGCAACCATATGGCAAAGCCTGTCCTCGGCCCACTGTTCCTCCTGTGCGAAGCCCAGGGACATTGACTCCTGCAACTGAGACAGCTCATGCCTGAGCTCCCGCTGTAGGCCATGCAGGTCTAGCTGTGCCTCATGCTGTGACATGACTGCAGCCTGGAGCAGAGGGCATGCACCTGGGGCCTCCAGCTCCATGGGCACAGCGCTCCCAGTGTCACCCTGTGCTGGTGCCTGCAGCACACCCAGGTGGTGACAGACCTGCACTGGTGGCATGTCGTGACATGGCAGGGCAGTGGCGGTGGGCTGTAATCCCCGTGGGACCTGCACCTCACATTGCGGGGGGCAATGCATGTCTACTGGGACACAGCCATCCCCCACTGGCTGCACGGGGACATGCAAGCTGGCATGTGATTCAACCCCCCTGGCACCTGTGATGTGGACTGTACCCTGCCCTACCCTGGTACCCCCCTCCACAGGCCCTTCCACGGGCAGGTCATACTCCCCTCTGACACATCAGTACCCATGTCACTGTCGACTGTGAGCAATATCACATGCTCAACACCATGTTCCTCCATGTCAGCACTGGTTCTCAGGTCCCCACCATCATCACTGCCCCACCCCTTTATGAAGCTGTAGCCCATGTCCATGTGCATGCCATACATGGTGCATGTCCAAGAGCACATGTCCAGTGACATGTCCTGATGTTGAAGGTAGGGCTTCATCCTCCGCCTCTGCCTCCGGTCCATGGTCTGCAATCCCAGCCTGGTCCTAGCATGTTGCAGGCCCTGCACAGACCGCTATGGAAGAAAACAGGACATGGTCACTGAACGGTACATGCTCAGTGCGCAACACCACCACCCGTAGAAGCACACACTGCAGCAGCCATGCACACTCCACACCCCAGTCCCACAGCCAGAGATCATGCCCACATGCACACAAGCATGCCACATTGCCCATGCCCCAGCATCTCACTGGTGACCGCACACATGCATACCAACATCAGGTGCACATTGCTCACAGCACACATCACCCACAGTGCACCACAGGCACCACGCCAAGTACAACACACAGCACTGTGGTGGCACACCATGCAGGGTGCACATGTGTTGATACCGACCTGACCTAGGTGGTGTGAGAGGTGTCTCACACCCCCCCATTACACTGGCAATGGCCACTGGGTGCAGCGTTGAAGCCACCATGGTCACAAGTGGGTCATCCCCTCGTTGCTGTGATGGGCCACCACTGATGCGCATCCTGTCCCAGAGCCTCTGTGCCTCATCCTCCTTTGCACGGTGCAGCAGGTTGCTCCACTGCTTCTGCATGTCATCTGTACTCCTGCCATGGCCTTCTATGGCATTCACACGTGCCATCACCTCCTCCCATGCCTGGCACACCACGGCATCTGTCATCTTGTGTTGGTGAAGCACCTACTCCCTCTCCTTCACACCATGCACAAGTGTTTTCAGCTCATCTTGGGAGAACCGATGGGCACAGATCCACCCCAGTTGTACTGCAGCACCTATGGGACAGAGAGAGACAGGAACATGCATCACCAGCTGTTGTGGTCCTGGGCTGCGTGACACAGGTGAGACGGTATGTGCACTGGGCAGCATGTGCATGTACGGACACCCCTGTATGCACACTACCACTGCACATCTGATGGCATGGTCATGCACACACGGTGCACATGTGTGCCCCCCATGCCTGACATGTGTACCCCAGGCAGGGTCCCTGGCTGTGAACACCACCTGTCAGTGCGCTGTGCCCTCATCATGCACCTAGGGGACATGTGCATCGCCCACAGGGTGTGGACACTGTGGATGCTGCGCACATGGTAGCAGACTACCAGTCACACAGCACACATTGCTGTCCACATTGGGGGACTCACAGTCATGACAGCAGCTGTGTACCACCATAGGAGCAACTGCAAACCACCCCATCCAGCAACCAGAGGTGATGCCGAGGGACTAAGGACCACATGTCAGTGTGCCATTGTGGGGGGCATACCCACATGGTGTTTGCTGTCTCCCCCTTACACATTGGGCAGGTGGTAGAAACATGGTGTTGGCTGATGCAGGGCCCCATGGGCTGCACCTGGAATGGTCTGTGGACAGCCAGCCCACTGGACAGGTACACCCATCGACATCACCCAGCTGGCCTGTGGCATGCATCCAGTGGCCACATCCACCACCTGTATAGCAGTGGTCGGCAGGCATGCTGTGTGTGCACCACAGCCCTGTTGTGCAGTGGTCCACTTCCACCAGAATCCCATCTGTTATGCATACCTTCCTCACGCTGCTCTGCCTCCTGTTGCATGGCTTTTCCTGGTGTGCTGCAATACCACATCAGAACAGTGTTGGAGCACTGTTTGTCCTTTTATAGCCTGGCTAGGCAATCCATCCCATCAGGCATGCAAATCAACAGATAATGATATGCTAATCACAAGGTTTGCCCTATGCATGCTCAAGTACCCTTATTTACATACGGCTGTTGAATATGGGTCTGACTGCAGCTGGCTAACTGCTTAGCACTGTAATGATTTTGCTGGGCTACATGGGGTCCAACACAGCGTAGACCTGTAGCTGGCCTTTATGTAGTATAGCCGGCTTAATTCTGCATTGCCTGTGTCCTCTGCTCCACGCTGTCAGCATGGAGTAGCACTGCAGTAGGCCTCACAGCGCGGCGCTATACACATGCGTGATGCTGGAGCCCAGGTCATGCTGAGGTCATACATGTGCGATTTGTTAGCTTCCAGGTAGTGCTGCGCTACGTCATGTAATAGTGTGGCGCTAGGGCACAGTGCTGTACACAGTCCTGTGTGGTGCAGGCAGTGGTTTTGGACACCAGCATGTCAGGTGTTAGGCATCAGAGGGCAGTGGTGCACAGAGACAGGCACTGGGGTGAGGTGGAGAGTGTCAACCTCATTAAGCTGGTGCAGCAGAGGCACCGATGGCTGTTTGGGGAGGGCATGGAGGGTGACCGGCCTCGCACACAGGTCTGGGCATCGGTGGCTAGGTGACTGACTACACACATGGGCATCCCCGGGGACACTGAAAAGTGTAGGCACCACTACACTGATCTTCGCAGGTGGCAGAAACAGCATCTGGAGTGCTACAGGCACATAGTGCATGAGGGCACTGTGCCAGTGCCAGGTAAATATTGTTGCACATTGATCACTGCTAGCCTCTGCCTGTTGGACTGCATGCCTGCCAGTGGGTGTATGCATTGGTGTGTGAATCTGCATGGTGCTTGGGCTCCTGAGGCATGGGTGGGTCCTGAGTGGGGGGCTTCACCATACTGGGTGTGTGGCGGCACACACAGTGCATTCTAACCCCATGGGATGGCACTGGTGTGGGAGGCAGGTGGGTACATTGTTGTTGGTGGGCCTGGTGCAGCACTGGCCTGTGGCTGATGGCACCATGGTGCAGGGGCTGTGTGACTGTTGTTCAGACAGAACACTCACCCAGGTGTGTGGACTGCTGCAGGACACCTGTGACTGGCTGCTGTGCCTACATGGCCTGTATGCCTGGTGCATGTGCCATGGCCCATGACACACTCTGTGTGGGAGTCCCTGATGGTCACCAACTGACACTGGATGTCTCTGTGTGTGCGTTGTGATATGGGTTGCACTTGCCTCTTGCTGTGTTGCTTGTCGCATATGCTGTGTCCTGTGCTAACAGTTGTGTCTCCCCTGTCTTCTGTAGAGTGCATCGAGCAGCCCATGGGCAGAGGTGTGGGCCAGGATGAGCACCAGCACCGCCAGGGAGCCAGCCCAAGGGTGCCACCCATGCATCACCGGGTGCAGGAGAGCAGTCCTGAGGTGAGGGTCCTGTTGCGTGAGTACCCTACCTTTATACTAAGTGCTGTGTGTCATACTGTGCCTGGTCCTGTTACATGGCTGCGATGGCCAGTGGGCCAGGGGTGTTGTGGCACTGTGCTGCACACTTGTGTTGCACACCACTGCTGGATGCTGGCTGTGTGACCCCTACACCTGGGGGGCACTATTGGCTTGCATTGCTGTGAGGATGTCCACTGGTGGTCGGGTCTCTGTTGGCAGGTATTTGGTGGTGCACACGTCCTATCAGTTGCCATGTTCATCTGTGTGGAGCTGTGTGCTCTGTCCCTCTGGACCTCCCTCAGATCATCCACATGTGCACAGTTGCCATTACCTTGATGTCCTGGGGCTCCACTGTACAGGTTTGCAGGACACCACGCCCCATACATACCCTACTGTGCATCCACTGTGGACCATTGCCTGTCATACTGTGATTCATGTTGACAATGTGCGATACACATATCAGCCTCCATACCTGGTTTGATCATTGTGCTGGTGCTTTGTAGCAGGTCTGTTGCAAGGGTCTGTCATTCCTTTCATATTCTGTTGTATGTTATATGCATCATTTGCTCTGGTATGTTGCTTTCCACCATATCTTGGCTTTGGCACCATACTCACAGGGTGGTGCAGGGTGTTTCTACCATTGCTTGGGGACTGTTCCTTGTACTGTGGTACAGTTGTGAAGTATGCTGTCAGGGGTCTTGCTCTGTGACATGTGTTTGACCATCCCTGCCGACGTATGCACCCTATTGGCCTGTTTGTTCCTGGCCTGTGTCGGTCATTGGCAGGCCACTATCATGGTATGGTGCTGCTCCGGCTCACCCCTTTGCTGTTGTTGCTGTGCTATGCATTACAGTACATTGACATCTGTCATTGGGCAGCATGTCCTGACTTGTGGGTGCCCTTGTGCATTTTGTGGAGTGGCCCTTGCATGCAACTCTTTGGGGGTACGGCTTTGTGTACATCCAGTCTTGCTGTGTGCTGTGCTGGGGTGGGCGGTGTCACCTCTGCCCTGGTGCTGTTGTACACATCATCATCCTATCTATTGGGGTTTGGGATGCTGCCTGCATCACACAGGCCTGCTGTGTGGGCCCCTTCTAGGTGGGCCTACCAGTGTGGCCCTCACCTCCACTTGGGATTGTCCGTTGGGACATGCTGTCCATGTATGTATGGCCACCTGTGGCCACTGTCTGGCTCCTGGCTGGTGTCCCATCCTCATAGTCTTCCCCTTCCTCTTCCTCTTCCTCTTGTAGGTCCACTTCGGTCATCACTGTGGGCAACCCGACCAGAGGAGAGTGAAGGGGTAGAGGACCTGCTGCTCCACCTAGTCCATCAACAAAGGACTGTCATTGAGCAGCAAGCCATAATAACTGCAGAAATGCAGAGGGTGGTAGCTGTCCTCGAAGCCTGGCTCCCGGAACCTACTGGCAGCTGATGTAGCCCTTGTACCCATCCTCTGTATCCTTCCACCACCACCTGCCATTGACTGTGTCCCCTGGCCCGTGTTTCTGTATCCCTGTGTATGCCCCCTCAGCCTTTCAGACTTCCCCTTTTCCTTTTAGCACTGTACATAGTTAATGTATCTTGTAATTTTCCTTTGTGTTCTCTAGTATTTTCCATTACTGTTCACTTTCATGTGTTGCTGTTGCTTGGGTTGTGTGCTGGAGAGGGTTGGCTTGTACCTGTGGGTTTGCATTTTTTTGTGTCATGGGGGTGGTGTGGTTTGGCAGTTGTTGTTTGGGGCTGTATTGCATTTCTCTTTGCATTTGTTTACTCACTGTTGGGTTGCATTTATCATTATGCTTTCATATGTGTTTTATTACATTAGCATCGTTTACACATCCTGCTGTGTCCTGTGTCATTCTTGTTTGCTGGGTTTCACTTGGGTTGTGCTGTTCCTTGTTTCCCCACATGGGTCCAGGTTGCTGCATGCCATTCCCGTGCATGTCTTCATCCGGGTTGGGCTCTGTGCTCTGTACCTGGTTCCTCATTCGCATCTGTGTTTCCTTGCATGTCCCAGGGTCCAGCTGTCTCTGCTATACACTGTGTTCCATTGTGTGTTTGCATGGCCTGCCTTTGGGTGCTACATTCAGTGCAGTCTTCTTTGCTATATTCAGTGCTGCCTTTTGCCCGGGCTGTTCTTTGCACTGCACTCCTGGCCCTGTTTGCCCAGCTTCCTTTGCTTACTGTATTCAGCTGACTTTGCATAGTGCAATTCCTTTTGAATATAGCTTACTTTTTGCTCCAGGCTATGTTTGCATGCCAGGCAGTGCTCCTCTCGTTCCTGGGCAAAGCTTTGAATATCTGGCTCCTGCTGTATTTTTTCAGTCTTTGATTTGCTACTATGGATTCCAGTGCGGGCATTAAAGTCTACATATAGGTAGACTTTAGAGTCCTGATTTATGCATAGTTTTTCCACTAAGTCAGACAATTCTCCCTATATTTTTTTTTCTGTAGTATGTGGACTATGATGGAGGTGTGTACACATTCATAATAACTTATGAACTATTGCCAATCAATGACAGTATAAAATGTTTGAATCCCCATTACCCAGTTTCAGAATCTTGGGGCCAGATATTCAAAACTTTGCCCCTGGGCTAAATTAGCACTGCTCGGCGGGCAATCTTTGCCTGGAGCACAAAGCAAGCTATATTGAAAAGGAAATAGCCAGGTGCTAATCCTGCTGAATATAGTAGTCTAAGGAAGCCGGGCAAACTGGTCTGGGAGCGCAGGACAAAAATAGCCCAGGAATAAGACAGCACTGAAAATAGCAATAGGGGAGTGCAAACTGCAACTGCAGCTCATTAGACTCTGAAGCATGCCAGTGTTGCAGGTGGAGAACATTGTGTGTGATTGCACAGAGATGTCTCGCATCTACTGCAAACTCACCTCTCAACCTCCTGCCTCATAAATCAGTGACAAGGCTTAAAAAAATGAGGTACAAAGGTTTAAAATCAGGGACACATCTTACAAATGTATGATATCCACTCAGGAAGCTGGTAGAATAAGTGGTTTAGTGTAACATGCATTTTCTAAGGAAGAACACGTCTGTAACATTAATGTTTAACATGTTTTATGCTTACAACCCCCACTGTTTGGTCATGGAAACACAGTTTCTAGGAGGGACAGAATAAACCTTTGAGGCAACATCAGGGACATCCCTGAAAATCAGGGACAGTTGAGAGGTATGACTGCAAACAACAATGTAAGCCACACACTGCAGAACTGTGCTATGCTAAAGTGAGGTTTGCCCAGAGCTAACCTGATTGCACAGTGCTAACACATTAGCCCAGTGCAAACTGGTTAGCCCGGGACAAACGCTGGCTGCGGGGGAGCAGGGTGGTGGGCTTCATGGGTGGGCGGGGTGGGGACACTAGATCACCAGGGATATGGTCTTGTGGCGGGGGTTTCACACATTATGCGAGCCCGCGATCGGGCTTAGCGTGCACTGGACCACCAGGGATACGCTCGGGAGGGTTTACATTTCTTCAGCCCGCGATCGGGCTTCCACTGGACCACCAGGGATACGCTCGGGGTTTAAACCTCTTCAGCTCGCGATCGGGCTTATCGGGTCCACTGGACCACCAGGGATATGTTGGGGAACACTTTGCTGCCCACGATCAGGCTGGTGGGGGGGGTGATTAAGCTTATGCCCGCGATCGGGCCAATCGGGGAGGGGGACTTTTCGCTTTTGCCCGCATCGGGCCAGTCGGGGGTGGGGATTTTTACACTTTTGCCCGCGATCGGGCTGCAGGGGGGGCATAGGGAGTAGGTTGAGGGCCAGCCACACGTGGCAGCTGCTGTGTTGTGCCCTGCAATGTGGCAGCTCACCTGTGGGTGGCCCTCGACTTACTCCTTTTTTTGGCTCAAAGTTGTGCAGGCGCAGGTTGGGGGTTGCGCCTGCACAACTCTGCACAGCCCGGCTGAATATCGGGCTGTGCAGTTTATGCATGGTTCCTCCCCCTCCAGTTCAGCATACATTCATTTGCATTGCACTGTTGTTCAGCATGTTTTCAGTGGCACAACTGCCTCCTGCTGAATATTGCAGAATGGCGCAATTTCGGACTTGCGCAGGCGCAACCCTATTGAGCATGGCGCAACCCTTTTGAATATCTGGGCCCCAGTTACTACACTTATTTATATTAACTTGCAGTAAGTTCTCTCTTTACTGTTGTAAACAAACAAATGTATTCTGAACAGATATTGCATAGCGTGCTTGTTGGTCTTTGACCTCATTCTGGGTATGATCAGAATGTACATCTGGGGCATCTGATGGACTAACATTTACTTTTTTATTGGATTTAGGAGCATTCCCCCACAATCCACAACAATCAAAAAATGAATACCCATGTCATCCAGTTTTTCTGCCTCCCTAACAGCTGCAGCTGCTAGGCATCTGTTTCTCTGCAGAATATCTACTTTATCCCTAAGTTGAGTTTGGACTTTCCAGTCTTTTGCAAGCTAAGATCCCCTTTATTCCCAAAAGGATTTTTAACTGTTTTTTTTTTTATTGAAACTATCTGCCCTAACAGAGACTTTTCTGTCTCGGCTGCTGGATCTTGTTTTTACAGCTTGGAACACAGGAAAAATAACATTTTCTTCCTCAAATTCTTCACCAAATAAAGCATCATTCTCCTGCCCGGCCAGTTGTTTTTAACCTTTGTTCAACAGGCTCATTAGTTTGAACATTGGGAATCCTAGTGGCTCCTTCTAGTGGTAGGAAAGATGATTCTGTTCCCAGACATCAAAAAGCATATTTCTTTTTCCAGATGACTGAAATTACAGACTAATTTGCCAGGAATACTGTAACAGTTCCATTACCAGGCACTCCTTGACTTCTAGTACAGTATAAAGTTTCCTGGACCTTCAGTGGCAAATCTATTTCAGTGATTAGGGTGTATCTTTTTATGGATAACAGGAAGGCTTTGGTTTCATTATACTTCTAGCTTACATATGGCAACTTACATATTAATTAAGGGCCCTGTGTATTAAGGCTATACCAGCCCTATGCACATTTTAAGTGCTGCGTAGGGCCGGGATACACATGTCCGCAGCTGTCTGACAGATATCCTTGGATGTACTACAGGCACACAAACACTCTGCACCCTGGCCCAGGAGTACATGCTGGAGATTCTGCACAACTACATGGGTCAGTCTGAGCAAGGGCAGGGAGTGAGTATGCTCACAGAGAGCCGGCAGAGCACAGCATGCACAGTAACATTTGCACTCCACCAGTTCAGTGTCGAGGGGGGCTTACTCCTATGCCTGACAGAGGGCTGCCATAATGGCTGTGCTAGCCCCAAACTGCCAGCACAGGGCACAGTGGCACCCCACAGCTGTGGACCCCAGCCCCCCACTCAATGCTACAAAATGTAGAGCGGTGGTGGCAGGCGGCTGGATGCCAACTTTAAAAATGGTTACTTTTTGTACTGGGAATTGGGGACATGGCAGCCTGTACACTGCTCCTGCAGAGCAGGGGATCCATTGTGGGAGTCGACCAGCTGGTCTTGCCCCTGGTAGGTAACAATGTGATTGCAGTTAGGTAGCCCAGGGTCTGCCAAGGGGGATGTTCTTAACTACGCTACCCATCCTTCGGGATCTTGCTACACAGTGCACAATTGCATGACCCATTACGCATCCCATCTGGCATGTTCCAGGCATTTGTGTGAACAGGACCCTTAGTGAATGATCAGGTAGGGAATTGATCCACTTTTTTTGCTCCCTTTTATGTGTATTTCCTGTTAGGTCTCTTGGATTTATGATTTGGATTTGGTTCTAGAAAGTTTACTGCCTGAAAAAGTTATTGGTCACTTATTTCTTGTGACATACTAATGTTATTCTGAGATGTCCCAGCCACTCTTTTTATGTTGTCTTGCACGCACGAAAGAAACATGTTGGGGTAACTTTGGAATAGCAGGTTTTGGAGGCGCGGTCATGTTGTGGCCAGTGGCGCCACTACTTTTTGGGGCTGGACTCTGTGGCATGAATTAGATTGCATGCTGACTATGACAGCAGTGCAAAAGCATGCCACCAACTTGAAACATTTTAGCTGCTGCAATGAGGGAGCACCCTCTCATTGCAGGGCATGCCTTGCCTGGTGTAACATTTCAATAAAACATGGCGGAGCCATCCACTTCTTACAGTCTCCATAACAGCCAATGTTGGGGTGCTCAATCCCCCTGTTGGCATGTCCCCTCACCAGTTCATTGCCAGGGGGTAGCCCAATCCCCGTCGGCTCATTCTGCTCCCCCAAGTATACTGTACGGCCAATGGGGGTGCCCAATCCCCATCGGCTCCAGCTCCCCCAAACAAAAAGCCAGGTGGCATGCTGGGAGTCCACCCCAGCATGCTCATGCCCCCAGCACACTGTATGACCGATGGAGTGCCCAATCCCTGTCGGCTCCAGCCCCTATAAAGAAACACCCAGGTGCGCCAGCATGCTGGGAGCTGACCCCAGCATGTTCAGAGCATCCCACATTGTTTTTTTTTTCTAACCTGTAAAAACAGAAAACGGTCCCTCTTGGTCTCTCATTCCCCCTCCTGCAACCCGCGGCCACCCTCTATGCACCCCACCTCTCCACAACCCTCCACCCCATACTTACCTCTGGAACCTGGCATGACAATCTTGGGTGGACCAGGAACATGTCTGCACTCTTCAAAGCCGACCGCGAACTGAACAAATGCCGGTAAGCTGTATAATGGCAGAAATAAGGTTTTTTTCAACTTAGATGGGTATCTTGGCCATTTGTGGGATTTGTTTCACCAGACTTTCAACATGGTGGTCTTGGGACCCCCACCTCATGAACTCAGTCATTGTCATCTTGTTATTCAGTCCCGAAAGGTGATTTCACGGTCACTGCGCAGAACCATCTTTCGGGACCGATTAATCAAACGACAGTGTCAAAGCGCAGTGCTCTCTACAGGAACCTCAGTAGCCTCCCACTACCTATGAGATGTGAAATTGTGCTGAAAGTGATATTACCTACCTTTGACTACTGTGATGTAGTCTACAGTGTCACTCCCAAGACTACCCTATCCAGACTGGACCCCCTCTTCAATGCTTTCTGTTGCTTTGCCCTCGATGCCCCCCTCTTACCCACAACTGTGAGCATTACCATTCACTGGCCTTCCCCTCCCTTGCCAGATGGCACCTACTCCACTGTGCTAAATTTGCTTCTAACGTCTGGCTAGGGTCCCTTCCACCCTACCTCGCCTCCTCTCTATTATCTCCACCAACCCCTTCTCATGCCCTTAGGTCCACTGACTCCCGGCTGTTCGAAATCCCTCACTGCTGTACCACTGCAGGCCAATCAGCCTTCTCCTACCATCTCCCAAAGCTCTGGAATGAGCTACTGGTCCAAATCCATCAGCCCTCCTCTAGGCACTCCCTATCCTCTGCCCTGACAAACTTCTACATGGTAAATTGTTCATGTATCTGACCTCCCCCTCCACCTGCCCTTACCCCCCACTGCCTCCTCCTAGATCCCAATAGGCCTGACCAGTGGCTGTAGCTGTGGCTTAAATGCTGGCATATATCTACCAACTACCTCACTTACCCTCTACTACACTTCTAGCCTTGTCTCTCTGCCTAGTCTCTCTGTCTAACATATTCCCTTAGATTAGCGGCTGTCAATATTGTATTGTGTAACATAATCTAGGTTGTAACCTAAATCCTTGTCCTACCATAGCTGACAGCATAGCATTGTGTAAACCTAATCCACATTGTTTCACTTTTGATATAGCTGCCCCCCTCGAATGTAACCCATTTTACCCTTATGTCATTGTAAATCCTTGTACAATATAACTCTCACTCCATGTACCAATGTGTAACTCAAATCTCATGTGCAATGTACAGTAGTAGCCACAGACACTGCCAGCTATTTCCCGGAATTTCTGTGATATTTCCAGAAATATCTCCTGCTTTCTGCATTTCCACAGTAGGGGCAGCAAAGAGAAACTCTTCAGAAATTTCGCGAAATATCTGGAAATAGCTGCCAATATCTGTGGCTATTACTGTATGCAATGTTACTCCTACTTCTTGTTCCAATGTGTAACCCAATTCCATTTATCAATGTTCTCACCTGCTCCCTTTTGCAACCCCCCTGTCGCACTGTGCGATGAGCATCTTTTTGCTCAGTGTGCCTTTCCTGGTGAAACATTTCAATAAATAAATGAGGAAGGATCCCAACAACCCTATGTTGAAAATTTAGTGAAAAACTTCCCAAAAATGAATGTTACAAGTGTGCATTGCGCAGTTCCTACACACGCTCATAACTTCGAGAATTTTT
Organism: Neoceratodus forsteri; assembly: GCA_016271365.2. Lineage (NCBI taxonomy): Eukaryota > Metazoa > Chordata > Ceratodontiformes > Ceratodontidae > Neoceratodus > Neoceratodus forsteri. The sequence continues at coordinate 310,250,031 of JADMNL010000024.1, read as the reverse complement.
TATATTTTCACTCGCAATTTCCAACATTGCCATTTACCACACCTCCTTATGAACGGTATACAGTAGCTGTCATTTTTCCCAAATTGCCCAAAATGTGTTTTCATGCATGTGGTGCATAATGGTGCAGTCAGTGTGCAAAATTAATGTTCTGGATAGATTAGGAAACTCACAATGACACCGTTTATGAGCGGAGGTCCCCAAATGCCTATGTTGAAAACTTGGTGACAGAATTCCACAAAATGATGATTTTATGAGCGTGTGTTGTGCAGTTTCCATGCACACTTGTAAGTTCAAGAACTGTTAATATTTTCACTCCAGATTTTCAACATTGCCATTTTTGCACACCTCCTTAAGAACAGTACAGTTGTCATTTTTCACATGCTGTCCAAAATGTGGTTTTGCACATCCAGTGCACAATGGTGCGGTCGCCGTGGGTAGTCAATGTTCAGGACAGATTAAGAAAATCACTGTGACAGTGTTCATGAGTGGAGGTCCCAAAACACCTATGTTGAAAATTTGGTGAGAAAATTCCACAGAATGACTGTATTACGAGCATGCATTGTGCAGTTTCCACGCACTCTGGGAACTTAGAGAATTTTTTATATTTTCACTCCAGATTTTCCACATTGCCATTTTTGCACACCTCCTTCTGAACAGTACAGTTGTAAATTCTCACATCCTGCCCAAAATGTGGTTTTGCACTACTGGCGCAGAATCACGTGATCACTGTGGGACATCAATGTTGGGGACAGATTAACAAAATTACAGTGCCACTGTTCATGAGCAGAGGTTCCAAATGCTTTCATGAGGTGGGGTGAGAAAAAGCCCATGTTGAAAATTTGAAGTGCAACTACCAACAAATGTCCGTGGTGTTAGGGTTTCTAACCATCACATCCCACCCTGTAGAGACTGACTGGCGCCAGGGGGTGTGACTTTAGATTGTTGGTTCTAATGCTCATGCCATTCCATCCTCACCCCCACCCTACAGCCACTGACAGGCATCACAGTGTGCCTTGCACTCTTCAGCCCCAAAGCTCACCCCATTCTCCTATACTGCACCCATCCCAATGTATTTCCATGTGGAATGGGGTGAACATAAGTCCCAAGGACCCCAAGGCAGAACGTGATACTTGTCAGACTCTGCAGGGCAGGGTGAGGTGAAATGGCATGATCATTATGGCCAACACCCAAAGGCACACCTCAGTGCCTGTCAGTCTCTTCAGGGTGGTGTGGGGTTGGCGTCACTTCCATACTTCATTGCCATTCCTATTATACATCTCTCTCTAGCTCCTGCACTACCAGTGCCAATGTCAGCAAGACAACATTCGGCATTGACAAATGCTTGTTTTAAACTGGCGTTATTATTTTTATTCTGCTGTGAATCCAGGAACTGTATTTAAATAACATCCTCCTTTTGCTTTTTTTTCTGCAGCGGTTGTATATAATTATGCTGCCTCTTGTACCCATCCCTATTTATTTCTAGACTTAGAATTCTACAAATGTTCTTTCCATTCTTCTTTTTCCCTGCATTTTTGCTTTTTCTAATATCTTTAGTCACTTGTATATGCACTGGAGAGATATCCTGATGAATTCTGTCATTAACTATTTCCTTTACTTCTTCCATGGCCTCCTGTGCTGATTCCTGGTTTTCTATTCTCTTGAAGACATAGTGGCTTATAGCTTAGCCACCTGCTTTCTAACACCTGCCATTTCCTTTCTTAAGATAATGAGGTGCTCTAGAATTGCTAAATTGACAGAAAGAAGAACAAAGGGGGTGATCTAATACCTTCCCTTTTTGTACAAGAGTGTTGTATTGCTCCAGAAGTATTAACATGGTCAGTATTGCTACCTAAAGTATTTTTTATTTTGGTCTTCAGGTGCTAGACAGTTGAGGTTCTTCAGTCTCTCCTCATTGGGCTTTTGATGCAGATCCTGCACCATTTTAGTTGCCCTCCTCTAGACCGCCTCCACTGTATGTCCTTCCAGAGATGTGGTCTCCAGATCTGGGTACAGTACTCTTTGTGGGGTTTTCCCAGCAGTTTATACAGAAGCAACACTACCTCTCTCTTTCTGCTGGTGATACCCCTCCTTGTGCACCCCAGCATCCCACTCATTCTCCCTACTGCCTTTTTGTACTATCTGGCCACCTTTAGGTCATTCAATATGATTTCCCCCAGATCTATTTCCTGTTTGATGGTCATCAATACCACTTCAACCATTTTGTACTCTGCCCATGGGTTTCTGTGCCCTAAGTGCATTTTTTTGCACTTTTTGACATTGAAACGCAGCTGACATACCCTTGATCACTCCTCTAGTTTTCTCAGGTCTCTGCTCATCCTTTCCACCTCTTCTGGAGTGTCTGCCCTATTGCAGATTTTGGTGTCATCTGCAAAGGGGCAGACCTTCCCTTCCAGCTCCTTTTCAATGTCACTTAAAAAGCCATTAAATAGGACTGGTCCCAACACTGATCTCTGAGGCACCCTGATGGTCACCCTCCCTTCCTTGGAGTGAACTCTGCCACCATTCTTTGTCACCGATCCCCTAACCAGTTTCTTATCCAGTTTACCACCTTTGGACCCACTCCTAAGCTACCTAGCTTGCGTGCTAGTCTTATATGTGGAACAGTGTTGAATGCATTACTGAACTCTAGGTATGCCACATCCACCGCTCTACCTGATCTAGTTCCCTGGCCATCCAGTCAAAGAAATCTATCATATTTGTTTGGCATGTCTTCCTCCTGTGAAATCAGGCTGCCCTGGGTCTTTTAATCCAGTGGATTCAAGATATATCACAATCCTTGCCTTCTGTAGTGATTCCATTAACTTTCCCACAACTGATGTCAGGCTAACTGGCCTATAATTGCCAGCCTCCTCCCTACTATCACTTTTGTGTAGTGGGACTACATCCATCCTCCTCCAATCATCCAGAACCACTCTTGTTTTCAGTAAGCTGTTAAATTGAACTGTCAGAGATGCAGACAGTATTTCCCTGAGCTCTTTCAATACCCTTGGATTCATCCCCTCTGTCCTCATTGTTTTGTCCACCTTCAGATTAACAAGTCTCTTCAAGACTCTCACCTCCAAAAAAGGACTAGCATCCACCTCCCTCTATCAAAGATTTTGTTACTTTTTTGTGGCCCCTCCCCTTCCCCTTCCTTTGTGAACACTGTACAAAAGTATTTGTTCGGGATGTCTGCCTTTTCCTGGTCCCCCTCTGCATAGTCCCCCCTTCCCTTTTTAACCTTACAGTCCCACCCCATGTCTTTCTCTTTTCACTTACATACCTAAAAATGCCCTGTCCCCTTTCATTCTCCTGGGCTATTCTTTCTTCGGTTTGTGCCTTTGTGCTCCTTACTGCTTTCCCTGCTTCCATCTGTCTCCCCCATTACATCTCCCTGTCCTCCTCTCTCTGTATCTCCTTATATGTTCTGAATGCAACCCTTTCAGCTTTTACCTTTTCAGCCACCTCTTCCGAGAAACATAGCAGTCCTGGTGGGTGTCCAGGTGGAAGTAAAAGAACCCAAGGCATTCTTTGCAATGAGTAGGGGACATTCCCAGTGTCTTGGCCAATATTCCTCTTCCCATAAAACCCATTCATGCAAGTGTCCAGGCTATGTGTGGCTGTTGATGTGCAATATGGTCACCACTCCTTATTCAGTCACTTCTCTACCAGTTTAGCAGTGCTTGTAAAGTGGTTTGGGATACACTGTGTATGAAAAGCGCTATATAAATGCTGATTCTTCTTTTCCTCTTGCTTCTGCTCACTTGTTTGATGTAGAGGTTTGCTGCCTTTGCTGTGCTGATTTTTATCCTCACCCACTGTTCCTCCACCCCAAACAGGTCACCCACCACTGCTAGGTCATCCCTGAGGCATTCACCCGTCTTTTTAAAATCTGCCCTCCTGAAGTCCAGGACCTTTGCCCTTATGTGGTTCAATTCTGCAGTTATCCCTATATTGAAGCTTACTGTATGGCGACCACTGCTCCCCATGTGGCCTCCCACCTTAACTTCTGCAACACTGTCCCTGTTAGTGGGTAACAGGTCCAGTATTGCCCTATCACAAGTGGGTTCACTGACTAGTTGCCTAAGAAATGCCACCACAGAGAGCCCAGGATGTCCCTGCTTCTAGCTGAAGCTGCTGCTAGGAGGCTCAATACATATCTGGCAGGTTGAAGTCCCCCAGCAGCAGAACCTCCCCCCTTTCTGCTATCTTGCCAGTGACTTCCACCAGTGCCTTATCTAGCCCCCCCCACCCCGTGCTGGAGGTCTATAGATCAATAAACCAGGCCTTCCCTGGCCTGTGCCTTCTTAAAATGATCAACAGTGGCTTTTAAGATAAATAAAATGTGAAAATCCTTGATAGGCAAAATGCTTTAAGTGCAGTATTGTTTAAAAAGTTCATCAGACTTCAATGTTGACTGGTAATTGAAATTTTCCCTGACTCTCCCCATCCCTGTGCAAAGGTACATAAGCTCAAAGCATCTATACATTAAAAGAAAAGATGCTAATAAATACATTGGGCATGTCACTGGGTTAAGTTATAATTATAAAAAAAATTGTTTTCCTTAAAAAAAAAGAGGAAACTGTTACCCAACTTACTGCATACTCGTATTCATGTAAAATTGTACCAATGGGGGGAAAGAACCTTGGTACACTGCAACTCCTAGGGTGCTAAAATAAAAAAGAGTGCCTACTTAATAAAGTTGCTAGTATCAGGGTAACAATGAGTTAAAAAGAGGATCAGTATAAACTGATTGTGGAGCCACCATTGAAATGCGCCAGCATTATGGCACCATGCTATTAGGGCAGCAATTGGCAATTTCACCGACTACCGTCTTTGAGGGAGGCTGAGCACCTCACCCCCCCTTAACTATTGATACCAACTCTGGGGGGGTGGACCTTGGGGAGGGGGTGGTGAATCTCAATTTTGGTGTCCTAATGGCACGGCACCCTAATGCCGGCACCCTGACTGCCTGCAGTGGCTGACTGTTAAAACAATACCTGTTATCTTCAAATTTCCACTGTTAAAAATTCTCACAGCGGGAGGAATAGATGCTTGTTTGCTACTGCAATATATGCCAGCCATCCATCTGGTGTTCTGACTCAGAGTATATCACTTTATGACATCATAGGAACACATGCAGCAGAGGTGAGCAAAATTAAAAGTTTTTGGAATGCTTCCTGTGCCAAACCCAGTGAACCAGCTTCCTGGATAAATTACTGTGCCCAAAATGAACCCTCCCTAGTTCAAGACTTCCAAAGTTGACATGCAAATACATTATGTGCACAAAACAGTAAATGTACTTTAGTCTGTTTTTCAAAGTGTTTTTCAATCCTACTAATTCAGGACTGCTTGTTCTGTTAACACAATCCTACCTTTTATCCACCACTCTGTATCTGTGCTGCTATTGTGAGATTTGGTTCTCCTTTTCCACTCAGTAGATACACACCACTGCAGTTTTTGATTGCTGGTATCTTTGGACTGTTTGGTCCCCATGTCTCCTCTGCTCTAGGGTTCCACAACTCTGCAGCGTCCCTCAGTCACTAGGCTCCCCAACTCCTCTCAGTCACCAAGCTCCAGGCTCTGGCTCTGGCTCTGAGCTCCTAACTCAGCCCAAGTGGCCCTCGTTATCTGAAAACACAAATTTCTTTTCTGAGGGATTCACAGTAATACCATACATTCAGTGCAATACGTATATCCTTTAGGCAATGGTGGCATACCTGCTATGTTAAATACAGCAGTCTAGCAAAATAATGTTCAACACAGTGCTAATCCACAATGCCTCCACTCTCTTTTCAGACAGCTTCCCCCTTAAGTTAAGGTCAATGGAAGAGGTGGGACAAACTATGACAATCATAGTCAAAACCATTATGCCAGCAAGAAGTATGACATAGTGAACCTACAGAAAATAAACATACTCTGCAGACAGATCCCAGTATTGAGGTATGGAAATGGAGGAAATTAGCACAAATAAACAGAGGTTGGTGTAAAACAGGAGGTACAGAAATTAATTATGGCGCAAAATGATTTTTATATGATACTGCTGCTTAAATCTGTATACACAGTAAATGTAATGATAAGGTCAGTCTCCTGCATCTAGGGGTATCTATGGCATCTCATTCAGGAGAGCACTGGCCTTATGCCATGAACACCAGTTCTGCACCATTACCGTCCCATTTGATTGGGGCAATGGGAACCAGGGGCACCTCAGTCATACTCTGGGCACCATTACATCAGACCACACACAAACTGCAATGTCCATACAGGAGCTAGGATTAAGCATGGTTTACTTTAGTAGCTGACTAGTTGTTATACAGTTCCCCAGCATTTTCTCAGGTCACATTCGCTCATGATGTTCTAGTACTCACACTGCCTTTCATTAACCCATGGGCCATGCCCTACATGAGTATTCCTCTGAAATACTCCCCAGGGTTTCTATCTAGGCCTCTATCTCAAGTTGGCATCCCTTTGACTACCATTTCTCCATCACTGATCTGGTGGTATCTAGTGTGTCTGGGGCCTGTGGCCTGTGGCCCACCCTACTACCATAGTTGTCACCTGCTTCTCCAAATGAAACTAAAGGGGTATATTTAGATAGTTCTGTTGTTAGTGGGTCCAGGGCCACCCAGGATTTTTACAAGGAGGTTCTTTTTTTGAGTCTGTGACTTCTTCAAATAAGCTGTGGGTCTGGGGGCCACCAGGCCCCCAGAAGCCCTAGGGTCTTAGATGCTCTGTGGTGCATTTTGTGGCTTAGTTTGAGGCTAAATAACTTGTATCTGGGCTCTCCCCCAACCCTTGCTCTAAGAAAAAGTATCATTACTATCTGGCAGGCTGCAGGGTGAATACATATATACTGTATGTTTTCAGTATCTGAGGCTAGCACATTATCAGCATCTTGCTAGCCTCATGTGCTGAATACATACATGTATTCACGCTGCAGTCAGTCAGATAATAATCTTCCATACAGCAAGGGGTGAATCCATATATGTATTTAGTACCTGAGGCAAGCAATATGCACAGGAAATACTCTATATATAGTACTCTGCCAATGCAAGTTAATGGCTGAAACCAAGGCAAATCACATGATTGATTTTCTGCTAGGGTGTCAGTGGGGAATAGTCACCTACATAAACCATACCTGATAGACAGTCTGACACACAAAATAGTCACACCCATGACAATATGCTCCCAAAGCCTAAAAAATGTTTCTGCATGCAAACTGGGACCACCAGTACTGCAGTTGGGTAGAGAAATCAGCTCTTAGTGCTGACTGTTCCCCTATGCAAATCACAGCACATGAGCCACAATCACTTAATTCAGCAGTCACAGTAACCCCACCACCTCAGGGAATAGTGGGGTATTAAAAAAATAACACACCTGAGGGGTTGGGAATGAAACAGCATGAAATGCCAGGATTCACACTCTCTGATCTGAGACTAATAAGATGCTGAAATCCCCAGGTAATCCCCATCTGCACAACATTGCCAGAGAGATATGGGAGGGTAGGGGAACTGCTGTGTAACACATGAGTAAATGTATTTGCTTCTATGGCCTTTTGTTGACAATGTATAACATTATTTTATAGAAACACATCAATACAGTGGTTTTGTACTGCATCATCTGAAAAAATAACACTCTATCTGCATACATGCTAAAATTATCTACACACAAAACAGGTAACTGGCATATTGATATCTTTTCACAGTTAATTCAGCACCAGAGAATGGTTCTGTCTAAAACCCAAAAACCAGGTCATACCTCTCAACCTTTTCTCACTGAACATGAGGGACACAGATGCTCAAAATGAGGGACTCTAAACTTAAAATCCTCAAACGTAGAGAAACAAGCTCAGAACAAATATGAAAATCATGGTGTTTACGTGCATTTCATTTAGTATCTTAGAATATTATGACTGTTTGCTTTTGTGTGAATTTACAGCACATTATCTGTGAGGGACAGAGAAGGGACAAAGCAATTTTAAGGGATAAAAGGAGTCAAGTCCCTTTTAATTAGGGACAGATTTGAGAGCAATATGGGCCACATGGCGCAGTCAGGAGCCTCAGCAAGCATGCTCTGCCCCTGTAATGCCATCACAGAGTAATGTTATTGACTGCAGGGGCTGTTTAAGTTAGGTAAGGGCGGCAGTCCCTGCGCTCATGACACTCCTGCCCTTGGATACATATCAGAGGGTTTAAATGCAAAAAGTTCCTGATGACATCGCAATGTCAACATCAACCCACTTAAAGGGACACTGTTAACCCCCGTAGGTCTCAAAGTGTCCCTAGTTTAAAAAACATGTTTTATGACTGCCAACATTCTGTAAAGATTGTTGATGCAGCTGGTTGTTTGATTCTGACTTCTTATTTTCTTTAAAAAAGTGAAAACATGACTGCCCATTGTTCTGGCATTACCACACAAATGCAGGTTTGTTTACATTCCTTGATCAGCTCCAGCTGCATCTTTCCTGGAATTGGGAACACCCACAACACAGTCTAGCCCCTCATGATGCAGTGGGAGTTTAGTAGGCTACTGCATCATGAGTGACTGCACTGTTTGGGGGTGTTTCTAATGATCAGGAAGTATGCAGAAAGAACAGATCCAAGACTTTAAACAAAACAAGGTTGTTTATAAATATACATTAGCATGCATATCAGTTTTATTAAACAAGGAGACCGACAAAAGAAACAGCAACATCAATGAAGGTTAGCAATCATAAAATGTAGGTTTAAATAAAATGTTGGAAAAAACAGGTTGACAGTGTCCCATTAATACCAAGGACTATACAGACATAATAACAACAACACAAAATATGTGTAAAACATGTTAGCAGTGCAAGTAAAGGCAAATACAACTTATCACATGCAAAAATATAATAAAAATACACATATTTTAACAAAACCATTCTCAGTTTAAAAACTCATGTTTTACACCCAAAAAGGATTTAAACTGTAGCTGCCAGATTAGCAGGTCTAACAATGATGCTCTTATGACTTAAAGAATATTCCCAATATAAAACTAACTCTGGCCAGAGCCAATAGGGCTGTGAAGCGCTACCAAGTGACGAAAGTTACTCATGTGCGTAGAAATTATTCACTGCCCAGGTGTAAATTTGCCTATATTGGAGGTGTTGCACCAAATTTTCAACATGGCCTTTTTTGGACTCCTCCTCATGAACAGTGCCTGTATCATTTTTTCAATTGTCCCAAAAGGTGATTGCGCAGACCAAATTCGTTATTCTGTGCCACAGGTGTGAAAACACATTTCAGGCAGGTTGTAGAAAATGACAGCTGTACTGTAGTGAAGGAGGTGTACAAAAATGACAATGTTAAAAATGTGAAGTGAAAATATTAAAAATTAGTGATGTTAGGAGCATATGTAGTAATTGGGCAACGCATGCTCATAACGCAGTCAGTTTGTTTTCACCAAATTTTCAACATGGCCTTTTGTGGTATCCTCTTCATGAACAGTGCCAGTGTTATTGTGTTCCATTGTCCAGAAAGAGGATTGTGCAGAGAAAACACACTATTCCATGACAGGTGTAAAAACATATTTTGGGCAGGTTGTGGAAAATAACAGCTGTACTGTTTTGAAGGAGGTGTGCAAAAATGGTGATGTTAAAAACATGGAGTGAAAATATTAAAAATTGGTGATGTTAGAAACTTGCGTAGAAACTGTACAACACACACTCATAATGCAATCATTTTTTGGAATTCTTTCACCAAATTTGCAACACGGGCTTTTTGGGACCCCACCTCATGAACAGTGGCACTGTCTTTTCATGAATTGGTCCTGAAAGGTGATTCCATGCAGAGACCATGAGATCACCTTTCAGGACCAAGTAACAAAATGGCAGTGACAGTTTTCATGAGGTGGGATCATAAGAACCCCATGTTGAAAATTTGGGGCAAAAATTCCAAAAAATGGCTGAGATATCAGCATAAGTTGAAACCCTCATTGAATGACTGTATAGCACACTTACCTTTAATTCTTCAGTTCGCGGTTGGGCTTTGAAGAGTTCAGAAGTGTCCTGGTCCAGAAAGATGACAGCTCCAGCCTCTGGAGGTAAGTATGGGGTAAAGGGGTGTGGGGAGGTGGGTGCTCAGTGGGAGGGTGGGGGGGAGGGGATTGCACCAATGATGAGGGACCGTTCAGTTTTACGGGGGGGGGACACAACTAGGGACCGTTTTCTAATTTACAAGAAAAAAGATACAACAACACATTTTGGCTCACTGGAGTGGGCTCCCAGTGTGCCACATGAATGGGGATGGGGACTGCACAGGATGCCAACATGGGGACTGGTCACCCCGATGTCGGACATGACGTGGGGAGGGGGGCAGCAGGGAACATAAAACGGGACAACGAGGGACCATTTTCTACTTTTCAGAAACATAATAAACAACATTTTTGCACACTGGGGTGGGCTCCCAGTGTGCAAGATGAATTGGGGAGTTGTACTCACTACATGGCGGAAACCACAAAACTGCATGCGCATGAGTCGTGTGCATGCACAGTTCACGCATCGGAATGCAGAAGTTACAGCTGAAATAGTGCGGCTGTTATTCCATATGCCAATCGTGGTGGAGGGGTTTAAGCTCTGTTGGGCTTTAAGAAGGATACTTCCAAAAATTCAGTGGAAGCTGATGTGAGATCGGTCATTTTCAGAGCTACAGAGCTCTCAAAGAATGGCTATAGGCTCCGCCCACAGCCCTAAAAATGAGTGAGAATAGGTATCTACTAGGTCTTTGCAAAATATTTTATTGAATTTACCAACCTCATTCACAATTCATTGCTCAAACCTCCAAACTATACTACAAGCCCAATGATAGAGCATGACACTAAGTAAAAGCAGGGCACTGCTAGAAATGACATACTACATGACAGCTTGATAATGGGTAAAACCTTTGTAAACATAAGGCAAAAAATCTGTGGCAGTACAGTCTACACAATCAAGGCACTAAGCTATAAGCCTGGATAACTAGCAAACCTGGGTTTGAAACCTACAACCTCTTCTTGCATACTGTGTGAACCTAAGTAAGTCACTTAATCTTCATGTGCTCCTGGGACACACATTGAAATGAACTTTGGCTCAGTGTGCCTTCACAAGCCAAAAATGCTCTAAAAATTACAACAAAATTAAGTGAAACTAAGACCCACCTCAAAGAGCAACTCTGTTATGATAAAATGACTAAAAACTCTAGAGTTCTGTCAATTATGTTTTAACTGGTATTGTTTTCTAGTTATTTGCTATGTTTTATATTTTCCCCTGCTGTTGGTCTACTAAATATTGTAGCTACTGCAGCAATTATTTCACTGAGTGTTTCAAATGTATCTGACTCTCCCCTGTTAACCACACAATTACTGTTTGTGACATATGAAATAATTACTATAAGTGGCACAACACTGTCATGATATATTTGCCTTTTTTTAATGTAAAAAGAGATTCCTGCCATATTGGTCCTTGCAAAACAGGAGAAGATGGAAGGTTTGATACATTTTATTGGACCAACAAGTGTCTTGTACAAAGATATAATTATACACAAGCTTTTGGGGCCACACAGGTCCCTTCTTCAGGTGAATAGCAAAACTGAGCAACATAAGCAGTATTTATAGCCACTGTGGAGCACTTACAAATCAGCAAGTGAAGTAGGAAGGTGATAAAGGGAACTAGAGATGAAAGTCTAAATGCAAAATAAAAACATGAGAAGAAATGGGGAAGGGGTTAAGTAGGAATAGGTCAGTAGGGTATGAAAGGAAACTAAAAGGAAGACAAAAGCACGCAGATAGGATCTGAGATCAGAGGCTGGCTGTAAGGGTAGAATAGACAGGAGATGCCTAAGAGATGCAAGGAAATCAAGAAATTAGGAGAAACAAAAGAACGAAAGCCTAGATAAACAGAGTGTGAGGTAGTATAAACAGAGGTGTGAAAACAAGAGGGAGTGGGTGGGACTGAGCTAAAGAGTTAGTAGGAGAGGCAGGGAGGATGTGAGGTACAGGTAAAAAAGCAGATCAGGCAGAACTCAGAGAAAAAAAAATAATAAGAGGAATACAGAACCAAAGTGTGATACATAATGATATGATTTAGTACACAATAAAAAAGAATTACAGTTTACCATAGTGTGTCATGAAACTAATGTCCCGATTCAGTCCCGAAATGTTAGATTTAAATTGTTTAATATATTTCAATTCCCATGTCCTTCTGCCCTGTGTGTTTCTGAAGTTGCCTCTTAGTATCAAGACAGATAAATCCAAGAGAGAGAGAGTGATCTGTTTGTGAAAAATGGTTTTCTACTGGAGTGCTGATAATCTGGTGTACTATTGTGTGATGGTAGTGATTCATCCTGGTTTTCAGTGGTTGGCTAGTTTCCCCAATATAGCAACCATTTGTGCACTTCTTGCATTGAATTAGGCAAACCACATTGCTGGATTGACATGTGTAGGATCCATTAATTTGTATTATGTTGTTCTGGCTTGTCTTAATGGTGGCCTGTGTGCATATGTGGGTGCAGGTCTTACATCTTGCCATACTGCATGGTGTTGTCCCTCTTGTTTTCTGGTTATTTTGATCTGCTGGGAGTTTGTTATAAATCATGTTCGAGAGGTTGGGGGGGTTGCTTATAGGCAATGACAGGTGGTTCAGGGAAGATGCCTTTCAGTGTTTTATTTTCTCTCAGTATGGGTTGTAGCTCTTTAACAATTTCCTGAAGGGGTTTTAGCATGGGGCTGTAAGTGACCACTAGGAGTGTGCAGTCAGTTTGATGTCTTTGCCTGCATTCCAGGAGATTGTCTTGTGGTATTTGTATGGCCCCTTCAAATTCTCTGTCAATTTGTCTTGGAGAGTGGCACTGCTGAATTAGGGAATTCTGAAGTGTGGAGATCTGTCTGTCTCTTGTTCTTTCATCAGAGCAGATTCAATGGTATTGAATTGCCTGACTGTAGATTACAGATTTTTTTTGTATGATTTGGGTGGAAGCTGGAATTATGCAGGTAGCAGTATCTGTCAGTGGGTTTTCTGTAAAGAGCAGTTTGTATATGTCCATTTTTAGTGATACTGACTGTGGTGTCAAGAAAATGTATGCTGGTGGCAGAGTATTCAATAGTGAGATTTATGGAATGATGAAAGTTGTTAAAATGATGATGGAATTTTTTGAGTCTTCACCTTCTGTTCAAATCAGGAATATGTCATCACTAAATCAAAGTTAGACAGATGAATTATAAGGGTGGTGTTTAAAAAAATACTCCTCTAAGCAGGCCATGAAAAGATTTGCATATTGTGGTGCCATTTTAGTGCCCATGGCTGTCCCCATGATCTGTAAAAAGTGCTTGACATTAAAGGTGAAGTTGTTGTATGTCAAAATGAATTTTATTAGGGTGCTGATGGTGGTTTCTGGAATGTCTCCTGTGGATGTGTTTTCCTTTAAACATTTCTGACATGCTACTATGCCATCTTCATGTGGGCTGTTGGTGTACAGGGCAGTGACATCCATTGTGGCTAGGATAGTGTTCAGTGGCAGATTTCAAATTTGTTTCAGTTTCCTGAGGAAATCAGTGGTGTCCTGAATAAAACTGCTAGTAGCTCTTATTAGTGGTTTTAAAATGGATTCAATGAGTCCTGAAATGTTTTCAATGAGTATGCCAATGTCAGAGATGATGTGTCATCCTGGATTCCCTGGTTTGTGTATCTTGCATAGGATATAGAATGTTCCTGGAGTAGGTTTGTTTGGAATTAGTATTTTTAACTGTTCTTTGAATATTGTTAGGTAGAGACATAATGATTTGTTTAAGTTCTTCTGTATATTGTACAGCAGGGTCTTCAGTGAGTTCTCTATAGTAAGCTGTATCTGACAGCTGTCTGTGTGCCTCTTTAATGTAATCCTCTGTGTTCATCACAACCACAGCTCCACCCTTGTCAGCTTGTTTTATTACAATGTTATGGTTGTTATTCAGAGTTTGTATTGCCTTCTTTTCTAGTGGTGTAATATTGTACAGGAGTCTCTGCTGTTTACTAAGGATATGGGAGTTTATTCTTCCATGGAAGCAGTTGATGTAAGCATCCAACTTGGGGTTGCATCCATTCCAAGGGGTCCAGTCTGATGTTTTCTTTGTGCTCTCATAATGTGTTGTTTGAGTGTCGTTTTTATTGAAGAAATATTCTTTTAGATGAAGCCATCTAAAAAATTATTCTATTTCCCCACAGAATCTAATGTTATCAAATTCCTGTGTGGGGCAGAAAGTTAAGCCCTTGGATAGTGCAGATATTTTAGCCATTGTACATTCTTTGTTAGATAGGTTGATCACTGGTAGTTGTTGCAGTGTATTATCCTGTTCCACAATGTTAGTGCTGTGGTTTACTTCCCCTGGATGAGTAAATATGTTATTGTAGCTGCTGTCTTGTAGTTCTCTGAGTGTCCAATTCTGTGATAGGGCTGCCTGGAGAGCTTTTTGATAATGTGTTTGGAGAGCACAGCTAAATCCTGGTGATACGTCGTTGTTGTTTCCTTGAAGGGTGTGTGAAAGTTCAGAAAATCAATTAAGGTGAGATTTTCTAGCATACATCTGATGAATAAGGTGATTCCTAAGTTTTTAATTAAAACTTGACCCACTCCCTTGGAAGTATAGCTTCTTTAGTCTCCTTCAAATTCTATATGGATTTTGCTTCAATATTTTGCTAGCACCCAGAAGGCAAGTGCAAGTGACAAATACTTTTGGGACTAAGAAGAAATAGTATGTGCTTAATTTAAAATAGTATCAATGTACAGCAGCTGATCAGTTTTAAAGATGCACGTCACATTTATTCTGCATCTCCTTCAATGACGTCTCCTGCCTTCACCATCACATTTTTCATCCAGTTGCTATTATCTTCTCTATCCATCTACCTATTGGAGTGTATTTGTAAGACTAGAATTAAGGATAGATTTGTTTCCTGTCTCGGTTCCTGCTATAAACGTTACCATGAACAAACCTAAGGTCCTAGCAGGCATTTTTAGTGTGGAAAATCCATTTGCACATAACTATAATCATTTAGCAAACAGACATTTGGGCACACAACCCATCCAATATGTGGTCCACATCAAAGAGAATGGGTGTCAACTGTGAGAGTTCCAGGTGAAGAGTGGAGGTGGGGGCTGGTCTGACGATGGAGTGCCATAGTCCTAGGTGTGGTGGAGATGATTTAGAGGCTGGCCTCCAGATTCAGAGCCAATGATCACAGATATTTACAATAAGCCAGATTCAGAACCACCACAGATATTTCCAATAAGGCAGGGCTGCAATCAGTATACACCAGCTGAAGGGTCATTTTAGAGAGAGAGAGAGAGAGAGAGAGAGAGAGAGAGTGAATGAGGGAAAGAAACCACTGCCACAGCAGAGCTGCATCTGTGTAATACTTTATTACTTTAATTTAGGAACTGTCTCTCCCAATGGGAGGATGGTGAAAAAGATATTTAGTTCAGCCTCTGGGTATCTTTTTGTCCCCCTTCATTCCTCTTATCTCCTGAGCTCCTGAGCAGCATCCTCATCCATTGAAGCTGGACCACCGCCCACAGTAACACCAATGGGAGTCCCCTGACATGCATAAAAAAGACAACTGAATAAAATCATCTGTTGGCAAGCCTGGGTATGTTGCTTAAACACCAGCATGTGCGAGTGAGGGGAGGAGGGAGGAGATCGTGGGGGGGGGGACAGACAAACCCTTACCACAACTGAACTGCCCACGTGTCTCCCAATGGGACAGTGGGATAGAAGAGATGCTTTTACAGCCTGTGGGTCACTGTTCTGTCCCCCTTCATTCCTCTTAACTAGACTGAGCATCATCCTCATCCCTTGAAGCTATACCACCTCACCTCCCACTGACAGCAACACCAATGGGAGTCCTCTGACATGCAGAAAATAGATGACCAAACTCCAGAGATAGTGACAATAGAGCCAGTTGGGAGATTAACTATTTATATGACGACTGCACTGAAATAATTCAGTGTAGTGGTCATATACATAGTTTTACTATACATAAATAAATAAAATGAGTTTTCTGATCTCCAGACTGGTTGTGTGCAGCTGAAATACTGTAAAACGATTTATTGATAGCGTACGTACTCTTGTCCCTCACCAATCTCACTGACCCCAACAAAGGAAGGATTGGAATCTTTTTTTAACTGGGGCAGCTTTATAACTTGTATATTCTAGTCAAAAATCTAATGCCCTGCCCCATTAGCCAGTAACGAATGCTCTGAGCTGTGTGTTGCAGGTCTTAGCAAAGAGCACCCCTCATGAATGATTGGTAAAGAGAGTGGCAGCTATGGGAGCTATGTGCACAGGTGAGCGATGACAACCCACCACAGACTGAGGGAGCAAGAAGCATGTATAGCACAGGGGGAATACATGTTGGGCCTGGGGTGAAGAGTGAAGGCAAACAGATGAGTGGAGAAGTGGGACCCTGCCAGGGGTGGTGGGGTGGGTGGTGCGGAACACAGCAGTGTGCCAAGTGGACCTGTGGGATCCTAAGGGCCTTAGGGAAGGAAAGTGGCATTTGACTTTTGGGATCATGACATGATCACAAAAGTGATCGGTTGGTGGCGGACAAAGTATTATCTTTTTTTCTGCTGTGGCAATCTAAGCCGGAAAGGGCTTACCAGTTGGTGTCAGTCCCTGTCTCAGTCTGCACCTCCTCTCAGCACCAGAAAGTCCATTTCACTACAGAGTCTGTCACTCGTTGATTTTGTGATGGCATGTTCCCTGGCCACAGCTCACTTGTGCTCTCCTGCTGCAGCCTATCAGTATCATTCCAGGTCTTCTTCAGCATGCTGACTGGATGGTTGTGACTGAGAGTGGGTGGGGGTGCATAACGGCAGGAGCACGACAACTCCTTGCACCGATTACTGTGAGTTTGCTGACAGCTGGGGGGGATTTAAAGGGACATGAATGGACATTTAAGAAACCTAAGAAAAAGAAAAAATGGGGGTTCAAGAAAGGGGGGGTTCTTTCGAACTTCACGAACCCCAGCTGACAATGGGCTTGGGGTCTCTTTAAACCATACAAATCCCTAACCTCCCTTTTGAGGCCCCTGGAGCCTTGATGCTCCCAAGACTGACTATGCAGTGGCACTCTCCAGAACAGAGTGAGCACTCTCCTTGGGGCACGCTGTGCCAGGACGTGACTTCAGATGCCCCAAAAGGACAATAACTATGAAACTACATCAGCTTAAGATGGTGTACTATCACAATGACACCTAAACAGTGAAGACCATTACAGCGACAGAAATCAGCATGTCCCTGTAATGGTCCCCGCTGTACACTGGCACTATGTCCCCCAGTGTTTTGCCCCCTCCCCAAAACGACTCCAACTTGGAGTTGGTTATCTTAATAGTGGGGGTGTGGGGCACAGAACCACCCACATGGGGGTTTCAGTGGGTGTAACCCCCCAGAAAAAAATACATTGTCATACCGACAGCACAATGCAGACAGTCGGCATTGTGTCTGTCAGTGTGATGGATGTCAACAACTTTGTTGTTGCTGCGGTGTGGTAGACCCGCTTATGACATTACTACTAAGTGCTTAATAATTACATACAGTAGTTGGTCCGCTTGTGTTTGCCTCCCTTCTGACATCTCACTGTTAACCCTAGTGGTTCATGATAGAACAGACTCCCATGCCTCACCCCATAAAAACAGAAACATAGAAGTTGACGACAGATAAGGACCACAAGGCCCATCCAGTTTGCCCATTTTTTCTACCTTATGAATGTGCCATAGGCCTTTACTCTGTCAATGGCCTATTTATTCATACTCATCTGTATTGCTTCCATCCATCCATCCATTGTCTCCATCCCAGGGACTTACCAACCCCAACTCTTGCCAGGCCCCTCTTACCTGATGCTCAGTCTTTGGCTACACTGTCAGGGGTTCACTATTGTCTGCCTAGGACTTTTCTAACACACATTGGAGCATTTTTGTAGCAAGGTGAACTTACAGTTCACTGTGCACTGTGGATCTGCCTACTTTCCTTCTACTGGGAGTGAACCTGCAAGGGTTCCAGTGACCTCCCTTGAAGGGTGGCCTACCACTTCCTGCTAGTGTGTCTGTTTTTATGTCTCTCCCAGCAGTTCCTGGTGTTCTTCTCCAGAGACCAGGCATAAGGGGACCAGTGCCACCAGATCCCAGGAACTCTGAAACTGCTCCTAGAACTGTAGGCCTCAGCCTAGTCACAGCCAGAGAGGCTGGACGTCTGCTCTTTCTTCCTTCTCTCTGTCTCTAGACACAGCTCCCTCCTGTCCATGTGCCTTTCCTTCTTATAACTCTTTGGAGAACCACAAATATTCATGCACTAGTTTCCTGCTCCGAGCTGAATTGGGCCACTCACAACACAAATAGTCAGACCTCCTGTATCCAGGCAAAACCCCTGGAAAAGAATGCTCAGGGTCTGGCATAACCTTTGAGTGCTCTCAAGTAAGCTGCCTTGAGCTGGTAAAAGAGAGAAGCTGGCTACATAAACAATATCAATAAATGCAATGTTTGGAAAGTAACACTGGTGTGCAGTGAAATCCATCCTTTTTCTGTTCTAATTTACCCCATACCATATTTGGTATGATTTTGTACTACTAGCATGCTGGCTGAATTGTGGTGAGAATGTTTTGGAGAAAAAAGGAATATGCAAACTTCCTAAGTATTCCCAAGTGATGTTGTAGGGGTTCATTCCTAGATTCAACATGCTTTGAGTTTGAAAAAAATCATACCATGCACCATATTTTTGCTGAATCAGGTATTAAGTATTAGAGAAAAATTACAGTATAAATTCCATACTCAGAAATATTCAGCAGCTATTTTGCTTTTCCTTCTTAACAGCATCCAGATATTTGAATTGACTTTTTGAGAGGTCAAGGTACTGACAAATCCTGCTGTCTTTATACACCCTACCTTGAAGCTTTGAGATACATTAAATTTTAATGTTCATCATCACAGAATAGTAAATTGTGCATAGAGCAGGGAAATAAAGGTAAGCAAACTTAAAAAGACCTTAATAAAAAGATGAAACTATACCACATATCAGCAGAAAAACTAGTGGGTTCTGTACGTGAAGAAATTCCCTTTTTATAGATCTGAAAATAGTTCACAGTTTAGAACTACATACTAAGTAAGGCTGCCACAAAGCTTGCCCTTAGTAAGTATGTATAAGAGATGAAAATAAAAGTAGAGTCTGAATTAAAAAAAAAATGAATGTGTTGTAAATTAAATAAAAAATTTATGTTCCTCAGTGAGGGAGTGTAACCTAGTGGTTGGAGCTATAAACAATGGGAACCAGATCTGAATCCTTATAATGCTTCTTTCTTACTGTGTGACTTGAAGCAAGTCACTCTACTGCTCTGTAATGGTTCTGTGTGTTAATATCACAGTATAAAATATCCTGGGGTGAAATATGGCGGTCAACACATTGAGGAAAATAATAAGGTGAGGTAAAAACATTGCAGGGCAAAACAGTGCAGGGAGCAGGCAGTACAAGCCTGCTTGGGGGGGTATCTGACTTCGTAAAGCTGTCTCTCAGCTGTCTTGTTGTGCTGCACATTGCACACCATCACTGGGGGGAGGGCATATGTGCACAGCCGATCGCCGTCCAGTTCTCTTGCAGGGGGGGTTGTCCGCTGTCACAGCAGTCCACATTTTGCAGCCCTCATGCCCCGCCTCCTGGCACACCTGCTGTCCGTGATCAGCTCTGCATCCCACCCATAGCACTGCCCTGCCCTCCCCTCCCATGTTGTGGTGTCCTGCTCCCCACCCCCCATGCTTGCCACATGCTACCACCCTCCTGCATCTGCCTCCCAGGACCCTGGCAGCACACCCGCGGGCTGTGCACACGTGGTGTTTTCACACCACAACATTTTGCACTGTGTGACCTTTTTGCCTGTGATGATCTGCCAGCAATGTTTTGTCCCACTTTGTTTTATTGACGATACTAACACAGAGAACCTTTTGCCACACACTGCACTCAATTCAGGATGCCTAAGTGCATTTACAGCACTTTTCCAATGTTATAGCTGTTTGCATCAAATATTTGGTGCAAGCCCCATAAAAAAGGTACCTTAGATTGCCACAAGCTAGACCAGAAAAAGCTGGTCTAACTTGGGGCAATTGGTGCACGTTATCGAGAATCCTCAGTTGCCTTCAAGGAGAATGCCACAAGCCCTGTGTGCCATATGTTTGTCACACCCTGGTTTGTAACATTTGCAACCCTTCATGAATCTACCCCAGTGTGTATAAAAGGCATGCTATACAGTATTATAAATCATGAATGATGATTCAAGCAATGCTGAGCATTTGTCTGCATATGAGAACTATTGATAACTATAAAAGGAGCTCATGTGCATGTAAAATGGAATAGTCCACCATTAGCATATGGAATGTTTCTTTTATTTATATTTAAAACTACTTTTTAAGCTTTTTCCTTATGTCATCAAACATAGAGCTCTTTGCATCAACCAAGATCAACCCTAAACACCATGATATGCACTGCATAACCCAAGTTTTACATATCCTGGGTGTCCATTGGACACCTAAAGGTGCACTAACTGCCCTCCTCCACTGGGCTGCCTTCTCAAACCTTGACAGCTCCTGAATGTAGGAAGCTATCCTGCCAGTGAAGGCTGCTGGCAGGGGCCAGGATGGTACATCACGGCATATATTTAGTCATTTGGACTTTGCCAGTCCATTGTCAAGGGGGCTAAGGCTGCCATAACTGTTTGTATTCCCCCACTAAGAGCAGTCCTGGAACTCTAATATGGCCTTGATGTTAAGCACCCAGCCTATTCCTTGCTGGTCCCACCACACAGCTTTGACAACAAAGGTGTCGACATCCAACACAGTGAAAGAAATTTGCAGACAGTGACCATGTCACCTGGCAAATCTGTCAATGGACCGTCATGGCGCCCCAAGTACCGGGGCTTTTCTACATTGTTTGTGGGGGGCTTCGCCCCTGCACCCCTGGATTTATATATAATCTACTCTGGGGGGAAGGGCAGATTATTGAGGAGATCTGCCAATATCGGAAGTCGCTGTATCCATATGGTGCTCTGACAACCCGTTTGACACTGTGAATATCGAATGGGTTGTGTCACTGTAATAGTTTCACTCTTACAACAGTATAACCTCCTTGCCACAGAGGGCTAATGTGGAGAAGATAGATTTTCATAGCATCTTTCAATTTTTAAGAAAATGGGTTACCCATGCTGAACAGAATGGAAGCACGGTGTCATGGCAACACCACAATCCTGACACCCGCACAGTGGCAGCTGGTATCCCAACCACTGCAACAGCAACCTGCCACAGTGGCTGACATGCCCCCTCCACAGCGGCAGCACCACCAGTCTCAGGACTTAGCACATAATACAACAGCCTCCAAAATATATGCAGCCGAGCATTCCAAGACCTGATGTCAACATCGCAAACATGCCTACTGCCACCATATATTTGCCTTCAGTGCTTATGTATGCTGGTATGAAGGACAACCAAACAGAAAGAAACACCAGCATACAAAGTGTGATGTGCTTAGCTCCATTGAAGCTATCAGGTAACTTTCGTGCGAGGAAGATACCTATGAAACATGCCATAGCCAGGCACCTGGCCCCTGCCCAACTGTGGTGCTCTGTGGGAAGTGCATGGGTGCCCTGTGTCTGCTGCCCTCTGGTGTCCCAGTTCTGGCATTGCTGCCATGCTGCACACCTGCTTCCCCTGTGGCACCTACCAGTGTCCCCGTCCACGTCCTGCAGTGTTGCTCCACTGTCCTTCAGATCTGATGTGATTCGGGGGGGGCACTAGCTGGTCTTGTGCTGTAACGCTGGTATCACGGGCTGTCTGTGCCAGTGCATCCTGTCTGCTGTGCGCCTCACAGTCTGACGATGTGTCTGGTGTGGCTGCTGTGTCAGGATCATGGTGGTTGGTGTGGGGTGTGTTGGGTTTGGCTGCGGTGGTATGCGGGTGTCGCTGTGGGTGCTGTCGGCATTAACGCTGTTGCCATACAGTGGTGTTTCCGACCAGAATAGGAAGTCCATGTAGTCTTCCCTATCCCATGATCCTCTGCTCCCACAAAGCTAGGATCCACTTAATCACATGGCCAGGCTTTCTAATAAATGCCTGTTATCTGTCCCCTAAGCTGGCCCTACTCCAAGGTGGAGTTATGTGCCTGGGCATTGGGACAGCTGGGGATACTAAATCCTGAACCCGAATGTCTGCCTGGGGCTGGCTGCAATGCACATATCAGCATAACCTGGTACATGCCTTTTGTGGCACATATGGGGCATAATAGCACATAGGGTCCAATGTTTGGTTATTTACAGTATATTTATATGTGACCAGAGCATCTCATACAGCTAGTGTCATCTCTTGCATCCTTAGGGTACCAGAACCCCTCACCTTCAATATATTATTCTTTTACCCTAAGATTTTGTTAGGAGACATTCTTTTAGCAATTAAAGATACTCTGGTCACCATATAAATATACAAAATCAAATGTCATTCCTATTGTAATTCATGAACTTTGGTGTATTCTTATCTCACAACTGTGACGACATCAGCAGCTGGATATTCAAAACTGTGAAAACATCAGCAGCTGGATATTCAAAACTGTGACAACATCAGGATAGAAATTCAAAACTGTGACAACGTCAGGGGATGGCTATTCAAAAGGAGCACCAGGAATTCATCCAGTACATGCCTTCCAAAGCATCCAGCCCCAATAAATCCAAACCATTCCATTTGTGGCCTTTGGACCAGCTTTTGGTACCATGTATCTGAATCTGGATGTGTGCTGTTTGTTTTGAATACAAATGCAAGACCAATTAAAATATAGTCGTATACTTACTCTGTCCTGCAAGTATCCTGTATGTATCAAAAAGTGGGTGCAGATAATAATTCCAAATGTATCTGTTTTTTTAATGCTTTCAAAAATCCAGTTGGATGCATGCAGGGCACAGTGCTTTGAAAATCCAGCCCCAGCTAATTAGTCACTTTTATTTATCTCTCTACCTACCTCACCTACTGTATACAATAACATTGTTATTTGATACTGGTACTGTACAGTATATATCCAGTCTGGCTCACGTGATAGCACTATTGCAGTTGGAGCAGCAAGTTTATGGGTGTTAGTCCAATGCAAGAATGTTTTGTTCTCCTGTGTTGGTAATGTGGAGCAGTATCTAAGAATGCTGTACTGTTCGGAGGTGTCGTCATGTAGATAAGTCATTCTATCAGTGTTAAATGTCCATTTTCTGATGCCATAATTTTATTTTTTATAATTTTATTAATTTTGCAATAGCAATATGACAATATGTACACATGAGAAAACAGGAATTTGGAATGAAAAATAAAATTTATTGTATTCAAAACAGAATATATTGTTACCCCTTAACTGGTTACATCAATTGGGGAAGTAATACAATAATAGTTAACAAGTAGAGCTATAAGCAATTAATTCCTTCTGTGCCATAACAGGTACTTTGTGTTAACAACAAATACACAACTACAAGCCAAGTTACCTGTCATGGCCTTGAAAAATGTGGCCCAAGAAAAAGAGTGGGGTTAATCTGCATCCACTGCGCTACTATCTGCACTCTAGTTCAATCCACATAATGTATATAATACTGTGTCCATTCAGTATAGACTTCTTTACAAAGTAAAACATTAAACCACTGAGCATTGCAAACCCTGAGCAAGTCATAAATATTCAGTCAAGTCTCTATATAATCAGAAATTCTGGGACAAGAGATCTGCAGACCAGGAAGCTGTCAAATCACATTTATAGACACAACGTTTTTCACCATTAAACAATTTTAAAAGCTTACATTTGCATACAATTCATTTCTTTTATATACGCAGGAGAAGTTAGAGAAGCATTCACATAAAGTACAGGCAATCATTAACAAACTCTGGTCAGAGCCAACAAGGCTGCATAATGCTATTTTACAGGAATTAGGAGCCATCTACAGGGAAATTGTTTTCATATGGAACCTTGAGCAGCTCATTATTTCTTTCGAACTGTCAGCCAATAACAATAGCCACCTGTGATTGCTGGCCCTGTTAAAATGAACACATTCTCTGGTGTACACAGGAACATCCCACCCTCTGACTGCCTGGCCTGCTAATAAAAAATTATTCCCTGGTGTGCAGTGGCTCCATTGTTGTCTGACAGCCTGCCACATTAATAACAAATAATTCCATTGCTGCAGTATAAGGCTGGCCTGGTCCAGTGGTATGGAGGAATGAGGCACTGTGTGCCTTAACTCCTGCCACATTAGTGATCCGAGTTCAGGAACATGTTCAGGTTGCTGGGGGTCGGATAGCTGTCCTGTCCCTGGGTGGGGAGGCATGCTGACTTGACCTTTGGCTTCTCCCAGGTGAAGGCAGGGATTCAAGGGGGGGATGCAGAAATGGCTAGCACTGGCTCCATAAAGCCCTACCTACCTACCTACCTCTGTCCCACACCACCACCTGGATGACTGGTTCAGTTCTGGATGTGAGTGACTGGGTGGGGGGGGAGGATGGCACTCCCCTTCCTAGCCCTATCATGATGGGGGAATCCATGGGGAACTTTAAGCTCAGTGGTCTGGGACAGGGTAGTGGCAGACAGGGGATGAGGGGATAGGGCTGAGAGCCTGCCTGAGTCAACTGGCAAAGAAAAATGTTTTACGGGGGGAATGTTGCAGTGTATATATCACCTTAATCACAGGACTGTACCCCTCCTCCAACAGTCACAGGACTGACACCATCCACTGTCAGTCACTTTACTGGGCACACACCCCTGACAGTCACAGAACTGATCCCCATTCCCAACAGTCACAGCAGTAAGCCCCACTACCATGACAGCACTGCCCACATACCCCCAACAGTCACATGGATGACACTCTCCACAGTCACAGCCAGGGCCATCCTTGGGGAGGGCAGTAGAAGTAGCTGCCCTGGGCCCCACACTTACAGGGGAGCCCTACAGTTTGAAACAAAACCTCCCAGCTGAGGCATCAGAGTATTCACTTATTAAGACTCAACTGAGGGCAGCCCTGCAGACAGCTAAGCTAAGTCACTTGATCATGTAGTTACTGCTGGAGCACTGAGCAAGGTCACATGATCAGGTGTCACACACACACACACCCTTTCCCTTTCCCAGGCCAGATCAAGAGACCAGACCCTACAGTAGGCGCTTTCACTTGAGCTCGCCCGAGTCTGGGGCCATCAGCCTCTCATCCCAGACTGAGTCGCATGTCTTGATGACTTGGAGAAGTCACTCTCAGAAGTGCCAGCACTGTGTGGCCCATAATCTACAAATTTGCACTGGGCCACTGGCATTCGGCATAAAAAAAGAAAAATAATTTTTTTGACCTGACACCGTGGCCTCCCCTTTCTTCCTTGAATCCTCAGCTAGGTTCTGTGAGGGTGAGTCTTGAGTGTGTTTGTCTTGCTCTTGGTGTGGGGTGGTTGAGTGGGTGATGGGTGTTGGTGTTGGTAGTAGGGGTTGAGACTTTGAATGGGTGTTTCAGGGAGATTCAGAGCAAAGATCAGGGGCTCAGCAGCCTTAGCCACTTCCAGTCCAGGTGCTGTCTTGGAACCAACAAGAAAACCAATTCCAAGCAGTGGGGTGTGGCAGGAGGAAGTGTGTAATCTCTGCAAAAGAATCACAGGGGTTGCAGAGATGAGACACACTGCAGCACAATTATAAACTGCCATGGTCTGCAATGATTTACCTATATCCTGGAAGTTGTTTGGATCTAATGACTAACATGATTATAAGTCAGCTACAAACATGGGGATTGCAATGAGCTATATATCTCCACAGCCCTAAAGTTTTTTTTTTTTGCTTTGAATTACCCACTGTAGCAGATCTTTATAGCCTCAAAGTTTTTTTTTTCTGTCAGCTGCTTTCTCTGGTGACTCTTCACAGCCACAATGAACTTTTTTCTTTCACCTGCTCACAGTAGTGGGTCTCCACAGCACTGAAGCGCTTTTTATTTAAGTTGCCCATAACGGGGGATCTCCACAGCCTTGAAGGTCTTTTTTCCTTCCGCTGCTCACTGGCACTGTGGTCTTCTGTCCATGCAGATGTGAATGCCAAAGTACTGACTAGGTCTGCCGGTGTGCATCACCTGTCTGATATGGGCTACTGGCAGTGCCACTTACGTATCTTCCCTGCCAAGCCTTTTCTTTTAATTATCAGCTTGACCTGTCCCATCCAGCTGCCTGGTTGACGCTCCATCTGGTCTGACCAAGCCCAACAGTGGAGTGGAGGAGTGATCTACGTGTGTGTGTGTGGGGGGGGGGATCCAGGTGTGATTCAATTAAAATAACTAAGTTGCTTTCTGATCTGATGGAAGCCTTCTGTTGTTACTGTTGGGGGGGCAGCAAGATTACTTATGATGCTATTGGGATCAGTGAAAATGAAATTAAGCATTCATAAAAATAATCAACATGCTGACTGATTCTGATGCTGGGCTGTAGTGTGTGTAGTGTGAATACACACTACAGCACAACATCAGCCAGCATGATCTTGATATTAAGAACAAGAATGATTTATTTTTCACTGATCACAATCACATCATGAGTCATCTTGATGCCTGATCCCCCTGCACAAGCAACAACAGAGGAGAAAGCTCAGAAAGCAGCTTTTTTATTTTAATAAGATCATGCTGCCCCCCCACACACACACAGCTGTTGAGCGGAACAACAACAGAATGTATTTTGCCCAGACTCTGTAGCAGGCAGCAATGCACAGCGTGAATGACTTCTCAATTTCTGTTCCCCTCACCTCTACTGTACATTTTGCTCTGAAGTCCACTTAGACTAGGACATACAGTACACAGCAGCACTGCTCTGCATCACCATCCTTGCACCCACCAAACCCTGTCACCAACTGAAATTGACATTACCACCATTCCCCATCAGTTTATCCGGAACATTACATTACAGAAGATGACCAGACATTAACCTTTGCAGCACTAACTGATGTATCTGTCCTCAGTGTCAATACATTGTAACTTTGTTGGCAGTCAAGGGGTAAAAGGTAGGACAGAGAACATATGCTGTTGGCTAAGTAAACAGAGTAGTTGGCTCCTCTGTCATGCGTATTAAGCAAGGGCAATAAATACTGACAAAAAAACATGCTAGCTTCTTTGTCATACACCTTAGTTAAGGAAAATGCAAAGCCAGTCCAGAAGCAGTTGGGGAAGACATACATTTGTCAGCAGCGCCCCAAAACCCGCCCCTACTGGACAAGCATCACTGATCATTATGCATGCCTTAATGTGAAACTAATATCCAGTCAATGTAGAACAATGAGATAAGATTCAGAGATCTGCCTATAAAAAACATCCCTTTTCCTTGTTTTGGCAGACACAGATGCCTATCTCACTGACTACAGAGTGCCACTACTGAGTGCTGGCTTCTCCTTATAGCAAGGTTTTACTGTTCCTTTGAAAAGCATGTTTACTTTTGGAGTGTACTGGCAATTATTTTTTGGACATGCTCTTCTACTATGCATACTGTGGTAGTGGGGGAGAGGATATGTGTGTGTGTGTGTGTGTGTGTGTGTGTGTGTGTGTGTGTGTGTATGTGTGTACATCAATGGAAGATTTTTACTTGTCTGAGTAGAGTAGGCAACCCATAGTAGCACGTTTGTGCTGGATTTCATCAATTTATGTAAGATAAAAAGTATGAAAGATGCATCTATCCTTTATCATTTGACTAGAAAAACTCCTGAACACAGAAGATTTATACTAAACAGATTAATTGCTGAAACAGGAAGTGACGGGCAGAGCACAATATTGTCTCTGCAGGAGGGGGAAGGGGTTGTGAGGTCTGTGGAGGGGAGGTGCAGCGGAGAATCAATGCTGTGAACATGACTGCAGTATCGTGGAACCACACAGAATAGCTTTCCGGTCAAATCCCTGTTCTGTTCAACTTCATAGCAATAAGTCAGCATGGCTCCACCCATGCAGTCTTAAAAATGATATACAGTAACTGGGCCAGCCCAGTGGTGTGGTGTACTAAGGCACCCCCTGCAACATTGGAGACCCTGGTGCTGGTAGAAAGCAGGGTTACTTGGGAGCCTGCTGTGGGAAGGAGGACTGAGCATCCACAGATGGCTCTCCTCCTTTGGTTAGGGGGACATCATACACTGCTGTTTGGCTGCCACCTAGCAGCGAATGGGTGGTGCAACAATAGTTGCACTTCTTGACAGCCAGGCATGGGCACTGAAGCATGCGGCATCTTAACACTGCATGTGCACACCACTGCATACATGCCAGCTTTGGGAGACAAACAGGAGGAAAAATTTTCTACTAGGGCATGATGCTGGTAACCCCGTAGGCTCCGCACCACCTCCACCCACCGAGGCACACACTCAACCATAGAGGTCAGCAATTAGCTGGGTAAGTCTGAGGGTGGTAGGTGATGGGACTGGGGGTCTCTGGTTAAAGGGGGTCAGTGGAGGGGAACAAGTTAAATACAGGGGGAAAAAAGGACATAATCATTAATAGCTGCCCTTAAATACTAGAGCTGTACTTGTATGTAACATTTTCCTCATATATATTATCACTTTATAAGACCTAAAAATATTCAATATGTTCCTACCCTAAAATTCAACCATTTGTTCCTCTAATTTGGTGTACTTTAAATGCAAACATAGCCACTCTTGTTGTAATTTCAATGACTATCTCTTGTAAAAGAAAAAAGAACACATGGTTAAGGTACAGTTTAGACAGCAAGAGAGCCAATAAAGTAATTCTTATATTTTCTTAAATCTGGAATAAGAGCAAGTACTTTTTTTACATTTGAACAGTATTTTAAAGCAAGTGCACTTTTGTTCTGCTAGGAATAAATTACTGAAACAGGCCAGAGTGAGTGCTGAATACATTTATTCTGCTCCTACTGCAGCTTTAGGAAAGCCTGCCTAAGATCTGGATTTTTAAGAAAGCTCAGATATTCTTCCCACTCAGTGTTTTGCTGATATGAGAGTAAGAAAGTGCCACCTATGTTGCTGCAATTGTAGCTGTTTATTGATGTTTCATGTCATAGAAACCTGCTTTAATTTTATTTTGCACATAATGTATTGTTTTTCCAAAGTTTCCTGCTTTTCCCATACATAAACCAGGCACCATGTATGCAAGAATTGCTTGATAAATTTTAGCCAGTTATAGTAAACTTCATGCATTTTAAATTTTAAAGCCTCCTCTATAAATATTTTTGGAAACTAGTTGGATTTTTTTGTAACATTTCATCAAATAAGAGATAAGCCTAAAGCAACAATGTAAATGTAAAGTTAAGGTTTCCATTTCTGCTCTCATAAAGACTGCTGGGTACCTGTAGGGCCCTATGTAGAGCAAGTAGAAGTCATTTGTACTTTTTCTAGGTTCTGTCCTACTTCATGCCCCCACAAGTCTACTACTATATATACAGGAACTGGTTATTGATTCTTACTTTAGAAACACTTAAGGCTTTTTTTATTAGCATTGCCTTAAAATGTATTTTTAAAAGATCTAGAAACATGGAAAACATAGAAACATAGAATTTGTTGGCAGATAAGGGCCACATTGCCCATCTAGTCAGCCCATTTTTTCCTTGCCTATTCTGTCACCGTTGACTACGCCTGCTCTCCAATTCCTCTCCTACTTCCTTACTAAGATTCCCTTGTGCCTATCCTATGCTTGTTTGAAACCCATCACTGTTTTCTGCCCTCACTACCTCCACTGGAAGACTGTTCTAGGCATCCACCACTCTTTCAGTGAAGAAAGATCTCCTCACAACCCTTCTAAATTTCCCCATTCCAGCTTCTTTACATGACCCATTGTTCTCATGTACCTTCTCCTCTGAAGAATACTCCCCTCCTGTACCTGTGGGGCAGCTGTAGTGATATGAAACTAACAGCTGCACAATCGAGGATACTTGCTAGACCCGTTGGCCTTTTTCTGCTGGCAATTTCGTATATTCGTATGTACCTTATTCACCTCTGCGAGATATTTATAAGTCTTTATCATTCCCCTCCCCCCTTCCAGGGTGTACATATTGAGATCCCTCAGTCTCTTCTCATTGGGATTTTGATGCAGCCCCTGCACCATTTTAGTTGCTGTCCTCTGGACAGTCCCTACCCTTTCTATGTCCTTTCTGAGATGTGTTCTCCGGGGCTGGACACAGTACTCCAGGTACAGTCCCAACAATGATCTATACAGTAGTAACACCATCACCTGCTTTCTGCTGGTGCTATCCCTCCCTATGCACCCCAGCATCCTGCTTACTCTACCTACTTCCTTGTCGCACTGCCTTGTCACCTTGAGGTAATCTAATATGCTTATCTAATGGTCCCTTTTAGGGCTGGGCAAGATTTATCTTACACCAGTGAAATTCAGGTGAAATTACACACAACATTTCTATGGAAATTTCACAGCATTTTGCCAAAATTGAGATTTCCATCATGTCTGACTAATTTAAAAAATATTTGCACAAATTGCATCCAATTTGGCATGATGACTTTCCCAAGGTCCATATGTGCCAAGTTTGTGAACTCTGTTATTAAAGGTGACTGAGTTATAAGTCTCCAAACATTCTGGAATTTTAATATAACATTTTTACAGTTATGTAAACTGCAGAATGTTAAGCATCTATAATTTTAAAACAGGAGAACAGAATATCACCATTATTTTAAGTTTGTTGACCCTAAACATTAGGCTTTAAGGCCACCCCCATGGCCCAGCAGCAGAGTGTTGCACTGCCACACTAACAACCCAGATTCAGAAGTGAGCCCAGTAAGTCAAAGGAGGCAGGCCATGGCCGAGACAGCTGCTGCTCGGCAGTGCATCTCGGTCAGGGAGGGTTGGTGTCAGGTTCCACCAACACAGCAACCCCTGCAAACTGGGCCAGGGAGCTTGCTCCTGCCGCATTGGAAGTTGTGGCTGTGTGAGGCTGACAGAGGCACCTCCCCCACCAGCAGAGATGGGAAAGAAAAAAATGTTGGAGCAAAACCTGGTAGCCAACTGAATGATGGTTGGGTTCTGCCTGATCAGGGTATATCCCTGTGAACAGGGTATATCCTTCAGAGACAAGCTGTTGGCTGGGAGAAAAACCAATAGAGAAACTTACTGGGTCATAATGTCACACTCTTAATAGCGTACAACATTATGGCTAACCCGGTACAGCACAGTATGCTACCGCTACTGGTGCAATACTGCGTATACTGCTGTACAAGGTATTGCACCAGTAGCAGTTTTCCAGGCAGAGGAGAAGACCTCTTTTGGGAGTGGGTTCTGATGAGCAGCTGCCATGGCTCACAGGACTGAGCCACAGCAGTCAGAACTCAGGTGCTGCGTCTGGGACTGGGTTTGATTCCCAGTCCCAGAAACATTTTTTTTTTGAGGGGACTTGCATTCCCGTGTTGGATCCCCATGATTGAGAATCTTTAGTGGGGGGTCTCAAAGTGCATCCCTGTAGCGGGGGTGTGGGGCAGAGCCCCCAGAAAAGACTTATGTCTCATGGCATAAATCATGCTGCATTGACAGCACGATTTTGCCATGCGGCATAATGTTTTGTGACTGTGACATTATGACCCCTTGCCATAGAGAAACAAGCATTTATCAATATCAAATGTTTGATGCACTGGAAGATGTCCACCCCTGCCCCTGGTGTATGGCCTTGAGGTACTTGAATGTATGTATCATGTTCCCCCATTCCCCAGCTCCCTCCTGTCCTCCAATGAGTACATATTGAGGTCCTTTAATCTGTCCTGATATGTTCTGTTTTGTAAGCCATGTACCATCTTGGTTGCCTTTCTGTGGACCAGCTCCACCCTGTCAGTGTCTGTGCACAGTTACGGCCTCCAGAACTACACACAGTACTGTAGGATAGGGCTCACTAATGCATTATGCAATGGCATCACCACCTCACACCTTTTGCTAGTGATACCTTTCCCTATGCACCCAAGCATACCATTGGGCCTCCTTGCAATATTTGAGCTCTGTTTGAAACCTTAAGGTCATCAGAACTGATAACTTCGATGTCCTTTTCTTCCCTAGTGACTGTCAGTATCTCACCCCCATCCAGTAACTCTTCCCAGGTTTCTCTCTTCCCAGGTGCATTATTTGCACTTCTTTGCATTGAATCTCAGTTTGCACTCCTCAGACCATTTTTCAAGCCTCTTCATGTGTCTGCTCATTTTCTCCACCCCTTCTGGAGTATTTACTCTGTTACAGATGTTGGTGTCATCTGCAAACATGCAGACATACTTTTCCTTCTAGCCCTTCTGCAATGTCTGTAATGAAGACATTAACTAGGATTGGTCCTAGGACTGATCCCTGAGGTACCCCACTGGTCATCGCCCTCTCCCCTGCTTAGATCCCATTATCAGTACCTTTTGTCTCCTGTCCATCATCCAATTTCTAACCCAGTGTATCAACTTGTGCCCTGTGGCCAGACTACCCATCTTGTTATATCAGCCTTCTGTTTTGGTCAGCATTGAATGATTTCCAGAAATCAAGGTAGGTGATGCCCACTGCCCCCTCCCTGATTTACTTCCTTACTGAGGCATTAGTGTATCCAACCCTAACACCAACCCCCACCCTGCAGAGACTGACAGGCATGGGGGTGTGCCTTTGGGTCATCAGCCATAATGCTCATGCCATTCCATCTCACTGTACCCTGCAGACACTGACTGGCATCATGGTGTACTCTGGGGTCATCGTCCCTTACACTCACCCCATTCCATAAGGAAATAAGTGGAGATGGTTGTAGTCTAGGAGAATGGGGTGAATGTTACAGCCAAAGAACCCAAGGCATACCTCTATGCCTGTCACTTGCTGCAGGATTGGGGTGGGGGTGGGGGTGGAATGGCATGAGATTTATGGCCAACAACCCCAAGTCACACCCCCAACACCTGTCAGTCTCTACAGGGTGGGGGGGGTGGAGAGTTACAGTTGGAGACCCTAATGCCCTGGGCATTTGTTAGTATTTTCACTCCAAATCTGCAATATTGGCTTTTATGGATCTCATCTCATGAACAGTGGCACTATCATTTTGTTACTGAATACCCGAAAGGTGATTTTGTGCTGCAACTGTGCCATTTGGTGGCACAAGTGTAAAAACACATGTTGGGCAGTTTGTGAAAAATGACAGCTATAGTGTTCTTGAGGAGGTGTGAAAAAATGCTAATGGTGAAAATATGAAAAATTGACAACGTTATGCATGTGCATAGAAACTGCACAATGCATGCTCATAACGCAGTCATTTTTTGGAATTTTTTCACCAAATTTGCAACATGGGCTTTTTGGGATGCCATGTCATGAACAGTGGTAATGTCATTTCATTAATCGGTCCCAAAAGGAGATTCTGTGCAGTGACTGCAAAATCACCTTTTGGGACCAAGAACTAAAATGCCAGTGCTAATGGTCATGAGGTGGGTTCCAAGAACCCCATGTTGAAAATTTTGGGCCAAAATTCCTAAAATTGGCTGGGATATCAGCCTAAGTTGAGCCCCCCATTGAGTACCATTATAAGGCTTACCATGATTTCTCAATTTGTTGGTCGGCTTTGAAGAGTGCAGATGTGTGCCCAATCCAGAGAAGATGACAGCACTGGACCTCATGACTATGGAGTGAGGGGGGTGCGGGGAGGTGGGGTACACAGGGGGTGGGGATGGGGAGGGGGGCATGGGGAGATGATGATGGAAGGTTTTCTTTTTTAAAGGGAAAATATAAATAAGAAGATATTGGGGGACAGTTTTCTTTATTTTACAGGGCAAAAAAAATTAAAATAGGCACACTGGAGTGGGCTTCCAGTGTGCTACAATAGTGGAGGTGGGGGGGCATGCCAACACGGGGATTAGCCACCTGATGTCGGCACTGAATGGGTTTGTGGAGAGAAGGAGCACATCCGATACTGAGAGTGGGCATCCTGGTGTTGGAAACATATTTCAATATTTTGGCACACTGGAGTGGGCCCAGTGTGCCACATTAGTTGGTGGGGTGGGAAAAACATGCCGACACAGGGACGGGGCCCCCACAGATGTCGACAAAATATCTAGTCAGGCTTGGGGGAGTGGAGGGAGACATCCAACACCAGGAGTAGGCATCCCAGTGTCGGAAACATAAAAAAAACTAATTATTATGTTGGCCTAGTGGTGCTGAGGGTTGAGGCACTGGACACTACACCTCATACCACGCTGGTGACCCATGTTTGGGAACAAGCATGGGCCACCAGAGTTTGGCAGGGGAAGGAGAGGATCAAGCATCCAGAGGACAGCTCTCCTCTCCTCTCCTC
Source organism: Neoceratodus forsteri (assembly GCA_016271365.2). Taxonomy (NCBI): domain Eukaryota; kingdom Metazoa; phylum Chordata; order Ceratodontiformes; family Ceratodontidae; genus Neoceratodus; species Neoceratodus forsteri. Next base: position 310,215,770 of record JADMNL010000024.1, on the reverse strand, counting down.
TTCTGAGGAGGGAGGACTGGCACTCCTGTTGAATGACCGCCCCCATGTGGAGACCTGGTACCAACATGGGACCGTGGACCCATGGAAGGGAGGGTGCTGTGGGACTTCTACACACACATGCACACCTCCATGTATGCATGTCCTGTGAGTGTGCCCCAGCAATGGGGAAGGGACAAAAGGGGAGGAAAAACACCCTCAGCTGCAGGATGATGACCAACCCCTCACAGGCTCCACACCCAGTGACTGGGTGGGCTCTGGGTAAGTTCCGGTGAGACCGAGGTGACGGGGCTGGGAAGGTTGGTTAGAAGGGAGCAGCTGGGGGCAGAACAAGAGATAAACACCTATATAAAAAAATGAATTATTTTGGCACATTGGGGTGGGCTCCCAGTGTGCCACATTAATATGGGTGAGGGATACATGCTGATGTAGGGATTGGGCACTCCGATGTCGGCTGTAAGAAAAACCAACACAGCAGCTAATGTTGAGGGGGAACAGAAGCCAGCAGTGGGAGAGGCTGCACTGTGGCCACAGTTGGAGCCTGGGGGGGTTCAGAGGAGCGGGGATGGTGACAGAGAATACAGGAACAACTGCTGCCATGCACATTAGTGTACACTCTAATGTGCATGGCAGGGGTTCAGGCTACAAATGAAGCACTCCCTTTGGAGTGGTTCATTTGTTTCAGGTCCATGGCATGGCATGTCAGCAGAGCTGAACTGCTGTCTTGACCAGAGTGCCTGGTGATTGGTGTACACTGCCACAGCTCTTGCATATGCAACTGTAATTGGCGTGGCAGTGACACACCTCTCATTTCATGTTACTGACTCAAAGTGTTTGGTGAGCATGTGCATCAAATGCAAAAAAAGAGGCTATCTGTATTAACTCTCTGATCTCTTGCTCAAAGACTGGCCATGTTATAAGCAGCCAAAGATTCCAAAATAACATCAGTAATTGAAGTTAAATTTCCTGAGCTTTTGTGAAATTGTGGAATGTTGTGATAGTTTTGTTGAAGCCATGTCCATACATTTTGAGCAGTCAGTGAGATTGGTCTCATCATTCAGAGAATATTTCTTTCCTTTTCCTTTTTTCTTTTACACTATACAAGTCTATTGCAACAGCACTTTCATCTATTTTCACTCCTGTTTCTGTAATGTAACCAATATACAGGTTGGCCACCTGTGTATTGTCTCCTATAATTCTATTTTTTCTCATATTCTCTGTAGCATGAGCCACTCACCTTATCCCCTTCCCAGAATTTACCATAAATATCATGTTCCCAGAATTTATCATAAATATGTTCCCAGATCTGGGAGGAAAATATTCATGTTGACATAAGGAGAATGCTTTGCATTCCAATCGTAGCAATCGAGTTGCATTCCAGGTGGTATGTTTAGTAAACCTGAGCAGGTTGGGGAATGCCCTCTTGGGTTGTTGTTTGTTTAAAAAGAATGAAAAGAAGTCAGCTTTTATGTAAGGGGTTTAGGTAAAGGTTTACTGATTTCCTGCTAGAAGCGTAGCGGCCTGTGTACAAGTCTGAAAAAGTCACTGCTCATTGTTTTGAGAGCTGTTTTCTCTCACCTGCCTGCTCGAGCAGCCTGCTTGAATGTTGCATAGTCCGCTCGCCTGCTGTGTAAGCTGGTAGCTTACCTGAGCATAGTTGTGCATTGCCAGCATTAGTTTTTTAATTTGTTTCCTTTTGGCAGTTAATAGGGATTCAGGCATGGCTGAGTAAAACAGCACATCAGCCCAGAAAGTCTCTGAGTATATATGGGAGAAGTCAGGGGAAGCTTTCCCTAGAGGGGTATAAGTCTAAACAAACCATGTTATTTTCCTAATTCACCTAGGAGTGACAGTTAGTCAGCTATGTTCCTTAGGTGGAAGTCTTTCTTGTGCACCATTTATTTTTTCTATGTTTTACTTACATACCTGCAAAACCACAGCAATGGAGAGAAGCCCAAAGAAGCTCACTGTACCACATAGTACCTTGCCCTATAGAGCTGGCCAGCCCACTTCATTCATAATTTATAGGACAGATGCTATGTTGGCAGAGCCTATACTGGGACCTTCTCAGTTTTGTTATTATTTCCTTGAAATAATTGCCTTTTCTGACACTACCTTACAATAAAATACTGTTTGAAGGACATTTTATATAAATGTTAATAAATGTCATGCCTGTATTGTTATTTTATGTAAAATTATATAAGTGGGAGGAGTTTCCCTATCGCATGACCATTCTTAGGTATATAAGGAAAGCTATATCTCAGTATGGCAGATTAGAGTGCTGCAGGGCACAGATATCTTCTGTCCTCAGCAGTGACACTAGCTGAATTTTCTAGTGTGTACATTGCTATTTTGAAATGCCTTCTTCGATTTTCTGTTTATTTTGCCATTCAAGTTCGGCATTATTTGTTAAGTTATATTAATAAAACTTGCTTTATTTTGGATCCTGGTTGTTGGTGGTGTACTCCTTTATCCCACATCCTCACACGTGGTGGCAGTGGTGGGATTTGAACCCATGCTCCCAAAGAGACTGGAGCCTCAATCCAGGCTTCTGATACTGTATAGGTATCTGTGTAGGCACCTGATGCCAGAGGGACACCAGCTCAGTGGTGTCCTAACCAGGAAGATGGCAGAGAAACTGGAATGACCCTTACTACCTGGACTAGGTGATGTATGGCATAAGACAGTGAAAACAGAAGAAGAAGGTGTTATGGGAGGCTGCACAGAGGAGGAAGAAGAGAAGCTTGAAACTACCCCTCCAGCAGGTGACACGCAGGAACTGTTGCACTGGTTATGCATACAACAAGTTGCCCTGGAGAAACAGAGAGAGAGAGAGAGATCAGCAGAGGAATGAGGCCAGGTGGGCAGATACTTTGAGGGTTATCCAAGCCCTGGATACTGGTCGACCCCCAGTTGCTGTTGATGGCCTTAAGGACATTAAACTAACTAAACTATGTGAAATGGATAATATAGAGACATATTTGACCACCTTTAAGTGGATAGCCTGAGTCTGTCAAAGGCCTCAAGGCCAGTGGGTTATCTGTCTCACCCCATATTTAACAGGAAAAGCCCAATTGGCTTATGGACATGTGGACAGTAACCTTAGTGAAAATTATGATGCAGTAAAAGAAGCTATCCTGAAGAGATATGACATTTGTCTAGAAACTTACAGACAGCGGTTTAGAGCTTTGAAGTTTCACCTTACAGACACCCCTCAGGAAGCTTATACCAGACTAAAAGACTTATGTGGTAAGTGGCTTCAACCGGCCTCCAATACCAAAGAACAGATGATGGAAGCCATTTTATTGGAACAGATCATCAGAATAGTACCACAGGATGTTCAAATGTGGGTTAGGGAACACCGGCCGGAGTCAGCAGAGAAAGCTGTTTGATTGGCAGAGGACTATCTTGTGGCTAGGCCTAACAGACAGAAAGGATACTCCAGATCTGGTGCAGCCCAGCCCATTGTAAGACTTTCTTCTTTGCCTAATAATATGACTGGTGGGGGTATGAAAAGTACAAAAACTGACAGGCCCTATAACCCTGATATTATCTGTCACCTATGTCAAGGGAAGGGACATATAGCTCGCTTTTGCCCCAAAAAGAAGTCCACACCAACTCATTTGGCTCTTGCCAACTGGGGCCAATACCTGACTTCCATTTTGATAAATGGGAAGGAAATATCAGGCTTGCTGGACTCTGGGAGTCAACAAATGTTGATAAAAACAAGTTTACTTCCCCCTGCAACAGACACTCACAAGAGGACTGGGTTACCTGCATTCACAGGGACACTCACTACTACCCTATGCAAACAGTGGATTTCCAAGTTCAAGGTACCACACAACAAATGAATGTAGAACTGGTCCCACACCTCCCTGTGCCTGTAATAATAAGCCATGATCACCCAGACTTTCCATCTCTTTAAGCTGGGACAACAAACTTGGGTGCTGTTATCACTAGAGCCCAATATAGACTAAACACTGAAATTCAACAGTCTTTTCCTTTTGAGGATGATATATTTGGACTACCAGGTCCTCTGGAAAAGACCAGATGGGAGAAACACTTAGACAAGAAGAGGTGGCAACAAGCCCACAGGGACTCTATAATACAAGAGAACAAGGACATTATTACCTTTGATGTAAAGTCTGATTGTAATTTTGGGTCTGAACAAGTAAACTATGTAGCTTTAAGACATTTCTTTTTGCAGGTGGGAAATGAACAGAAAATGGGGCAAAGATTATTACACAAAGAGTTGTTATATAGGGAATGTGTAAATCCCAGTACTGAGGAGACTTCCTTACAATTAATGGTACCCACAGAGTACAGAAAATACTTATTGTCTTTAGCTCATGACATTACCTTAGCTGGCCACCAGGGGGTAGAACGTACATTACAGAGATTATTATATCAGTCCTACTGGCCAGGGATCCATAGTCAGGTAGCTGAATACTGTAGAACATGTCAGCAGTGCCAAAAGGTAGCACCCACCTCCAGAAAAGATAAAGTACCCTTACAGCCCCTACCTGTAGTTTCCACCCCATTTCAATGTATTGCAATGGATGTGGTTGGGCCTCTCCCTAAGAGTGAAAAAGGGAATTGCTTTATTCTAGTCATATGTGACTATGCAACAAAATATCTGGAAGTGATTCCCTTGCACACTGTAGCAGCAGAAAAAGTGGCTGAGGAGTTGGCTAAAATCTTTTCTCGAATGGGTGTCTCAAGAGAGATTGTAACAGATCGGGGTAGTAATTTTTGCTCCCAAGTATTGAAACACCTATACTACACCCTGTGGATACATTCTATCCATACATCTCCTTACCATCCTCAAACAAACAGGCTGGTTGCGCATTTCTCCCAGACCCTGAAAAGGATGTTACAAAAATTCACTAGTGATGAAGGGAAGCATTGGGATAAATACCTTCCTTATCTAATGTTTGCTTATAGGGTGGTACCACATGCATCCACAGGATATTCCCCATTTGAATTATTGTTCAGTAAAAATCCCAGAGGGCTATTCCATATCATAAAGGAGAGCTTGGAAGAGGGGAAACAAGATACAATGTCTCTGACATCTCTCGTGTATATCAACAGTTTACTTCAGAGACTGATCCGTTTTGCTAGCAAGGCCTATCAGTATCATGCAAAACAACAGAAGTATCAGAAATAATATTATGATCAAGGAGTTGGTACTAAGTCCTTTCAGCCAGGAGAGTAAGTCCTTCTTTTGCTGCCTTGTTCTGACAACAAGCTTTTGATGAAATGGCAAGGACCATATATAGTACAGAGGCAGACAGGGACCATTAATTACAAAATTGAATGTCCTGACAAAAGGAATAAACTATGTATTTATCATGCAAACTTGCTTAAACCATGGCATGATAGGGCCAAACCTTCCCTGTATGTACACCCTGAACTAGAGCATAGTGAACTGGAACTGGCCTATGATAGATTAGATGGTAACGGTGAGTTGAAGGATGTCAGAATCAACCCTGAGCTAACTGCTGAACAGTGTACAGAGTTGGAAAGTATGTTGGCAATTTTTCAGCAGTTGTTCATGACAATTCCAGGAAGAGCTGAAGGTATTGAACACCATATAGAAGTAAGTCAAGCTTCACCTATTTGACAAAAACCCTACAGGTTGCCCAAAGTCTGAGAGAAGGAGTTATAGAGGAAATTAAGAAAATGCAACAACTGGAGGTGATACAGCCATCCAATAGCCCCTTGAATTTCCCTATGGTGGTGGTTAAGAAAAAGGAAGGGTGTGTGTGAGATTCTGTTTAGATTTCTGAAAACTGAATGCTGTATCTAAATTTGATGGTTACCCTATGCCCCGAATTGACGATATCATAGATCGTCTAGGAAATGCCCAGTATATCAGTACCTTGGACTTGTCCAAAGGCTACTGGCAGAGTCGTTTAGATCCAGAATCACTAGAAAAGATTGCTTTTAGCACTTCCCTAGGATTATTCCATTTCACCACAATGCCTTTCGGTCTACATGGTGCCCCTGCCACCTTTCAGAGGTGCATGGATCGTATATTACAACAACATGCAGCATACAGTGCTGCATATTTGGTTGATGTTAATATTTTCAGCCCCTCTTGGAAGGACCATATCATACATTTATAAAAGCTTCTTACAGCCATAACTACTGCAGGATTAACAATAAACCCTACCAAATGTTCTCTTGTGATGCAAGAAACTAAATATTTAGGATTTTTGATTGGCAATGGCAAAGTTAAACTTGAAATAAGTAAATTGGATGCTATCACCTATAGTGAACAATCCCAAACAAAAAAACATGTTGGGGCCTTCTTAGGCCTGGCTGGCTATTGTCGCCAGTTTGTCCGGAACTGCCGAGATTGCTAGCCCACTAACTGAATTAACAAAGAAATCTAAGCCAGAGAAAGTCTATTGGACTCCAAAATGTGAAGAGGTATTCCTTACCCTGAAATCTAAACTGTGCTCATATTCCATATTACATAGTCCAGATTTTCAACGCCCTTTTCTGCTACAGATTGATGCATCTAGTCATGGAATTGGAGCGGTATTGTCACAGATGGTTGGTGATGATGAACATCCAGTCATATATATCAATCAGAAATTGCAAGAAAGGGAAACCAAATATTTGACTATTGAAAAGGAATGTCTGGCTGTTTGTTGGGCTGTTTGAATTTATGACTATAACTGACTACAATCCCCTGTGCTGGTTACATGTCTTGAAGGACTGGAATCCTTGCATTATGCAGTGGTAACTAGCTCTCCAACCCTATAAATTTACAGTTAAGCATCGATCAGGGAGTAAAAACTGTAATGCCAATTATGGCCTGGATATTCAAAAGGGTTGCGCCATGCACAATAGGGTTGCGCCTGCACAAGTCTGAAATTGCGCCATTCTGTGATATTCAGCAGGAGGCAGTTGCGCCCCCCCAAGTCATGCTGAGCAACAGCGCAATGCTAATGAAGGCATGCTCAACCGGAGGGGGAGGAACCATGCATAAACTGAACAGCCCGATATTCAGCCGGGCCATGCAGAGTTGTGCAGGTGCAACCTAGCTGTGCCTGCTGGCAAATAAAAAGGATTAAGTTGAGGGCCACCCACTGGTGAGCTGCCGCATTGCAGGGCGCAACACAGCAGCTGCCACCTGTGGGTGGCCTCCACTTGTTCCCTGTGCCCCTGCAGCCCGACTGCAGATTTCACCTCTCGACTAGGCCCGAACAAGGGCAGAATGTAATTGAACCCCCAAATTGCCTGATCGCGGGCAGAATGTAATTGAAACCCCTGACTGGCCTGATCACGAGCACAACATAATTGAACCCCCGACTGGCCTGATCATGGGCAGAAATATAATTGAACCCCCGACTGGGCCCGATCGCGGGCAGAATGGAGTTCAATCCCAAAGAGCAACATCCCTGGTGGTCCAGTGGACCACGAAGCCTGATCGTGGGTATAAGGTCAGACCCACCTCCAATGTCCAATATCCCTGGTGATCTAGTGGCCCCACCCCACCCACCCATGGAGCCCCACCACCCTCTCTCCCTCAGCCGCGAGCGACAGCACCCCACCCACTTGCCACCCCACCACCTACTGACTGACAGTTCGATAGGGCTGCATGCCCATTGGTTCAGAGCAAGAGCCAATGGGCATGCAGCCCATACCGTACAAGGCAGTCCAGATATGTGAATGAACTGTGATATGATATGTGTATGAACTTTAAGGAGGCTGTTAATAGTACATTTCAATAGTCTTCTAATTAAATTCTCTAAACCTCTTATGGTTCTTCCTAGGTAGTATCTTTTCATGCAGGACTAAATAATCTACAAAATCACTAATGGACAATATACATTACAAACTCAATGCAGCTTTCTTTCAAAAATGAAGGACTTAAATTATATAACATCACTGTCTAACTCCCTTGAGGTCCACAAAATTCCCAAAAATTACAGATTTCTATACCTTGTTTTTTCCACTGCTGGATACCACCATCTATAGATTTTTATTGAATTTCTTGTAGTTTTTATTGACTAATTAATTAATTGATTGATTGAGTGATTCTGGGCATTTAAGAGGATAACCTTTCCAAGTAACAGATATTCTCAATCTGGTGTCTGAAATTGCTAGTTAGATTTGATTTCGCTGAGCCAGAAGCATAAACCTATTTTCTGTTTCTGTATGGAATGAAAATTGACAAATTATACCATGTGATAGGGAGGTTCTGTTTGATGAATGAAGGACCAACAACATTTTTTATTGTTTTATTCCCTCTTCTGAGTTTGTGGGGAATGAAGATGAAAGGGGCAACTAGCTACAGAGACACTGTAGCTGTCACCAAGGTGAAAAGCCAACCGCTCGGTCAGATGAAAAGCCAGTTCTTATATGCTGTTACCATAAAATGTGATGCCATTTGAAAAAGAGGGGCTTGTGCCAATTTAGAGGGTAACATTGATGTTAAGGAACATGAAAGAAATGCTATAATAATCGTTTACTTAGAGAATTGTGAATCAGACAGGTCACATGGTGCTGACATAATCAGTAGGCAGGTATAAAATCCTACCTCCTGAGATGCAAAACAGATGAATCAGTCAGTGAAGACCTGATTGTCGTGAAGGAAGCATCTCATAGTTCATGCAAGTTTTCATGTGCTAGGAACCTATTTGGCTAGAAATAAGCCTGGAAGTTGTGCACTGAGGGAATTGTGCACTGTTTTTGCAGAACTGAAGGACTAATCACCTGTTTTTCTTTCTGTATGTTTATTATTTTATTTTTTATTTAGGCAAATAAATATCGCAAAGTGCATTCTACACCTTTTATTTATTTATTTAACATACTTTAGGATTACAACCTTTGAGTCAGGGACTCATTTACAAAGGCTCCACGTCAGAGTACAAGAAACAAAAAACAAGACTTACAGGATACATAGTTACAGCAAGAAGGAATTATACAAGGATTAAGCACATGAAATTATAAACAGCGGTAGTACATGATTATAATTACAAACAGCCATTTTTCAAGGAGGAAACAGAAAGTATTGGCAAGTTTGGTTATTGTCTTAACAGATATCAGCTGATATTTACATGGGTTTGTGCATCTGTCTCATCCACTAACCTTCACATCTGGTGTCAAAAGTGGGATACTGGCACATCCAGGCTGTTAGAGAGACTTTACTAGGGGATATTGCCCTGATATCCTGGCAGATGTCACAGGAAGTACAACAGCAGCAAGGCAGAGGTGCTGGTATGAGACAAAGGTCACCATCTGCTGACAGCAGAGTCTTAACATGAACCATGGCAGAAAAACTGTGTGCACCATTATTTCCTGTACTAGAGCCGATGGTTCTGTCCAAGTTAAAGCCTGAAGGGGCCTCTGTGGAGCAGTTGCAGTCTATGTTGATAAGCCTGCTGCAATCTGCCAGTGCCAGTGATATGCGTCCAGTAAAGCAGAAAGATGGTCTGACTGTGGTGTTCCAGGTGATAGAGGCCTTGATGGTGTGGATGATCCGAAAGTGGCTAGAGGCAGAGAAGCTTTGCCTGAAGGCAGAGGACAAAGTGTTGGAGGTTGAAAAGAGTTTGAGTACAGGTGCTGCCCACTTTAAAGAGGAGGAACTGGGGAGACAGACTCCTGTACCCAACTACAGGAGCCAGCAGAAATGTTTGAATTGTGTAATGACTGTCCAGACCTCCCCATATTCCTGAGGTGTTATCTGTTTGATATGGACTCTGAAAATGAGGGGAGTCAGTGTCAAGAAAGCATGGACAGCTGCCTAAATAACATTAACATCTCAGGTGAGACTGGTCCTTTAAATATTGTGTTGGGCAGTGAAACTACAGTCAAGCAAGAAGAGGCCTGTAAGGTGGCTCAAAGGACTTCATATGTAGATGCTTTAGGCAAAATGGGAACACACTGGATTGGGGTAAATTGCAATCTGGGGACCATACTATACAGAAACTAAATCAGTGTATAAAAATGAAAGATGGTGTACCTGTAAATGGTGGGGGTGGGTAATCAAATGTATATATGGTATGAAAGTATTAATGAGATTTTGTACCATATGACACCCAAACCCAAATCTAACAAGATAGATATACAAGGGGTGGTGCCAAAGAGATATCAGCAGAGGGTATAAGAAGCTGCTCATTTCAATACTTGTGGGCACCTCAGTCATGAAAGCATGCTGAATAATTTGGTACCACATTTCTACTGGCCAGGAATATACAGACAGGTGTCAGCTTACTTAAGATCCTGTTTGGTCTGCCAGTCAGAGATGTTCTCTACCTCTAGGGAAGGGCTCATGCACAACAGTTGTGCTGGTAAGCAAGGGGTGGAAATACCAACCCTTCCAGGGTATTTTGGAAGGTGAAAATCTGATTGAACTGTTTTCTGCTTAAGAGGGAGGATGTGTGATTGGGAGACCCTATCTGATGAATGAAGGACCAACAACATTGTTTTTCTGTTGTTTTATTCCCTCTTCTGAGTTGGTGGGGAATGAAGATAAAAGGGGCAGCTAGCTACAGAGATGCAGTAGCTGTCCCCAAGCTGAAGAGACGACTGCTCAGTCAGATGAAAAGCCAGTTCCTTTATACTGTTACCATAAAATGTGATGTCATTTGACTAAAAGCAGCTTGTGCCAGTTTAGAGGTTAACATTGATTTTAAGGAAAATGAAGAGAGATGGTGTAATAATCTAGGTGTGTAAACATGCTATACTCTACTTTCTAAGCAAGCAATAATACCCGACAGGGTGGGTGGTATTGGGCAATACTGGACTGCCCAGGGGCATAATGAGGCCTGACACCACAGACAGAGGGTCTTATAGCCCCTGGAAGGTCTGGTATTGCCCATACCACCCACTCTGGAGTGTATTATTGCTCTTAGAAATGGGCATCTGCATCAAGTTTAATTAAATATTAAAATAACAGAGGAACTGAGTTTAAAATTAATAGAAAAACTAGAAGAAAAACTGTTGTTGGTAAAATAGTTCTTCAGATTTTTTTTATGCTGTTGCTTCTTGTGTTTCTCCCCCTCCATGAGAGCCATTCTCTTGAAGTCATCCTCCTCCCCCCCACAGCACATCTTCCAGAAATACAGATGAACTCGGTATTGAAGTTGCACCTCAGGAAGTTTCATGGCATTGTTTTTTGTTTATTTCAAACAGTTCTGGATGTTTTTTTTCCTTTGCTCAGTCCACAGACATAGCTGTTTGGTGTGTGACCTTGCAGGACCGTGCACCCTTAAACCCAGAAGAGAAGAGCTATGTGGGATAGCAGCAGTTTAAAATGTATTTTTTTTTATCTGTAAGGAGCGGCGCTTTTAATGTTAACCATGTTTTAGATGCTAATTTGTGATGTTAGAGACAGGGTATTTGCCAGAGCTTTTTTGAGTGGTTCCATCTTTTGTGAGGCAAGTCAGCATTGGGATATGTCAGACCTGAAATGGAGTTGCGGTCTTGAAAACACAAGGAAAATGTTAAGTGAAGGTGGTGTACTTGTAAGAGTACGTACTGATTTTTTATTATTAAATAAATGAATTTGAGACTGATGGGGGGGGGTGAAGGGAGCATCTGGCAACTTGTCTGCTAAGCAGTGGGGGAAAAAATGGTGGCTTGTGGGCTTGAAAATTTGGGGTTCCCAAGTATATGCCAAGTAATGGGGCACCCCAAATTGGCACTTGATTTGGAGCGGGCGTCTATCGTAAGTTAATATACCCCCAGTAGTGCCTCTCAGCCAATAAAAGACGTCCTCGTATCTAGCCCATTTTCTAAAGAAATATCATGATCTCATGTCAGATGAGTCAGCCTGTCTGTGTTTATTTAGGATGAGTCAGCCTGCCTGTGTTTACTTAAAGAACTGTGAGTCAGACAGGTCAAATGGTGCTGACATCATCAGTAGGCAAGTATAAATGCCTACCTCCCGAGATGCAAAACAGATGAATCAGTCAGTGAAGCCCCAACTGTCATGGAGGAAGCATCTCATAGTACATGCATGTTTTCATGCGCTAGGAATCTATTTGGCTGGAACTAAGCCTGGAGGTTGTGCACTGAGGGAACTGTGCATTGTTTTTGCAGAACTGAAGGACTAATCGCCTATCTCCTTTCTGTATGTACTGTATATTATTATTTTTTGGGGAAAATAAATATCACAAAGTGCGTTCCAAACCTTTTACTTGAGTTTGTGCATCTGTCGCACTCACTAATCTTCACATACCAGTTATCTTTCGATTACCTATTTGCCTTTTGTTGAACTTTGTAACTGAACAACACACAGGAATGTTTTAGCCTACATGTTTTTTTTTCCATTGGCTATCCCTATTATCAGCACCCTGACATCTTGTAGCTAAGAATTGTTCATTCCCCAGCTATTTTTGAGCTAGATTTTAATGCACGGTGTCAATAACTCAGTAGGCAACATGCTAGCTTTGTGGTTGATAGATCAGATAATCATGTGTCTAGCCACACACCAGGTACTTAGGGTAATACAGTGGAGCCCTTTTAGGTGCACACCCTCGGGATAAAAGTTTTTTGTGCACTTAAGCAGGCTGTGCATTTAACTAGAAAATTACTTCCAGGCACATTTCACTGTTTCTGTAATGCATTTTATTAAATGCCAGGTCCTCAAGTTAAAATGACATTACTTCACAGTCCTACAGCACAGAAATATTTAAAAAATCAGTAGTCTTCTGCTTTGTGCATTTCAGTATATAATTCAAAATTAAACAGAAGGCTAAAGTCAGTCTTTTTTTTTAACAAAACTAATTTTCTTTCTGTGGCCATGTTAGACAGCACAGTGGCTGCAGTTACAGTGGCCAATTAAGATGCGAAGGTGTAGAGTTTAAGGTGGTACATGTACAAAATGTGCACTTGAAAGCTAGGTTAGACTGAAAATCAATAGGCAAAGTAAAAAAAAGTGCATTTAACTGAAGTGTGCACTTACATGTCGTGCTCTTAAGAGGTAAATGTAACATTGGATAAATAGGAACAAAATCAGGATATGTAAAATCTGTACATTTAAGAGGGATGCGTACTTATCCAATGTGCACTTAAGTGGGCTCCACTGTACCAATAACTAACACTGCAGTGAAGCATGAGGGGGGTGCTGCACAATTGAGGTGGCATCCTTCAGATGAAATGTTAAACTGAAGTGTCATCCTTCGGATGATGCACTAAACTGAGATCCCTTCTACCCGTCTCTGTTTACTGTCCAGGCAGACGAGCACAGTGAAAAGAGTAGAACTCTGAGTTAAATATTGCCTCCTGGAGTGGCATCTGTTAACCCTAGCACAATATCTGGAACAGAACAAAATCCCTATGGGCCCAAGAGACACTATGGAAGCCAATATAGGAACTAATGTTGCAAAATTAATGTATACATAGGAGGACACAAGAAAGAAGTGCAGCAATGATTTCATAGGTGCACATACAGAGGCCATAATAAAAGAAAGAACTACATTCTTGAATGAAATTAACAAAAAACAAGAAGCCTTAAAGGTAAAACTCAGTAAGGCAGAATCAATTTGCAGTATTCGAGAGTATCAATCAAAAGCTAATGAGATATAAGGAAAAGACAAATCAACAGAAACAAACAAAAAAAAATTGTTTTAATTGATACAGCGGATTACAGAGAGATTCAAGTGTACACATATAAAAAGTTTGTGCCTTGGGGGAACAGATATAATAACAACTATAAAAAACTAAACAGTCTGAGACAGCTCAGGGAGCTATACTAGACCATCATATAAACAGACATCTAACAAAAAAGGCAGAAAGTGTTTAGAAAGACAGACCAGAACACGAAGCACTGGAGGAGGGAGGGAGCATGTCCTGTGAGGGCCCTGATATACAAGAGGAGGAGGAACAAGCAAATGAACAGGGATATCCCTTGAGGAGCGGGACAACATAGAGGCAAGGTATCACAGGACAAGAACCAGGAGAGGTGTCAGGAGGCTCAGGACTAGGAAGAGGGGAAGGTTCCAAAAAGGGTAAGGGGGAGTAGGGCAAGTAACCAGGAACCCACACCAGAAGCAAATAGAAGTTTACAGTTTAAGCGAAAAAGCACTAGAAGAGACTGAATAAAAAGTACTCAGTAAAGGACTATCATTTGTGCCAGTGACCAGACTGAATGTTTTTGAGTAGGATTGTGATCTCCAGAAATATTTTAGGAGAATAAGTCTAGAAGCTGAATTTGGTGATAGACCAATAGGGAATTGATTAAAAAAGGCACATGAAAATTAAATCTCCATGCAACCCACCTAAAGGGAAATTTCATGTTATTGAAACTTTTACAGCCATGATACTGAATGATTTGGGGACTCTTTGAAAAAATTAAAATGCAAGATTTAGGAAAGTCTCACCAAAAGAGAGAGAGACATGTTAAACTCTTTAAGTAGTGATACCTCTACAGTTATAGAATCAGCAGATGAACATTAGGGATATTGTGATACAGTGGTACATACAATATATAGAGATGTGCCAGGCCTTATTGGATGATAGAAACAGTTGTAACCTCCTTAACCATTACCCAACTTAGGAAACAGCAATACAGATCAGGGAACTGGTAGAGAAAATGGTGGCAATAAATTGGTTGAGAGACTGGGAAGGACAGATGCTAATAAAGGAATGTTCCAGGATCCCTATTTTCTGTAGCATCTCCAAGATACACAAGGCTCAGAAGAAACCATCAGGGAGACCAACAGTCTCAGGTATTGGCTCCATTTTAGAACCATTATCTACAATAATTCATAAATTATCACTTTCAACCTCTGATACAGGCTATGAAAACTTACGTATTAGACAGCAGCCACATAATAGAGATTCTGAATGATATTACTATGCAAGGGTATATAGAACACTTTATTTTAGCCACATGTAAAATCAAAGATTTAAATACATCTATACCTCATAATCTGGGCATCCACAGTATGGGTTCCTTGTTGGACAATAGACTCACAGGTACTAGGCACCCAACTATGCTTCTGCAGACATTAGAGAAAGTGTAACTAAAAACTACTTTATGTATGTCAGGAAATGTTGTCCATGAGGAGTACTATGGTACCAAGCTATGCTAATGCTTTTATGTATACCTTTGAAACAGAGTTTATCCCAAATGGACTGACCAACCCGTTCCATAAATTCATTAAAGAATGGAAGCACATATAGAAAACTTTATTTTAGCCACATGTGACATTGAAGATTTATATACAGTTATACCTCATGATCTGGGCATCCACAGTATAGGTGTCATGTTGGACAATAGACCCACAGGTACTAGTTTCCAACAGGCATTACAAAAAGTGGAACAAACTAAAAACTACTTTATGTATGAAGGGAAATGTCATGAGCAAAAAAGGAAAAAAAGGATGTCCATGTGGAGTACTATGGTGCCAAGCTATGCTAATGCTTTTATGTGTTCCTTTGAAACAGAGCTGGCTGGCAGGGCTGGCAGTATAGGTTAGAGGTTAAAGTAATGAGCTGTGAATGAGCTTGGTACATCCAACAGACCATACCTAGATTTGATTCTCACAACCTCCACTTGCATACTGTGTGACTCTGAGCAAGTCACTTAACTGCCCAGTGCTCCCAGGTCATCCCTGAAAACAGGCACTCATGCTTAGTGGGCCTTACCTAGTTACCAAAGACTAAAAAAAAAAAAAAATTCTGAATGGAATGATCAACCCATTCCATAAATTCATCAAAGAATTGAAGAGCTTCATAATGACAAATCTTTTTAGTGGAAGAATGGAAGCACATATAGAAGAATTAAAGGAGTTTAATATGCACTTAAACAGTAGGAATGAGAAACTGAGATTCAACATGGAGCACAGTGATAGCGAAGTGGTGTCCTTAGAACTACATGTATTTCTGAAAGTGAGACAAATGCACAAAGGGTTATTTAGGAAACAGATGGATCACAATACTCTATTGCACTATGACAGTCACCATAACCCCAGATTAAAAAAGAGTATCCCTTATACTGTATATGTCAGAGTGATGACTCATCACTGATGAGAATCTGCAGTGAGGAGGAAGACTGTCAAAGGGAGCTACATGTAATGAAAGGAAAATGTTAACAAAGGTGGCACCCAAGAATGGTATTAAGTGAAGCACAGGAGTGAGAAGACATGCCACAGAGACACCCAAAGCAACAAAAATCGAACAAAATGGTAATATTAAATGCATGCTGAAAATAAAAAAATATTTAGGGGCTTTGTTGGCAGCCACAGGAAAAGCAATCACGAAAAAGTGGTTACTCCCACACACCCCATGATGCACAATTGAATTAACATTGTTAAAAGTATATATCATATGGAAAAAAATCACTGCTGACCTTTGCTTACAGATGGACAAATTTAGGGGAGCATGGTATCTATTTATGGCTATTATTGAGGAACTTGAGGGCAGTTCAGTCCTGTCCCAGCAACCTTGGGAGCACTGATCCATAGCGGGCCTGTTGTACAGAGATTTATTTTCACTCTATGCTATAAAATCACCTGACATGGGTATTTTATTATTTATTGCTCATTGTTCTGTTCTGTATTGTTATGTTTAATGTTGCTGGCCAGATAATATTTCTGAGTCCAATAATTCTCTTTTCGCCCCTTAAGTAGGGAATATGGGATACTGACTGAACTTTATAAGTGGTAGATTAATTAAATTGTAGCACATAGGGGATGTAGGGCTTATAGCCATCAATTTATTTTTAAGTGTTTAGACAGTAAGAACCAATTTGCATATTATTAACTCATTGTGTATAATGGAATGGTACACGAGATTAATCTCCTTGCTCCTATCCTGAAATTATTCTGATCATTTCAATATAAAAGTTTTAAAAAAAGAAAATAGAAAATAAAGTTAGAATTGACATTTCTCCATCATGTTGAATCTGAGTGCTTGGCCAAAGCACTTAATTCAGTAGGTTCTTTTAGAGGTTAAATTAAACTATGAGTCAAATATTCAAAGTTTATGGAACAAATTTATTTGTTTTATCCTATTACAGATATAGAATTTCTATTATGAGCATAGCATTAAAAAACAGTCCTAATTTTACCTGACAAAGGCTTTGATCACTTACCATATGCAGGCTATGACAGACAGGTGAAGGCATCTAGATTTCTTCTTTCCTTCTCCCTCATCTTTTCTCTAAACAACCAGCACAAATGTGCAACTTTTTATTTTAGCTGACCTTACTCTTTGAGTGGTCTCTAGGTTTTAGACAAATCAGAATGTTACAGGCTATTGGCCAGCCACAGTCTACATGCTCAATGCATGGACAGTAGTTTTTGGCCAATCACTGTTTGCCTTGTCAGTGCATGATCAGATAATTACATAGAAACATAGAAACATAGAAACATAGAAGTTGACGGCAGATAAGGACCGCCAAGGCCCATCCAGTCTGCCCATTTCTTTTTCTACCTTATAAATGTGCCATTGGCCTTTGCTCTGTCAGTGACCTATCTATTCATAGTCATTTGTATTGCTCCCTTATGCCTATCCCATGCCTGTTTGAAGCCCTGCACTGTATTCATAGCCACCACTTCTTGTGGTAAGCCATTCCATGCATCTACCACCCTTTCTGTGAAAAAGAATTTCCTCACATTCCCCCTTAATCGGCCTCCCTCTAATCTCATGCTGTGTCCTCTTGTCCTGCTATTTTTCTTATATTTAAACATGTTAGACTCTTTTCACCGTGTTTATGCCCTTAAGGTGTTTGAATGCCTCGATCATATCACCTCTCCCTCCTTTGCTCAAGGGTATACATATTGAGCTCCGTTAATCTGTCCTCATATGTCTTCTGATGCAGTCCCTGCACCATTTTGTTGCCCTTCTCTGGACTGCCTCAATTTGGTTAATGTCCTTTTGAAGGTGTGGCCTCCATACTGACACAGTACTCCAGATGGGGCCTAACCAATGTCTTGTACAGAGGATTATTACCTCCCTTACGACTTATGATACCCTACTAATACACCCCAACACCCCTAGCCTTACCTACTGCTTTAGAGGTCTGCTTGATGATTTCAGGTCATCAGTGATGATGATGCCCAAGTCTCTTTCTTCCTTTGTGACTAGCAACTCCTCCCAGCCTATAAGTGGCTTCAGGGTTTCTCTTCCTATGTGCATGATTTTGCACTTCTTTGCATTAAATCCCAGTTGCCACTCTTCTGACCATTCTAGTTTATCCAGATCTCTTCTCATTCTGCCCACCCATCTGGATCATCTACTCTGTTGCAGATCTTGGTGTCATCTGCAAACAGACAAGCCTTACCCTCTAGTCCATCTATGAGGTCACTAATGAAGATGTTGAATAGGACTGGCCCCAGGACTGATCCCTGAGGTACCCCACTGTGACTTGCATCTCTTCTGACTGTATACCATTTACCACCACTCTGGTTTTCTGCCAGTCAACCAATTTGCCACCCAGTTGACCAACTTCGACCCACCCCGAGCCTACCTAGCTTATTTATCAATCTTCTATGTGGAACAGTGTCAAAAGCTTTGTGAAGTCAAGGTAGGCGACATCAACTGCTCCCCTTGGTCTACCACTCTGGTTACCCAGTCAAAGAAATCTATGAGATTAGTTTGACAGGACCTTCCTTTATAAACCCATGCTGTCTTGGATCCTGTGCCCCTATGGATTCCAGGTGTTGCACTATCCTTTCCTTAAGGAGTGCCTCCATAATCTTGCCCACTACTGAGGTAAGGCTGACCGGTCTGTAGTTCCCCACCTCCTCCCTGCTACCACTCTTGTGGAGTGGGATCACATGAGCCCTTCTCCAGTTTTCTGGGACCTCTCCTGTGCTCAGAGACTCACTAAACAATTCTGCTATTGGCTCTGCTAGTTCCTCCTTTAGCTCCTTAAGTACCTTGGGATGTATGCCATCAGGTCCCATTGCCTTATCCACCCTGAGCTTAGCAAGCTCTTGTAGGACCCTTTCTTTGTGAAGGAGTAGTGCTCACCTCCCTCCCCTGTGTCCATGATGCTGAGCTGTGGGCCCTGCCTTCTTCTTCAGTAAATACTGAGCAAAAGTATCTATTTAGGATAGATGCCTTTACAGGGTCCTCCTCCTCACTTGCTCCTTTTCTCCATTAAGCTTAGCAATACCCTCTCTGGACTTTCTCCTTTCACTAATGTATTATAGAAAGTCTTGTCACCTTTCTTTACTGTTCGTGCTAGTGTTTCTCAGTTTGGGACTTTGCCTTACTGCCTTACCTGCTTCCCTTAGGGCAGTTTGGTATGCCTCCTATCTTTATCCCGCTGTGTTCCCTTATATTTCCTGGAAGGCCAGCCTTTTGGCTCTGACCTTTCTGCTACTGTATTTGAGAACCAAAGTGGTTTCCTTCTTCTTTGCACTTCCTTTTCTGTCTAACACAATGGGATGTTGCTTCAAGTATTGCATCCTAATGCTTGCCCACTTTGCCTGTACCTCCTCACCTGTGTTTCTTTTGCCAGGGCTAGCTTAACTCTGTTGGCCATCTTATCAAAGTCAGCTCCTCTGAAGTCCCATATTTTTGCCTTGGAATGGGATGATTTAGATGTAGTAGCCAAATTGAACCATACCATGTGATGGTCACTGGCCCCAGGTGACCTTCTACCTGGAGATCTGTGATCCCTTCTTTGTTAGTCAGTACTAGATCTAGGATAGCTCTGTCTCTTGTGGTTGCTGTACCAGTTGTTTGAGGCCTCCCCTGCAGGGAATCCACTATGAGTCTAGTTCTGGCAGATGTTCCTGCTGTATTGACCAATCTGTATCTGGCATGTTGAAGTCTCCCATTATCAGAACCTCCCTTTAGCTGTCATGTTTTGTATATCTTCTAACAGTAATGTGTCTATGTCCTCCCCTGGTCTGTGGGGCCTGTAGACAACCCCAGTTCTTATGGCTGTCCCATTTCCTGTTTCCAGGGTGACCCACAGTTCTTCTGGCTCCTTATGTGTATTCTGAATTTCTGTAGCTTTGATATTTTCATTAACATACAGGGCCACTCCTCCCCTTTGCACCTCGGTCTCTTCTGAACAATACATAGCCAGGTACTGAAGTCTCCCAAGGTGGTTACTGGTAAACCACGCCTCACTAATTGCTACTATGTCCAGTTTAGCCTCTGACATTATTGCCTGCAGGTCTGGGATCTTATTTCCCAGGCTGTGAGCATTGTGTACATGATTTTCCATTGGCCAGATTTTGGTGTGTTGGTTGTTGGGTGAAGTTTGGCATTACCCTGTGCATCATATGGGAGACAAACCTTTTTCTTACCTGGTGATGCAAATGAACTGCAAACATGCTGAATTCCTGTTTGACCACTAGCTGAGGGGAGGTGTTCTTCCCATTTGACGTATGGGTGCTGCACCCTCTCCCATTTGCTAGTTTAAATATTCTGCAAAGACGCCAAACTTCTGCCCTAATGCACTGACCTCTTTAGTCAGATGCAGTCTATCAAATTTAAAGAACTGCCTCCCAGAACTGTTGCCAGTTCCCTACAAATCTGTGTCCTTTTCCTGGCACCAGTCCTTGAGCCACGTGTTTAGCTCCCTATCTCCCTTCTCTGACCTTCCGTCCATCTGCTCCTTTCTCCCAGACTGGCAGGATCTCAGAGAAGGAGATGCGGATGAAATAGATGATAGTTTGTCACCCAGCCTAGTCAGGTGTTCCTTGGTCTCCACAACTGACCAGCTGGCAAGATCATTAGTCCCTATGTGTACTAGGACATCAATGTTTTCTCCTGCTTTGTGAACAATTTAGCAATGCGGTCAGTGTCTCTCCATGCTGATGTACCTGGAGACATCTGACCATCACCCTGGTTGGAGATGGGTATCAACTCCCGAATCATGGAGTCTCCTATGATCAGAAGTTTTTGGATTTCCTTTGTGCTTGTTTAGTTTTGGTTCCTGATTTGGGTGAGTATTGTTGTGCTAGCTCCTGTGCCGCAGTGTCCTGCTCTGCAGTGTCTTCTGCCTCTTTATATGATTTCAGAGATAGAGGCAGATACCTGTTTGTAGTGTTTATATGGTTTTGGAGGTAATGTGTTGGAGCAGAGAGTGATGGGGCACCTGATTTGCTTCCTCCTAACCACCTGCCAACCTCCTGACCAACTACCCTCTGCGGTCGAGGTTTTTCTGTTGGATGCTGGGGAAATGGCGGTGATTCTTATAATGTATTTCTCTTCAATATGAAATTTGAGGCGTGCAATCTCTGCCCATGCTGCCCGGAGCTGAGACCTAAGATCTCCAAAGGCCTAGCATGTAGGACAGTGTCCTAAATCCTGTAAGACTGTCCTTCTGAAAATTGTTCCACAGTACCTGCAGTTAATGAACCATTCCAAATAAGTTGCTGGGTTTGTAACCTAGTCAGAGTAATTAGAAGGAAACAAAGAAGTAAAAAATGCAAGTAATTGTTTAATTGTGCTTTGTTTAACTTGTTATAACAAGTTAAATTACTAGTGCCCTGTAAATGAGATCATTTTGTGGAGGCCCACTGCTCTGCCCCTTCCTGCTCTGCCACAGGAAATGTCACAACTGTGGTACCCTATAAAAGGAGTGTAGCGTGGGTGGTTGGGGATGGGGTGGGTGGCTGGGCCCTTCCCTGCCTAAAAGAAGAACCACGGATGAAAGAACAAGGAGGTAAGAGCAGAAACAATCAGTCAACAATAAATGCAGTAACCTGAAAGCTTATCCTAATGTTAGATAAAACTGTAAAACCTGTAAAGCACCACCTGTAATAATTTCAGAGAAGATATACCCTGTAAGAAACACTTTGCTCCAGAGAAAAATAAAGCAGTAACAGAAGATATACCTTGCAAAAGACAATTTGAATCAGAAGATTACAGCAGTAATCTGTTAGCACACACCTGTAGGCACACCTTGTAATAATGCAGAAGAAGGTATACCAGCAACAACAATTTGAATCAGAGAAAAAATAAAGCAATGAAATGTTAGCAACAAACAAACAGTAGCAATCCCTGTGAGTAAAAATATTAAAAAACTACAATTCAAATAATAAAATTACAATTCAAATAATTTACACAGCTAAGTACACTGACCCCTAGATGACAGCAGTGTTTCATTTACAATAGTAACAGTATGATTAGGTTATTTGTCTTTGATTGAAACATACAACATATTGAACTTAAACATTGTCCCATACAGTTAAATTAAACACAAAGAATCATATTTAAACACAAAAGCATATTGAAAGTGTGGTTTTGGTAGCCTTTTAAGATTCACCTGTACATTGCTCTACTTAAATTGAAGTTGTAAAATTTTCATATGGCTTAAAGCTGCCAATGTCAGTTAAATTTTGAAAAATCCACATGCATGTATGCATACAGGCATGTTTAGCACATTT
Source organism: Neoceratodus forsteri (assembly GCA_016271365.2). Classification (NCBI taxonomy): domain Eukaryota; kingdom Metazoa; phylum Chordata; order Ceratodontiformes; family Ceratodontidae; genus Neoceratodus; species Neoceratodus forsteri. The sequence continues at coordinate 310,193,451 of JADMNL010000024.1, read as the reverse complement.
ACAGTTTGTACAAAAAACATTTACACATTGTGTTAATCAAAAAGCAACATGGACATAACAATTAACAGATACAGGATGTTGGGCTTTGATGAAACTTAAAGCAGTCAGTATAACTACCGCTTTTGACCATTAATAGAGTACCATAGCTGTGGCTTCCTCTCAGAGCATTACAGAGACAGTCTAGGATGGTTTTCCAATTATAGATCTTAACCATGAGGTAGGGAAAATCAATGCTATATACTATATTTGAGGAACACCACAAATACAGAAATAAGTTGGTCTATTAACACAAGATCCCTGAGTGACCTTTACCAGGCCTAAAAGAAACTAGTGGACCCTGCATTGTCTTACTCAGTAAAAACTGGTGATTGGAATGCGGGGCAATAAAACATGGTTTCAGCTGAGATAGTGTCTCAGATATGTTACTAGAAGTAATTCTGAACCTCCCTGGTAATTACAGGGTTAGTGATGCTTGGCATGGACAAAGGGACAGAACCCATAAAAGTTACAGTTAAGATGGCTCCCAAGATATGAAACAGAATCACCCGCTTGTTAATTATACAGGATGCCCCTCCATCTTTGGTTTCTATCAGAGACAGCTGTTTACTGATGAGTTTTGTTAGTTAGGAAATATGCAGTTTATAGTAAAATTGCTTAATTGAATGGGACTGGCACATTCCCAAACATTTAGAAACCTGTTTCCTGACTCCAGGTGTCTCTCCAAAGCCAAGAGAGTTTGAAAGGTCAGATGCAGGTTATCATTTATCATGAATATTGCAAAGTAGATATAAACCATTAGTTTTTACGAGAAAAACAATATGTCAGCAAACCCTTCTATTGGTTTAAACTGCTGCTTAATCCAATAGTCCCCACCTTGAGGCCAGCAAAGCAAGATCTCATGATTAAAGTTGTGCTGTTTGCAAAAAATGAAGCTGTTTTCTTATGATTTTTGAGTGTGGATCCTAGACATCATAATATGCATATAAGGATGCAAATGAGAATTATTTGGAGAACAATTAAAGCTTTAAAAGTCACTTCCATTAATCTATTGGTAAGGACAAGACTAGCATATCCATCATGTAGTAGTTCATCCAAATCATTTTCAACCTTATGTACATCATTGCTATTCTGAATGAAGTGGGTATCTTTATGGTCGAGTAGAGATTGTAAATTTAAGGACAAGGGATCAATGTGCACATTGAAAACAGGTATATACCTATCAATATCCTCCTGGTGGTCAGGTTCACTCAGAATGACAGACTCATCATGTATGGGGACAAGGGTGATCATAGTCTGGCCAATAATGGTACGCTCATGAGGAATAAAACAAAAATTTGGGGTGACAACATCATAAGAGGGGGATCCATAAGGATATTTTCTATAATTAGTAACAATGCAGTACTGCCTCTCCATGCTATAAACAACTTTGACAGTCAGCAGACACCATTTAGTAAGCTGGACCTGGCAAGAGCTGGTGAGGTTCAATTGCATTTGGCCAGTTGCTTTAGTATTTGTCTGCTTTTCAGGTATGTAACCACAGACAAGAACAGCAACTTTGAGCACCTCACATCTACACATATACCTGTACCCTTTCACAGAGCAACATGCAGTATGTAGGGCTCTCCACATCTGCATTTCAGGAAGAAACACCAGAAGCTGTGGTAGATTCAATCATTCCTTGTACTTGTCCCCTTCTAAGTATCCTATGGAGTGGACAGTGGCCAGTTTATCAAACACTGAGGTAGCGGGGTCAAGGATGGGCAAGGACACAGTGAAGGAGATATACAGTGTGTCCCTGATTGAGCTTGATCCCTGAGTATAACATGTCCACTGTTGGGATGTGGTGTTACTGACCCCAAATTTCAGCCAGTGCTAAACAAAGCCTTCTGGCATTTTGTTTTAACACATATCTAGTCTATTTTGCCATGCACGCGGCTACACTGGGAGCAATAGCACTTGACCAGCTGTTCATCCTTGATGAAGTCTGGGATGTGGCCATTTTCCACATCCTGCAGTAACTAAGTTACTGTAGTTAGAACATAACCACCATAGGCTGTGCAAGTGATCACCAGACCTTTTTATTGGTCTTTGCCTCTTTATTATTGATCTCAATAAATGTGTTTATTTTTGCCTGAGTCTCATTAAATAAATTAGCAATGTCATGCATATTGTACACCGTGAATTTTTCCTCCTGTGCAAGATCATTAAGACCATGTAGCTCGGGCTTCTCTACCACCTGGGCCTTGTTAGTTTCAAAATATCCAGATATGGTGTCCTATTTGTTCTATATCTGCCCTGTTCCAGATTGACATACCTGACCCAGATAGACCTGATATAGACCCAACAAGTCCCTCCAGGCTCTGTAGCTGCCTGGTCCAGAATATACCTTGTTGTGGAATGGTTTCTTACCCAGCTACAGGGTCTTAGACCCACTGTTGATAATTTGCTATGATATCAATTAACACAGAAGCACAGAATAATGAAACATTTGCCTGGACACAATGACCCAATTCTACCATAGTCCAGTGAGATAGATTTAAAATGACAGGCACATGCATGAACTGGATATTATTTATCAATTTCCCAGATATGGAAGTGGTAGTAAGTCCACTAGGTGGTTCTGGCACCACACTAGGACACAGTACATTTGTTGACAGTGTTTCTGTTCTGTTATCAAAATTGTCCATTAGCTATGATGCAGTAGGGGTAGATGCAGTAGTGGTAGTAGGTGACCTTTTAACTATTAAGTTTATGCTCCCATTAGCTGATGCCATACCATCGCATTCCCAGTTCTCATGTGTATTAAGGAAGACTACATAATACAATCCTGTATCCTCCAACTGCATGTCCTTTATTAGTAAGGCTGCATTATTCTTAAATCCTGTTGTTCTTTCTTCATATTGATGAAGGTTAAATGTGTCATCCTTTTTTGGGAGTGTGGGTAGTTGTAGACCAGATTAGATTAGTCTTTAATGAGTTATATCCCCACATAATAATGGGAGACTCTTGTGCTGTATATGTTACTGGAAGTAATGCTGAACCTCCCTGGTAACTGTTGGTTAACTAGAATCTGCAGCTTATCCAATAGGTAGGGAAATGAGCAGACTGGGTGGGCCAAGTGGTCCTTATCTGCCATCAAAGTCTATGTTTCTATGTCTCAAACATGATATTAAATTCAGGTGCAGTGTGCCCAACACAATTATTACAACTGGTAGTCGCATTATGGATATTCTGGAATGAAAGACTAGAAATTGATGAGGGTATCCTGACCTCCTCCCCACAAAAAAGAGGAAATAGGAGATCAGGCATTGTTCTTTAAACACTTTTATCTGACTGATAACAGAATCACTGAGACATTTATTTGCATTCTGTCCTGCATTTTGAAACAATAGATGCATTCATTGGGCCTAGTTCTAGAATGGATATACCTGGCATAACTTGACTTGAGCCATAAAAAATGGTGCAAGTAGCAAGTTACACCAGGAGTTGCGTCATTCGGTATTCAGCAAAGCAGCCTGCGACATGTCACAGGCTGCTTGTGCCAAAGTGGACTTACTCCACCAGTTACACCAGTTAGCCATGGCACTGGGGGTTTATGGCAGCTGTTGTGCCCTATTCTGGAAGGGCAGCAACAAAGTCTCCAGATCTGCTATTCTAGAACAACTCCTGGAGGACATCCATCAAAGTACAGTTACACCAGCATTTAGCTGGTCTAAGTGTACTTATGCCCTCCAGGGGTTGACCAGCACCCAATACAGGAGCCCTCCCCCATGCCTGGAATGCCCACAGTATACACTCTGCAGGGCAGCAGTGTCAACCCCAACCCTGATCCACCCAACTGTAATTGCCCCACAGGGCAGCTGTGTCCCCCAGCCCCTGATCCCCCAAACTGTAAATGCTCCACAGGGCTGCTCACTCCCCCCCAGCCCCCAATCCCCCACAATTGTAATAGCCCCACAGGGCAGCTCTGCTCCCCCAGGACCCGTTCTCTGACCCGAATCCTAGGTCCCTGCAGTGCCATAAAATGTACAAAAGTAATAACTCCCCCAAATCCTTGGTAATCTAGTGGCCCCCACCCCTCCACCAAGCAGTGCCAGTCCACCCACACCCCCTCCAGTACATTCATTCACTGGGCATGTATATACAGTATGCACTCCTACGGTTCTCAGTCAGTGGCTGGCCGTGGTGGTGAGAGGTGGGCTGTGCCAGTTGCTGGCTGGGGATTGGTCAGAGAAGGTGCGGGGTGGACTGGCACTACTGAGTGGGCAGTGGGGGCCACTAGACTACCAGGGATTTGGGAGAGTTAATGCTTTTGTACATTTTGTGGCACTGCAGGGATCTGGGATTCGGGGTAGGGAACAGGTCTTGAGTGGGGGACAGAGCTGCCCAGTGGGGCTATTATGGTTGTGAGGGTTCAGGGGCTGGGGGAGTGAGCAGCCCTCTGGGGCATTTACTGACAGGGGGGGTTCAGGGGCTTGGAGGGAGAGAGCAGCCTCATAGGGCTTTCCAGGCATTGGGGGCACCTGTGCCAGACTGCTGATGGGTGCGACTTGCCACATGCCCCTCATGTATGCCCTGCATTTGGTATGCAAAAGTTGCAACTTGCAAGACTTAGACTTGGGGACCCTGCCCATTACAGAATTGGGAGCAGGGTCCTTGGCGCAACTGCACCCCTCACATGTTGCAACTTCTGACATGCATAGGGGTGCTTCTAGAATCACGCCCATTTTTTTAATGAAAGATAATAATAAAAAAACAACTCCCCACTCCCATGGGCAGAGGGTATAATAAAACTTAAAGTTTTTGCTGTATTTAGAGTGGTGTGGGCTCAAACTGCTAATATTGCAGGCACTCTGAAATGGCAGAAAGAAACTGGTGGGGGTATCTTGCTCCCCCAATAGGAGGTAGGAGATTAGGCAGATCATTTTTCCTTTAAACAATTGTTATATATCCTTGGGCCTACACATATTCCAAAAGCACAATAACTGTAAAGGTACTGCATTTATACATTTGAATTTAATACCACATTAAAACCTAAACCATTCAATAGCAATGTTTTTAGCATAACAAGAATAATTGCTGCTATACTGTACTTAGCCCAAAGTTGCTGTTATGAAATGAGAAAATGGGGATAGAGGAGATGGGGAAACAGATATTCTGAAATGAAAAAAGGAAAATGGGGTTAACCAGGTTAATCATCTTCAAACAATTTTAATTGAATACTGTGAAACCATTTGTTCACTGGCTTTTTCCTGTTGGTGATTCTCACCATGTACACAGATGGACTGCATTTGTCAATAATGTAGTACGGTCCTTCCCACTTATGGCTCAGATGGTGGTCCTGTGTACCATAGAACCAAACCTAGACTCTCTGACCCACTTGCCACTCATTTACTGTCACACCTTGGTTAAAGTATTTAGCTGCCTGAGCTTGGTGTTTTCCAATACTCTGTTCAGCTTTTAGGTAGACTTGCTGCACAAACTCTTTTAGCTGTTCTACATATTTGTCCACCTGAACAAATTCTTTCATAGATGTGTTCAGATCATAAAGCAAGTGCTCAGAGTCTCTCATTTGTCTCCCTGTCATGACTTTGAATGGAGTCAGTGAAGTGCTTTTAGCAGGAGTGACTCTGATTGCCATTAATAACAAAGGTACTGGGTTGTCCCAACTTTTTCCATTTTTATCTGCAAACTTTCTCAACATGGTTTTTATTATTCTGTTGGCCCTTTCCACCTGACCTGATGATTGTGGATAGAAGGCAATGTGAAATATTTGCTTAACCCCCAGCAGATACATTGTTTGTTGCATTACGGATCCCACAAATGATGATCCCTGTCTGAATCCACCTGCAATGGTAGTCCCCACCTTGGAAACAGTTGTTGCATCAACATGTGGGCTGTGACTCTAGCCATTGCATTTTTGGTTGGGAAGGCCTCAACCCATTTGGAGAATAGGTCAGTGACCACTAGTAGGTGGTTATTACCTCTGGCAGTTTTGGGACAATGTCCAATATATACAATTTGGAGCCGAGTCCATTGACCCCCCCATTCTTTGGCCTCGAAGTAGGGATTTGTTTCGTTTAGGTACTGGGTTTTCCTGGGCACAGACAATGCAATTTTCATAGTATGTTTCGACATCCTGTGCCATGGAGGGTACCAAGCTACTGTCTTTAGAAGAACCAAGGTATTTTTAGGACTTTGGTGTCCCCCTGTGGTGGCATCATGCACCATGTACAGGAATCCAACCTTAGGTCATGCAGGGTCACCCATACAGGTTGCCCAAAGCCAGTGTATAACAGTATGGCTTTATTGTCAGAGAGCTTGAGGTTGGCAGTATGTTTTGCATAGGTGGGCAGCGATATAGGCTGGCTTGCCTGCAGTTCAGACAGAACTGTCTTGAGCTCAGGATCTGGTTTTTGGAGAAGAAGCAAATCTATGTGCATTTGTTACGGTGAGTTGCTTGCCACTACAACCTCTGGTACCCCCCCCCTTTGGGAAGGCCCCTCAAATTTCCTTCCTGAGTGCCTTTTTTGGCTAGCTTATCAGCTGTACTGTTTTCCATAGCATACAGGGGTTTTGGTGAGTGAACCTTTACCTTTTTGACAAGCAATGGACCTGCATATTGTTTAGCTTACAGAGCAATATATTTTAAAAGCTCGGGGTGTGATAACAACTTACCATCAGATGAACAGAAATCGGTCTGTTCCCACACTGGAAGAAACTCAGTCAAAGCATTACGAATGTACATTGAATCAGAAAACAGAATTAGACCATGCGGCACATTGGTATACAACATCACACATGCCCACACAATGCAAAGCATCATGGGCTGCATATGCAAATCACCACAGAATGTTATGCTGGTCCAACTTACTGTTGCATATCCCATGCAATGGCTGACAGTTCTACACACTGAGAGGAATGGGGAAGACATTTGAAGAAAAAGGTATTTTATTGAGAACCCTGTACTAAATAGATCCCAAAACCTGTATGAGGCTTTCCTTCTAAGTAATAGCGGGACCCAACAGTAAAAGCTTGTGTTTTATCAGTAATCTGATGGTCATCAGGCAGCACCTCAAACAGGGATTGGGCCTGAAGCCTGTAATCTGCTGCAGAACACTCATGAGGTTCTCCTTCATAGAGATGGGAGTGGGCTAGTAGTGATGGGGTACTGCGGTGCCTGATGATAATGTCCCAGTCCTGCAGCTGCAGCTGCAGGGCCCAATGGGTTAACCTTGCATTTGACACAGCTCCCTCCTTAACTCAGCTTGACAGGAGGTACTCAGTAGAGGTTGACATGTGTGCAGAATAATAGGAAATAAACCTACAATATAGGTAAAATGATGGACAGCCCAATTTGTGGTCAAAAGATTTTTTTCACACTGTGCATAGTTTCTTTCCACCCCTGTTAGGAGACAAGAAGCATAGGCAATTGGCAACAGTTTGCCATGGTGGTCCTGTGCAAGGATGGCGGAAATGGAATTTTCTGAGGCTGTCACCTCAAGGTGGAAGGGCAGGGATGGATAGGGACTGACCAGGGCTGGGGCATTCATAAGAGCCTCTTTAAGGGTTTGCACTGCTTTTGTGTGTGCTGGGGTCCATACCCATGGAGTACCCTTCTGTAAAAGGTTATACAGAGGTTTAGCAATGTCAGGAACGTGTGGAATGAAATCTTTGGAGTACCCTACCATACCCAGCAATCTTCTGAGTGTTGTTTCCGAAGTAGGAAGTGGCAACTGCATGACTGTCTCTCCCTTTTCCTGGTCTGGGGTGTGACCATCCTTACCTATGGTAAGCCTCAAAAAGGTTACCTTTTGCTTCATGATTTGGGCCTTTTTGGATTTACCTTTAAACCGTTGTCTTTCAGTAGATGCAATGATTCCCTTAACAAACTTAGGTGGTCAGTTTCTGTAACAGTGGCCAGCAAAAAATCACCTACATATTATAGTAGACACTCAGGTCTAGAGAAACCTTTTAGTGCCTCCTTTATGTGCAGATAAAAGATGGAGGGTGAGTTATGAAACCCCTGAGGGAGTCTTTTCCAGGTATACTGTTGCCCCTGGAACGTGAATGTAAATGTGTATTGGCATTCAGGATGCAACAGTATGGACCAAAAGCCTTTGTAGATTTCCAATACAGAAAACCATTTGGCTGTTGGAGGCAATTGTGCTAATATGTCTGGGACTGATGCCTCTGTAGATGCACAAGCTGGTGTGGTTTGGTTTAACCTACAGTAATCAATGGTCAGTTTCGAAAAATCATCTTGCTTTTTGACTGGCCATATAAGAGAGTTGTTACCCGTGGCACATTTTCTGAGGACCCTGTGCTGGAGCAAAGACTCAGTGGTCTGCTTTATGGAGGGCTCTGTCTCTTTTGGGATATTGTACTGCTTTTTGTAGGGAGGGTCTTCCACATTAATTATGACACAGGCCTGAATTTTCCCACAATCAGGCATGTATTTCACAATCATTTCATCACATTCCTTAACAATTTCATACACTTTAGTACCCACACTAATTCCCTTTTCAACTAAAACCTGCAACACATCATACTACTCTGGTCTTTTGACTGCAAAAAATGCATGTACTGTACACCAGAGATCATTAAATCAGCCATTTCCCTTTCTCCTTCAATTCTCCACAAGATGTGGTTAGCTAGATCCACAATACACCTACAACTATTTAAAGAATCAGCTCCTAAAATATGTTGTTGTTGTGGCAAAGACATGATGGTCATTATATGATGTATTATCATAACCCCCATTTGCACTAGAATTGGAACAGATTGCATAGCTCCTGATTCATATCCTGCAAATGACTGAAGTGAAAATTCAACCCTTGAAGAGAATTCAGTCTGGGTGGGTGTGCTTAAGTAGTAGACAGATACTGATGCACCAGTGTCAATTAAAACAGTGCTTTGGTGACCTCCAACCAAAGCATTGATAACTGCTCACCCCCAAACATCTATCTCCACAGGAGCCACAAAAAAAGTGTAGAGGCCTTTTTGTCCTAGGCAGTCCTTGGTGGGTCTGCCTGACTGCTGTTTTTTGGGGTTTGTAATATGTTCCTCAACTCCTGTACTTCCTTTTCTAACACCTCTACTCTATTTGGCTGCTGATTGTGTTACCAGTTATTTCAGCCTTGCCCCCACCCTGTTCCTTTTCCTCTCCATTGGTTGATAGGCTGTTGGTTTTGATGGGGCCCTTCATTGCTAAAGGTAATGGGATATTCTGGCTGCAAAGCTGAAGAGTCTCCCTGTGGAGGGCCCCCAGGGTCAGAGGGTTGTGTAACAGCTGCTATCTTTTTAGATAACTTACCCTCTGGCCTATCCAGGGCTTCCCATGCTGTTCTTAGTTTGTCTATAATATCATCATAGACATTATAGTGGTCAACATGCATTTTATAGCTGCTTTTAACTGTGGAAGGGCATTGTTTATCAGGCAACTTTTGTATTCTCTATGGTCCTGGTCTACCAGCCTATTATAAAAACCATATGCAGAAAATAATCGGTTGGCATAAGCTTCCGGGGGTTTACCTGGCTCTTGCTTACAGTTTGCAATGACCTCATGTTGATCCTTGTACCTCCAACCATTGCTATTCATAAACTGTTTTGCTTCCTCAGTCCAGGAGTGCCTCCTACCCATTATGTTGCCCTGGAAAGCCTGCAATTGTTCTGGTGGCACTGTGACCATTAGAACATTTACTCTGTCCTTCCCTGTGAACTGATACACATCACCCATTGTCTCAATCTGATTGCAGTTTTACAAGGGGTCCATTATGCCTGGCTTAAAATCTTCTATTCACTTAGCCACTTTATCTACCATTTCAGGGCTAGCCTCTGTCTCCTCTCATACCTGTGTTGTCCGAGGGTTGTTACCCCCAAATCCCCAAGTTTCAGTTTTTATTAGCACTGGTGCCATGGGGGTGCACCATTGTGGCAGCCACTCCTCTGCCATAGCCAGTATAAAGGGGCTGTGACGGGCCTATTCTGTCTTCCTCTTCACTTTCTTTACATGTTTCCTTTTTAGTGTGTTCCTGACTATGGTTAGAATACAGATCTTAATGCTGGACCTCATTATAGGGAGGCAGAGCAGTTGGGACTACTGATTGGCTTGGTACCATCATCCCTGGTGCTACCACAGCAACTATGCCCCTATGGACTTGCATTTCACCTTGCAGTTGTTTTATTTGCTGGTGACAATGTGAGTGGCCTATTTCAGAACGCTTTCTCATTTCTGTTACCTTTTCTATTTGTTTTCTTAAAGCGGCTTTTAAGTCTGCATTTTCCCTGTGTAATTTATCTCTTTCAGTTTGTATTTGTTCTGGTTTCTGATGCATGGTATCGCTAGAACACTGTGCATCGATTAGCCGACTAGTAAAACTGCATTGCATTAGTGTAGATTGTTCTTTTTTGTTTCTTCCAACTATTTTAGTAAGTCCAAATTGCTTGATTTTAAATCTGATGCTTGTTTTATCATGCATTTTAATTTTCTTCTAAGCTGACTACTGTGACATACAACCTTTGAATGCAGTAGCCTATTTGTTTGTCTTTGATTTTCTTTGCCAGTTCTGCCTAGAACTGCTCTTTCACATAACCCCAACAGTCACTCTTATGCCTGGCATCTTTACAAAATTCTTGGCCTTTGTGTGAAATTACATTGCAGATTTTGTGTTGTTCCATGTTACAATAGCCTGTGTATTTATTTATTTTAACACTGGGTCTTATTAGACAAGACCTCGGATCAATCACTGTTTTCAACGGAGTGACTCCAACTGTTACCATGGATTAGGTTATAAATCTTTACCCATGAGTAAAACTTGATCCAAATGTAGGGTTTCCTGTGGGAATGTTTTCCCCAAAATTACATATATTGAAAAATTTACATGCTTTCCTGGCTGGCTCACCAAATGTTGAATCTGTGTGCATGGCCAAAGCACTCAATTCAGTAGGTTCTTTTAGAGGTTAAATTAAACCATGAGTCAAATATTCAAAGCTTATGGAACAAGTTTATTTTTTATCCTATTACAAGTAAAGAATTCCTATTACAAGCATAGCATTAAAAAGCAGTCCTAATTTTACCTGGCAAAGGTATTGATCACTCACTATATGCAGGCTATGACAGACAGGTTAAAGCTTCTATATTTCTTCTTTCCTTTTCCATCCTCTCTTCTCTAAAAACACAGCACAAATGTGTGGCTATTTATTTTAGCTGATCTTACTCTTTGAGTGGTCTCTAGGTTTTAGACAAATCAGAATGTTACAGGCTGTTGGCCAATCACAATCTGCATGCTCAATGCATGGACTGTAGTTTGTGGCCAATCACTGCTTGCCTTGTCAGTGCAAGATCAAATAATTACAGTTCAAGTAATTTACACAGCTAATTACACTGGCCCCTAGATGGCAGCAGTGTTCCATTACAATAATAACAGTATGATTAGGTTATTTGTCTTTGATTGAAACATACAACATATTGAATTTAAACATTGTCCCATACAGTTAAATTAAATATAAAGAATCATGTTTAAACACAAAAGCATTTTGAAAGTGTGGTTTTGGTAGCCTTTTAAGATTCACCTGCACATTGCTCTACTTTAACTGAAGTTGCAAAATTTTCATATGACTTAAAGCTGCCACTGTCAGTTAAATTTTGAAAAAATCACATGTATGTACATAAGCATACAGGCATGTTTAGCACATTTACAGTTTGTACAAAAAACATTTACACCTTGTGAATCAAAAAGAAACATAGACATAACAATTAACAGACATAGGATGTTGGGCTTTGATGAAACTTAAAACAATCAGTATAACTACTGATTTTGACCAATAGTAGAGTACCATAGCTATGGCTTCCTCTCAGACCATTACAGAGACAGTCTGTAATAGCTCTTAATCATGAGGTAGGGAAAATCAGTGCTATGTACTATATTAGAGAAATACCACAAATACAGAAATAAGTTGGTCTATTAACACAAGATCCGTGAATGACCTTTACCAGGCCTAAAAGAATCTAGTGAACCCTGTATCATCTTACTCAGAAAAAAATGGTGATTGGAATGCTGGGTGATAAAACGAAATTTCAGCTAAGATTGTTTCTTAGATATGTTACTAAAAGTAATGCTGAATCTCCCTGGTAATTACAGGGTCAATGTTTGCTTGGCATGGATGAAGGGACAGAACCCATAAAAGTTACAGAAACAGAATCACCTGCTTGTTAATTATATAGGACCCTCCCCATCTTTGGTTTCCATCAGAGACAGCTGTTTACAGATTAGTTTTTTTAGTTGGGAAACATGTAGTTTATAGTAAAATTGCTCAACTGAATGTGACTGACACATTCCTGAACATTTAGAAACCCATTTCCTGACTCCAGGTGTCTCTCCACAGTCAAGAGACTTTGAATGGTCAGATGCAGTTTATCATTTATCCTGAATATTGCAAAGTTGATATAAACCTTTAGTTTTTACCAGAAAAACAATATGCCAGCAAACCCTTCTACTGGTTTAAACTGCTGCTTCATCCAACATTAGGTCTTCTTCAGGAATTATCTTGAAGCAAAGTTAGTCAAAACAAAGTATACAAGCTAACTGAGCAACATCCAGAAAATTATTACTAAACACTTGTCAATACTACATGCTGACTGATATATTGGGCATATTTTTAGAGATAGACCATTAGTGGTTGCAAAAAAAGAACAGAACTGTAAAGGATAATATAATGTATACATTACACACTATATCAGACTCACCAAAGGGAACATTGCTATTGGGTCCCCTAAAACCGAGAATGAATAGATGTGTGAGATGCTCAGATGTAATCATACTAGCAAAATGGAAGTGTTCAAGGATCCAAACATTAGAACCCAATATAATATTGTACAACATATAAACTGCAATAAATAGGGGCTGTGTATGTCATCCTGTGCTCCTGTTACCAGATGTATTTGATAAAACCATCAGGGCCTTGAAAGTCAGAATACTAGAACATAAGGTAGACATCATAAATGAAAAATTTCCAGTGGCCAGGCACTTCAGGATGCAGGGCCACATGAGGGCACCTCTCAGGTTTTGGGGACTAGAGGAGGTGACCCCACACCTAAGATAAGATGATTTTAACAAATCCCTTGAAAAAGTGGAAATGTAGTAGATAAATCAATTAAATGTCGTCACTAAGGTTACTGGTATGAAGGAGGACACCAATTGGTCACTCTGTTGGTGATGAGGTATGAAGAAGGGAGTGTACGGGGGTTCACTCACTTCCAAATCCTTAGCTGGGACCTACATTCCTGCTTTAATTCAAAGTAGTACTAAAAAGAATACAAAGATAGATAGGAAAGAACACAGGTGATCAGGGAGTGGTGCACAGGTCTATTAATGTAAAAGAGCAAGTGAAGGGGAGATCACTACATTAGTAGACATGTTCAAAAAATTGCACAAGGTAAATATAGAAAGTACAGTAATGGGAACAAGTTGAGAAGGGAGAATCTGACTACAGGTAGATAGAATTCCTGAACTGAAGCATAGATAGCCACAACAAAAAAAGCTAATAGGTGTAGAGAGTTTATGAATAGAAAGATAAGTGGAAGAAATTAAATAATGATTGCTAAGAGCCCAGTGAAAGTACAGAAGTTTAGCAAAATGACTGGGGGCATACCAGGAACTGGAGCACAACATACAAATGTTGATATCAGCACATGCAGTGGCCAATATAGAAGGACACACACACACAAGCAATTCCCTGCTGCATGCTGTTTGGGAGAACTACTTAACTGCAAAAAGTGAATACAAAACATTACTGGTGATTAGAAATACAGAGACATTTGAAAACAGAGTAGGAGCGTATTCCGATTGATGTCTTTTACTTTGCAGACTTAGGAGCTCATGAAGAAACCATTGCAGGTAACATAAATAAATGAGAAAAGACAGAGACAGAGAGAGAGAGAGAGAGAGAGAGAGAGAAAGATACTCAGCCAGCATGCAGACAGGAATTAACAAGGTTGAGAAAGATGAGATATCAAAATGCATACGAGTCCAAAGTTGTAAGAAACTGGCAAGCAAAATGCACTATGGCTGTGTTGTAGTTGGAATTCAGAAAATAATCTAAACCAGTTATGATAATAGTTTAAGATGACAAATGGTAAGTAGCGGTGACCATATTATTGTATGGCGGTTGTGAGCTGTAGTAAAATGGGAATCCAAGAGGTGAACAGAAGGGTATATAAATAAAGGGGATGCTTAAATAGCAAAAAGCAGCTGATTAAATAATGTCATGTCATGCAATGAAATGTGAAAAGTATTGGTTTAAAGCCATGCTACTGCAGAAATTACTTTTAGATACAATGCACAAAAAGTACTCCTCCAATATTCAATGCCCCAGGCTGGCATGGCCTGCTGTCATCTGCCTTGTCATTGGGTTAAATGGAAAAACTATGCAATAATTCACCTAGATGACCCTGCCTAGATATAAGTAGGATGAATATGGGTGGCCACTCTAAAGAGACAGCAGAGGAGGTATGTCAGTCAGTCTGGACCAAAAGAGGTACAGCCTCACACTAAGCCTCATTATACTATGGTGTGTGAAATTCCTGTAACCTCATTGGTCAAAACATGTCACATGACAGTGGGTAAATCCTGCATAACCCCTCGGCTGAGGAATGGCATTTATAAAAAACATAATTAAACACATTTAAAATTTATTTTACACATGGGTCCATTGTATAATCACAATAAGGCACTTCAGGGTATGAGTTATTGGGTGATGTGCCTATTTCTTGTGTGGTTAAGTCACTCAGCTGTGCCTCATGACACACCACACAAAGCGCGGGTAAATCCCCAATAACCCATACCCTGTTGTGCCTTATTGTTTAATTTTGCATTTAAGACAATATGTGATAAATCAGAGGTGTCAAAATAAATATTTCACAAAAGTCATGCATTTCATGAAATTTTTTGCAGATGTGGAATGCAAACTTTCACCTGCGAAATGCAGAATTTCACCTACGAAATATAGAATTTCACCCACAAATAGCAGAATTTCTCCACTCTTGAGTGAAATTCTGCCATTTGCAGGTGAAATTCCACATTTTGTGGGTGAAATTTCACACCAGTAAAATATTTTGTGAAATACACGAATTTCATGAAATAATCTGTGGTGCAAAATTCACGATTTGGTTGAAATTTAGCTGGCAAAATTAAACTTTACTGCAACTCTAATGTTGAGATAGCTTCTGAAGTGGAATAAAGAGGTTTGTTATGAATATGCTGAGTCAAGAGGGTAAGTCTGATGCTTCAGATGACAAATGGTTGAAGTACAAGTCGAATAGCTAGAGGTGTTTGAAAAGCTAGGGATGAGTAATAACTTACAACAAATGCAGAGCAATGTTAAAGGAAGTAAAGACCTGCTATTGTTAATTTACTGATGTATATCAGAATAAGTTGGCACTGTTGATCGATTAATAACTTATAAAAAGCTTGCTCTGCCAGATTGATATGTGATAGGGAGATATATTTATAAATGGAATTTACCATAATTTTCTGGTGTACGTATTATAAAATATCCAGAAGTATTAATGCTGGTTAAGCAAATAGATAGAGTATGTTTTTATGTAACTGAGTATGTTTTTATGTTTTAATTTTAGAATTAAGTCTCCTAAATAAGTCCAATAATTAGCTGAAATGTTGGGGCAGGTGCTAATAAAACAACTTGGACACAGAATCTGTGGACTTTACTGAAATGAAAAAGCACACTGAGCCTGCTACAGAGGAAATGTTAAAATATCATAAATACCCTAACAGTATCTTTATAAATGCTATCTCACCCTAAAGGTCAAATACCAAAAATAAGACACTCCTATGGAACAGATTTTATTAAGTACCAGTTCCACTGGATTACCAATGAAATCCCAAATATGTTGCACATAGGGACATTCTTTAAATAAATGTTCTTGGGTGTCTACTTACTTGTCACATTCCAGACGTGGACAATATCTCCTGTCCAAGCTCTTTTGTTTTCATGAGCCTTTTACCCCTTCACACTCATGAGCACTCAGCCATAATACGTCCCACGATTGGAATGGTATCCTTTTATTTACTAGTAAGTCTAGCACAGAATTTCTGAGTTCCAAAGTACAACTGGGAAATTTAGAAATGCTAAAACATGGGCATAATTTCATCATATATTGCCTTTCTTGTGGTGGAACCCAAAATGGCCTGACATAGTTTCCACTGGCTGACTTTAAGGAGTGTTGGTTTTAAACAGTTTGGATACCTGAGGCCAATGCCAATCCCAAGCATATGTATTTTAGCCAGCTACCATTGTTCTGTTAAAAGAGCCAACCAGTCCTACAATATACCAAACAGACCCATAAGCTATCTTTTTTATTCAAGGTCTATAAAAATGAAAGTACAAAAAAAATGCTAAAGAAAAATGCCACTGGGTTCATCATACCCAATCCTCCCTTATTCAGTGGCAATTAGGTTATCCCATTTTTAAAGCAATCTAGGCATCTGCCCCATAAAAACAAAAAGAAATATTAAAAACTCTTGCTTCCAAATTCAGTCAAGGTAGAAATACAAAACTTGCATATAGAAACCTTGGTATCAATAATGATTTAATCAGGAACACTGTTTTCTTTTTTGATAACTTACAAGATTTCCACCACTGTACCATGGCATCTGCAGTGTCAAGTCTAGAATCCCAATTACAGAGCACCACATCTCCCCCCCTCAATAGATCTCTAATATATCTATTTGTGCTCCCTCTATTTTCTATACATGATATTTCAGTGTCTGTATCTTGGAAAGCATCAATACCCACACCCTTATCTTTTTCCAAGCTAATCTGGGAACATGAAGCCTGTACAAATTCTTGCAATACAATGACTTCTACTGGCTTGATGCTTGGTCAAGAATAAATAGACATTGTATGCATACAACAGTACTTTTTTTATTATTATATCTATGCCTCCTGGAGCTGGCAGGTGGGGTTCCACCCCCCCTAAGGGGGGCTTGCATCAGTTCCTGATCTGTGATCCCATCACCATGATCATGGCTGGGCTTAATGCCAGATCTGTTTTTTCTGGTTTTCTCCAACCCATGTCATGGCCATGTGTACACATGTGGAGGCATGTGCATGCCTTGGTTCTGCAGCATCCTCCCTACTCCTGCCTCCCGCTCACCTGTACTACCCTCAGGCCTCCACCTGGGGGCAGTGGAACTATGGGGGCAATGAAGTCCCCCAGGACAGAAGAGCTGCTGTTGGGTTACTCAATCCAGCTCCTCCTTCTTCTTCCCTCCCTCCCCCGCAGCTGACCCCTGATGACCCAGTCTCGTTCCCGAACCTGGGTCACCAGTGTGGCATGAGGTGT
This sequence comes from Neoceratodus forsteri, assembly GCA_016271365.2. Taxonomy (NCBI): domain Eukaryota; kingdom Metazoa; phylum Chordata; order Ceratodontiformes; family Ceratodontidae; genus Neoceratodus; species Neoceratodus forsteri. The sequence goes on along the minus strand of JADMNL010000024.1, from coordinate 310,176,086 downwards.
GGTGTTCAGCACCTCAAACCTCAGCACCACTGGGATGGCACCAACACCAGCACTTTTATTTATTTATTTATTGAAACGTTTCACCAAGTAAGGTATGCTGAACAACAAGTTGCTCATCTCCCGGTACGACCTGGAGGAGAGGGTGGTGGGAGTTACATAGTATCAATGAGTACACACAAATTACACAATATCATACAAAAACACAGGTTACAATTGAATTACACATTAGCGTGAAAAACAAATATTTACAGGGTAGAGAAGTTAAATCCAGTAACAGTGAACTTTTGGTGAGACAGATAAAGAGTGACGTAATAGCAAGTGTGACCAATGGCCTGCACTATGCAGACTAAAAGTAGCACAGGGCAGCAAGAGAGGTGAAATAAAAAGTGGTAGAGAATTGAGCTAGAGACTCTGGCTAAGTCGTACAGGCTAAGGGGATACGCCAATTTAGGGAGAGAGAGAGAAGATTTGAAACAGCCATTACACAACTGAAGCTGAATAGGCACAAGAACTCCAAGTGCATCGAAATGGTTATGGATTAAGCAAGTAGGGCATCAGTCAGGATGTGAGACAAGAAAGGGGCGGAGCTAGGGGCAAGTGCAATTTACAGAGAGGAAATTATGAAAAGCTTGATTTAATGAGCCAGGCGAGGAAGAGGATTGGATTTGTGTAGGAAGAGCATTCCACAGTTTAGGGAGACAATAGGAGTAGGAGGCCTGATCACTTGCGGTGGATCTCCAGGGAACAGTCACAATTCTGTGGTCATGGGATCTTAGAAGTCAAGAGGGAGTGGGTGGGGGGAGATTAGGGAATTAAGGTAGGGAGGGAGTGTACCAAGCCAGTACTTAGAGATGAAATTTGTGCAGTGATGCAGTCACCTATTTGTTAGGGATGGGAAGGCTAAAGCTCGGTACAAGTGACAGCGGTGGGTAAGGTGAGAAGCATCCAGAGCAAACCGATAGAATGAGTTGAAAAGAGTATCCAGGTTAACTAAGGAGGTGGCAGGAGCAGAGCAATAAATGACATTGCAATAGTCAAAAACCGGGAGGATCATTTTTTTGGATCAGTTCACATCTTGCCTGAGGCGGGAGGCAGGAGTGATTTGTATTTAAGGCACCAAGTTTGGGGTGAAGCTTTTTTATTATTATGGCATCTATATGGGCCGAGATGGTGAGATGCTGATCCAGCCAAACGCCAAGATACTTGAAAGACTCGGTGGCAATTATAGTTGCTCCATCGAGGGTACTGAAGGCAGGGGCAGAAGAAAGCCTTGACAGTTTCTGATGTGTGCCAAAAGTCATGGACACAGTTTTCTTGGCATTTAGGAAGAGTTGGTGAGATTGAAACCAGCTCTGCACATTATTGAAATCACGTTGGAGCCTGGAGGCGACATCCAAGGGCGAGGGCCCAGAGGAGGAGAAAAGAACTATATCATCAGTATACATATGTATAGAAGATGAGGTACATATGGATGGAAGATCATTCAGAAAGATGGAGAAGAGAACTGGGCCTAGTATGGACCCTTGGGAGACTCCAGAGCATATGGGTAGAGGAGGGGAGATGTAGTCGAATATTTTTATAGACTGTGAGCGGTCGTATAGGTATGTGCTGAACCATTTAATGGTATGTTCAGACAGCTTGGCTGATGAGAGGGAGTGGAGCAGGAGGGAGTGTTAAACGTTGTCAAAAGCTTTAGCAAGATCAATAAAAATTGCAGTGGTTATGTAACCGCAGTCCATGCTTGTCAGGATCGCATCAGTGATTCGAAGCAGCGAGGTAGTAGTAGAGTGATGTTTATGGAACCCAGATTGATATTGAGTGAAGAAATTTGTGTCGGAGAGGTATGAGGATAGTTAGTCAAGGACTAGATGTTCTTGTAGTTTGGCTAATGTCAGGAGGAGTGACATAGGGTGGTAGTTCTCAGGGGAGGAGGAGTCACCAGACTTTGGGAGAGGGAGGACAATTGCATGTTTCCACTCAAGAGGAATTTCAGCCAAGTGAAATGAGAGATTGAAAAGAGCAGTGAGTGGGGGAGCAATGGCAGAGGCAGGCAAGTTTAGTAACTTCGGGTCCAGTCCATCAGGGGAGCTACCTTTTCTCGGGTTTAGGGCTTCCAATGCTGCCAGCATGTCAGTTGTCAGTATTCTAGAGAAGGAAAAGCTATGAGCTGGGGCTGGTGAACTGCTAGTGGGTGCGGAGGTTGACTGGTTAATGGTTGTGAGGGAGCCTAATAGAGCAGAAGTGCATGAGGTAAAGTGCCAGTTGAAAGCTGCAGCAACACTAGGGTGGTCAGAGATGACAGTATTGTTTATTTGGAGGAGGGGGGAGGGAGTGGGAGCCTGAGGGGAGAAAAGTGAGTGGATTACTTTCCAGAATTTGGATGGGTTATTTATATTAGAGTTAAAGGTAGAGCTGAAGTACTCAGCCTTGGCCAAACAAGTGACTTTTGTGCATTTGCTTCTGAGGACCTGGTGGGCCTCGTAATCTTTAAGAAGCTTTGTGCTTTTATGGAGCTTCCAGGCTGCATAACGTGCCCTTTGACAAGCAATGAGTTCTGGGGAGATCCAGGGGAGGTGGTTTTTCTATGGACTCAAACCGGGTGTAACAGTGCATGTTAATTCCAGACTTCAAGGAATCGATCTCTAAAGTAGTTGGCTGTGACATCTAGGTTACTGGCAACAGATGTAGGTACCCAGTTAGTGTTGGTCAAATCATAAAGAAGCAGGTCAATGTTCAGGGATTTGTATGAGTGGATTTGTAGAGTTTTATAGGGGACTTTGACTTTGTGAATTTTGCTCACCAGAAAAGTCATGCAATGGTCACTGAAGGCATCTGCTAGAGTACCAGATTTAATGACCCTATGGGTGTGAGTGGTAAGGGCCCAGTCGATGAGGAAATGGTTTCCTGTCTTTTAATTTAGCCTAGTCGGATCTTGGATAATTTGGGTTAGGTTGAGCGTATGTATAGCATTTAGCACTTTGCTGAGTATGGTAGTCCAATTTATGTTGAAATCACCCATAATATATAATTCACCAGCAGAAGAGTGGCTAGCTAAGGTGGTTATGAGTTCAGTAGTTCAGTAGCAATATTGGGTTGTGAGCCAGGATGGCAGTAGGCACCTGCTACAAAGATAGGTTTGGAGAAGGGGAGAGAGATTTGCAACAGCAGGGCCTCGTAGGTTTTTGGTATAGCACTAGAAAAGACGGAAGTGAATTGGATGGAAGAGGAGACATAGATAGCTACCCCACCTTCTCTCCCAAGCTGGTCCTGTCATGATATTGTGAAGCCAGGGAGAGTAAGAGATGAGTTGCTGATTTTTTTGTTTAGCCAGGATTCAGAAATTATTATTATATCAGGGTTGAGCGTAGCCGCCAGTGGCTGTAGCAAGTCCACTTTAGGGAGGAGACTACGTATATTGATACGTAGTATTTTAAGGCCATTTAGAAGAGCTGAGAGACTTGGCTCAGGGCTAACCACAGGAGGTGGTTGAGCTGGGCCAGGGTTGGGGTTTATGTCACCAGCTGATAAGAGTAGGAGGGCAATAATAATATAATGCAGCTTTTCACTCTTGAACCAGGAGGGGTTGTGTAGCAGTCAGGAGCTAGGGCTTTGGCTAATACCAAAAGGGATCCGGGAGCTAAGCAGCCGTATACTGTGGGTTATGCACTATAGGTGTCAACCCTGCTATAGAAATATGTTCAAGCAGTAGTCTTAAAAGTGGGTCAATCCTAAATGAATATGATAAGGAACTTAATAAACAGACATCCCTGTCTTACTCCTTTAAAAGCCATTTCCCCAGTCAGTATTTTTAATAAAAAAAGAACCAAAATATAACAGTCAGATTGCCATATAAATGGCACATATCCAATGTTTTACATATCCTACACAATATCCTAAACAATGCAATTACTTCTTTATCAGGAGGTCACAATCTATATAAATAGTAGCTATTACATGATATTTATAAAATATAGCAACAGCCTATTAATAGTTTGAAAAGAGTGTGGAGTGTGCAGTGTTCTTGGGAGTAAGCTTTCTTATGGCTTTGTAGACCTGCATGACCTACAGTCCCTAATGTAAACTACTATGTTCTATGATGTAGCATGAGGCATATTGATATTTACTCATGCTTACTATGATGTGCTTACAAACTACTATCCAGTATAGTTATTTTTGTGGTGTTAGCACCACAACTATGGGATCCATGACAGTCGGTTGACAATTTAGTTGTCGACCGATGGTACTATGACTCCTTTATGTGGACCGCATTTGTGGTCAGCATAAAGGGAGTCACTTCAGACTGTGTTTTCTTCAGGGGGCTCTGCCCCCCCCACACACCTGCTACTAAAATGATCAGCACCAAGTTGGAGTTGTTTCAGGGAGGGGGTGCAATACCCCCAGAAAGCAGTACTGGGGTCTGGCGCCGACAGTACAGAGACCTGGCGCTGTTGGTGCTGTAGTGTCGGGAAATGTCAAATTGTCATGGTAGCATCAGTATACCAGTCAGCATAATGCTCATCACTGTATATGTGCAAAACCTAATGGCCTTGGATACGAGCTGTCCACCGTACTCACCAATAGAATTCCTTTGTTTAGCTTCTCTACTATGCAAATGAGTTCATTACCAGGTAACAGACCATCTTATCTCTGACTATAATAATCCATGTAAATCTGTTTTTCATTGAGTTTCTCTGTGATGACATTGCAGTGCTCGGGGGTTAAGAACTCCCAGCAGGTACTACTGTCCTTTTTACATGTATTTGGAGAATACACCTTTATTCTATGACACCTGTCTTCTGTGTTGTGTTTTTTGATCAGATTTAGAATCCTGCCAAATTCAACAAATGGTGATTGTGGCAAGGCCCTGATTGGACAGAACCGAACTAGTACACAAAAATGTGTACAGATGATTGGGCAAAGGAATCAGAAAGGTGCTTGAACCTATGCCCTCCCATTCAACCCATATAGACAGTCTTGCAAGCCTCCCATGCCACAAACAAGACTGGGAATTGCAAAGGTGCTTGAACCTATGTCCCCTAATTTAACTTGAGGCATCAGTTTGTGGGGCTCTCCATACCCAAGCATGTAGCTGTCTGGCTGTCAAGCACAAGATGGATCAATACACCTTGGACTCCTGTCTAGTGCAGGAAAAGGGAAACCTTCAAATATGGCCATTAGCACATAGCTCAAACTAGACATCCCAAACTTTTTGACTTCCCATGGAGGTTGGTGCAATTTAGCACTAGACATAAAATCACAAGCCCATCTGATACAGTATGTTTGCAAACTGTATTCGGAAACAAAAACTACGGTTAAGAAACATGACCAAAAAGGTGTAATGGTTGCCACTCTGTGTACTGCATTAAAAGCAGTGGAAGTGGAGATCCTAGTGCTGAAAAAGGAACTGGGCTCCAAATCCCAAGAGGTAGACGAGCAACAGAGGGAGTTGGAACAAGAAACTGAAAAGCTGAGGAATGAGCCCCAGAATGAACTTAAGAGTTCTGTACAGGAAAAAGACAGAGAGATTGTTAGGTTGACAGATTATGAAAGGCTACGTCAGGATGAGAATCATGTGTTACAGTTGAATGACTTGCTTAGTGGATGAATGATATGTTGCGGAGTGAGTATGATGAGTTGAAGGAAGAGTTTTGAAAATGTCAGGAGGCATTGGGCAGTGAGATTAGGGAAAATCATGAAGTGGGTGCTGCACACAGAGTTTCGTAGGATCATCTCAGTAAGGGACAGTACAAAGGCAGAGTGGATTATTTGATGTGTAGAGCCAAGATAACGAAACTGCATCAGCTGTTGGCAGTCCTGAATGGCCATGTGTAAGCTATACCATATGTCCCGCCCATCGATCTGTCATCATCAGAGGATGATGACAGCAATGATGGAGGAATTCAAGATGGTGGTCCCTGGGATGCCAGGGGGTTGAGGCCACACCCACCAGAACCTGCTTTGAATAAGAAGGATAATGAGGAGGCAGACGGGGAGATCCCTGTGAGCAGAGTGCTTGAGGGCCTTAAGTCATTGAAGATGGACAAGGCAACAGGGCCAGATAGGCTATACTCTAGAGTCCTGAGGGAGCTGGCTGAGTTCCTGGCAGCACCACTGGCAGACTTGTTCAATACCTCCTTGTAGAGTGGGTGCGTGCCTCAGGACTAGAGGATGGCACATGTGGTACCCCTGCATAAGAGTGGTCCCAAGGACAAGCATGGTAGCTATAGACTGATCTGTCTTACATCCATTGTGGGAAAGCTCATTGAAAGCTCTTGGAGGTGAATGGTTGTATAGATGACAGACAGCATGGGTTTGTCTCTGGAAGATCATGTTAAACAAACCTGGTTCATTTTTTTGACTGGGAAACAAAACAAACTTGGTTCACTTTTTTTGACTGGGTGACAAAAGCACTGGATAGTGGTTGGGCATTGATGTCCTGTGTCTGGACTTCAGCAAGACCTTTGACTCTGTATCCCATGGCAGATTAGCTAGTAAATTGAGGAACCTGGGAGCGGGGGAGAAACTGGTTAAGTGGGTTGGTAACTGGTTGAAGGCAGACATCAGAAGGTGGTTGTACAGGGTGAACTCTCAACTCTTAGGGCAGTCACCAGTAGGGTCTCACAAGGTTTGGTGCTGGGGCCAGTGCTGTTTAACACCTTCATAGCAGTTGGGGTTAAAAGCAGAATCAGCCTATTCACTGACAACATCAAGATAGGTGCAGTGGTGGATGGGGTGGAGGGAGGAAAGTATCTCCAGAAAGATTTGGTAAGGCTTAAATAGTGGTCAGACACTTGGCAGCTGGGTTTCAATGCTATGAAGTGCAAGGTCATGCACTTTGGAGCCAGGAATCCAGGGTACAGTTACCATTTGGGAGGGGTACAGCTATCTGTTTCTGAGGAGGAAAAGGATTTGGAGGTAATGGTCACAAGGAATATAAACCACTCATCACAATGTAGGAAAGCAGTGATAAAAGCCAATAGAATGCTGGGGTGCATTGCTGAGAAATCACCTCTAGGAGGGAGGAAGTCATTCAGCCACTGTACAGATCACTGGTGAGGCCTCACTTGGAGTACTGTGTGCAGTTCTGGAACCCATACTTAAAGAAGGACATCAGGCTATTGGAGGGGGTCCAGTGGAGGGTGACAAAGATGACCAGAGGAATGGAGAGGAAACCTTATGAGGATAGGTTAAGAGACTTCAACATGTACTCACTGGAGGAGAGAAGGTAGAGGGATGATACGAGCGAAACCTTCAAGTACTTAAAGGGCATAAATAGGGTTAGTACAAAGGGCATGTTACGACTAAAGGGAGAGAGGTTTACTAGGTGGCACAGTCTGAAGTTGGAGGGGGTAGATTTAAAAGAGAAATGAGGATGCACTACTTCACGGAAATGGTGGTAGTGGGATGGAACATGCTTCCTGAAGTAGTGATATCTCTTAAAACAGTGGGGTCCTTTAAAAGGGTATGGGATTGGGTCAAAGGCAAGGTACTAGTCGGAGGGAAGTTGAGAGGGGAAGGGAAGGCAACAAGGCATTGGGGGTGGCAGCAGAAGCCTAAACTGTGTGCTGCACAATTGAGCAGATGTGATAGATCAATTAACCTGTATATGCTGGCATTTTTGTATGTTTGTATATTCATATGTGGAGAGCCTGATTCAGAAGGTGATCTCAAAAGCTGGGATCTCCAACACTCAGGCTAGAGTGCTGAGATAAGCAGTCTCCAGCATGTTGAAAAAGGAGGTGGGGGCTCCACATTCTATGAAATATTTAGGAACAGAACTCTCGTTGGACCCCATACAATTTAAAAAACTTAATCTTGACAGTCTGGTTAATGTTATTAAACTTGACTTGGAACAGGGGAGACATCTACCTTAAACACTATACAGCTGGCATAACATAGTAAAAATGAACATTTTATCTTGGTTATTCCACCCTCTTCAAATGGTTAATCTGTATCTCCCTTTGCATTGGTTCAGATCTGTGCACTCTCTGATAGCTAACTTTATCTGGGCCGGGAAACTGGCACCATGGGCTTATTCCAAATTAGTAACTCCTAACCCTCTAGGTGGCCTACAGGCACCAGACTTCATGTTATATTACTGGGCTATGCATCTCAATTGCTTGCTACAATGGCTTCGTCCCATTGATATTGACCCCCTGACCACATATATCCCTTCGTGGTTGGTATACCCCCCCTGAAAGTGACACAGATGCAGTGAATAACACTACAGCAACTACAGTGCCACATCACTATAGTGTCCGCACTGGAACCTGGCACTGTATGTCGGAGGTCTTGCACCCCCCCAAATCAGCTCCGACTTGGAGTTGATAATCCTTAGTGGGGACAGCCCCCCATGTGGGGGGTTCATGGGGTGAAGACCCCGAAAGAAAACACTGTGTGTTCCTTGGAACCGGCAACCAACTGCGAAAAACGGTCGACCTGCTGGTTTTGCTGTTTGGTCGTTCGATAAAATTTTTGTTGACGACCAGTCGTGGATCCTTTGTGGTTGACTATAGAGAGAGACCAGACCTGTCAGTGGGACTTATCCCATGTTTTGCTTATTTATACTAAATATACGTACCTCTCTAATACAGTCCAGCGAACAGTAATTGGCACTTTCCTTTTGATACTGAAACAAATACCAGCAAGCTTGCCTTATCAACATAGTCTCACAGCCACTTACCAAGTCTGTAAATTTCAGGATCGGTGGTGCTTCTATCCCTCCAAGTTGGTTACCAAATCTAGATGCTGTCCTCCTCTCTGATATGCTCTTGGATGGCTTTTTTCTCTCCTTCGCGGATGCTAAAACTAAATTTCATTGGGCTGAGAACTTGGCTTTTAAATATTTTCAACTTCAGCGTGCAGTAAAACATCATATGGGTGCTCCTCCATGGGGGCACTTTTGTGAATCTTTTCTTTATTCTTCAAAATATTCAGCACTCTCATGTTACGGTGTTTCAAAAATATATCAGGTTTTGCTTACTGAACTACATAAAGCCCCAAATTTAGAATGCAAGTACTGGCAAGAAGCTCTTCAATGCTTGGACCTTAACTGGCTTGTGTGTGAAAAATTGCCTTTAATTGTATATCACAGGATAGACTTAGATTATCACAGTTTTTCATCCTACACAATTTATACTATACCCCTCAAAACTATACAAGATGGGGAAAATAGTTTCAAATATATGTACTAGGTGTAGCTTTACTGAGGGTATCCTATTACATATATTTTGAGACTGCCTTCCAGTATAGGCCCTCTGGAATGAGATCAAAACCAGGGCAGACCCTTTAATCCAGGATTACTTTACTCCTGAAATTTGTTTGGTGGGAGATTTAACTTCTATCTTGTCTAAAAAGAAAAAGTTCGAATGATGATTGCCATATCTGTTAAAAGAATCATATTAAGGCACTGGAAAGACCAGCAACAATTTGCCTATGCAGAATGGCTTAATGAATTGTTATCCAATTTGTGTTTGGAGAACACAATTGCCAATATGCAAGATCAACTTGGTACTTATAATAAGAAATGGTCAAAATTGCATACCTTATATACCCTACACTGAATTCCTTGCTCCTTAATTCTCTCATTAACCCTTTTCATTGACTACTTGCAACTACTGTTTTTTTACTGTGGAAGAATTTTAAGTATGTACTTCATATAACCCTTTGATTATTTGTATCTTATTATACTATTATTATTATTATTATTACTCTCTTTGTTATACACAGCTTCGGGAGTTTAAGACCAAGTTCCAGTCACTCACGGCCTCAATATCGACCAAAGTCATAGCGGCCATTCCTTCCGCACCTCCATTGGATGACTCCGATGGAGATAAGCTGTCAAAGTCTCTGTACTCTGAAGTGGTACAAATGCTTCGAGAGATAGACTCCACACTTGATGACCCCAAACAAAAACAAAGTGAATCAGACTGACGGTGTCAGGCCCCAGTTCAGATCACCACCACTTTGGTAACCGATGATTCTGAGTGCCCATGTGTAGAAGCACTAGTTAGGGGCTGACAGTTCGAACTTTCTATTCAATACATTGTACATAGTTATTTGGGGACTTTTTCTTTTTGGTTATTATCCAGAGTTCTGGTTGTTGTTGTTATTGTTAGTTTTTTCTATCCTTGTATTTTTTGGAAATTTTGTATAAAATAAACTTAATTTAAAAAAGAAGGTGGAACAACAGACCCTCCTTCAGGGCATGGTCACCACCATGGCCGAGGCAGTTGTCAAGTCCATCACAGGGTAGCAAGAGCCTACCCTGAATGCTCTGCAGTCCACGCAAGTTGTCCAGAATATTGTGGATAAAATAGGCCGAATGGCCTCTGGCAACAATCTCAATTGCCATTTGGAAAAAAGTGAGGAATCACTGTGAAATGCTCAGCCTTGATGCTAAGCACAGGGTACAGGTTTTGAAACAGACTATGGAAGACATACGTAATGATGTCACAGCCCCATTCAAAGCCATCACAACCCACCTCTTTTGGGCACATAACCCTAACATGGTCAGTGTAATGCTAGCCCCGGTAAAGCAGTACACCAAAGAGGCCCGGCCCTGCGAAGGCCGCTTGTGGCTCACAGACATACCAGGCAAAAACCTGGCTGGTGAACATTCCGACGGGGAACTGATCAAGCACAAATACCTGTTCTTGAAAAATCTGCAGCCAACCCTTCACAAGAAAGTCAAGACAGTGGTATTCCTGAGACAGGACTGCTTACGTGAGATCATGGAAAAAGTGGAACACTTCTATCAGATTTACGCACAGGACCTGGGCTGAGGGTCCAAAGCCAAAGTGACCGTGGTGCAAAACAGCACTGATTTATCCACCCAGTACATGGTGGAATGGAAACCAAAGGATTCCCAACAGGACAAGCCCTCTCACCAAAACTGAGGAGGATTTAACAAGAACAGAAAAAAGATATTGGCAGAAGTCAAACCAGCAAAATACAAAGGAAAACAAAAGACAACACCAGCAGTCCAGCCCTTTGTATAGGGATTTGGCTGAGGAAAACACACAGCTTCAGGAGTTTAAGACCAAGTTCCAGTCACTTATAGCCTCAATACCGACCAAAGTCATAGCAGCCATTCCTTCTGAGCTTCCATTGGACGACTCCAATGGGGATAAGCTGTCAAAGTCTCCATACTCTGAAGTGGTACAAATGCTTTGAGAGGTAGACTCCACACTTGATGACCCCAGACAAAAACAAAGTGAATCAGACTGGTGGTGTCAGATTCTTATCATTACCACTTTGGTAACTGATGATTCTGGGTGCCCATGTGCAGAAGCGCTGGTTGGGGGCTGCCAGTTTGAACTACTTCTAGATATAGGCACCTCTGTTTCAGTGCTGCATCAAAATGATCTGCAGCTATTTCACTGGACAATGGAGAAGGCCTCTTCCACCCAGACCTTCGAGGGGACCATGATTACAATGTACTGGGCCAAGCCAGTACCAGTCAGCATTGGTAATTTAGAGGTGACACACCATTTTTGCCTCATGGTATTACATCATCACCAAAGCATCTTAGGAACAGATTTTCTCTCATGCTACTGGTGCATAGTGGAATTAGCCAATTGGCTACTACTCCAGGTACCTTGCCAACATGAAATGCTCCTCATCTCTGATTCATATGTGGTAGCAGCAGTAAAGGCCAATGACGTGGAGTATGACATCACCCTCATGCTCCAGCAACACAAGCTATTTCCTCAATTGCTGGCAGTTTTGGAAAAGCATCAAGACACCATTGCCAAACACAAACATGATTGTGGGAGAATGGACACCCTCATACAAGTCACTGGTGATGAACCACCATGCCAAAAACAATACCCTTTCCAAGCACAGGCAGTACCCTCTTTGAGGGCTACAATTGGCCCTGTGTGTCCAGAGAGTCAATTCCCCTATCTGGCCAGTGAAGAAGCCCAACAACAGTTGAAGGCTAACCATTGATTACAGAAGACTCAGCCAAGTCACTCCTAGTTGTGCAACCACTGTGGCATTCACCCCAGATGTGCTCAAACATCTGAAACCAGAATACAAGTGATTCAGCACCTTGGACATCTACAATGGTTTCTGGTCACTCCCGCTGGCCCTTGAGAGCCAATACAAGTTTTCCTTCACCTTTGAAGGACATCGGTACATGTGGAACTGCCTCCTATGAGGATTCCACAACAGCCCCTCCCTTTTCCACATCCACATGAAGGATGCCATACGAGGCTTCTTCACACCAGACTGCCTCCTGCAGTATGTGGATGAGCTTTTCTTGGCTATCACATGCCTGGAGAGACACCTGGAGCTCTTAACTGAGCTCTTGACACTTCTACAGAGGGTAGACCTCACGTGCAACCCTGCAAAGGTATAATTGTGCCTCTCTGAAGTCTCCTTTCTGGGCCTGCATATCACCGCTGAGGGCAGGAGTCCCACCATGGACATGGTTCAAAGCATTCAGAACTTGCCACTACCTACTAAAGTGGCTACTCTGAAATGTTTCCTGGCTATGGTAAACTATCCCAGAAACTTTATTTGTAATTTTGCACAAAAGGCTGCACTCCTGTACAAGCTACTAAAGAAAGATTTCCCATGACAGTGGGGACTAGAATGTACAGCTGCTGTCATTTCTTTAAAAAGGGCCTTGGTCTCTGCTACAGTTTTGGTCAACCCTAATCCAGAACTGCCATTTCATCTGGAGACTACCACTTCTGATGTGGGCATGTCAGCAATCCTTGAACAAAGGGCTAATGGCACCTTGAGGCCTATTGCCTATGCCTCACAGATGCTCTCCTCTGTGGAACAGAAGTACTTTCTGTGTAAGAGGAATCACCTGGTGACCTTCTGGGCCATCAAACACTTCAACTACATCACAGATTTTTTCCCTATTGTGTTGCACACCAACCACACCCCCACCAATTTCCTACTGATGGACAAAATCAAAGATGGCAATGTATATAACACCAGACTCACTCATTGGTCTCTCCTCCTACAGGATTGATACATCACTGCCAGTGTTGGGTAGTAATGCGTTACAAGTAATGTGTTACTGTAATCTAACTACATTGCCATGTAACTTGTAACAGTAATGGATTACTTGCAAGAAATTGTAATGTTGGGATGTTACAGATTAAATTTTTTTGCAAGTAATGCAGTTACTGTAACACATTTTTCCATATTACATGTTTTTTTTTCCAACTTGTGCGAGCCAGCTAACTTGAACCTGGAGTTATCACTTTGAAGCACTTTGGCAGCTCACAGAAGAAATCCAGACAGGCAGGCAGCCGCAGGATTGATCTAAATGTGCGCTTGCATCTTCACATCTACCACCCTCCATATACCTGATTAACTTCCTGGCACTCTGGCAATCTGTTCCTCCAATTAGCCTTTCTCATGTTTCCAAACATGGCTGCATGTGGGTGATGAGTTCCAGTGCTTTTTTTTCTGAGCAAGTGGCATAATGAGGTGAGTTGACAAGTTTAATGGCTGAGCAGGAAAGAAGTATGACATGAGGCAAGCTTTCAGAATATTGCAGACCAGATCCAGAGGGAGCAGTCCTGTTTGGAATCATGGCTTAGGGTGCAGTGCCAGCATAAGGAAAGAGGACACGAAAGCAGCAGCAGCCAGGGCGAGGAAGAGCAAGGTGGGTAAAAAAAAAAAACATTTTTAAAAAGAAAGATTTTTGTTTTGAGGTGCTCATGGGATAGACTAGTGGTCATGGGATAGACTAGTGAAAGACCAGGGGATGCCAAGCATGGGTGCAATTGTGGGGAGGGATGACAGAGGACGGATCACCCCAGCATTTCAGGCTCTTCATATTGCTTCACTTCTGTCCCCCCCCATGCAGCTCAATCAGTTTAACTGTGCAGAGCCAGAGAGAGAGAGAGAGAAAGAGAGCGCTGCGATTATTAAGTAGCCATTTGTTTATTGTTGCCAAGGTAACAGCTGGGAGGGAAGGCCAGTCAGTTTTGTCACTGCACCACTCAGCTGTAACCTTGGCAGCAATCAACAAATGGCTTGATAGTAGCAATTTCTCTCTCATTTTTCTGGCTCTGCACAACTGAGCTAACTTTGATAATTGATTATTTGAAGCAAGCAGCACTATTAGCAAATGTGTGGACACAATGTATGTCTAAATCTGAAATTTAAATAAAACTGAGTTAAAAACTAATTTGGTGTCAGTATACTATCTGCTGTACAATGCAAGGCATTTTGCCTCTTCGGTGTTACACAGCCTTTCTCCTGGATAATCCATGTTGTGACTGTCATTTGAAAAGTTCGGTAGTGTTACCTAATCAGTCACTCGGTGTCAGTGCAGTGTGTAAGGAGGGCACAGATGATGAAGATAGTGAGTAGCTTCTAGCCTGCAACACTGGAACAGAAGGTGAAAGGTACACACTAGATAACACACTAGGCAGTTAAAATCTTCCATTCAGTGGCAGACGCTGCTTTGAGTATTATGTGCTTCGTTTGTTTTTATTCATTTTTTTGTGTTTGGTGATAGCCACTGCTATGAGTCCGACATGATTATAAACACAAACAAGTCATTTCAGACTTGGAACAGCGACTGTCACTGAATGGAAGACACAAGAGGGGTGAGGAGATTTTAAATGGTAGCCTATCATTACTCTGCCTGGACACAAGGTCACCAATGCGTTCAGAGGCCAGTGCCGACCAGGCAGCAGACCCTGAAAGATCCTACACTTCACTGCATCTTTATAGATGGATCTTCCTCCTGTCATGAAGAAGAACAAATTACAGGCTTTGGAGTCCTGGTCTTTTACCCAGAAGGTGACACCTCTGAGGTGTCCAGGAAGTGCACGATTAAATCTTCCCAATATGCAGTACTTCCTGCAGTTGCCTGTGCTCTGGAAATCATCCACAGCAAAGGAGAGGAGGACACCATCATCGTCTCTGATTCTTCCTGGGTGTGCAATTCATTGATGGAATTTCTTCCCTTCTGGAAGACCCATGATTTTGCCTCTTCAAAAGGCACCCCTGTAAAATACAGGGACCTGTTCATCCATATTGTCAGCCTAGCTGAGCAATTTGTTTTCAGTCTCGTACATGCACAAGGTTAAGGCCATTTTATTGTCAATATAGGAATCGACCCTTGACCATCTTGCCAGTCATAATCCTGAGACTGCTGCACTAATCCACTATGCTATTCTCATCAGTTAGAAAAACTCCCTACTGGTTCAGCCTACTAGTACTTTACCCCTCCCCTTTTTTCTTTTCTTTTTCAACCGCCAAGTGGCGCTGCCTCTCTCTTGTGGTCTCCTTTTTCTTTCTGTTCCTTAAGTTAGCTTACTCCAGTACAGCACCATCAATTTCATATAATTTTATAACCATCTTTCCTCCATTCCAATTCTGTTGTGCATTGCAACTTAAGCAGATTAGCCTATTTGTAGATGCACCAGCAATCTTTTTGACCTGTCGAAAGTGTCCTGTTCACATCTACTCTCTGTTTACAGTTCACCCCTTCTTCCTCAGTTATGGCCCTTCCTACTCATATTCATACATTGTGTTCTTGCTCTATAATCTTCACTGACATACTTTACTGCCTCATGTCTGCCCCCTGCTGACCTCCTGCTGCTAACCTGAGGCAAGATCCTAAGGATTTCACTTTCTCTAATCAGCTAATATCTCATAATAATCACCCAAATCTAATTTTGTTTCTCAACACTAACATCTTTCTTCGCCCTGCGGCATATGTTACTAGGAAATGCATAAGCCATCCCACACATTTACTCCATCCTTATGCCCATCGCAAACTGGTATTTATGCCTCCTTGCACTTATGCTGGCTGGAGAAATTGAATCAAACCCTGGACCAATGGCCTCTCTTTCCCACTCGGATCCAGCCTGGATGGGGAATAAAGATCTTATATATTTTTCAACTAAACATTAGAAGCCTACTTAGTAACCTTGTAGATTTAGAGGCTTGGGTGGCCTTATACCACCCCAATATTCTGTGCCTCTCCCAAACATGGCTAAAACCCTCTATTCCTGACTCTGCTTGAATCTTACATAATTACAACCTCCTAAGACATGACCAGTCTCCACCTAAATGTGGGGGTGGTGTTGCTATCTGTTTATATCTCTCTTAAATATCTCTGCTCTCCACTCCCCCTCCCTCTTTCAGTGTGAAGCACTGCACACTGTTCTCTGCCTTGGGGATGCTAAGAATCTTCACATCATCTGTGTTTACAACTCCCCTGCTGGTGGTACCTCTAGCCTCTCTGAGCTTCTCTCTAGTATGACTACATCTGTTGGTTGGAATGAAGTTATTATTCTAGATGATATAAACCTTAATTGGTTAGGGCAATCTCATATAACCTTCAACACCATTATTAAAGGGTTCAACTTTCATCAGATCATTACTGATCTCACTAGAGTCTTGTCTAACTCTAGTGCATGTAGCCTCACAGATTGGATCCTGACTAGAAGAATCGATAGGGTATCTAATGCTGGCACACTCTCAGATGTCATCTCTGACCACACCCCCATCTACTGTGTTTCGAAAGCAATCCCCTCCCCCTTCCCTCCCCACCGAAAAAAATCTCATTTTGTAACTTCACTAACTTTAATCAGGCAGCATTCCTGTTTGACCTCTTGTGTATAGACTGGTCCTGCTTTTATTCCACACATAATGCTTATGTGGTGCTGGACTGTTTTTTAAGAGAATTCTGTATGCTCCAAAACCTAGATGTCTCCAAAATATCCCACCATATTCATGGCACCTCAACTAGGTGGCTTAATAAAAGCCTTCTTACTCAACTAAAAGCTAGGGACAAAAGCTGGGTCCGCTTCAAAGCTTCTGGCCTTCTCACTGACCTACATGACTATAAAGCCAAGAAGAATGCATATAAGCATAACATATGCTTGGCTAAAAGCTCTTAATTCAAAAATCTATTAACTGCTGCCTCTGAGGATTCAGAAAAGTTCTGGACTCATATCAAAACCTTTCTGGGGGCTAAACACACCTAGTCTGTAAATGACATGATCATAAATGGTGCACATTGCAACAACCCCACCACAATGGCTAACTCCTTCAATAAACAATTCTCAGATCTATCCACCTACACTGCTCCTTTTACTTCACCACAGCCCTCCACCTTAAACCCCAATGTTGAAGTGTGCCACTCTTCCACTATTTTGTTTCTGGCTCATTACCAGAAGTGAAGTCTTAAAACTGCCTAGGATCATCTCCGTTAGTACCAGTGTGGGTGCCGACAATCTTGAGCCCAGATATCTAAAGTTAGGAGCTTCCCTTATCACTTCTCCTCTTGTTAGAATCTATAATCTGTGCAGTATAGCTGTTCTGAATATCTGGAAGATAGCCAGAATTACACCAGTTTTCAAGAAGGGCGACCTCAAAATCATCACAAATTATCATCCCATTGCTACACTATCAGTTCTGAGTAAGATCCTTGACAAGCTAGTCTCTCTGCAGACCATTGACTATTTACATAACTGCAAACTTCTATCTGACTCCCAACGTAGGTTCAGAAAAGGGCATAGCACCACTACTGCTCTTATAAAATTTACAAATGACTTTAAAGTAACTATGAATAATGGCCTCCTAACAGGGGCAGTCTTCATTGATTTAACAAAAGCACTTGACTTTATCAGTCACTCACTGCTTCTAACTAAAATGCTATCCCTAGGTTTCACCCCTGACATTGTCTCCTGGTTTAACAGCTACTTATCTGATAGAAAGCAAGGGGTCAAAATTAACTCTGCTGTCTCGAGCCTCTGCACTAAAAACATCGGCATCACTTAGGGCTCTATCCACGGTCCTCTACTTTTCGCTATCTTTATTAACTGCTTTAGTAACAACGGGACATAATGTTTCTGAGTTGGAAAGTAAAATGCAGTCCAATTTTAAGAGCCATAGGAAGTGGTTCAGCAGGTTGAGGCTTATTATGAATATCAAGAAAATGAAGTTACTGTATTTCAACTCTAAACATAAAAAAGATTCTCAGTTAAAAATACTAGTCGATCAAGATGGACATTTAGAACAAGTAAATTATTATACATATTTGGGGGTCATATCTGGTAAAAATAGGGCATTTTGGGATCATATAAAATACTAGTTGACAGGGTAAATAAAAGAATAGGAGACTTGTGATGTACCACAAAAAGCCTAACAAAAAACAGTAGGGACAAGGTCGCAGAACAACTGATAATTCCAGTGCTGACATATGGTGAGCTCCTGTACCGCACCGCAGGCAAAGCACTATTGGACAAATTAAATAAAGTTTATTATGGAGTTGTGAGATACAGTATGTACTGTGCAAGCAATTAGACACAACAAGGTGTGGGTTATCTCCTGTTAGGCATGAGGCACTTGCACCGAGTGCCTTATGCACCTGGGCATGCTCTTATCAGGAGATAACCCATAGCTCAGAGTGTCTTATTGCACTTATAAAATGGGCATACCAGGTAATTATTGTAAGAAAAATAAAGAAAACAATGTTTAAAATGGTTTTAATAGGTGAAATAGTGAAAAACAGTCCCATTTTATCAGTGTTTGAGCTCCCCACCCCCTAGCAACAGCAGAGATAGGCTATTTTATTTTGTAGTAGTTTCTTTTTTCTTAAATTCATACTGTATTCTGTGCTTTTAAGAAGACTGGGACATCATTGGTTGTGTTTTTCTATGTATGCTGCCCGGTTTGTTAGGGAGTGAGCTAGTCCCGCATGTATATTTAATGAAACAGTATATTTCTTACTCTCCCCCCTGCCCCATACAGGAATAATTTCTTTGATGAGTGTAGTTATATTTAGTTTTTTTGACATCTGTCTCAACAGCGTTAGATAAATCATTTTCCTGTTTTAATATTAAATAGCAGGCTTGAGTGAGAGCAAGTGTGTCACTCAACGACCGCCATAGCTGTGGACACTTTCTTCCCGGTTTAGTGGGCAGATCACGGTTTTAAAACCGTAACTATTCCAAAATAAAAAAGTTTCTCTTTCTGTTCACATTGATGAAGCAACTTCTTGTTGCAGCTCGTAAGAGTCGAAGATGCGGGAGGCACAAATCGCTACATTGGGATCGAGAGGATGAGGTAGCAGGGGAAAGCTGTTTTGTTTACAGCACATGGGATGCTTGGTGGATCGTAGGCGGTTGTTGGGGTAGTGGTGATTTGAAGTGAAAGTTCTGAGTTTACAGTGTGTTTTCTTAATTATTTACTGTGCGATTCACTGTAGTTTGAGCTTGGTTATGGGGGGGCGCATAATAAAGATTTGTTTTATAGACAGAGGCTGCTGTTTCCCCACTGTGAGCTGTGCCAGCCTGTGTTTTTGTTTAGGATTGGCACAGCTCAGTGATTTGTTGTTGTAGTGGGGCTCGGGAGTGAAGGGTAGTGCTGGTTGAATATAATATCTTCTCATAAGGACACGACTCAGAAGATGTTGTAGTCAATCAGGTTACAGGATTTCATGAACCCATTTTATAAGGTGTGATATATTTAGGACTCACGATTGTGATCTTTTAACTTCCTTACAGTGGTTACCCCTAGACAAAAATCATGCAGTAATACGGCAAAAAATGATATATAGATATGTTCATTATCCAGAGCATTACATCAATACTGCGTTGTTTAGGAGAGAGAGAGAGAGAGAGAGAGAGAGAGAGAGAGATAGAGAGAGAGAAAAGCCAGAGGTCCAAAAGAACAACTCAAATAAGTAAGATTTTTGTTCCTCTGGTGAAAAATAAACAGAGAACGAACTATGTGTTATCAGGCAGCAACATTTTGGAATATTTTGCCCCATTCTGAGTTTCCTGCTTACAGCCACTTTTCCCAAGAAATAGAAATCATTAATTCATTCTGCTGTATATGTTACAATTAGACAAAAATACTTGATAAACATTTTCACCTGGTCTTGAAGAATAGTAACTAATACAGACTATAGATTCTGTATATATGATATAAGGCAGTAAATTAAGATGAAAGGTGCCATAGATTATTGACTTTGTATATCATGTACCAGGTATCTTAGTAATAAATTAAAGGATTATGTCACCTATTTGATGTACTATCATATGTCTTGTAGAGAAGTGCGAAAAAAACTTTCTCCAGCGTAATTTCCATGAAAGTCAGAATTTCGCTTCCACAAAAGTGCAAAAATTAAATTAGCAACTTTCACAGAAATTCCCACTTAGAATGGTAGAATAAATGTATAAATTGCAAATTATTCTATTAAATTGTGGAGAAAAAAGTCCGCAGAACTGATAACTGAACTGCGGAAAAATTAAATGTATTGTGGAATAATTCATTAAACTGCAGAAAAAAATTCCCCAGAACTGTTATTCTGCAGTTCATGTGTATTATTCCACAGTTCAGCCAAGAAATTTTGTAGAACCGGGCGAAAATCTGCCAAACACATTCAGAAGATTCTGATCTTGCCAGTGGTGGAAGTTCGGAAAATTCCACGAAATTTCTGAATTTTCTCAGAAGTTCTGCAAAAGTGGAATTCATAACTTTGGCCTACCTCTAATGTCTTATCATGTATGTTTTTATGTATAGACAACTTTGTAAGCATTACAGGACTGTCTTGCAAACTGGGGTCCAGATATTCAAAACTTTACCCCGGGACTAAAGTAGCACTTCCCATCTTGCAAAACCTGCCCGGACCAAGAAGCCCACCATATTCAAAACGAATAGCCTGGTGCAAAACCCGCTGAAAATAGCATGCTAAGGAAGCCTGACAAATGGGGCTAGGAGTGCAGTGCAAAAACAGTCCAGAAATAAGACAGCACTGAATATAGCACAAAAGACAGCACTGAATATAGCACCCAGGAAGGCAGTGCAAACTCCCACAGCAACACAGTGCCGATGGAGCCGCCATGCCCTGGACCACAGGCAAAGAAGCACAGGCTAGAAAGGGATCCCAAAAGCAGACAGTAGGGCCAAACCCAGACACTGATACACACACAGCCAGGGGAAAGGCCAGAGGGCACCAGAACCCATTAGTAGAACCAAAGAACAGTACAACTCCATTGTAAAAGCCAAGCATCCAACAATGACACAGGACACAGTGCAAGTATGATAAAGGTATGTATAATGTGACAAACACAAAGTAAAGGACACAGGTAAACAACTGAACAACTACACAAAACAAAACAAACTGCAATGTAATGAAAATACAACATGCAAATAGTAAAAGGAAACTGATGGCAAACACCAATACAATAACAAGCACTATATACACTATAACAGGAACTACTACTATGACTACTACTACTACTAATACCATTACAAATACTGCAACTACAACTACTACTACTATTACTAATACTACTACTATGACAAATACCACTACTACTACTACCATCACTATGACTACTACTATTACTACCACTACCACTACTACTACTACTGGTAATTGCTGTTTTTCTTTTAGACTTGGATTGTGGGCTTTTGGTGACACTGTACTTTCTTTGTTGTCTTTACTTAGAATTGTTTTTGGGCTGTTGAGGATTTAAAACGTAGTGGTGGTGTATTCTTTGCTGTCTTTGGTTGCTGCAAATTTTCACCCCCCCTTCACCAAATCTTGATTATATGCCCTGTTAAATCTGATTGACAGGAGCTAAACACTGGGTATAGTAAGGGGTGTGGAGTAGGAGGGGAATACCAGGAAAGGAACAGCAGCAAGTGAAGAGGTGACTGCTCTCTCAGTGGAAGGGAAGTAAATGCAAATCTAGGAGCTTTCATTATTACTTCTTCGCATTGATATTGCACTGGGGAAAGGAGGAGTAGGAGTTTGAAGAAGGTTGTGCAATGGCTACTTAAAGTCTGTTTTTGAGTGTGGATAGGAAAGATAGGAATATAAAAAGCAGTTGCTCAATATATCTAAACGTGTGCAACAAAGGAGGTAAGGGAAATAAAGAAAATGTTTTTCACTGATGAAGGAGGGAGAGGGGAGACTTGGGGGAGTGTTTGGTATCCTGCATCTGGAAGGGTGAGGGGTCGCTGGTGGGCAACAACAGCAATGGGTAGGGTGGTAGGCTGCAACAACTGCAGTGCACCAATATTTCTAAAAATTGCCTGGAGTGTGGGAGGATGTTTACTGTGCAACCACATAGAAAAACTTAGAAAGGAGATTGAGGGTCTGCAGGAGGAACTAAGACAGGCAAGGCAGATTGGGGGTGGGTTTAGCCCAATACTGGAGGGAGGAAGAAGGGGAGATGAGGGAGGGTGGTTTAAGCCAACAGTGGGGAGGAGAGGGTCAAAAGAAGGGAAGCAGAGACAAAGGGGCCCAGACCAGGAAGAACAATTGCCAGGGAAACCAGGTCAGGAGACAAAAGACAAATGGAAGGAGGAGATAGGGACTTGTGAGGGGAGGTGAAGAAGTGGAAAATGTCATGGAGTGGAAAGGAGAGAACAGGTTACTATGAAGAGAGAGGGAGTGGGCATTTGTGAAGGGCCTTCATAAAATAGTTGTTCACTGCTAGAGAGGAAGAAGGTGGAGGAGGGAAATGATGAAATTAGAGGAGTAATTGATAAATGCCTGGACCAAACTGGAGCGGGGGGAAGTTCTGCTGGTAGAATTGCAACAGGGGTAAAAGGGGGAAATAATGTGCAGGAGGAAGAAGAGGAGCTGGAAATGAGAGAGGGATATGAATGGAAGCAAGCAGGGAGTAAGAGGGGTGGAATCTTAGTGCTGGGGGACTCAATACTAAGAGGAGTTATGTGGGGTAGCAAGGGGGAGAGGCATAGTCACATTTGGGTGGAGGCCATGCCAGGAATGACAGCAGAAAGGGTGGGACAGTCTGTTCTGAAATATGCTAGAAGGGGTAGGGACAAGCCTCATTTAATTATACATCTTGGGACAAACGACCTGGCTGACAAGACAGTAGATACAGTCCAGAGGAGGTTTGAGGAACTAGCACATTTATGTGAGGGGGCAGGAAGATCAGTAACTTTTTCAGAGATACTTCTGGTGCCAAAGGCAAGCACAACAGGAAAGCTGAGAACAGAGGAATTTAATGGATGGCTAAGAACCTGGTGTTGTGCTAAAGGGTATGGGCTGTTGGGGGGGGAGGGACCTGGGAGGACAGTAGTCTCTATGTCAAGGACAGACTACACTTGAGTGAGGAGGGAAAGAAAGTGTTGAAACAGAGGATGGAGGAGAACATAGAGGAAGTTGGGAATTTAAACTAGGAGTTGGGGGTGGCAGTTGTGGAAGAGATATGCAGAGACCACAGGTTGGGAAACCATATGAGCTTACCTCCCATAACAGTGATAAAGGACAAATGGCAAATACTGTTGGTGATGCTAGGAAAGGAGGGCAGGATGGGAGGGGGGAAAAGGGTGGAAGGTGGTTACTCTTTATGCTAGGAGCCTTGGGAAGAAAACTGCAGAGTTACAGGTTCTCATGGCAGAGGGAGAGGTGGACATTGCAGCCATCACGGAAACATGGGCCACCCAATACAATGACTGGGAACTGTCTGTACCAGGGTACAGGTTATTTCATAGGGACAGGGTGATTGGTAAAGGGGGGGGTGGCACTATATGTGAAGGAATTACTGAAGTGTGTAAGGGAGGAAGGGAAGGAGGGTAGTACGGAGTCACTTTGGATGCAAATCTAGGATTCCAAGAATAGGATTCTTAGAATGGGAGTGGTGTACAGGCCACCATCTCAGATGGAGGAGTTAGACAGGGAACTAGCAGAACAGATCAGGAGGACCTGTGAGAAGGGTAGTGTGGTGATTGTGGGGGACTTCAACATGCCAGGAGTGGACTGGAGCACCCAACAACCAGGAACAGAAGGAGCAGGTACTGCTGGATGCCTTCCAGGACAGCTTCCTGCTGCAATGGTCAGTGAACCAACCAGGTTAGGGAAAACCCTTGACCTTGTGCTGGCAAATGGGGACTTTGTGAGAGAACTTACAATGGAGGAACCGCTGTCAGGAGTGACCACCACTCAGTATGGCTCACACTGGATATGGGCAAGGAAGGAGGAATCTGGCACAATAGTGCTGGACTTCAGGAGGGCCAACTTTGGGAGGGGAAGTGGTAAAGGGTACCTGGCCAGAATTCAATCTAGTATGGACACTAACCAGAGGTGGGAGCTCATAAAGCTGGGGATAGTGGAGGTAACCAAAACCTGCTGCAAAGCCCAGAGTAAGAAGGCTAGGGCTAAGAAACCAATCTGGTTGAGCAAGGATGTCATGGAAAAGGTAAGGAGGAAAAGAACTGCCTTTAGGAAGTACAAGAAACAGGAGGGGGAGACAGGGAGGAGTACTTGACAGAATCGAAGGAGAGGACAAGGGCAGTAAGGGAGCCAAAGCATCTACGGAACTCAGGCTGGCACAAGGCATTAAGAAGGGGAGAAGGACTTTAAGTACATCAGGGAGAAAAGGAGCTGTAAGGACCACATAGTAAGGATTAGGAAGGAGGGGGGTTGGGTGGAAGCAGGGTGCGATAAGGCGGAAGCACTAAATGAGTACTTCTGCTCAGTATTTACTAAAGAGAAGAGGGGGGTGACACCCAAGGTGGGAGAAATGGCAGAAGCAGGGTGGGAAGTGGTGACAGATGGGGAACTCATGGAGAGCAGAGTTCGAGAGGGTTTGAAGGCACTGAGGGTGGACAAGGCGCCAGGCCCAGATGGCATTCCCACCCCAGGGTACTGAAGGAGTTGGCAGAGGTCCTTGCAGGACCTTGGCAGACCATTTAATGCCTCACTACATCTGGGTGTGTACCTCAGGACTGGAGGATGGCTCATGTGGTGCCCTCCACAAGAGTGGCCCCAAGGATGAACCGGGAAACTACAGACCAGTGAGCCTCACATCCATCGTGGGTAAGCTAATGGAGACTATCCTGAAGGAGAGGCTGGTGGCCCTCTTAGATGCCAAAGGACTACAGAACAGCAGACAGCATGGCTTCATACATGGCAGATCCTGCCAAACCAACCTGGTTGAGTTCTATGACTGGGTAACTAGGCAACTGGACAGGGGCCATGCAGTGGATGTCCTGTATCTGGACTTCAGTAAGGCATTCAACTCAGTGCCACATGGAAGGCTGGGAAGGAAGTTAGTAGGCACAGGGGCGGGTGCAAAGCTGGTGAGATGGGTAGGAAACTGGCTGCAGGGAAGGCAACAGAGGGTGGTGGTGGGTGGGGAGCTCTCACACCCAAGGGCAGTGACGAGCGGTGTTCCACAGGGCTAGGTGTTGAGACCAGTGTTGTTTGGGATATTCATTGCAGACATATCATGGGACATCAAGAGCAAGATCAGTCTGTTTGCTGATGATACCAAGGTAGATCGCGGTGGTGGATGACCTAGGGGGATGGCAGGGGTTGCAGGATGATCTGGCAAAGCTTGAAACCTGGTCAGACACCTTGCAACTGGGCTTTAATGCCAAAATGTGCAAGGTGCTGCATTTTCGGATGAAGAACCCAAGGAGGAGTTACCAGCTAGGGGGAGTGCAGCTAGCCCAGACAGAGGAGGAGAAGGATCTGGGTGTGCTCATTACAGAGTCAATGAACAACTTGGCACAATGTAGGAAGGCAGCTGCAAAGGCCAATAAATGCTGGGTTGTATTGGTAAGGGGTATATCCCCGAGGAGGGAGGAGGTGATTCTGCCACTGTATAGGTCATTAGTTAGACCACACCTGAGTACTGCATGCAGTACTGGCATCCGTGATCTGAAGAGGGACATTAAGTTACTGGAGGGTTGCAGCAGAGTGACAAAGATGATCAAGGGGCTGGGGACTTATCATCGAGAGGGGTTGAAGGAGTTGAACATGTACTCACTGGAGGAGAGGAGAGACAGGGGTGACATGATTGAAAACCTTTAAATACATGAAAGGAATAAACAAGACGGGTACAGGAGGGGCTGTTCAAAGTAAGGGAGGGAGGGACGGGCCATGATATGAGACTGGAGCGAGGAAGGTTCAGGAGGGAGATGAGGAGACACTTTTTTACAGAGAGGGTGGTGGCTGAGTGGAATGCGTTACCTGCTGAAGTGGTATGCAGTAGAACAGTGGACTGCTTCAAACGAGGATGGGACAGGACAAGGGAGAGAGTTAATGAAGGGGAAGGGTGGAAGGGAGGGGCAGCTGCAGAATAAGGGGTGCTAGCTGCACATTCGAGCAGACTTGATAGACCTCTAGGCCTTTATCTGCTGGCAAATTTTGTATGTTCGTACTAATACTACTACAACTACTTTGGCACCATGCAATTCTGCTTAAAGTAGAACCAGCATAACATTCTGTGGTGATTTGCATATGCAGCCCATGATGCTTTGCATTGTGTGGGCATGTGTGATTTTCTATTTTCTTGAAACTTGGCTTCCCAGCCAAATGCCCTTTGGGGTAACCCTTGCCTCAGTGTTTTTGCGCACAGAGGTTCTTTGTCTTTACTACTATTACTACTACTACTACCATTACCACTACGAATGCTGACACTACCACTACACACTATGCTGCAGATGTGACTAAACTACAACTAGGATAACTACAACAATTAAGGTATGAAAAATGCAAAGCATATGTACAGAGTCAGAAAACAAACTGAAAAGCAATGTAACGGGGGGGAAGGAGATGTGGACACAAACAATGAGGGAAAAGGACAGCAACAGAATCATCAGTCCAGTGGGGGGTAATGCAAACAAAGGTGTGATGAAGACTATGGCTGGGAGCTTGCTGATTCTGGCAGATGTGCTTCCAGTATGGTGGCCACTCTCCGTGTTTCTGATATGAGCACTGCCTGCTGCTCAATGATGGTGCGCTGCTGGTGCATGAGCCATCTCAGGATGTCCTCACTGCCCTCTGACTCCTCTAGCTGTCTTGCCCACAAAGAAGATCACTGTGGACCTACAGGAGTAAGGGGGAGCATGTGAGGACAGGATACCACCAAGAAGGCACATTGCAGCCCCAGGTGGCAACCCAGGGATGGACTGCATGTCCCAACAGCCCTGCCCATGTGGCGATGTTGAACACAGTGGAATGCACACCCAACAGGTGCCTGTAGGATGGGGCCACCAAACACAGGTAACAACCACCAGCCAGACGAATGCAGATGCGTGTGGAAGGCCACCAACAACATGGCATAGTGGACACCACCCAACCCAGCACTGCACAGCATGCAACAGTACCACCAGACAGCCAGATCCCAAGACAACAGTGACAGTGGGAAATGCCATGACATACACATGGGCTGACACACATTGGGACATGCTGCCCATAGGAATGGAACAATGTATCAATGCAGATCACAACCACAACTGAAATTGGCACAGCAACAACATGGTATGATGGCATGCAGCCTGTAGGACAGCACAGCAAGGCATGCAGCACTGCCAACACACACTACAGCAGCATGCACATGGCTGGCATGCATGCCAACACCCATGGTGCACATAACCTCAGGCCACGGTCCACCGGTGGCAGGACAGCAGTGGTCCAAACACACACCCAGTACAGGGCCACACAGGTGACCATGGTACGGCAGGTGCCACATACCCCATTGATGGGCACAATAGGTGCAGGAGTGGTACCAAGGCACACCATGCCACCACAGTCCACCATCCCATGCACACCCAAAGCATGACAGGTGTATAGACACCAGACACAGCAGGAACATTGGACTGGCATCCAGGTGATGAACAGTGTATCCCCTCCATTGCTGTGTGCAATAGGCAGACATAATGGGTGGAGCAACACATGCCGGGACTACACTAGTGCACCACACCACCCCAATGCAGGCACAGTGTCTGACCACCGACCAGCCCCTGCCAAAGACCCCCACACCACAGCAGCAGCCATACCACAAGGCATACACACTAGCAGGGGTAGGCTGACCAGATGCCACCACACACAACCCCTGTGCCATACTGTGTGCACTACAGTGGCCTGCACCTGGAACACGCACATGCCATGTAAATGGCAGAACAGGGACAATGGCCAACGATTGTTACAGCAATGCTGTTTGTGCATGCCATGGGCCTGCACAGCACAGTGCATCTGCACAGCCCCCCCAAAACAGTGTACAGCAACCTCCCACCCAGACACTGGCAGCACTGTGCCACACAGGTGGACAACACAGTACAATGGTGCACCTGCCATGGTACTATGCACATGGCCATGCAACCGTCAGTACAGGTAATGACAGCCTATCGAAGTGACCACACAATCCAGAAGCACAGCACTAAGTAAATCAAATATGTACTCACGCAATACTCCAGTGGCCTCAGGGCTGCTTTCCTCTGCCCGCTGTGGCATGGCTGGCACCCTAGGGCTGCCCCAGGTGGGTGGCCAGGACTTCACCTGGACATCTCCCCCTCTCCAATGGAAAGAGGTAACAGCACCATTAGCACATGACACAGCTGTGCCTATGGTAGCCAGAGTAGGCCACAATCCCACACCAGACACACACTTGTCACAGCACAGCCATAGTACAGTGTTCAAACACAGGATACAGCCTTAGTGTCCCCCCCAGGCATGCTATACCATTATCGCATGAGGCCACCATGGCACACCGCATGTGCACCAGTCACACTGGACATGTAGGCATGGTGATACTGTGGTGGACCTTCACCACATGCAGGTGCATAGTGACATGATACACACACTACGGTGGTGTCAGACCATGTGCCCAGGAAACAGTCCCCCCGAACTATACTGGTGTCAGCTGCAGGGCAGTCCCATGGCAGGTCACCTTGCCAGCATTCCCCAGACCTGTGGTCTGTGCCGCAGACATGCGTTATGGTTGCACACATCATGACTGCATGGACACAGCAGCAGGTGCCATGCTGTGACCAGCACAGAGAAAACCATGTATGATGTCTAACTACCATGCTGCCCCCCCAGACACCCTGTAGTACACTGCCACACTGAGCTGCATGAGTAGCCATGTGTCAGGGGTGGGTGTGCCCTGCTCAGGCTTACCACCCAACACACAGGCATGCTTGGGCATGCCCACACACACACACACACACACACACACACACACACACACACACACACAGTGACACACAACCACACACAGACCAACACACACCACCAGACATATGTATGGCAACACCTACCTGGCACTGGCACTGTTCCTTCCCGCACCATCCTCTTGCATCTGTCCAGCAGCTGGCATTGCCTGTGCCACAGATCCATGTACCGGTGCTTGCACTTCTCAGCAGCCCGTGGTATGCTTGTCAAGTCAGACAGGTGGCGGGCAATGGAGGCCCACCCCTGTCAACGTGGTAGGTCACCCTCCCTGACCTCACCAAAAAAGCATCTGTGCCTTTGCTGGACAAGCTGCACAAGGTTTGCAGTCTCCACCTCCCCCCAGCACCTGTCCCTATGCACCACTGCACACTGCCTACACCTTCCAGGCATTGTACTGCAGGTGTCACTGTATGGCACTGTGGTGCAACCTGGATGGGCACACAGCTGTGGTGTTCAGTTGTCCTAATTGTGGCACACCCTGTAGCTACATGTAATCTGAGCTGTAGCACTGTGCAGTCATGTGGTGTAGTGCCGTGCTAGCAGGAAGTTTGTGCATTGCACATGTGCAACCCTGCCATGACCCCGGCATGGCCATGGCACACATGCACGGTGCTCCGTGCAATATGCCATAGTGTGGCACTACAACGTGCAACACTGATGTACTAGCATGGAACAATGACCACATGCACATACGCTGTTGTCGCGCTATGTCACATTGCGCAGTGCTACAGCACCAACACTGCGCAGGAAGCCCACATAGCCCAGCACTAGCGGTTTGCCCGGAGCTATGCACATTGCTCAGCGCTAACAGGGCACATATTCAACCAGCCTATGTAAATGAGGCTACTTGGGTATGCACGGTGAAAAACCTGTGATTAGCATATCATTCCAGTCTCATTTGCATGCCTAACAGGCATGATTGCCCAGCAGTGTTATAAAAGGGCAAACAGTGCTCCACCTGTGCTGTCTATAGGGATTGCAATAGTCAGCAGCTGTTAGTGTGGGAAGGGTCTTACAGACATGAGAAATTACCAGGAGCAAGAGCAGCAACAGGCAGGTCTGTATAATATTATAGTGTGTTATGCTCTAGTGGAGCTTACTGCACTGTCTTGTGAACTCACTTTCCAATGTTATCTGTTTGTGCATGTTACATCATTGTATTATCTCCCTCTAGCTGTTGTTTACTGTTGATCGATGTAATACGTTCATGCCTTTCCTTGTTGTACTCTCCCAGGTCGTGCCTGTAAATAGTCATGTTTTGGCTAGTGCAACTACCCACTAAACAAATCCTAAGTAAATGAATAAACAACAGCCAGGGCAGTGGTGCTACGGTACAGGGCTGTGTGTGGGCCCTACCCTGCACTGTACACACATGTGTATGGCCACTGGACATGCATGGGATGGAGCACACGCCAGCAGGCCCCCACTGTCAGTGGTGTACATGGGCACTGTGTCTGTCATACACAATGTGCCAGCCACATGCAATGTCCCTGTCAGTCATCTGGACAGAACATCCTGGGTAAGACACCTGTATTGGCATCTGCACACAATGCACAGTGTCTGTCTATGTGCTGGGGGGGGATGGGGGCATGGGGACACACAGGGGCCTACAATCACCCCTTGCCATGTGTGACAATGCATATGCCATGGCCCTGTGAGGGTTGGTGACCACGTTATGGCTGCAGTGTTCATCATGGCTCATGCACCTGGCACAGGGGGATCACAGCCACAGTAACGGGACAAAGGCAATGCCTGCAACGTGCACACGGGAGTGGCCATGTTGCATGGTTACATTGTGTGCAGTGCCCTATCGTGTTGTGATGCTTGTGGTGTGAACAGGGACTGCACTGTTCTGCTACAGGACATGCATGGTAGGTGTGTGTGTGTCAACATGCACAGTGCTCTCTGCTTGTGCTGTGCACTGCATGCACACCACAGCATGTGACCTCTGTCTCTCTTCATGTCCCTCATAGGTGCTGCTGCACGACAGGAACATGTCCGTGCCTTCAAATTCTCAGAGGACGAGCTGAAGGCATTGGTGCACGGGGTGAAGGAGCGTGAACAGGTGCTACGTAGTCACAGGGCAACAGACTCTGTGGTGCAACTGACATGGGAGGATGTTACGGCAAAGGTGAATACTGTGAGAGGCCGAGGACACATCAGGGAGGCAGTTTGGAAGAGGTGGAATGATCTGCTGCAATGGGCCAAGGAGGCAGAGGTTATACAGCTCTGTGAATGACTATGGACCGGAGGGGGCCCACAGGCCATACTACACCGTGTGGGGGACCCACTCATGACTGTTATCACATCTACACTGCGGCCAGTGACAGTTGGCAGTGCTATTGGTGGTGAGTGTGAGACGCCACTCACACCACCTAGGACAGGCGTGTTGCCGCCTATGTACACCCTACAGGGCATGCTTGCACTGGTGCCAGTTGACCGTTGTAATACTGATTTGTGGACTGCACTATGCACGCATGGTGGTGGTACATTGTGCACACTGTACACATGACGCACTATGGTGTGCTGCCAATGTCTGTGCAGGGCATTCACTGCTGCATTCATGCAGATGCATGTGCACCATGGTAGGCGGTGTGTGCATGGGGTCATATTCTGCATCAACAGGGACTGTATGGTGTGGGTTGCATGGCCGTGGTGTGTGTCACACAACCTAGGGTGTGCATATAGTGGTGGTGGTTCTGGCCTACTGTGCGTGTTACTGGCCACTGACTCTGTCCTTTCTTGTTTCACAGTGATGGGTGCACAGCATGCAGTGGGCCAACAGGTGGATGGGATGGCAGCCATGGCGCAGGAGGGGGAGGACGGCACCAATGTGCCTTCGACATCTGGACTGGGTGCCCTGTGTGGAACATCAGCAGCAGCTCATGGGTGGCAGGGTGCAGGCCATGGCCTACACCTGCCTGTGGGAGAGGATGGCTCCTCGACACTGGATGCCAGGGACATGGAGGCTGGTGACATCCTACAGTATGCCCAGGTGGAGGATCTGAGTCGTGGGGATGCTATGCTGGTGGCGGCAGGTGGTGATCCTGACTGTCATTAGTGACCATGGTTTGGATGGCTTGGACCAGGAGTTCTACCTGCCTGTGGAGGGGACTGTGTGTGATGGGATAGGGAAGGAGCCTGCTGGGGTTGTACACACAGGTGCCATGGGGGGGTGGAGGACCAAGCCACCAGTGGCATTCAGGAAGAGCAGGTCGTGGGCCAGGTGAGTGATGTGTGTGCAGCTGGACATGCAGTGCCATCCATGGGGTGGGGTACTGGGCCCACAGGGGGCACAACACACCACAAGGACAGTGCAGCCCCAGGAACAGCAACAGCAACCACCACCAGCACAGCATCTCCCCACAGTGACCAACGGCAGGCACACTGCCTGGCAGACATTGTCATTGCTGCACCCGTGGTGTCAGATGGTCAGGGATCCCGGCCTCTACTCCAGGCAGCTCTGTCATCCCAGCAGGAAGCCCAGCTGGATCTGCATGCCTTTCAGTGGGAGAAGTGGCATGAACTCTCACAGCTGCAGGAGACTATTGGTGTGTGCTTTGTTCGTGCAGAGCACCGGGTGGAGGACAGGATGGAGCACATGGTAGCCACGCTCGACCATGGGTTTGTGGGACTCACAGCTGCTGTGGCCAATCTTGCCACAGTGCTGCATGGGGTGCATGGTGGTCAGTGGGATGTGCATGTGGGTCAGCATGGCCACATTCCACATGCCCCCAGGCAGGCCTCTAGTGATCACAGGGCGGGCACAGGCTCCAGCACTACTGCATCACGGGCATCGGCCAGCACCCCATGGCATCATGGCTGGCTACCATCCCTGTCTGGGTCTGCAAGGCAGCGGGGGCACAGGCACTCCACCCTCCCAACTTCACCGCAATCCTCCCCAGATAGATCATCCACACAGAGCACCCTTGGCTTTGTGTCCTGTGCACATGGAGCACATCATGTGCAAGGTGGTAGTCGCCTCGACACACACAACACCCATATGTGCACATTCACGCACACACACACACTCTCTCACACACATACACACACCGGCACAGTCACACAAGCACCGCCATGGTACCCTTCCCACCCTGTCGCCTCATCCCAGGCACCTCCAGTGACACACAACCTCACCATGCCATGGCGGTCTACCTTTGTCACATGCGTGTCCTGCTCTGCACATAGAACACACATCCATCTCACATACATTCACTTACACTGTGTTGTACCTGTACTTTGTTAGTTGTCTTCACTATTGCAGCTGTCTGCACATATTAAAGAATATGTCATTGTACTGTTCTGGTTGCTGTGTTGTGTGTACTCACTGTCATGCCTGTGACAGTCTCCCGATGATGCCAGTCCTGTACTCCAGGGCCCTGTGTGCCATTTGAGGATCCCTCCTCTCAAGTTGCTCCACTATCCCCCTGACCTCTGGCTCTGGGTCACTGTTGGCCTGTTCCTCAGGTCCAGGTGCCTGTATCCCATGGTGCATTGCCATATTGTGGATCATACAACAGGCTAGGATGATATGGCATACCTTCTGAGGCCTATACTGTAGGGCACTACCTAATGTATCTAGGCAATGGAAGCGCATCTTCAGCATGCCAAAGATCCTCTCTATGATGTTCCTAGTGGTGGTGTGTGCCTACTTGGCCACTGTGGCCAGCCAGGGTACAGGTGTCAGCAGCCAGGGTCACAAGGGATAGGCACTGTCCCCTGTTGAGAAATGTACACCTGTTAATGCTTCTGTTCTGCTGTCTACACTTCCCATGGTGCACCACCTGTGTTGCTGTCCCATCCCCCCTTCCTTGCATGCCCCTGCCTGTCCCCACCCACACTGTGGTGTGTGCATGCCTTGCATGCTGCTACTCACCAACTAGGTGCCCACTGGGTATCCTGCCCTCCTCAAAGGCCTGGCACAGCCAGGACTGGTGCCAGATGAAGATGTCATGGGCACTGCTGGGGTACTGCGCAAAGACATTGCTGATGTGCCCTGTTGCATTGCACACCACCTGGCAATTAATGGAGTGGTATCCCTTCCTGTTCACATACACTTCACTGCCATCACCAGGTGGTGCACCAGATGGAAACATGGGTGCAGTCAATGGCACCAAGTACTGCTGGTAGGTGTGCAACTCAATAGAATTGCTGCATGGTTTCTCTGTGTTCTGCTGCTGTGCTGGGGAATACTATGAATTCACCAACATGTGGCAGAAAAGCATCTAGGAACTGGGTCAGGAGGCATGAGGTGTCAGACTGTGATACCCCTATGGTGTCCCCCGTTGGTTGTTGGAACATTCCTGTGGCTAGGAAGCACATTGCTGCTGTCACCTTCTCAACTGTCATGGCAGGGCTGTGTCTGGTGTTGGGCTGTAGCTGCTTATGCAGGAGTTCATGCAGCTGCCTCAATATTCCCCTGTTCATTTTGTACCGGCCAGTGATGTGCTCATCTGGCAGGGTCTCGAAGAAGACTCTGGGCCACTACCACCTGTGTGCAGCGTGTCTTCTCCTTGGCCTGCACTGTGGGCCATGTTGGGACTGCTCCCCTTCTTCCTCCTCCACTACTGCTGCCATTAGGTGCAGCAACACTGCATTAGGCACTACTGCCATAATGACTTCCTGTGCTGGTCCCTCCTCCTCTGTGGTTTGCCGTAGGTTAAGACCTGCCTTTTATAGGTGGTATCTAGGAAAGAGCTGCTGTTATTATAGCAGAGAACAGGCAGAGACACCAGGAGGAAGGAGCTGCTGTTATTACAACTAAACTTCTCTACTGGGACTAAAGAACTAGAACTCTACTACTGGGACCTTCAATTAAGGGTAAAAACAAACAAAAACCAAGTTAGTGTGTTTGTCTGAGTTGGCTGAAGTTAAGTGTTATCTGTGCAGTTATCTAGGTATTTGCCTAGGTGTTTGTCTCAGGTAGCTGAAGGGAATTGTTATATGTGCCATTAACACAGTGTAGAAAGACTTGCAAAGTAGGGGGAATAGCTTAGCTAGAAAGAAGCCAGGTTAAAGCCAGATTTAAACACTGCCCTAGATAGCTTCTGCCACAGAACAGGCAGAGACACCAGGAGGAAGGAGCTGCTCTTATTATAACTAAACTTCTCTACTAGGACTATGTTGCCCTCCTTCCCTCCCCACCCTAAACCAGTTCTAGTTTTATAGGCACAGGATTTGACTGACAACAGGAACTTCCTGTTTGGGAGCAGGAAGCGAGTGATCACAGAGCGACCAAAGTCTCACCATCCTAGAAGGAAGAGAAGCTGTCCACCCTCCCCCCAGCTGTTGGACATCTGACTCTGAGCAAGGAAGGAGACTACTGAGAAATATAGGAACTTCTTGTCTCAGAACAGGAAGATCAGGAGCTTAAAGGGCACACAGGCAGTAAGTAAGTAGGGTGAAAAAAAACAGAGGAAAAGGTAACTAATCCATATAACAGTTAAGGGGCCAGAAATAAGACATGATAGGAGTGGTGCAATGCAGTGGCTGTGGAACAGCAGTCTTCTGGGAGACATTCTGGAGGATGCAGTGTTGTCCCATCTGCAGGCACCTCTCTGGGCTGAGGGAGGAAGTTGCTTATGTCCAGGCTAAGTTGGTCAGGATTTGTGGGACCTCTTCTCCCACCCAGGGACCACCAGTGCCACTGCCGTTGCCTCAGAGGTTGCCAAAGAAGAGGAGCGGTTGGACCACAGTGGGCTCAGGGAGGATGAGGGTGGTGGAACAGAGGCACATCCCCTCCAGTTCTACCTCTCCACAATTCATATGCCATTCTGGCAAAGTGTGGTTCCTCTATGGAGGCACCCACTGTGGAGACCAAGGAGAATGCTGGTAGCCTCCACAAAGGAGACCCACAGGAGGGTGGCATAGGACCCCACAGGGGAAGGGAACAACTCCTGGTGGGGGACTCCATTGTTAGGAAAGTAGAACTAGGGGAGGAAGGGGAGAGGAAGGTAAGGTGCCTGCCTGGTGCCATGGCTTGGAGGGACAGGGAGAAAATCCTCAGGATCGCTGGAGCAGCTGCACAGGGGAGTGAGCTGGATGTTATTTTCCACCTAGGGACAAATGGCCTGGCTAAGAAAGTGATTAGAGCAGTGCAGGAAGAGTTTGTGGAGTTGGGGAGGGGCCTTAGACAAGTAGCATGCATGGTAACCTTCTCGAAGGTGCTGCCTGTCTATAGCATGGCTGAGGCTAGGGTGCTTCACACCATGGAATTCAATCAGTGGTTGAAAAACTGGTGCAGAACTCAGGGATTTGTCTTCATTGGGGACTGGGGGTCCACCTGGAGGGATGCAAGCCTATACTGGCATGATGGTCTGCATCTGTCCAGGAGGGGAACCAGGATCCTAGGTGATAGGTTTAAATGTTTCATTGGCAAGCATTTAAACTAGCTAAGGGGGGAGGCACAGGAAAGGAGCAGGGAAATCCTAGCCCCCCCAAAAAGGTCAGTGTAGTAAGTGAGGTAAACACCAAGATAAAGATGTTGATAGGGAGAAGGGTAGGGGTAAATGGAGAAAACTACAAACACAATAAGGACAGGGATGGGGCAAAAAGGGGTAAGGCCATCAAGAAATGGAGGGTAATGAGTATCAATGCCCGTAGTCTGGGCAACAAGCTCCCTGAACTGGTGGTCTTGATGGAAGAGGGATGCCTGGATATTGTAGCAGTCACAGAAATACGGTACACAGAGAACCATGACTGGGATGTTAACATACCAGGGTATACAACCTACAGGAGAGACAGGGAGGGGAGAAGAGGGGGAGGAGTAGCTCTCTATCTAAGGGAAGGGATAAAAGCAACTGAACAAAAGAGTAAACAGGGAGGAGAGGAGGCACTGCGAGTCACCTTAGAGACTGAAAATGGCACCACAATCTGCACAGGGGTTGTATACAGACCCCCATGTCAGGGGGAGGGAATGGACAAGAATATGATAGAAGGCATCCTTAGAATGGCAGAGAAAGGGGAGATACTGTTGATGGGGGACCTGAATATGTCAGATGTTAACTGGAGCACCTTGGCTGCAGCCACACCCAAAAGCAGGGCCATTCTTGATGCCATTCAGGTGGCATGCCTCAAACAACTAGTTTTGGAACCCACTCATGAGTGAGCAATCTTGGACCTCGTACTCTCAAATGGGGACGGTGAAAGGATCTCAGATCTAGAAGTGGGTAGCCATTTTGGAACAAGTGACCACCAAACAGTGTGGTTCATGATAAACTCAGCTACAGAGCCAAGCCATACAAAAGTGAGGGTTCTGGACTTCAGGAGGGCTGACTTTGGCAAGTTGGGAGAGTGCCTTAGAAAAGCACTAACAAATAGGCTAGAAGGAGGGGTGGAGAAACAATGGGGAAACATCAAAACTGCCATCACAGAGGCAGCAAGCCTTTGTGTGAAGCAAATAAACAAATCAGAATGAAAGAAAAAGCCACTGTGGTTCTCAAAAGAGATGGCGGTGAAGGTTAGGGAGAAAAAGAAAGCATTTAGAAAGTATAAGGAAACACAGAAGGAGCAGGACAGAGAACTGTACCAGTTAAGGCAGAAGGAAGCAGGGAAGGTAGTCAGAATAGCAAAGGCCCAAACTGAGGAAAATATAGCCAACTCAGTTAAGAAGGGGGATAAAACTTTTTATAGGTACATCAGGGAGTGTAGCCAGACAAAGGGAGCGATAGAGATGCTGAATAGAATGGACGGTGGGTGGGCAGAGAGGGACAGTGAAAAGGCAGGGATACTGAATAAATACTTCTGCTCAGTATTCACGAAAGAGGAGGAGGGGGAGGTGCCTAATTCAATTAACAGAAGCACTCTGGATGGGGGGGTCGATCCCAGTCCTTTCAGAGAAGAAAGGGTTCTGAAAGAACTAAAATTGAAGGTGGACAAAGCAATGGGGCCTGATGGAATTCACCCCAGAATTCTAAAAGAATTAAGGAGAGAACTAGTGACACCACTGACTACCCTTTTTAACAAATCATGGGAGGATGGTGTGGTACCTGAGGACTGGAGGAAGGCTGATGTGATACCCCTTCACAAAGTGGGAGCAAGACAGAGGCAGGAAGCTACAGACCTGTCAGTTTGACCTCTGTGGTAGGGAAAATGATGGAATCACTTCTGAAGGAAAGAATTGTTGAGTACCTAGAGGCCAGTGGGGCACAGGACCCAAGGCAGCATGGGTTCACAGCAGGAAGGTCATGTCAGATAAATCTAATTGATTTCTTTGAATGGGTGACCAAAGTAGTAGACCAGGAAGGGGCTGTGGACATGGTCTACCTAGACTTTGGCAAGGCATTTGACACAGATCCACACAAAAGATTGATTGTCAAATTAACCAGCCTGGGAGTGGGTCCCAGGGTGGTAGCCTGGGTAAAACGTCTGGACAACAGTACACAGAAGGTAATTGTAAATGGAGTCCATTCTGAAGAAAGAGGGGTTACTAGTGGGGTACCGCAGGGTTCAGTACTGGGTTCAGTCCTTTTTAATGTCTTTATAAGTGACATTGCAGAGGGACTGAAAGGAAAAGTATGCCTCTTTGCAGATGACACAAAGATCTGCAATAGGGTTGATATACAAGGAGGCGTGGAAAGGATAAGAAGGGACTTGGCAAGGTTAGAGGAATGGTCAGAAGTATGGCAGCTTGATTCAATGCAAAGAAGTGCAAAATAATGCATCTGGGAAACAAAAACCCAGGGGAAGATTACACAATTGGGGGGGTGTAGTAACAACAACAAAAATGGAAAGGGACCTGGGGGTAATCATATCAGATGACTTTAAGATAAGCAAGCAATGTGAGAAGGCAGTAGGGAGGGCTGGGGGATACTGGGATGTATAGGGAGAGGCATCACCAGTAGAAAACAGGAAGTTGTTATCCCTCTGTACAGACAGTTGGTGAGACCCCATCTGGAGTACTGCATCCAGTTCTGGAGACCCCATCTCCACAAGGACATAGACAGGACAGAGGCAGTCCAGAGGAGGGCAACTAAAATGGTGCAGGGTCTGCAAGAGAAGCCATAAGAGAGACTAAAGGAGCATAATATGTATGCCCTTGAGGAATGGAGGGAGAAGAGGGACATGATAGAAACTTTTAAGTACCTCAGTGGCATCAACAAAGCCCAAGAGGGTAGCATCTTTCAGAAAAAGAGTTGTGCAAGAACAAGGGGACACAATTTGAAGATAGAGGGGAGATGGCTTGTGACAATGTGAGGAAGTATTTTTTCACAGAGAGGGTGGTGAATGCATGGAACAGCCTTCCTGAGGAGGTTGTGAGGTCTAAAACTGTGGGAGAATTCAAGAACGCATGGGACAGACATAAGGCAATTTTTGTGGGGGGTAAGAAGAAATAGGCTGTTGGTTAAACAAGATCTGCAGCTTATCCTGTAGGTAGGGAAATGGGCAGACTAGGTGGGCCAAGCAGTCCTTATCTGCCATCAAAGTCTTTGTTTCTATGTGTCGCACAATGTGGCCTTGCATGGTGCTGTTGCTCTGAATATCCCATTGCACATGTATGCACGTTCCCGCCCTCTCACTTTGCCCCTTGCATACATTACGGGTTTGCCCCATGCTATTGAGGTTAGCGTGTGCTATCCGCGCCTTTGAATATTGCTGCCCCGCTCAAACACAGCACTATTCCTGCACTACTGGTTTGCGTGTTGTGCTGTGTTTTGAATATCTGGGCCCGGGTCATCTAACCTAAATGATGTGGTTTTCCTGTATAAAAATAAAGTTTTTATTACTACTACTAATGATATCCCTAAAATGTCCTCCACCTGTTTATCCCTGCTTTATGCAGATGATCTGGTTCTCTATCATAGTGATATTTTGTGCTCCGTCCTAAATTCCACTCTCACAATTGACGTTATACTTATTCAAAACTGGCTGTTAGAAAACAATCTGATTCTGAAAGCCAGTATAATGCAATCCATGTTATTTGACTCTGCCTCCAGACTAAGGAAATGATGGCAAGCTGTCTGTTATTAGTGCTGATGGATCCCTTTTGGAGAATGTTAGTTCTTTCAAATATCTTGGGATCATGCTTGGCTTCTCATTTGACTTTGACCTATACATTTCCCTTACTTGTAGAGCTGTACATTTCAAGATTGGTACTGCCTACAGAACAAGTTATGCGCTAACCCCATCTGCCAGAATTTCCATTGCATAGGGTGTTATACTCCCTGCCCTTGCCCATGTCTCAGTAACCTTTACTGGTGCTGCAAAACTAACCTTTTAAAGTAGGATACTACCTATAACAACATTTGTCATAATGCCTTAGCATCTCCCTGCCTCACTCACCACAGTAAGCTTTACAGTAACCTTAAGTGGCCCTTCCCTGCCACTCATCAATCTCTGGCCTTTGGCTGCTTTATAGATGGCGTTATACATACTGGCATTCTCTCCTCTCTCACTAGCATACTGATACCAGTTAACTCGTGTTATAACCTTAGATCTGGGGATCAAACTCTCCTAAGTTTACCCGGCTGCACAACGCAAATGGGGACCTGAGCCCTTTCTCACACCACACCCCACTTCTTGAACTCTCTACCCATAGATCTTGAGCTCTCTGCAACTCATGACTAATTCAAAAGGATGCTCTGAACTTACCTTATAAAATCTGACTTTTTCAATTGTTTCCATCCTCTATGATCTTCCTCCTTAGTTTCTCCCCCTCGCCACTGTCTCCTCTTTCACGCTGCTACTCTATTCCTCACAGGCTGGGCTTTGCCTAGCTCTCTCTCTGCACTTAAACTCTGACTACCTCCTTCAAATCCTTCTCACTACTTTTCCCCTACTTCCTTTCCCTAGCCCTGTCTCTATCTACTTTTCTTCTTCACTGTAGGCTGCTCCATACTAGCTATGCTCTATAATTTCTGTCATCCTTCCTATTGTTGTACAAAGCGCTTGGGTATATTTACCTATTATGTGTACTGCTGTGTTATATGTTTCGTTATATTGTTGAAATCAGTTTCTGTAAACATCCTTGTTCTTAAAATTGTATATTTTTGTTTCCACAATGTTTGTGCTTACAATGTATGCTACATATATCCAATTTGTATAATTTCCCTGTGATGTTTTTGGCTAGTGCTATTGAGCTGTACTATCTTGTCCTGTATCACACTTGTATCTGTAATTTTGGTTGTTCTCATTTGCAATCTCTTGGGTCATGCCTCAAAATAGGCATTTCCATGTCTAGTGCATAGCGGTGGGCGAAAGTTGTGAATTCCGATTTTGTGGAACTTCCACAAAATTTCAGAACTTTCGCCATTGGTGGAACTGGGACTTTCCACGGATTTTCGCTGAGTTCTGCTGACTTTTTTGTGAACTGTGGAAAAATTCATATAAACTGCAGAATTTATTCTATCCACAATTTAATGAACTGTCAGTAAATGAGCATGTGCTTGTACAACCATCGGTCATTCACTGACAAGTCAGTGGGCCTCGGTAGTGGAGAAGAGTGGAGGGCTGCACGGTGGCCCACTCAGGGGCAGGGTGGGGGGAGCTGGTGGTGGTGGATGAACTGTCAGGATGGGGGTGGGGATCCAAAAGACACCAGGGAATTGGGATTACTTTTTTTAAAAAGGGATCGGGAATGGGGGGTTAACTAGACACCAAGGAATACTGGGAATAGAGGGGGATGAATCGGTGGACTGCCAGCTGTTTTTTGTGGATTAAGGGAATCCAGGATAGTGAGGGGGGATCCGCTAGACACCAGGGAAATAAAATGTTTGTGGGGGCCATAATTGGTGGTTGGGGGACCACTAGACACCAGGAAGGTTTGAGGGAGGGATTGGAGTTTTTAATTTATTCATTTATTTACTGGGACCCCTGATCACCTGATCAGTGTGGGGGTTGGGGTGTGGATTAATGAATTAAACTGCAGTTAAAAAAAGCCTCAGAACTGGCCACTGGCAGTGATCTGTTCTACGGGTTTTCCCCCCACAGTTTAATAAATTAACCCACAGTTTGGATATTTATTCCGCAGTTTTAAGGTGAAATTTCCATGAAAGTTGCGAAAATGTTTTCCAAACTTTCACAGAAGCAAAATTTGCACTTTCGCAGAAATTACACCGGCAGTATTTTTTTTTTCCACACACCCCTACTAGTGCACTTACCCAGTTATTAAAAACAAACAAATAAATAAATGAATTGAGAATAACATTACTGCTTTGAGTTTGGTGTAAACTGAACTACTGTATGTGTACTGTAGCTCTGCCTTCTGATTGGAGGAGTGGGTTCACATATAGTATAATACAGTATGTGTCAAATCTTGAAATACTAGAACATTTAAATTCAGAATATTTTGGAAGCCTTGAGAATGTTCCTCCTTAATCCATTAGATTACAGAACCTAATTGTTAGACTCACCAACAGTTTATAGAAGTCACATATGGCAGATTGTAGATCAAATCTGTTTTCCCCTATGTTTTAGGGAAGTGACCTAATTACAAAGGTACTGACTTGTTATTTATTTATTAAAACATTTATTAGACACTTTTCACATGTTTCAAAGTGACATTTGAAAAACAGTATCTTAACATTAACATATCAGATATTAAATTAATTATTTTCAGTCTTCATTTAAAAATTCCTAGTGTTCCCACCACTCTAAAATCCATGAGTAACTGACTTCCAAATTAAAAGGTTGATGTACATGAGCCTGTTAACATTACATGAATAGGGCTAGCCCACCAGCACAGCAGTAGCTCTACCCTTTGCAACATCGATGACCCGAATTTGGAAGTGAACACAAGGTGTTGGAGGGCAGAGGAGAATCAAGCATCTGCAGGACCCCTCTCCTCCTCCTCTGGGGGTAGGGGGAGGGTGGGGAAGAGCTTTGTGCTCAACTGGACTCTGGTGGAAGCCAGGAAAAAGGCAAGCCAACCTGAAAGATGTGGGAGAAATGTGTCAGACATCGGCATGTGTGCTTTGACATCAGTGCACACCATGTCTCCCATGGGGAGAAAACTGGAAAAACTCCCGATCGAGCAGGAGACCGCCTCCTCCGCAGGTCCTGCACCCAGTGACTTAGAAACCTCCAAGAAATCTGGATCCTATCCTGGTGGATGGAGAGACTGCCAGCACCCTGCTATGGAGAGCAAGCTGTGGGAGACTACGAGAGCAGGTAAGCCCTCAGAGAAGCCGGGGTGACGGGGCTGGGAGGACTAGTGGGAAGGATGGCTGGCCGGGATGGGGGAGATAAAAAAAAATTATGTGAGTCAGCACTTGGTACTGACAAAAAGATGTTCTTCAACTGAGTGCAATAATCAGGATGGACATTAGGCTGAGAGAGGTTCATGTAAACAAACTGATTCAAGTTCTTTTTTATTGATCAACAAGGAGTCACTACAAAAAGAACAAAATACAGAAAAGAGACAAATACAATACCAAATAAACACATCAAGGCAATATAAAACATCTCATTAATATCCTAAAAAACAATACATAATACACTTGTATAAGTACAGTGTAACAGATTTTTTTACGGCCTCACTGGGCTTATTGGGAGCTAGTCTTAGCTAAGTTCTGCATTTCTGTTGCTGAAATGTAAACTAGACACCATGGGGTTCAGGTCTGGTTGTCTACATTCCTTGACAAGGCTCACATTACTGAACAAAATATTGGGTGGAGTTTTGCTGTGGGCCAGGGTAACCAGTGATATGGGTGACTCAAATTGAGCGACTTAGTTTGAATGCCTGGGTTAAGAGTGACTGTGAGAGAACAGTGAGGATGAATGAGAGCAACTGGAAAACATGACTAGGTACTGTATGGCGAGGGACAGCTAGTGAGAGAAGGATATAGGGATTTGTTTGGGAGGGCCAAGCTAAGCTGGCCATCTGGTGTGGTTATTAAGGCTATGGTCTGAGACAGTGGTCTGGGGTTCAGAACTGGTGTGGGGTTGGTTTTTATGTTGGTCATTCTTGTGTTGTTGGGATTTTTTATTTTTGGGATTTTTATTTATCCCTGACTTTGGTTACCCCCCGCCTGCAAGTTGCTCCCTCCACAACGTTCTCCACCTGCACACTGCTACCCCACTGAGTAGCCCACTCCCATGTTTGCCTTTTTCCCCCAGTGTCCACCCCCCAGAGTTGGTTATTTAGAGATGAGGGGTTTTGGGGGGGGGGGTCTCTCACTCATATGTTTTGTGTTGTGCCATTGCTTTTTTTGTCTGGTGGCAGTAGTAGTGCTGATTGCCAATTTTGTATTCAGCATTTTGAGCTAGCTCTTTTGTGAGTTACTATTAAATCTTCACTCTTATCACATGGCACCATGGGTCAGCATGCATCCATGCTGCCATTTCTTTAGTAAAACTGAATTTCAAACACAGTCAGCTTAAGACTGTAATTCTACAGGTAAGGCCATATGCACACTTATTTTGTCTCTACGATTAGTGTTACCATGGGCATGTCTGTCTTTGCATGTTCCCTTTCTGTTTGACCCTTACCCATGTTCCCCATGGTGTTTTGTAGCAATGGAGGCATAACCTACATGCAGTATATAAAATAATGAATGTGCAGATGGGTATTATGAGTTTTTTTTTTTCACACACCTGAAGTACGGCATGCCACTTTAACCCCAAGAGCAAAGCTCAAGGGGTTTAACTAGGCAGTACACACCAGCAATGTGTGAAAAAAGAGTAGTGTCACATCAGCACATAACTTATTTTTTTATAATTACTGGTGTCACTGCTTATCAAATGGTATATCTCATATGATGCACTACTATGAAGGAAAATGAAGAAAACTGAAGTACACTCAAAATGCAGGTTTATTTGTTTAACACAACTTCATAAAGTACAAGAAAAAAAAAATTGTATGTAAAATTATCACTGGCCTATGCAGGAACAGTCAACAATTCTATAGGAGTCAAGAGATTCATGCTGTGGTGCACAAACAGCAGAGGCAATTCAGAGGCAATACCGAAAAACTGGCAACAGGGTATGACAAATGCATGTTAAACCAGCAGTCCCTTGAAAACTGT
The DNA here is from genome assembly GCA_016271365.2 of Neoceratodus forsteri. Classification (NCBI taxonomy): domain Eukaryota; kingdom Metazoa; phylum Chordata; order Ceratodontiformes; family Ceratodontidae; genus Neoceratodus; species Neoceratodus forsteri. The sequence goes on along the minus strand of JADMNL010000024.1, from coordinate 310,131,182 downwards.
AAGAAACACACACAATTCATCAATCAATGGCTGTCACAGTGAACCAAGAATCTGAGCTGTTGAGATGAGCTGGGCTGAGATGTCTTGAGTGTGGAGGGGGGGTAGCGCAGAGAGTGATAGCTGCTGGTAAGTGACAGGCAGCTATATCTGAAAAATGTTTCTTAGGCAAATTGAATAATTTCTCCTTTTTTTTTTTACACTGCACATGAGTAGAATGCACATTTTTATAAAAAGAAATGAAACCATTGACTTTAATTGACAACAACTGGTTATTATAGAGCTCTGTAATAACCGAGTAAACTGTTATCAATTAAGCAGGTTATTATGGCATTTGATAGAAACAGAGACCCATCTGATAAACAATATCCCAGGTAGTTATTACTTTATAAACTATAACCACCAGTTTGAACATTGACCTATTACATATTTTAAAGCCACTGTAATTTACAAAATAACAGGCTGACGTGTATCTGTATGGATTGCTCAGAAATTATTCTATCTTCCCTGTACCGGATCCCCTGCAGAGGAAGAACAGTAGACATTGGAAAACCAACACAGAAAGAGTTACAATAGTTCAGTCTTGCTATAATGAGCCATGGGTTGGTGTCAAAGAGCTCAAGATTACCCATATGAATATAAGAAGCCTCACTAAAAATCTTAGTGAGCTTACTGTGTGGGTCAACTACTATAAACATTATATTCTAGGTATCACCTAGACTTGGTTTAAATCTCACTTCCCAAACATATTTTGTCCCCTTCCAGGCTATAACCTCATGAAGGCTGACAGCACCATGACCAAGAGGGGTGGGAAAACAAAATTTACTATAAGGATCATCTGCACGTCAATGCATCAAACCAATTGTTCCCCCATCAATTCCCAGTTAGAAATTTGTCATTCAAATCTACTCCTGGGCAACTTGAAAAAGTAATGCATTTTCTGTGTCTACATCCGCCAAGCTGGAGAGCAGCATGCCCCCCCTCCCCCAATTGACTATCGGTTCACTTGTGCAAAATAACCAATTTCTTCTTTTTGGTGATTTCAATGTCAGCTGGCTTACCGATCACTCATATAAGGCTAAGCTTTTCCGTAACAAACTGGAGCTCCATCATCTCATGTCTGAGACTACTAGAAGTGCAAGTGATGGCCTGTCCTCCACCCTATTAGACTGGATACTCACACCTTGCCCTGATTGATTTACCTGCTCAGATGTACTCCGCGACTCCACAAATAATCACTCACCCATTTACTGTGTCTGGAGGGCTAAGGCCCCTTCCCCAGAATTATTCACTTCCATGACTTCTCTAAGCTTGACCCCACTGTACTGAGACAGCAGGTTGGAAGATTGGACTGGCTACAGCTGTGGAGCTCAAATGATGTAAACCATGCCCTACATATGTGCTATGAAGTCATCATAGGTATTCAAAACAAACTTGCTCCTCTGATCTTGACGTGGGTACATGACCCTGTTACCAAATGGGTGGATTGCTTCTTGTTGGCCCTTATTAAGCAGATGGATGCCAGTTGGTCCATTTATAAAGCCACAAAGACTGCTGCTAACTAAGCCAATTATAGAACATTAAGGAACATGTGTAAAAAAATCTATCAGGCAGAGTAAGTCTCTATTTCAAATCATTGTTCACTGCCTCAGCCAGTAACCTTAGACTTTTTGGGAATAATATCACACAAGTCCTTGGCCAGTCTGGTAAACACTCACCAAAGGACCTTAATATTGATAGAATGAATTGCAAAAAATCTGTAATCATAGCAAATGCCTTCAACCAATGTTTTTCTGATCGCTCAGCCTACACAATCACTTTCCCCACCTCCTCTTTCTCCCTGTGCCCTTCCTCCCTTAAAGTCAAGTCTTGTCATCTCCATTTCAACGCGAAAGCAGTTACCTGCCATGAGGTTCACAGACTTCTCATACAAATCCCAATATCAAAGTCTTCCGGCTCTGATGAACTTGAACCAAAAATTCTTAGGATTGCTCTTTAGTCTATCCCTTACTTCACAAATAGTTGCTGATATGTGTAATATATCCCATGTTGTCCCAATTTACATGAAAACAAATATCAGCAACTACAGACCATGTACGATTCTTCCAGTCTTAAACAAACTACTTGAAAAACTGGTTTCCTACCAGCTGAAGGAATACCTCAGCACTTATAACCACTTGTCCCCTGCACAGCATGGCTCTCATAGATGCCACAACACTACTACTGCCCTCTTGTCACTCTCCTCCTTTATCTTCTCTGCCATGGATAGGGATGAGCTCATGGGTGTAGTCTTCATCAGCCTTATGAAGGCTTTTGACCTAATCTGTTACACCTTATTACATGGTAAATTAAGTGCTTTGGGAGTCTTTTCTACCACCCTGCCTTGGTTCATAAGTTACCTGGTTAACAGGTACCAACATGTTAAATGTGACCATACCTTATCAGAGTATACTGTCAGGACAGCAAACCCCCGACAGTGAAACCATCACAGTGACACAACCCATTCGATAGCCACAGTGTCAAACGGGTTGTCGGAGTGCTACTCAATAGAGTGACTCCTACTGTAAGCTGCTTTCCCCCATAATCCAATGACATCTATAAGTCCAAGGTGTGTGGGGGGGGGCAGAGCACTCAGTGTGGGGGTGCAGGGGGTCAAAGACCCTTGCAAACAATGTAGGAAAGCCCTGGCACTGTGGAGGTCTGTCAACAGATTTGCCAGTCAATCTGGTCGATGTTTGCCTGTCGACCTGGTTGATATCAGCAAATCCTTGTCACTGTGGGGGATGTCAACAACTTTGTTGTGGAACCCCTTGTCAGACCCTGCTGCTGCCACAGTAGGCGTCCCTCAAGGCTCCACACTGGCACCCCCCTTCTTTTTCATTCATATAAATATTATCCAGACTGGTCTCAGAAACTGCACCTCAATCCTCTATGCTGACTACCTTGCCCTATTCGCTAGCCCTTGCAGCATCCCTGAACTAAACTGCCTCCTCTCCTATGACCTCCAGTCTATACAGTCCTGGTTCTATTCTAACAAGCCCCTCATGAATACCACAAGACACAAAACATGCTCTTTGGCTTGCCCCTGAGGTTAAACATTTGCAATACCCCACTCACAGTAGAATGTACTGATGGATTTTATCTTGCTACAGTCCCTAATTTTTTTGTTTGTCTGTTGAGTTATCTATTTATACCCCTGTCATGCTCTGTAGCTGCCACTCTGGGCTGCCATGACCCACAGACATTCCTCCGACTATCTCCCCCATGCCACCTTACCTCAGATCTGCAGCCATCCTTAAGATAGCCTGGCATGAGGGGATCACGTGATGAGTTAGCGGGGAGTAGACGTCTCGGAGAAAGCTCTCGAGTCCCAGTGAATAAAAAGTAAAATGTAAGCGTATTGCAACCTCATACCTTTGAATTAATGGAGGGCTCTGACTGATAAGAAAGTGCACAGTTGAGGTGGGCGACTCTGAAGTTAGCAGCGGAGGTGAATCTTGTTCTGAAACGGCAGGGGATTTGCAACGTGGAATGGCTGAGATGGAGGAAGGAAGCCTCGAGCCCTTGGCAGCAAGAACGCCTGTGGTTAAGCTTTCTAAGCCCCATTCTCTGACTCTAGATGAGCCGATAGATAGGAGAGCAGAAGATCAAGGGGGGCACTCAACTTCAGAGGACATTAATGAAATAAAACATTTGCTGCAAGGGCTGGTTGCCGATTTCACTACATTGAAACCAGTACTGCAGGCTTTTAACACAAAGAGTGGGGATGAGAGGCTGAGTTGCTTCCCAAGAAAGGAAAGTGGGAACCATGGACCAGGAGATGATTGGATTGAAGATGCAGGTTAAAAAACTAGAAGACTGTTTGGAGGACCAAGAATCACGTAGTAGGAGGAACAATTTAATCGTGGCAGGTCTGCCTGAGAAGTTGGAAGGTTCAGACTGTGTAGCTTATGTACAAGATCTCCTCCTGAAACTATTCGGTCGGACACCGTTTGGTGATTCCTACAATATTGAGAGGGCCCACCGTTCACTCAGAGAAATCCCCCCACCTGGAGCTCACCTCAGTTGTTATAATGAGATTCCTGAATTATAAGGAAAAAACCCATGTTTTAAATCAAGCTAAGGCCAACAGGAACTTGCAGTGGAATGGGGCTTCTGTATGGTTTTTTCAAGATTTAGTTCCTTTGGTGAGAGAAAAACAGAAAGAATATACGAATATAAAGAAGAAATTGTACATGGCAGGCTTGAAATTTAGGCTACAATATCCAGCCACGCTGATTGTGAAACTGCCAAAAGGTGATAAAAGATATCTTTCAGCAGGTGATGCCCTGGAAAGCCTCAAGGTGGAGCTACCAGACTTGTTAAAACTGCGGACTTGAAAAGCAGAGGGACTGGTAAAATGGAAGGCAATACAGTGTTAAGTTGGATTAAGAACTTTGAGGGCATGCTATGTTAGCAGGCAAAATGTTTGTTGACCGAACCGGGGAAATGTGACCACTGATGTGGGGGTTCTTTCACTCTTTCCTGTTTGGTTTGTTTGATTTTATAGATGCACGTGTTTTTTTTTTAAAGTATACACCAGAGTGCTATAGCCTTGCAGTGGGAAGAGGACACTTTTAATTACTGAATTATCTGATTGCTTCTGAATTGATGGTAGTCACATATGGGGGGAAAGGGGCAACTTAATTGAAACTGGACTGGTTTTAGTATTTTTGCCAGTAATCCAAAACTATAGATGGTATAGGTAAGATTAAAATTACTGTTTGGGTGAACGAATATGGTGGGGTCTATCAGTGGGCTATATTGGGACTCGGGAGGGATCGGAGACATCTCGAGGGTTGACTCATACACGTCTCGAGAAGGTTGAGGAGGGCAATCGGAGGATCGGGGGTGGTGAGAAAGGGAGTTATTGGGGGGTAAGGAAAGAGAGAGAATCCAAGAGACATGACATAAGGCAAGTAGATTGTATGAGAGGGAATATCAGAGGTGGGAGTATAGAAGATGGTATTAATTAGAATTCTTTCCTGGAATGTCAAAGGTCTCAGGGGGAGAAAGAAAAGATTGGTTATGCTGCAATATATAAATCAGCTGGGGGTACATATTGCTGCACTTCAAGAAACCCATTTGATGAATGAGGAATTACATCTACTTAAGAGGGGATGGGTGGGCAAAGTAGTTGGAGCTGGGAATGCGAAAGCATCGGGGGTGGCAATACTAGTTAGGAAAACTTGCCCATACATATTTGATCAAATCCAACTGAGAGAGGATGGTAGGGGGATATATGTGATGGGCTCAGTTTTGGGGACCCCATTATTATGTGCCTCAATTTATGGCCCTACTCTGGCCAAATCAGAATTTTTTGCTTCATTGGAGGCTGATATTGTGACGCTTTCCCAGGGCTCACTTATAATGGCAGGTGACTGGAATATCTGTTTTGATAACAGGTTTGACAAGAGTCCTGTTCTAGTAGACCACCAATTCCCACAAAAAGCACTACATAGACTTTTGGAAGTTACAGCTTTAGTGGATCCATATAGGATCTATAAGAAAGGGGATACAGAGATGACTTTCTATTCAGGGGTCCACAAGACACATTCGAGGATAGACTTTTTTTTGGTTAATAGGTATGCGTTAATGGGTATAAAAGGTTTGCACACTTTTGATAGGGTATTATCTGACCACTCTCCAATTCAAATCCAGTGGGAGTTAGATAACACTCCCCCTAAGCCATACCAATGGCGATTGGATGAAGGGCTATTAGCGGAGGACAATGTGGTGACTAAATTAGAGAATATACTCAAGGAATTTATCCAAGATCAAATCCCGACATTAGAGGATAAGAAGCTAGCTTGGCCTGCCTGCAAGGTATTATATGCAGGAATGGCACAGGAATACGCCGCTAGGAGGAGCCAAATGTATAAAGCATGAGAAGAGTTTATAATTGAGGCCATTAATTCACTGTCTCCTCTAGAGGGCTCTTCTGAACAGATTGATAAGGAATTAAAGGATTTAAAAGATGAATATAGGGACATATGGAACCTCGGGGTTGATTGTTGGCTGGAAAGACCGAATGCCAAATATTTACTTCAGGGGGATATGTCGGGTCGTTTACTGGCTTATAAAATCAAGGAGCGGGAAGTGGATAGAATGATTGTGGCAGTGAATTTTGGAGGATAGTATATCTCGGAACCTCAGAGATTAACTGATGCTTTTGCGGATTATTATGCGGTGATATACCAAGAGGGGACCCCTAGCTCAGAGACAGAAATAAGAGGGTTTCTTGATAAAATTTTGCTACCCAAATTAGATTTAGAACAAGCCCAGGCATTGGCTGCCCCAATATCGGAGTTAGAGATTATGGAGGTAAATTAAAAATCTACCGAATGGGAAGACACCAGGGCCGGATGGCCTGTCGGCCAAATTCTATAAAGTGCATGCAGTGACAATAGTGCCATTATTGAAAGAATTGTTTGTGACCATTATGAAGGACAGGGTTCCCCACCCTCCTTTATATCAGGCCTATATTACGTTGATTCCAAAACCGGCTAAAACTAAAGATTTACCGGGCAGCTATAGGCCCATTGCTTTAATAAATCAAGATATCAAGATACTTACAAAGATCTTGGCCAATAGAGTTTTGAAAGTTGCTCCCTCACTAATTAGTCAGGATCAAGTTGGGTTTATGCCAGGGAGGGGGGCACATGATGCATTAAGGAAACTACACCATATTTTAGGTAGGGCTTCTAACTCAAAAATGGCTATGGCTCTAATAGCACTCGATGCTGAAAAGGCATTTGACCGGGGTCTCCCATAAATTTTTATTTTTTACAATGGAGAAAATGGGGTTTCCAATGGGTTTTCTTAGAGGCCTTAAAAATCTTTATGAAACCCCCACTGCTAGAGTCCTATGTAATGGATATCTCTAAAGAGTTCCTTCTACAAATGGCACTAGGCAGGCTGCCCTTGTCACCACTTTTATTTAATATTTACTTGGAACCTTTGTTAAGAACACTTATTATGGAGCCTAGAGTACAGGGGATAGAGGTTCAGGGGATTGAGCTCAAATTTTTGGTATTTGCCGATGATATTCTGTTACACTTAAGTAATCCATCTGACAGTTTTCAAAAGGCCTTGGAGGTTATTGGGAATTTTTCAAAAGTATCCAATTATAAATTGAACTTAAGTAAAACCCAAGTTCTTCCGCTTACTGTGTATACCCACAGAGCAGACTTTGAGCACCTGCAACTCAACTGGGCCCCGGAAAAAATTAAATATTTGGGAATTTGGATTTTGGCTAGGTCGGAAGATGGGGTGGTCTATTGGGCACAATTAAAAATGACATTTTAAGGTGGAAGAAACTTCCTCTGAACTTTACTGCTAGATTGGGGTTGATTAAAATGAACCTTCTGCCTAGATTATTATATCCGATATATCTGTTACCTTATATTATCCCGAAGGGAAGGTTCATCAATATTCAAAGGATAATTTCAGAATTCCTGTGGGACTCTAAGCCTCCAATGAGGAAACATGCCATTTTACACCTCTCCAATCTTAAGGGGGGGATTAAGATCCCGGATTTATTACTTTATTATACAGCAGGGCAACTTGGTCTGATGGGACGATGGGCAAAGAATGGGGAAGATGGGGGATACACCCCAACGTGGCTTCGCATTGAACAACAGATGTTAAAAGGTATAAATCTCTCCTCCAAGGCATTAATATTTACAGATCCAGAGATGTTGCCCGGTATGGGAAAGCATTCTCCAATATATAAATCGGTTAAGGCATGGTGGGAGTTGTTAAATTCAGCACAGAGGAAAGCACAAAGGGGGGCTAGAGATCAGCCCATAATAGGAAATCCCAATCTTCATCTGGGGGGTCGAATTATTACCCATCAGTGGGTACAACAATTGTCTGAACTGACTATGGCAGACCTTATCTTAGCAGACAGGGTGTGTGTACCTGCACAGATTGAGGATGGGATTTTTTTAAAAAGATCCAGATTACAAAATTGGTGCAGAAGTTTATACGAGATCATAAGGATAGAGGGCAAACCTTGTTTACTTGGGATCATTTTAAGGAGATTGATCTTTTACAACATCCCCTCTCAAAGGTTTATAGGGTGTTGTTAGACTTTGTGAGCTCAGAACCTGAAACTAAGCTAGGGTATTGGGAAAAAATATTATCCCCCCTGAGACCTGACTGGGAAGGGATTTGGAAAATCTTAAAGCTTTACCTATTCAAATATATGACTATGCAATTTTTCATCTGTTCAAATATTTACTACACCCCTGCTAAGCTATGTTCTAGAAAACTTAGGCAGACAGATCGATGCTTTAGATGTGAAATAGAGTCAGGAGACCTTCTACATGTAATGTGGACCTGTTCCAGAATTCACTCATTGTGGGTTCAAATTAGACAAGAAATGGATCCGATTCTAAATTATTCTGAGTATATTAGGCCAGAGATATGTGTGTGCTAGGAGATATGCAGGCGGTAGAGTAGGAATCAGCTAAATATCATGTGGCACTGATGTCCGCCTTGGTTAAAGCATTTGTCCTAAGACACTGAAAGAAGGACAATATTTATTCTTATGATCAATGGGTTAAAGATCTTTTGCAGGTCCTAAAAAGACTTAAAAGACATATGTTAATAGAAGGGAGGAAAAAATTATATGACAAAAGATGGGGGGTTTTGGAGGCAGTATACATAATACAGTTGAAGGATCCTCGGACTCAGATCTGTCTGTCTAGTGGAGATTAGCTTGTGAAGTTCTTTTAAGAGGAGGGGAGAAGGGCCTAGGACTGAATGATAATATAAAATTGGTACAGGATAGGTCCTTTCATTCTTTACTTTTTTCTTTTTCTCTTCCTTTTCCCTTAGTTTTTCTTATTTGCATAGGCATAATACTCTCATAAAAAGGTTAACTAGGATTAGATTGCATTCTTATGTTTGGCTAGATAGGATGGACTCTCTCTCTCTCTCTCTCCTGGGGACACAGTTATCAAAGCCTAGTCCGGAGAAAATATAATTATTGTTAAAATTGGGAGAATGCTTTAAAGTAATTCGGACTAAGTAATAGAAGAGGCTGTTACCAATCTTAACATTACAGAAGCGAAGATTAAGGTGTTAAAAAGAGAGTAAAAGATTGGTGTGGATATACTATAACTGTGATTGTAAATAAGTTCTGAGGGATGTATATAGTATCCATATCCAGTTTGGGGATATGGGCCCAGGTACCTATCCTGGGATATATGTGTGTATGTTGTGTTATTGGAAATTGTAAAACCCTAATAAACAAGTTTTGCAAAAAAGGATAGCCTGGCATAACCCTTTACCTGGTGGGTCCTTCTCCTCCGAGGGGGAAGGCACCAGCGGGAGGAGACCGGCACACTATTTTTTCCTTCGGTCCCGGGCACTGCTGAGGCTTTCTGTGGCTTTCTGGGAGTCTTCAGAGGTGTCCTGGGCCAGCAGCCATCATCTGTCCAGTCCACAGAGTGGTATTTCTGTTTTTCTGTGGTGTTCCCCCTTATTGCGATCCCTCTGCAGTGCTCCTGGTCTCCACTGGGGGCCACTGCAGAGTGACCATGCATCCCCAACCCACCCCAGGGTAGGAGAGCAATCCTACGTATGCTCAATCCTTCCACTTCCCCTGCCGACCCCTGGCGTCCAAGTCCATTCCCAAACTCGGGTCGCCAGCATGGTGAGAGGTAAGGCACCTGCGCCTCAATCCTCTGTGCAAGTGGGCCAGCCCAGTCCCTAATTTTAATATCTTGGTGTGACACTCAATGCCTCCATAGACTTCTCAGCACATATCTTTGCTGCATGTAAGACTGTCAACACTAGACTTGGATTTTCCTATAAAGTCAGAGACAACCTTACACCCTTAGCCTGTACTGCTATTGTCTGAGACATCCTTCTACTCAAACTGATATATTATGACAGTCTACCACTCAGCCTCTAAAACCACCCTGCAAAAATGGAATGTGGCCTACAACATCTGCAGGTTTGTCCTGGCCACAAACAGGCACACACATCATTGTGACCTATACTTCAAGCTTGGATGGCTCTCTCCAATAGCCCTGTGAAAATTTACCATGGGAAATTTGATTCACACAGTTGTGAACAAGAAATTCCCTATGTCCCTCTCAGTGCTACTGAAACCAGACAGCCAGCCTATTTACACGGGTCTAATGTCCCTGGATCATTATGCATTCTTAAAACCAAGACCAAACTTGCTGAAATGTCTTTCTCCTTCATTGCCCCTACTGACTGGAACGCTATCCCTATCTCAGTCTGTCAGCGTTCATCCATTCATGCCTTTAAAAAATCATATCACACCTTCCTAAACCAAGCATCTGTATGTTCCTGCCCTTAGGCTACTGCAGATTGGATCTCCACTGCTATCATTGCACTATATTCTTACTAACTGATGCTACATATCCCTGAAATTTGTTCTGTATGTCAATTGTTGAACATAGAAGTGCAATTTGCAAGCTGTACGAGGGTCTTGAGGGCTCAGGAAGAGCCTGTCCTCCCCTGGAATCGCATCGCAGAATGCCCCCCACCCCCCAGGACTGCCAAAGCTGCAGGGGTTCGTTGGAAGCTGTACGAGGGTCGTAAGGGCTCAGGAAGAGCCTGTCCTCCCCTGGAATCGCATCGCAGAATGCCCCCCACCCCCCAGGACTGCCAAAGCTGCAGGGGTTCGTTGGAAGCTGTACGAGGGTTGTAAGGGCTCAGGAAGAGCCTGTACTTCCCTGGAATCGCATCACAGAATACCCCCCAACCCCCAGGACTGCTGAAGCTGCAGGGGTTCGTTGGAAGCTGTACAAGGGTCGTGAGGGCTCAGAAAGAGCCTGCCCTCTCCTGGAATCGCATCGCAGAATGCCCCCACCCCCCAGGACTGCCGAAGGTATGGAAAACGCGCTTACAGGAGCAGTGCCAGACTCCTGTACATGGCATGTTGTTTTGTGCAAAGCATTTTTTAAATCCTGTACTCCTGACAAACGACTGCTTCCAATCTCAAATGTGCCTTTAAGAGTCGGCGCAGCACTGCAGATAGTTTTTTTGCTGATTTTGTTTTGCAAATCCTACAGTCTACCTGTGATTAATCAAGTACCTTAAGAGTGCTAGTTACTGAGTGCCGAATTCTTTTTGCAAACCCTACAGTTTGCCTGTAATTTGAACAAGTACATTAGCCTGCAACTGTAGTAAGAACTGTTGCATTGTATGTATAGCTCAAGTTAACTTGCAGTAACCTTACCTTACTTTAGCCTCTCACAGTAACAGATTACTCAGTAACCCTGCATAATATTAGAAGGCTCCAGGTTATCCTGCGTAGCTCTGCATTTCTTGTTTGTCCTTACCATAGCCCCACCTCTAAAACAACACTTAAAATCTCTCCCCTCTCTCCTTCAACTGCAGGGGTTCATTGGAAGCTGTACGTGGGTCATGAGGGCTCAGGAAGAGCCTGCCCTCCCCTGGAATCGCATCGCAGAATGCCCGCCACCCCCAAAGGCTGCCGAAGGTACAGAAAATGTGCTTACAGGAGCAGCGCCAGACTCTTGTACATGGCATGTTGTTTACCCCGCTGATCCCACCACCACCCTTGTTCATCTCTCTGCTTTATACGCAGAGTCACGTGTGGCTGCAGAACCAATCAGCCCATTCTCTCATTAGCAGCTTATCTGCTATCACCACTGGAGGCCACAACCACTTGCTTGTTGGGACAGTTTAAGGCAAGATGCTACTGCTTTTCCTCCCACTATTTCTTCTGTCTTTTCCCCAGCCTCTCTCCCCCAGCAACCCACCCTCAACAGCACCCCAACCACCTCCCCATTACACCCTCACTATCCCCCCAACCACTTTCTCACAACACCTCACACAGACCTCATAAAATTGGGAGCTCGAGCTACCATCCTTCCTCCCTCCTTTTTCCCAGGGCTAACTGTCCTATGGAACTCAGCAACTTCTGCCACTACATCCACCCCTTAACGCACCCCCCTCCCTCCGCTTGGCCAGACATGCCTGGCACAAAACCAAAATCATTCTCACTCTGCTTTTTCTGCTAGCAGGGGACATCGAAGCAAACCTGGGTCCCACCCCTCCCAGTCCCCACACTCAAATGAGCCTCCCCAAGGGCCTCCGAATACTGCATCTCAACATCTGCAGCCTCTTGAAAAAATTACCAGAATTGCAACTCACTGCCCTGTCTCTGCGTCCAGACATCCTTATACTATCAGAGACCTGGTTAAAGCCACACCACATGGACTCTGCTATAGCCATCCCTGGCTATGCAGTGATCAGGCAAGACTGTCTGGGTAAGAAAAGGTGGGGAGGTATTGCCATGTTTATCTCCTCCAGGCTACAGTTCACCCTGGTCCAAATCCCCACACCGCCACCCCAAATAGAGTCCGTAGTAATCAAACTTGCACTGCCTTACTCCGCCCCGTCTACATTGCGGGCTCCTACTGTGCCCCTAGTACCCCCCTGCCCAGTGTCCTAGAACACCTGGTATTGCTAAAATCTACAGCCACAACTGAGGAGCTCTATATCCTCAGCGATTTCAATTTCAACTGGCTAGCTAAAGACGGTGCCAAACTACGCACCAAAATAAATGCACTAAACCTCTCCCAGCAAATCTCACAACTCACTCAGCTAAACCCTAAAACTCCTAACCACTCCCTCCTGGACTGGGCCCTCACTTCCCACCCTTACAGAATCATTAGTGCTGGTCTCCTCCCTGACTCCCTAAGTGACCTTCACATGATATACATGGTCAGGAAAGTGCACAGACCCACAAAACCCCCCTCTAGGACGATTCTCATGAGGTTTTACAACTCCTTATTTCTACCTGCACTCCTCTATGACCTGGCTCATATTGACTGGTCCTTCATACCTAAAGCACCCTTGATTGACTATGCTTACAAATCTTTTAAGACCAAGTTTCTCACAGTTTGGGATAATCATGCCTAGCTAAGAAGCACACGAGTAAGGGGCTCCAACCTTCCCTGGGTCTCAGCCGATCTCATTAGCAGTTGCCGCATCAGAGATCAGGCTTGGATCAAACATAAGCTTTCATGCTCCCAAGAATCCCTACAAAGATACCGTACCCTCCGCAACTCCTGCACCAAACTGATTCGTCAGGCAAAAAAGTGCTGCTTCAAGTCGGCTTTAAACTCAAACCTCAACCACCCCCACAAGTTTCTGGAAAACTGTCAAATCCCTTCTCTCTCCCCCACATTCAACCTCCAACCCTGACCCTATCCATCCTAGATTTGACCGTCACCGACCCTGGGGAAGTAGCATCTGCCTTTAATACTTTCATCACTAGCTGTGCAGCATCTCTCCTATCCAATCACCCGCATACCTCATCCACACCATGCACCCCACTGAAATCTCTGAACTCCACACACGTCCCCAGTTTCTCCTTCCATCCAGTCACCCCGGCTGACGTGCTGCAAGTACTAACTTTACTCAACCCTAACAAAGGTAAATGTCCATCTCGCCTGGATGCCAAATTGCTTCACTTATCTGCTCCCTCCATAGCCACTCCACTAGCTGATCTTCTCAACCTCTCCTTCTCCATGGCCAAAATCCCAGCCGATTAGAAGCATGCGACTGTTATCCCCCTCCCTAAGGGTGGTGATCCCTCTATGCCAGGTAATTACCGACCCATTCTCCCTTCTTCCAAATCTGGCTAAAATTCAGGAACACCTCACATTCACCCAACTTTCTCAATTCCTAGTCACAACCTCCTTTTTCACCCCTTATCAGTCTGGTTTCCGAAAGTCTCACTCTACCATCACCTCCCTACTAAGAATCACTGATGACATCCTGTCTGGAATGGAGAAAGGGCATATCACCTCAGCCATTTTCATTGACCTGGCCAAGGCTTTGGATACTGTCTCCCACCCTAAGCTACTAGCAAAACTAAATGGTGCTGGCCTCTCAGGCCATGCCACTAGCTGGTTTCATGCCTATCTGGCAGGCAGATATCAATCGGTGAAAATCGTCCCTCACATATCTTCCCCCCTACCAGTCACTATGGGGGTCACCCAAGGCTCTGTCCTGGGACCTCTGCTTTTTTCAATATTCCTAAATGGCCTCCCACAGGCCTGCACAATATCATCCATCCAAATGCACGCGAATGACACCGTACTGTACGCCTCCAGCCTTTCCACTGGAGAAGTGTCAAATGTGCTTCAGCGGGATTTCAGTGCTGTACAGAACTGGTTCACGTCCAACCTGCTATCCCTAAATACAAAAAAAAAAGTCACACTCACCTTCAGGTCGTGTTCTCGAATCTCCTGCCTAGCATCACCCCCCTCATTCCTTACCCTAGATGGAAACCCCCTCGAGTCCTGTGCCTCTTTCAGATACCTGGGAGTCTGGCTTGACCAATACCTGGATTTCTCCACCCATATTGAATCCTGACACAATAAAATGTACCTGAACTTGGTGCTGTATATCACTATAAGGATTGCATGCCAAAACAGGTCCGGAGGGAAATTGTTCAAAAAATGATCCTCCCTATACTTGACTATGGCAATGTGGTATATGGCGCCACACCCCAATCTAACCTGGCCAGCCTGTACACTCTTTTCCACTTCTTCTGTCGTTTTGTCCTTGCCTGCCCCCCAATGACCCACCACCATGATCTGTACAGGGACCTAGCCCTGCCTTCACTCACGACCCGCAGACAGATCCACTGCTCCAGAGTCATCACCAAATTCTGGTCACAGCCCCTTCCCCCTTATCTCGATTCCGCCATATCGGCTCAGCCCTTCCCTACCTACTCACTCAGAAGTACCAACTCCAGGCTTCTCCAAGTCCCTTTCATGCATACCTCTAAGGGTCAATCGGCTTTCAAATATCGCATGCCTAAACTATGGAATGACCTGCCTGCTGCTATCAGGAGCTCCACAAACCCCGGGCGTCTCAACCCACTCCTCTACGCACACTTCCCCGCTACATGTATATGCTTGCAGTAACCATAAGAACAAGCCCGCAAATTCCTGGTAACCGGTAGACATGCCAAATCTCAGCTGCTACGCTGTAGGGTCCTAAAAAGGTTAATTGTTTGTTCTGCTCACTACTTGTCTGCGTTAAATGTAAAACTTACTAATAATGTCCTCTGTCAGATGCTTTGCAGCCCTCTGGTTGTTAACTCTGCTACACTATTGTAAATATCTATAATGTATGTTTTAATGCATCATTTGTCTTACCATTGTATTTATCCGTACTGTATGTAAGAAATGTATGTAACAATCAATGTGTCCCCTATCCACCACCTCCCCCAGGTCGCGTCTGGAAATGAGTGGTGCTCCACTCAGTACACCTGCCTGGTTAAACTCTTAAATAAATAAATAAATAAATAAATAAATAAATAAATAAATAAATAAATAAATAAGTGTATTGAATGACCCTATGACTTGGAATCTTGTGGTGTTACTTCCAATATTATTTATTCCCGGCTATATACTTAACCATGTTTATTGAATATCTGTCATACCTGATACTTCACTGTTGACCACCTCTGTTGTATTCTCCTAGGTTGTGCCTGAAAATAGGCAATTGCTTTTTTTTAGTGCACCTATCTGGTAAATAAAAACTAAATAAATAAATGAACAAGAATCTTGGTAGCATCCTGAGTGAAAAACTTGCAAAAAGGCAACCAGATTAGAGAATGACTGTTCTAAACCAAAAAGCTTCTGAGCTTCTGGTTGAGCTTCTGAAGAAGGACTGGTTGGTCCGAAAGCTAGAGCACTTTGTTCTTGTTGTTACATCTATGTTGGTCCATTAAAAGGTATCAAATCATTTGCTTCTGGATCTGTTCTAAACCAAGTTTTTTCCTTGAATTATTTGATATAAAATATGCAGTATGCCTAGCTTCTGTTGGAACCTTGTTATATTTCTGTTTAATCTATTGCACAAACATACGTTCAGTGTTTTACCTTGTTATTTCATATTTATTTAATGCCTTTAAATTCCTCTCTGTTTCTCCAAATAGGAATATTTATTTTAATAAATTTTAGTCCATCTAAAGACCAGTGGGGTAGGAGCATCAAATTGTCATTCCCTAAGTCTGTTTGAAATATTAATTACAATATGTTGAGTCAGTTTTTTCTATTTAACTAGTCGTTGTTCTTTGTGTTTGGAGTATTTACTCAAATAAATTTCTTG